>CM057227.1:95671817-96871817 GCA_029891385.1 Erythroxylum novogranatense | reverse complement strand
AGAATATTTTTTTATTGGAGGTTAATTATGATGAATCTTACGAATTTTGTACGGAGGACTTCCATGACTTTGGAGTTGTATATCGGTATGAGGGTTTCGTATTAAGTAGTTGGGTTTCGGATTCGGGCCGCAACATCTGTGGTATCAGAGCAGCTCTAGGTTTATGATTTCCTAGGAACCCTAGTGGGTAGCCTCAAGGGTAGAGTCAGCATGCATCATGTTACATGAACCCTATGCATTGTTTTAAATACAAGATCATGCATCATTGGTTTTGAATTGTTTTACATGATTTGAACTGGTTTCACAAAGCATGAGCTAAAGATTTGAAATGTTTTTCATTTAAAGGAGTAATATGTCATCAAGAAGAACTCGAGGAGCTCAATCTCGATCAGCTCTCAACGGGAAGTACGGATGAATCCCATATTCCCTGTGATGCGTGGACCATCCCTCGTTTAAATTCAGAGGCACCAAGTGTGCAAAGATGAAGTGCCTCTCCACCCCCTCCTATGCCTCAAGTAAATCCAGAGATTCCTGGGCTCTTTCAGCCTTCGCCTGTGCTTTTATCCATGCCATGGGCCAAGGATCACAAGCTCAGTACCACCCAAGGAAAAGAGTGGGCAGTATGGCAAGCTCCTGAAGTATGGGGCTATCGATTTCAGCGGGACTACTAATCCCGAGGAAGTTGAAGCATGGCTGAAGCGGACCGAGAGGGTCCTGAAACAGATGAAGTGCTCGGATGAAGAGAGGTTAGAATATGCAACTAGTTTATTGCAGGGGGATGCGCCAGACCGGTGGGAGTCAAGGCCCCACAACAGCAAGACCTCCATCTTGACATGGAGGGAGTTTCTGGAAGTATTCGGAAAGAAGTACTTCTCGAGGGTTTACATCCAAGAGAAGGCAAGGGAGTTTCTGAGCCTCACGCAGAGGGAGTTGAGCGTAAGTGAGTATGAATCAAGTTCACTCAATCATCACGCAGATATCAAGAAACATTGTGGCAATCAAGAGGATAAATGCCACAAGTTTGAGAGTGGATTGCACTTAGGATCGGGAGAAGGTGCTGATCCATAATTTCCATGACTACCAAAGCAGTTGGTAGATGCCGCTCTCCAGCAAAAAGTTGGAGAACATCAAGTCGAGGTAATGTAAAGAGGAAGACCAGGAGCGCCTTCCAGAAGGGAGTGAGTGCTCCAAAGACCGAAAGGAGCACCGTGACTTTTCATTCTCGTGGTGGTATGGGCACAGAGGTCCCGCCAAGAGCCAGAGTCAAGGGCGGTTTCGAAAGGTGTCTCTAGTGTGGGAGGCCCAGGAAGACATGGAAGGGCAAGTATACAAACCCTCAGCAGGATCAATGTGGGAAGTTTCATCCAGGAAGTGTCTCGGGGGTTTGGTGGTTGTTTCCAATGCGGAGAGAAGGGCACATGATGAGAGATTGTCCTCGGAGGTCAAGGCAAGAGGGCTCTCAATTTCAAGTCCAGAGGCGCGACGAAAAGCAGGAACTGCACTCGATTCATGTAAGTAGGCGCTCAGAGGCGTGAGGAAGGCAAATCTCGCAGGAGGCCAAGGCACAAGGTCAGCGCCACTAGAGTATTTGCCATGACTGGAGAAGAAGCCGAATCGCCTCAGAGTTGTGACTGGTATGGCTCAATTATTTAATTCAAGAGCTTTATGTTATGATTGATAATCGGCTCTACACATTCATTTGTGTCCTCAAGTCTCAATATGCATCTTTGTGCATCATGAGATTATGGATAATTTTTTGGTTGTTAATACTCCTTTAGGGAGTAAGGTGGTGATCAGTTTAGTCTACAAGAAGTGTGAGCTCAGTATCGATGGTGCTAGATTGGTAGTAGAGTTGCTACCTCTAGACCTAAAGGGGCTAGATGTCATACTAGGTATGGATGCCATGGAAAAGTACCAGGAAAAGTTAGATTGTAACCGTAAGGAAGTGGAGTTTGACCTGGGAAATGGAGAGAAGGTGGTCTTCAAGGGGGACAGGAAGATGCCAGCACCGAGGATCATTTCAGCTTTGCTAATGACAGATGACGGGCCAAGGGTCGAGTCCTTTTTGGCACATGTAGTGGATCCAGAGGTGGAAGTAGGAAGGTTGGAGGATTACCCTATAGTGAGGGAGTTCCCAGATGTATTTCCAGAGGAGTTACCAGGTTTGCCGCCGGTGAGGGAAATTGAGTTTGCAATTGACTTGATTCCCGGAACCGCAGCCATTTCAATACCACCATACCGGATGGCTCCAGCTGAGTTGAGGGAGCTTAAGGAGCAATTGCAGGAATTATTAGAAAAGCAGTTTATCAGACCAAGTTCATCACCTTGGGGAGCGCCAGTTCTATTTGTTAAGAAGAAGGATGGAACATGGCGAATGTGTATTGATTACAGGAAACTCAACAAGGTGACGATTAAGAACAAGTATCCTCTGCCCAGGATAGATGATCTGTTTGATCAGCTGCAGGGAGCAAAGGTCTTTTCGAAGATAGATCTCAGGTCAGGTTATCATCAACTCCGAATCAGGGAGTCTGATGTTAGCAAGATCGCCAGACCCTTTATGGGCACTATGAGTTCGTGGTCATGCCATTCGGATCCACCAATGCTCCAATGCATTCATGGACCTTATAAATGTGGTTTTTCGTGAGTTTTAGATTAGTTTGTCATAGTATTTATCGATGACATTCTGGTCTATTCCAAGGATGAAGGGGAACATGCAGAGCATCTCAGAATAGTGTTGCAAAGATTAAGGGAAAGAGAGCTATACGCCAAATTTAGCAAGTGTGAATTTTGGTTGCATGAAGTGGTTTTCCTTGGACATGTGATTTCCAGCAGAGGGATCCATGTTGATCCGAGAAAAGTAGAGGCAGTGGTGAATTGGCAAGAGCCTAAGATAGTAAAAGAGGTACGGAGTTTTCTAGGCCTGGCAGGTTATTACAGGAGGTTTGTGGAGGGATTCTCCATGATAGCTGCGCCGATAACAAAATTGTTGAGGAAGAATCAGCAGTTTATCTGGAGCGAAGAATGTCAGAAGAGTTTTGAGGAACTCAAGCATAGATTAACGAGTGCTCCAATCCTAATCCTGCCCAATGGAGATCAGGGGTATACAGTGTACAGTGATGCTTCGAGAAAAGGCTTAGGTTGTGTGTTAATGCAGAATGACAAAGTGATAGCCTATGCGTCACGGTAGTTGAAGCCATATGAGTTGAACTATCCTACTCATGATTTAGAGCTAGCAGCAGTAATTTTCGCACTGAAAATTTGGAGACATTATTTGTATGGGGTACAGACTAGGATCTACATGGATCACAAGAGCCTTAAGTATTTATTGAGCCAGAAAGAGCGAAATTTGAGGTAGAGAAGGTGGATTGAGTTACTTAAGGATTATGATTTGATGATTGAGTACCATCCAGGCAAGGCAAATGTAGTAGCGGATGCATTGAGTAGGAAGTCATCCATAGCTCATGTCCAGGAAGTTTACTTGCCTTTGTTAGAATAGATGGCTAAGCTTAAGATAAGCTTAAAACAGGATAAGTCAGAATGCATTCTTGCTCAATTCAGGGTGAGGCCGATACTTAGAGAGAAAGTGAAGGAGTTGCAGGAGAAGGATGCAGAATTAAGTGAGCTTCGTGAAGAAATCCAAAATGGCAAGCAGTCTGAAGTGGTAGTGAGAGATGACGGACTTATGGTAGTTGGAAGCAGATTGTGTATTCTGAATGTTAAGCAAGTCAAGGATGAGATCTTGGATGAGGCATATAACGCGCCTTATTCCATGCACCCAGGCAGCACCAGGATGTACAGGGATTTGAAGGAGCATTTCTGGTGGAAAGGCATGAAGAGGGATGTAGCAGAGTATGTGAGCAGATGTCTAGTGTGTCAGCAAGTCAAGGCTGAACACCAGGCACCTTCAGGCATGTTAAGGCCATTGTCCATTCCTGAATGGAAGTGGCAAAGGATCACTATGGATTTTCTGATGGGTTTACCCAGAACTAGTAGGAAGCATGATGCCATATGGGTTATTGTAGATCAGTTAACAAAGTCAGCCCATTTTCTGGCAATTAAGCAGACAGATTCATTGCAGGTGTTAGCAAAGAAATATATTGATGAGGTAGTGAGGTTGCATGGAGTTCCAGATTCTATAGTATCCGACAGGGATCCTCGATTTACGTCGAGATTCTGGAGTAGTTTGCAGGAAGCTCTAGGGACTAAGTTGAGTTTCAGCACAACATTTCATCCTCAGACAGATGGTCAGTCTGAGAGGACCATTCAGACCCTAGAGGGAATGCTCAGAGCGTGTGCCATGGACTTCAAAGGAGCATGAGATGAACATTTATCGTTGGTCGAATTTGCCTATAACAATTCGTACCATTCGAGCATTCAGATGGCTCCTTATGAAGCGCTGTATGGCAAGAGATGCAAGACTCCAATATGTTGGGATGAAGAAGGTGAGAGGAAACTGGTAGGACAAGAATTGGTTCAGATGACAATGGATAAGGTTAGTTTGATCAAGCAGCGACTTAAGGCAGCTCAGGATAGAATGAAGAGTTATGCAGATGCTCACAGGAAGGAGATGGAGTACGCAATAGGTGACAAAGTATTCCTGAAGACGTCTCCATGGAAGGGAGTCATGAGATTTGGCAAGAAAGGCAAGTTAAGTCCTCGGTATGTGGGTCCGTATGAGATTCTAGAGAGGATCGGGCCGTTAGCTTACAGGTTGACATTGCCTCTAGAGTTGTCTCAGATCCATGATGTTTTTCATGTTTCCATGTTGAGAAGGTACAGATCATATCCTTCTCACATTATTCAGACCTCGGAGGTTCAGCTGAGTGATGATCTGAGCTATGAGGAGATGCCAGTGACAATTCTGGATAGCAAGGAGAAAGTTCTTAGGAACAAGACAATTCGGCTAGTTAAAGTCCTTTGGAGGAATCATGCAGTTGAAGAGGCGACGTGGGAACCTTTGGATGCAATGCAGGAGAAGTATCCACACCTCTTCAATGAATCAGGTAAGAATTTTGAGGACGAAATTTCTTAAGGGGGGAAGAAATGTTAGCCCCAATTTTTTTTTAAAAAAATTAAGCATGATTAGATTAATTGAGTAAGTTATGTTAGCATTAATTGAGTTGAGATTAATTAATATGTGATAGCATTAAAGAGTTAGGTGGTGAGTTAATGAGGTTAAATGTGTTAGTTGGGCCTTAATGAGGTAGGAAAGAAAAGAGAATAAGTGGGCTTGAGAAGTTTAAAGAGGAAAATAAGAAGGGAGGAAGAAGAAGTGAATGGGCTTGGGCCTATGGGCTTAAGTAATTAATGAGGAGTATAAAAGAGGAGGGAAATAAGTGAGTTAGTAGTAGAGAAGAGGGGAGTTACGAAAATTTGAGGGAGAGAAGAGAGAGGTTTCGTGGAAGATGAAAGAAGAAGGAGAAAAGGAAAGAAGCTTGGCTAAGGTTTGATATTCCAAGAGTTTGAGTGAGAGTTTGAAGAAGGTTCAAGAAGGAAAAGTGTAGAGGAGGAGCTAAGCTACATTTTGAACTAAGAAACTCTTGGGTTGAGTCAAGAATCAAGGTAAGTCATGAATTCAAGTGTTAATTTTTAGTTGGGTTTTGGTGTAGAAAGCTTAGAAATGAAGTGGGTTTAGTGATTTTAAGGTTGATTTCATGAAAAAGGTTATGTAGAATTTCAATTGAATTTGTGTTGAATTGGGTTTTTGTTTCTCTTGAAGTAGAGCAAGAGAGAGGAGAAGAGCAAGGAGAAGAGCACTCCTAAGCAAGGATTAAGCAAGTTATAAGGTGGGTTTCATTTTTATCTTTATGCTAGTAAGTTCTAAAGACTATCTCAACTAATAGAATTAATGTTTTCAATTTCCTCGAGATGAACATTGATTGAGCTTTGATTGTGTACAAAATGAATTATGATTGCCATTATGTGAAAGCTTGAACAAGATATGACATTGCTTGATATTGCTTGAAAAGTCCATGAATTGAATGAGCATGAATATTAGTGAAATCATGAAATGTTAGTTAAGCATGAAATACAATTTCCAAAAATCAGCTATGTGGATGCATGAAAAATCCATTTTCAGAAATCAGCCAGTGGATAAGAAACGCCCAGATTTTGATGCATGAATACATGTTATGTGGGTACTTAAGTCCACCCAAAGAGAGTCGCGTGCACGCTGACCAAGATAGGCTTCACTACCGCCTGATTGTGGCATAGGATGTTCCTTTTTGGACTCCTCAGCATACGACTACACTTGTGTAGCTCATCAGTTATTGTGGACTTATCTTACCATCAGCTTTGTGTTATGTGTTAGCATGTATTTGTAAGAATGATAGATGCATAAATCATGAAAGTTATGCTTTAAGCTTGATGAATTTGTGGAATGCAAAGATGTATGTTTGTTTGATGAGAGAATTGCTAACAGTATGAATAATGAAAAGAATTCAGCTTATTTGCATAAATATAAACATGTTACCCACGAGCGAAAGCTCACCCCCTCAAATTCAGTCCCATCTCCAGGTGAGGAGCACGAGATCGACCACCGAGCTTAAAGGCATTACTCCGGAAATGGATAACATTTTGTTTTTCAAGTTAAATTTTGTAAATCAATGCTTTAGATGCATTTTGGGCAAGTTTACTTTTGTAAGTTGTATTTTGGATTTTGGGATGCAAGTGGCTTAAAATGCCCTCTAAAGCCTTGTAATAACTCATATCTTCATATGAATGCAAGAATGTTAAGTTCTAATGTAATTTGTGCAATTCATGTATGTTTTATAATAATGCATCATGGTGTGGTTTGAATTTCACAAGAGGGAGGAAATGAAATTGCTTTATAGTTTGGGTTTGATTAGAATGCTAGGAGTGTGTTGTTGCTATCAAGATCCATTGGGATAATTAGGTTGGTATGTGTTGTGGGATATGGAGGATTTAGGTTTTTTTGTAGGTACTTGGATTGAAGAGTGTTTAGAGGGTGAAATGTTGTTGTTGGCAGAAAGTTACACAGCCTGTGTGAAATTTCACATGATCGTAAATCCAAGTGCAGAGACGCAGTTAGCGAAGTTACACACTGTGAAATTTCACACAGACTGTGTAAATCCAAGTGCAGGAGACGCAGTTAGCAGAAAGTTACACAGCCTGTGTGAAATTTCACACGATCGTAAATCCAAGTGCAGAGACGCAGCTATAGAAGTTACACACTGTGTGAAATTTCACACGATCGTAAATCCAGTGCAAGAGTTTTCAGGGGGTTACACACTGTGTGAATTTCACACAAACCGTAAACCCATCTTAGCCCATTTGAAGGTTACATGATCGTGGACCGACATTATAAATTTCACATTTGTGCTTTTCGTGATATGAACATAGTGGGTTCTTTTGGTCATAACTCCTTCGTTTGACCTCCGATTGAGGTGATTCTTGAACCATTAGATTTCTAAGACACATATCTATCTCTCCATGAAAAATTATGTCATTGGAGTTAAATTGAAAAAGTTGCTTTAGAGCAAGAAAGAGGTTGGGTGAGAGAATATATTTGGGGAATGAGCACCTTTGGTATTCTAATGATATCTTGAGTTAGGGAAGCTCCGATTGAAGTGATTTTTATTGCTAATTATATAACGGCAGGAAATTTCATATCAGCTTAGGAATTGGATTTTGATTTTGGGTCCTAAGCAGATTTTTTTATTGGAGGTTAATTACGATGAATCTTACGAATTTTGTAGGGAGGACTTCCATGACTTTGGAGTTGTATATCGGTATGAGGGTTTCGTATTAAGTAGTTGGGTTCCGGATTCGGGCCGCTACAAAATCAGTCTACTTTAGGATAGAAAAATTTTCAAAGTTCTGGTCACAAATCAGTCAATGTGATATACACCACTATTAACCCTGCACATATATCTAACTTTCAAAGCCAAATTCGAAACCCTTCAAACCACAATTGGACAGAACTTCCTTCATAAGAATTCTAGCCAAATTTCTTAAGTTTAATACAAGCTAAAGATCATCTCAATAGCACAACCATATCAAAAGTTATGAGTAAAAATATGAAACCTACACAAAGTAAAATTTTCCAGATTTCATATCTAACACGACTCCTTTCATTCCAACACCATTCCTACATCAATAAGCATCCAATTTAGTCTCTAATTCAGCCACAAGTTCATCTAGACATTCACTTGAATAAATAGTCACAATTTGGCAGCACATAACACAAAATCTTCTTACTTGAATTTACCACTCATCTAGCATCATTCAAGCATCAAAACCAATCCAAAACCAACCCAAAACATGTTAATCATTCATCCTCACACATACATACACTTATACCCAAACAATCCTACCACAAGCTTTATGAAATTAATTCACAATTAATCACAATAAATGCTTCTAACTACCAATTAAAGAACACAATACAAAATTCTCACCTAAACAAGCTTTAAATCTTCAATCTTCCCAATTTCTCACACACTTCCTAGTTTCCCCTACCATATATGATCACCATCTTTCAAGGCTTAAGTTAGGATTTTTTTTGTAAAAAAAGGAAGAGGAAGCAAGTGGCATAGGAGGGTTTCTTGTGTGGGTGAAGATGAGTAGCTAAACCAACAAAAAAGAAGGAGAAAACCAATGAAGAAGAAGAAGAAATGAAAGCTACGGATGAGAGAAGCCAAAGCACCTTTCAAGTGATTTTTAACTCTTCCTAGGATAAGTGTCGTGAATGACTTGCCTAACTTAGATAAATGCAAAACCATTAACTATAAGACTAAGTAGGCAAGTGACATGTGTCACTTGCCACTTTTCTTCTTCTTAATCCCTCTTAAGGTTCTTTCCAATCTCAATTTAAATTCTAGTCCAATTTGTCTCCAAATTCCAATGGCTCAAAGTTATAAATCCTAAAATCATGTATCTAATTTTCCAGTGCCATTGGACAGTCATCTCTAGTACTGGAAAGCCAATCAGTCCATTACTTGACAATTTCTCCAGTCCGGACATTTTCTCTCAAAAATTCCAGAAAATTTTCTAAAAGTCCCTAAAAATGTAAAACACACATAAATCACTCCAATTCAATTTTTCAAACACAAATAACACATTTTTTACAAAAATTTCATTTATAGATACGTATGTCAGGAAATGTCATGAATGCATGTACAATCATATGCATGTGTAAAAATTACCATTCATATATATATAGAGGCCATATGATGCATGAACATGCCGAGATATGTTTAAACATTCCTAACCCGTCCCAAATGACCGATTTACCCTTCTCATCGGTGATGGGATGTTAAAATTAACCCCTCCTAATAAAAATTTCGTCCTCGAAATTCTTACCTGTTTGGTTGAACAGGTGAGGATACTGTCTCCTTATATGCTCCTCGGTCTTCCAAGTTGCTTCCTCCATAGGACTTTCACCAATGGAATAACTCTGTTTCTCAACTGCTTAACCCTTGATCCCACATTCTGGATCGGCTCCTCAACATAACTCAAATTGCTAGCTACCTGAATCTCCTGAGCCGGTATCACATATGTCGGATCCGATCGATACCTCCGGAGCATACTCACATGGAAGACATTATGCAGCTGAGACATCTCACTCAGTAAAGCCAGCTTATAGGCCAAAGGTCTTATCCTCTCAATGATCTCATAAGGACCAATGTACATAGGGCTTAACTTGCGCTTCTTATAGAATCTCAACACTCCTCTCCACGGTGACACTCGGAGGAAAACTCTGTCTCCCATTTTATATTCCATCTCCCTTCGATGCTGATTGACAAACTCATTTATTCATATATATTTTCATATCAATTGGATGAATTTTTGTCATTAAAATTGGTCTTTATAACTTTATTTGGTTATTATTTGAATTATTGTGCCTAACATTTAATTTGTGTGTATAGAGGCAAAAATTGTCATATTTTGGTTTAATTGTGATGAATTAATTTTTGGACAATTTATGCTACCTTATTTGACAATTTTATTGTAGGGTACTTGAAACAAAGATTAAGGAATGGAACAAAGCTTAAAATAAAGAGCAATCTAAGGGACTGCATAGGTGTGGTCTACGTGTGTGAAGAGGGACAGAAATTTTCAAGTGGCTAATCAGTGTGTATGCCAAAGGTGCGTGGATATTTGGTAGTGTGCTAAGGAGTAGCGTGGCACAAATGCTACCATAAACATAAGAGGCCTTAAATTGTCACATCCATATACAAAGAAGGGGACAAAAGGTGATTGCTTTTAGATAGTGGGGTGTGGACCAAAGAAGAATAAACATATAACGTGGTGTGTGCAGAGAATAGAAAAAAGGGACAGTGTGCGTGGCTTGAAGTGAAAGGAAGCAGCAGGTGAGGCATAGGTTGAACGTGAGAGTTAGTTGTAAAGGAGAAAAATAAAGGAAGAAGACAGCAAGAAACTAGCAGGAGTTGTGCGCTGTGGCCTTGTGCTGTGGAGAAGCAAATGGAAGAAACGAAAAAGAAAAGCAGGTAACATGGGGGCTAGCCACAGCTGTTGTTAAACGAAAGGAAAATAATAAGAAGGCAGCATGGTGGAGACGTTGTGGGAGAGAAGCTAGACATGTGAGTTGCGTTGGTGAGGAGCAGCTGGATGGACGTTGTCTTGGAGTGAATTATTACATAAAAACTATATAAAAAAACAGCAGCTGGGTAGGGGGTTGGAAAAATAAGAATAAATGTGAGAGGCGTTGTTGAGTGAGCTGCTGCTTGAGTTAACATTGTGTGTGCAGTGAGTGTGTTGTTAGACCTGTGTGGCTTAAGAAGGAAAGAAAAGAATCAGCTAGAGTGTGTGAGGTGAGTGATATGTGATGGTTTGGTGTGAGTGATGTTGTGAGTAGCTATTTGTGCATGTTTGGCTGAAGTGTGAAGTAGCAGAAAACTAAAAAAAGAGAGGGAAAAGTAGCGTAGAAGTGGATGCTTGTTGAAGGGAAAATGTGTGTTGACTAGGAGAGAAAAACAGAAGAAGGCTTGTGGCTTGTGCTGTGACGTTGGAGCTTAAGAGGAGATCACGCAAGGCAGCTGGTGAGGTGTGCTGTGTGAAGTGTGTGCAGTAGAGATTTACGTGATTGTGGTGCAAGGTGATTGGAGATAATTAATTAGTCATATCAAGTTATCAAAAATGGAGGTGCGTAGGTTGCTTTGACCATGTGTGAGTGTGTGAGGTGAGTAGCTTAGAAAAAAAATAAAGAGAGGAGCTGGTTTTGTTGCGTTGGAGGAGTGTGTGCCGTTGCCTTTGGAAGCAGCAGGTGGAGTTGTTGATCACGCAAGGAGGCAGCAGCTGGCGTTGACTGAAGAGGAAATCTAGTGAAGCATATGTGTTGTGCGTGATCTTGGAGGGCTGGCAGTTGCGTGAGTTTTGCTGGAACAATATGAAGAAAATTTGAGAGGCATGGTCTGCGTCCTAGTGTGAAGGTCTGTGTGGAGAAGAGAGTAAAAATAGAAGGAGATTGCATGAGTGGTAGAGAGTTGAAGGACGCATAAGTGAAAACCAAAAGACAGATTATTATTCTCACATCCTATGGCTGACTGTCGGAGATCATTTTTTCACAGCACCTCAGTGACTTTTTGTGGCTAAATTATCCTAATCCTTCTGTTCAATGGCAAAGGCAGGAGCTTGGAGCTTTTATAGGGGATTTAAAAATGTAATTATTTTCTATGCATTTAATTAATTAGCGATTCCTAAATTTTAGGATAACTATTTAATTATGTGGAGTTGCGTTTAAATATATTTTTGAATTGCAAGATTTTGTGACTGAATTATTGTTTGGCAGTTGATATTGTGTTGATTTCGGATTTAATTTCATTACTTTGTTTTGGGTCAAAACTTTGTATTGAGATTTTAGTGAAATTGGTAATTATTCGAGGTGGCTTGAATTATTTGGAACATTTTATCTGTTGCTTGCATTAATTCTGTTTCTTAAATATTGCGCAAAAGTTGAGCATTGGTATTAGTATCCTTAGTTCTATTTTACTAGTCTGGTGGCAGGTAGTAAATTGGGATTATTGGAAAATATTTTTGCAACAATTCGAGGTGGCTCGGTTGTTAGATTAAAGTTCGATTTAATTCTTGGTTCAATTGTTTTAACTCCCATATCTTCTTTTAGTGATGATTGCCTGCGTATTGAACTGGAGGATTGCGTTTATCATTGTTAATTATTTGTATTTGTTTTCTTATTTAATTCACTCGTTGTTATTTCAAATTTCTCATTTCAATTTTTAAATACCAAAAATAGGTCCTTTGCATTTATTTTCATTCGTTGAAACTTTTAGCGGTAATTGTTAAAATCAACCCATTTTATAATTTAGTTTGCAGTGCATGTAGTAACTTAGGAATTTAATTTCACTTTTGGATCCTCAAGAGAACGACCCGAGGTTGCGTTGTACGCAATCCTTAGTTAAAATTTTGAAGTAACCCCAAGGCGACAATCGGACGAAAAAAAGGGCTATTTCAAGTGGCGTCGTTGCCGGGGAACCACGAAATTGGTTCCTAAGTGTCAAGTAAGTTTTGACTGTTTTTATTTTTTATTTTTTTTCTTAGCTAGATAAAAGTTTTTGGTTGCTTTTCTGTGCATATTGGTACAATTTTTGTCATTCTTTGATTTCTTGTGCATATTATAGGTTTTTTTTACACTGTTCATACACTACAAAGTACATCGTCATCCATATTGATATTCACTTGCACTCATTAGATTTTTTTTCTTCTTTCTTCATTTATTTATTTTTATTTTTATTTTTAGTTTTATTTTTATTTTTATTTTATTTTTATTTATTTATTATTATTATTTTCAATCTTTTTGTGTGAGTCAGTTTCATGCCTTGTTCTTATTATTATTGTTTTATGCCTAGGAGTGGTAGGGCTTTACCTTTAAATCCTTTAAATCTTGAACTTGAGAGGTTAGTGAAAAAGATTAGAAGAGAGAAAAGAATAGAGAGGGCAGGTCAAATTTTTATTAAGGAAGAGCATATTTCAAAAGAGTCAAGTTTGCCATTGAGTGAGCAAGAACCTAGCGAGAGAGCTACTTCTAGTGAACACTTGTCTGCTAGGGATTTTGAATCGGAGCAAGAAACCATGGAGGGTGAAAATGGTAATAATAGGCCTGTTGGGCCTAATGGGAACAACGGACATGGTGAGAACAACATAAGGCATAATGGTGAGGACAATAGAAGCATGAGGGAGATTAATAATTCCAATGTTGATTATGATCCTTATGGCTTTTATACTGATGATGTGAATTTTGAAATTAAAGGCGCATTAATTTCTTCCTTACCGAGATTTCATGGTTTTGCAGGTGATGATCTACATAGGCATTTGAAGACTATGCACATAGTGTGTTCTTCCATGAAACCACCCACGGCAAAGCTTGAAGATGTATTGAGGAGAGCATTCCACTTCACTTTAGAAGGAAAAGCCAAGGAGTGGCTTTACACATTACCTCAACATTTTACCACACTGACTTGGGAGCAACTGAAAGGAGCATTCTTAGATGAGTATTTCCCGCTTCTAAGACATCGAGACTCAAGAAGGAGATAACTAGTGTGGTGCAACGAGACAATGAATCCATGCATGAATATTGGACAAGGTTCATAACACTTCTAGCTCATTGTCCCCACCACAACATTTCAAAGAATGATCTAGTCATCTCTTTTTATGAAGGGCTTCTTCCATATCATAAGCCCTCAATTCATGCCACTGCAAATGGTTCGCTCAGAGAATTAAGTCCCAATGCTGCATGGGGCCTACTTCAGAAGATGGCTACCAATGACTCTCAATCTAGAGACTCAAGAAGGATGTCCAATACCTCTTCAGTTTCTTCCCAAGATATTCTTGCTGAAATCGCTACCTTGGGAAACCGAGTGGACAAAAGACTCAACATTTTGGAGAATAATGTGAAGGCTAAGCAAGTCAATTCAGTGAGTCATTCTCAAGCTATAGTAGCCAGTTGTGAGTACTGCAGGTCCATGATGCATGCTTCCAATAACTGTGCCAGTTATGAAGAGGTTCATGCCCTCTACCAAAATAGAAATGGCCAATATCAGAAGAGGGATCCTTACTCAAACACTTATAATCCAGGTTGGAGAGATCATCCTAATTTTCAATGGGGTGGAGATCAAGGAAACATTCAAGAAAATTCTGCCAACCAAATAGTGCCTAATCAAGGGACATCATCTACTGCTTCTAAGGGTGACGAATTTGCTATGATCATGAAGGGCATTGCCGGGATAAATTCAAGATTAGATCAAGAAAAGGCCCAAACTGATGCCAAGTTGAATGCCATGGGAAATAAGATGGACTCTTGCTTACAAAATGTGTTCTCTAAGTTGGAGCAAATGGAGACTAAGCATGAGAACTTGAATACTTTTGTTACTCAAATCTCCAACAATTTAACTGAGCAATAAGGAAAGAGTAGTGGTTCGATGCCCTCTAACACAGTGATAAATCCAAAATCTTTGAATGCAATCACACTGAGAAGTGGGAAGAAAATTGGAGCTAAGAAAGTGAGTTTCAAAGAGAATGAGGAGGATGAAGAGACAATTGATGAGGAAATGGAAGTTTAATCTCCTCTGGCTAACACTACTCAAGAAAATTCCCAATCTATTCAATCTGAAAGCATTCAAGAAAAGAAGCTCATGACGAAATCTTTAAAACAACCAGTGGTACAAAATGAGGAAGAGGCAACAACTATCCTGAAGAGACCAATGGAGGAAGGATCACCTTCCAACTCCAAAGGTGATGAGGTAAAAATTCGTGACTTACCTTTTCCTAATTCCTATCTGGTTACTAAAAAGATTGTGGACAAGAAAGACAATGAGGAATTGTTTAAAATGTTTAGCAAACTTGAGGTAAATGTTCCATTACTTGAATTAATTAAAAAGATTCCTAAGTGTGCTAAATTCTTGAAAGACCTCTGCACAAACAAGAGAAAGTATAGGCATAGCGAGAGAATCCAACTGGGGTTGAGTGTTAGTGCCTTATTTAAGCCACAATTGCCCATTAAATGCAAAGATCCAGGTTCTTACACTATCCCCTGCACCATAGGTAGAACGATTGTTTCTCATGCCTTACTTGACTTAGGTGCAGCCATTAATGTCATGCCAACCTCTTTTTATAAGACCTTGGGTATTGAAGCTTTGAAAGACACTAGTGTAGTGCTTGGTCTAGCTGATAGGACTGTGAGATACCCTAAAGGCATTTTAGAGGATATCCTTGTGCAAGTCAAAGGTCTTGTTTTTCCTGCCAACTTTTATGTTCTTGATATGACTAATGAGCTTCCTTCTGAGAGTACTTTGATTCTAGGTAGGCCTTTCCTTTTGACTACTGAGACCATAATTAACATGAAAAAGGCCTTATCACTATGGGAATTGGGGATCAAAAAGTGCAATTTAATCTTTCAGAATCTATGAGTCATGGTTATGAGGATTGTTCTTACTTGGGTGTTAGTTTGATTGAATGCCATGATGTGGAAAATTTGCATGAGACTGAGGTGCATGAGCCTGACTGTTGTAATATGGGTGAGAATCATCATGAAACACTTGCTTGTTTATCCTCCACCCATTCTTCTGATTTTTTTGCATGTGAAGGTGATATATCATGTGTCTATTGTTTAGAGATAGATAGGTGGCTTTCCATTCCGTAAAATTTTGATGCATCTTTTTGTTTTGATATTACCACTAATTCTACACTTGATAGCCTTGAGAAAGGTGTGTTTCTTGATATTGCAGGAACTGTTGATAACGGAGCTATTATGCAAGCTACGAATGTAGTTTAGGTTATTTCAAGTGTTGTTGAATTAATAAAAGAGGATGGCGTTGATCCTGCTACTGTTCTAAACCCTTAATAGAAACAACAGTGAAAGGAAGCTTGCAAGTTGAAGGGGTTTTGAAAATCCAAGGAACAAATGTGCGACAAAAGATAGTGCATTTGCTGGTCTGAGCTACTTTGTGGTGGGCTAAATAATAATAATCAGAAAGTAAGTTGTGTATTGCGTGAAGAAGGAAAAAGACAGCAAGAAACTAGCAGGGGCAGCTGGACGGTTGTGAGTGTGCTGGGCATCTAGGAGTGGCTTGTATGGGATGTGGACCAAAAAAGAAGAAAATAATGGGGGAGGAAAGCATAAAGTGAGCAGTAGGAGCTGGCAGTGAGGAGTGCGTGCTGTTCTGGAATGATCTGAAAAAAAAGAATAAGAAGAAAACGTTGTTGGTTTGGCTTTGTCTACGTGGGTCTGGTGTGTATATTTGGTAGTGAGTAGGTGTGCATGTAGTGACTGGTGTGAGTGACTTGTGTGTGGCTTGAGAGGCAAAAATTGTGTGTGTAGTGTGCTGTTGTATGGTGTGAGACTAATGTGTTTTGTGTGAGTGTGTGCAGTGAGTGTATTGTATGCTGCTTGAGTTTAACGTGAAGAGAGGGCAGACGTGAGAAGCAGCTGTTGTAGTTAACGTCGTGTGTATGCTGTGGAGTGAAGAGCTGATAGTTGAGTAGCGTGAGGTGTGTTAGCTTGTGAGTAATTTGAATGAAAATAAAAGAGGTTGCTTGAGTGTGCGTGAAGGGCTGGTGGGAGAAAGAAGAAAATAACGTGAGCTTGTGCTGCCTTGAGTGGAGGAGGAGATCTAGTGAAGCATATGTGTTCTGCGTTGGAGCTGGAAAAGTAGAGGCAGAAACGTTTGTGTGCTGGGTGTGTGAGTGACGGCGTGGTCTGTATCTTGGAGAAGGTTTTCTTGCGTGGGTTTTGAATATAGCAGGCATGGTTTTTGAGTGAGCTGTGTGCAAGGGGTTGTTGCGTGAAGAAATAAAAACAAAAATAGAAAAGACGGTTGGAGGTGCTGTTGGCAGAGGCGTGGACATCTGCTGGAGGCGTGATCTGTGGAGAAAGAACGATTGTTGGTGATGTGCTGGTGGAGAGCAAAATATATTAGCAATAGAAAAGACGGTTGGAGGTGCGTTGTTGATCATCCTTGTGGCCAGCAAAACTTATTTGTCTACACCAACTACAGTGTTGTGTGTGCGCTACGTTTAGGCTGAGAAGGTTTGGAGATAAATTAGATTGTCACAACAAGGGGGTATTGGCTGTAGAGTACGTGGTCTACAGAGAAGAAAAACATCGCAATTCCCTACCTTCATGGCTGATCACCAAATCTCTACATTACCAACAGCCTCAATGACTTTTTGTGGCTAATTTATCTTAATTCTTCGATTCAATGGCAAAGGCAAGAGCTTGGAGTTTTTATTAGGGGAGTTAAAACTGCATTTTTATTTTGTTCATTTAATTAATTAGTAATTCATAGATTTTACTATATAATTATTTGTAGTTGTGTTTTTTGACTGGATTATTGTTTAGTAATTGATATTTGGTTGATTTCTGATTTAATTTCATTACTTTGTTTTGGATCAAAACTTTGTATTAAGATTTTAACGAAATTGGTGATTATTCAAGGTGGCTTGAATTATCTGAATCATTTTATCTATTGCTGGCATTAATTTTTTTAAAGCATAAAAGTCGAGCAATGATGTTAGTATCCTTAGTTCTACTTTGCTAGTCTGGTGGCAGTTAGTAAATTGGGATTTTTGGAAAATATTTTTGTAACAATTCGAGGTGGCTTGGTTATTAGATTAAAAGCTCGATTTTAATTTTTGGTTCAATTGTTTTAACTCCCATATATTTTTGAGTGATGATTACCTGCGTTATTGAACTGGAGGATTGCGTTTATCATTGTTAATTACTTGTGTTTGTTTTCTTATTTAATTCACTCATTGTTATTTCAAATTTCTCATTTCAATTTTTTAAATACCAAAAACAAGTCCTTTGCGTTTTTTTTCATTCGTTGCAAATTTTAGCGGTAAATTGTTAAAATCAACCTCATTTTTTTGTTTAGTTTGCATTGCATTTAGTTACTTAGGAAATTAATTTCACTTTTAGTTCCTCAAGAGAACGACCGGAGGTTGCACTATACGCAATCCTTGGTTAAATTTTTGAAGTAACCCCAAGGCGACAATCGGACAAAAAG
The DNA here is from genome assembly GCA_029891385.1 of Erythroxylum novogranatense. Taxonomy (NCBI): domain Eukaryota; kingdom Viridiplantae; phylum Streptophyta; class Magnoliopsida; order Malpighiales; family Erythroxylaceae; genus Erythroxylum; species Erythroxylum novogranatense. The sequence continues at coordinate 96,853,815 of CM057227.1, read as the reverse complement.
GTTATTTCACATGCATACATACAATCCAAACCTAGGCGTATTTCTAACTTTCTCCATACTACACATCATGTATCACGTTTCATCACTTGTAATGTTGGAACCCCTCCCCTATGAATCGTGTGCCCGACATCCTACGTGACACCTGGACGCGCATCTCACGAAGGAGGGATTCCTCACTACGAAAGAAACCTCAAATCGAACTTAATTTAACGTCATCCGAACAAAACTTGGTAAATTCACCCTAATTACCCTCCAATAAAATTGACTTGCTTAGGGCCCATAACTAGATCCGATTCCTAAGCTAAAATGAAATCCCATATCGCTAGGTCAATTAGAATCAGAAATCGCCTCAATCGGATCTCTATAGCTCACAAAATCGCTCGAAAATAGAATTACATTCAAAATCGTTACGTAATTTACTCTCTTTAATTTTATCCGTAAAATCCGACCAAAACCCGACACTCTCATTTTACCAAAAAGGGGTATAAATTTTTTTTAGAAATCCAATGCTTCGAAAATCATGAAAATCAGAGGTCAAACGGAGGAGAAACGAATAAAATAGGAAACGGGGTTTAATTTCTCCAAATTGAAGATTCAACTTTTAAAACTAATGATAACTTCTCTAACTTTAATAACTTTTCACTCCGAAACCCGAATTTCGAAAATTTGATATCAATAAAAAGGTAAAAAGAAGCTCTTCAATTTCCTAGAAGGATTTAAGAACTAATTTGGCCATTAAGGGGATCAAGAATTGCTTCAAAGTTTCAGCCCAAACTCAAATTTTCCTACACAATGCCAAAAGTTTGTAAATTCATATCTTTTAGCACACAAATCTAAAAATGTCATATTTTACCTCGTTGTAAAGATAAAAAGATAATTTACAACTTTCATGAAGAGTGAAAAAGTCTTTTTAGTCATTTAGAGGGGTAAAAACACCCTCAAAGTTTCTGCCTATAAAAATACCAACGGAACAGTAAATTGATCAAATGAACAGTACCTGTAATCTTTCTAACCTTATAACTTTTTATTCTTAACTCCAATAATTGCAAATGATACCTCGTTGGAAAGGGGAAACGATAATCTACATGTTCTATGAAGGATGTAAAAACCAAAACAAGCTCTAAAGGGGTGAAAAACCCTCCCAAAGGTTCTGTCCAAAATTGCCAAATGAATAGTAACTGAACTAGGTCTAATCCCCATAACTTTTTACTCCTAACTCGAAATAAGGCATAGAATACCTCAATAGAAAGAAGAAAGGATTATACACAAGTTTCATGAAGGGAGAAAAAATGAATTCAATCATTTAAATGGTTAAAAACCCTCTCAAAGTTACTGCCTGTATAAATCTAATAAAACAGTAACTCAATTTAAATGAATAGTAACTGTCATCTTCTCAACCTCATAACTTCTTCATCCTAAGTCTAAATTTCACCAATTATACATCATTTTAAATATAGAAGAACAATATACATTTTCTCTGAAGAAAGTAAAAATCAAAATTGTCTCTAAGAGGGTGAAAAAGCCTTCTAAAGGTTCTGCAAAATTTTAGTGGTTAACAACAGTAGCTGAAACCTTTCAGCTCTCATAACTTTTTCATTTTAAGTCCAATTGTGACGAATTACACATCATTAGAAAGCTCTTAATATGCACTACAATCTTCAAGAAGGCATCTCACATAAATTCAATCTCTATCATGGTCTAAACTTCAGTTGAAGGTTCTTTCCATTTTAAGAAAATTTGGACAACACCTCCCCTAAAAATGTAACTAGCCAAATCTTCAATCCAACTTAACAACCTGCATAAAAACCCAATAACCAATCTTTCACAACACAATTCAATCCAAATATCTCATAATATCCACTCCAATGGCAGCCACCACACTCTTAATATCTATGCACATTCAAACTATAATACAACCTCAACATACTCTTCCTTTTTATCAATTCAAACCATACACCAATACATGTTTAAAAAAACATATACAAGAGATATTTGAAATTCAAAACTCTTATATTTACATGGAAACAAGTACATACAAAGCTTTAGAGGAAATTTTAGCCCAAATACATCAAAGTCTCAAGGAACAAAATACAAAGTACAACATTAGTTCCAAAATGCTATCTAAAGCTTTGTTTTCTTAAATACAACTTTAAAAGCAAAATTCATCGGAGTATGCCTCAATCCCGATGCGGTGACTCAGTTTCTCGCTCGACATCTGTGGAGGGGAAATGGGGGGTGAGCTCGACGGCTCCGTGGGTAATAACTTAATAAACGAGAATATAAGCAAAAACTATTATATATTCTTTCATTTCCAAAACAATATCACATTAAGGAAAACATTGACAATTTTCAAATCTTTTTATAGAATTTATCACATCAAACAATTTATAAATATAACACATCACAAAGCAATCTCACATTTCACAAAATCACAAACAAGGTAGCTCGGGTAGATCCGAAATGGAACGTACTACTCATTCCCGCGAAGCGGTCATGTGTAGCTGTAACTGATGGGAGTCCTTGAAAGGAACTTCGATGCCACTAGCGGGCAGGCGGGATAAGCCTATAGATAGACAGGTGCACTTGACTCTGACGGGACCACCAAAAACCCAAAGAAAGCACATAATTCACACAATTCGAAATTATTAGCCGTAACTGGCCATTACAAATTCACTTTCGCATGATTGGGCCAAACTAGCAAATCTTTTCCGAAATCACACATTCAAGTCTTTTTCACATAACGAAACATTATACAAATGATTTCTAACATAATTTACAATCAAAGAACATCCCATACAAATGAAAAACATAACAAAAAGTTATTTATACAAATTTTCAAAGTCATTGGAAAGCATTATTTTACATTTATTATAAAACTTAAATAGGCCTATTATCTCAAGAATTAAGAAATCACCCACCTTAATTCCTTTAGCTTTAGGATTGATCAAATGGCCTTGCTTCTTCCTCTAATTGCCTCCCTTCACCTTCATCAAGCATAATCATCCCATAAGCATAAGAGAAAGCAAAATTGGAAATCCTAAGGAAAGAAAGACATGAATTCAACCCCATCTAACCTTACCCATAAGGTTTCTAAGCTTCTAGCATCAAAACCTATCTAAAAATCCATAAATTTCACATTTTCTTACCTTAGAGATTGAAACCCACGAAAATTGCTTTTGCTCCAAATGGTAACTAAAACTCTTTCTCTTCCCTTTTCTTCTTAAAGAAACTCTTCAATCTTCCTTTCTAAAGCATAAAAACCTAAGCTCCTTACTTCTCTTCCTCTTCTTCTTCTTCTTCTTCTTCTTCTTCTCTTCACATAGCCGAAAGTCACCCTTCTTTTCTCCTTTCTTTGTAGTTTCATAGCTTTCTCATTAAAAGCCTTAGGGAATTAGTTCTAACTTATAAAACCTATACTAAAACTACGTAGTTTTGTTAGGTTACTAATCTTTCCTTGCAATTTTTGTTTCTCCCTTCATGTTATACGGCTACATCATCACCTATTTCATTTCTTCTTCATTTAATCCTTTCCTTCTTCATTTCATAGCATTTAAGAAGGCCTAAAAGCCCATCTCCTAAGCCTTAAGAACATATACAAACTTCCTAATTTACCCCTACATCATCTTATTCTTTTTAATTTCTAGTAACTTATCAAAATTCTAATTTTAACTAAATTCCTCCAATTTATAATCATTAATGAAACACTAAAATTCTAAATTATTCTAACTAAAGGAATTAATCAATATAAACCTCAAAATAAAGAAAACCTGCTTAAAGCGAATCGGGGCCCAACATGTAAAGTCATGTTTCTATTATTTCATCGTCCGTATGTATATTCTATCCTTTCACAATCATAGAAAAATTATTTCTTTTAACCGAGCTTGTACACTTTAATCTCATCATTTCAGCTTCTTCCTGACAATATCTTCATTTCTCTATGTCATTCGAAGGGAGAACATTACGGTACAATATCGATATCCCATAATTCACACCAACACAAATGTAGTGAAGCTATATCTACCTTATCGAACCATGTACTTTTTCTCATTTTCAATTATCCCCATTTTATCTGACATGCAAGTCAGAATCATAAATACCTATTCATCCTAAACTTTTGATCTAACATAGACATATTCTTATGCTAAATCATACTCTTATCACTTTTATTCGATATTCTTCTCATGTCCAAATTTGACCTCTCCAGGCTATAGCAATTTCATTTTCTTTCAACTCGATTTATACACTTTAGATCTCATTATTCATTGTGATATCACTTTTTCCTTAATCAACCCATGCCAATACATTCGCATTCATCTCACATTCGAGGATTTATTAAATTGCCCATAAACCTTCATTTGCTCACATTCTCATCACGTTTCTCTCACTTAAACACTTAACATATGCTCATGCATATGACTCATACTTATACGACTCAGACTAAGGATCAGTTACCACTGTCTGCTATGACATGACTTAAGCTCATACTTTTGGGCTCTGATATCACATAAATATAACCCCCCACTTCTGCAAGACCCAAACCTGACATAACCCGACATCGATGGTGATATCCGAGTTCGTGCCTCGCGAGGGTGACGTGTTACATCACTTAGTCAAAAACTCAGTGTAACTGTTTTTTTTAAAGATACAAACATACACTATGCGGGAATCAATTAACATATACAGTCAATAGTAAAATTAATGACCACGGGGTCCCTTTTTATGAATACAAATCAATTCAGTCCGTTGACTTTACAAAAATGACCTAATCATTTGTACAAAAATTTAGAAAATAATTTTATACAGAATTGTGCAATACTAATGCAGACTCGAACTGATCCCAACCTCTTCTCTCACTCACATGCGGTTGCTATATGCCTGTTGCCTAACGGGGTTTTCTTCTGGGTCCTGAAAAATAATTGCAAATTTTGGGTGAGTTTTGCGAACTCAGTGAGTGACCATCATCGATGGCTCACCCAGACATAGAACACAATATTCACACATCTCACTTTATTTCATAGTGCACATTCACAATATTTCACATTCACTCATTTATAGAATTGCACATTCACATTATTCATATTCGATATTTCTATTATGCAGATGCAATGCACATGAGACTCACTTTTTATTTATTAATTTGCTGTGACCGAGTGCCTAAACTATACCATGTAGGGCTCATTAATAACTGTCCCTATCCTATTGGAAGATACAGGGCTCATTAAACGTTGAGCCGGAGGCTCTGAATCACTTATACCATGCAATGCATCAGTCACATATACTCACTTTCACATGTCATCGGACCGTAGTCCGGCATTAGAACACATTTATTTCACATTAGCATAAGGCATGTGCCTTTCACTTAATCAAACATATGTAAGCAAATGAATATGAAATGCCCATGTGACACTTTCTAATTTATTTCGGTGATGTAACCGAGCGCCTGAACTGTCCCAATATGGGCACATTAATCGTTGAGCCTGAGGCTCTAAATCACTGTGAGGCTCGAGGCCCGAGTACAATCTTTGAGCTTTTAGCTCTCGGTGACTGCTCTGGTCATAACTGAAGTGAATCACACGTTAATACAGCACTTAGAAAACAATAATAGAATGCACGAGAAGGGGGGTTGAATTGTGTATTCCCCTCTTTATAAGTCTTTTCAAAATTACTTGTTAGAAATAAAAAATCTTTACAGAATTTTTATTTATTCCGATTGATCAAACTTCTCAATACTATGTATATGAACAGTAAGTAATGATAAAATTTGAAACTAAAAACGAGATAGAGAGTAAGAGTGGTAGACACGCGGATTTATCCTGGTTCACCCCAAACCGTGGGTTACGTCCAGTCCTCAGAGTTTCTTCTGAGATTTTACTATCTCTTCAATCGTTACAAGTATTCTTTCACGAGCCTCTTCAGTCTCTACAACCAAGATTCTTTCACACTTAGCCTCTGCAGTTATCTCACACCTTTTCTTTTCGTAAAAATATTTGAACACTTTGTTACAAAGAAGATAGCACTCAACTAGTTTGCACTTAATTGCTTTTTCACTTTGTGTAATTTTTCTAAGATCAGACTTTTTCGCCGACTTCGACTTGAATTTATAGCCTTCGCCTCTAATCGCTTCTTGATTTTGAATCTTGAATCTTTAATCTTTAAAGAAACAGTTAATCAGTTGAGTTCAGAATTAACTCGAATCGACTTTTGCGTCTGCTTTTTACTTCGTCTCAGATTCGCTTCATATTTGTGTTCGCTTTGCTTTTGTGTTCAGATCGCTTTGCATTGCACGTCTGCATCTGCTTTGCATTTGCGTCTGCGTCGCTTTGCATTTGCGCTGCTCTGCGTCGCTTTGCATTTGCGCTCAGGTTCTGCTTTGCATTTGCGTCTGCGTCTGCTTTGCATTTGCGCTCAGGTTCGCTTTGCATTTGCGTCAGCATCTTCTTTGCATTTAAATCTGCGTCTGCTTTGTATTTGCGTCCGTTCGCTTTGCATTTGCGTCTGCGTCGCTTTGCATTTGCGTCAGGTTCGATTTGCATTTGCGTTGCGTCAGGTTCGCTTTGCATTTGCGTCTCAAGTCTGCGTCGCTTTGCATTTGCGTCTCAAGTCTCTTTGCATTTATGTCAGATCTGCTTTGCATTTAAGTCAGGCTCGCTTTGCATTTGCGTCTGCTCGCTTTGCATTTGCGTCAGGTTCGCTTTGCATTTGCGTCTGCGTCTGCTTTGCATTTGCGTCTGCGTCATTTGCGCTTCGTCTCGTCTGCTCGCTGTATTTACGCCTCAGGTTCGCTTTGCATTTGCGTCTGCGTTTGCTTTGTATTTGCGTCTGCTTTGCATTTGCGTCTGCGTCTGCGTCTGCTTTGTTTTTCTTATATATGAACTCTCTTTGTTTGTTATACATCAAAATCATTTTTATGTAAAGCCATTTTGACTTAACAATCTCCCCTTTTGAATATAACAAAATACATACAAGAAAAGAAAATGTAACAAAGTAAATTTACAGATTTTGCAAAGTAGAAAAAAAACTTATCTTCTTCCTTTCTTCGTCTGTTGTGGTCACACCTTCTTTGTCCGAACATCCTCTCCTTTTCTGTTGATGATCTTCTTTTCCTGCTCTCCCCCTATTTGTTATAATAAAAAATGATTAACGATTCGGGTCTTCAGCGGCTCGCTATCATCTTTCTCGGATCATTCACCGTCTCCTTCATGTCGTTGAGTTCACCTCGAATCGCTAACTTCATCTGTGGATCAACCGTCAAGAGGCTTGATCAACTTCTGGCGATGGAGGAGCGAAAGGAATTGAAGTAGTGTAAGCATCGAGGATGGGATGTAGTCTTCATTGATCTCAAAGGTAGGTGGACGAATGAACGTTTCAACTTCGGAAGATCTAAATCAAAAGGAGCAAAAGATCAAGAATCGCCTTCCTTGCGAGGGGTAGAGCTTGTGCTTCAATAGGCGATGTATTAGACAAAGGGCTAATACGAAGAATTGTCTGAATGAGGAACTCAATAATGTTCCTGTTCTTTTCTTCCCCATCGGGGCAGCCTTCCTCACTATTAGTATGGCTGCAGCTTTTATCGACTTCAGGCGGCGTGCATGCTTCATCAATTTTCGCACCTCTTCGCAATTTGATCTGCGGATGATCATCACTAGCATCATCTTCAGATATAATTTTGATTTCCCCGGTAAAATCTTTTGGGAATCTTGGTCGATATCCGTGCAACCATTATCTCTGTATTTTTAGTGATTGGGAAAATAGTACACGATGGCGGGGACGTTTTGTAGGATATGACATAGTAGCAAAGAAATCCCAAAGTATCATAGAAGATCTTTTCGCCTTCTTTGAGTAACTCCCATGTGTTATGATTAATCACCATAGGTTGTACCACGCCTACTATCTTCTTCACCGGTTGAACACCGATTGCAATAGCGCCTTACGTCTCAGTAACTACTTCCACCATTTTGATCTTCAACTTCATTTCTCAAAACTTGTGGTAGTTGTATACCATTAGACACGGTTTATCATCCTCCTAATCTGACATCTGCTGTTGCTTCTTGATGTGCTTCATTAAGAGTCATCTGAACCGGGCTCTCATCTACTGGCTCCTCATGTTGAGCAACAGGTGTTTCCTGAACCGTGCTTTCTTTAGCTAGTTCTTCTTCTTGTTGAACAATAGGGGTATCTGAATCAGAAATCGCCACTTCGCTTCTACTTGAGCAGATAATAGTTTCTTTCTCGCTGACTAACGCCCTCGGCGATTGAAATGATCTTCTTTCACTAACCTTCTTAGTCTTTTTCTACTTCATTAGTTTTACTGATTTCTTCGTTGGAGATTTTCTTTTCTCAGATGTTGCTTTTCTCTTCCTCTCAGTCTCTTTGGATTTTCTGGCCATATCTTCTTCCAAAATAGAGACTAAGGATCTTGTGGCTCTGGGTGCACAAGATTTAGAAGTTTCTTCTCGACTCTGTTCTCCGCAATCTTTTCTTCCTGCTGCCTCGAGTCCTAATTCTTAGTGATCTCTTTGCTTTCTTCACAACTTCGCTCAAAAGACTTTCTCCTTGTCTCTTTGGCGACTTTGTTTTATCCTCCGAGATTGGCTTTCTTTGAAAGAGGACTCGCCAATTTCATGAGAGGTCTACCTAGCACTCTCCTTAGTTTAGCAAGAGGGTGATTTGATACTCACCGAGACCGAGAACTTGAGATGAGTCTTCTTAAGTACACGCCCCCTCGCCTTCTTGACTTCCTTGAAAAGTCGGCTTGGTCTTTGTCTCACCGTGTTCGCACCCATTCGTCAGATCGTGTGTGCATCGATCTTGCTCTTCACAGAACAGTTTATCTCGATACTGTAGTGCGGATAAATCTTTGGATTCCTTAAAATCCTCGTCAAAATCATACAATAAGGATAACTGGTAGTTTCCTTTAACCCTTAACCATATAGTGAAAGATTAAGAAGGGTAAATCTATGGGGCTTCGATTCAAGAGGTAGAACATGACATTGTTCATCCAGTGGTCACTAAATGTCTTGAACCTACTGGGTAGAATGCAATTAAACAAAATTGCGTGAAGCACCCTAGCCTTCTAATCAAATTTGATGTCTTCCTCTCCTCGAGTTATTTGTGCCATATAGTTGCCTCTTGATATCTTCTTCTTTCATTCCGACCGAGGTCATCCATCCGCCTTGGTAGATAATTTCACCAATTGATGGACAATGGTCACCTTCTTTATCAAATCCTTTGTGACAAGAACAAATATTCTCTCTACAGAGGATACAATGGTGTTATCTATCGACGAGCGCTCTTCCGTAACTCATATACTTCATTCAGATAGACGGTTCTTGTATCGAAAGAAGTTCTTCCAACCAGTTCTAATGATTTACGGTTCTACATCCATGCCGCCTCTTCTTAGTGACTCAAAGTCCACAAGTCTTCCATAAACCATGGTGCTTCCATTGTATAGAGTGAAAATATCTTCGGAGAACTTTTGAGCGAAATGTTTTTGAGAGAATTGGTAAAGCGAAATGAATCGTCAGAGATGATGAAAAGATCGCTATAATTTCATCTTCGATCTACATATAGGGTTATGGTCCGGTGGGTTCTAGAATCATTAAGAACCTCGAGATTATCGATTTTCCCTCAAAAATCTTTCTTGAGAGAAGTTACCAACAGAATCTCAATGTAACTAACGCCGTTAGTTTCCACGCTACTTTTAGCCTCGATCGCTCATTTAACATCACCATATTAAGATTGCGTCTTATCTTCGAAACCATTCTTCACTTAGTGGTTTAGTGAAGATGTCCGCCCACCAAGTTCTGCTTTCAACAAACCGTAGAAGCACCACTTTCCTCTGAACATAATCTCTCAAGAAATGATGTCGACTTCTATATGCTTCACTCGAATGTGAATTGATTCTTTGATAGATTTATTCTTGGTGTTGTCGCAATAAATTGGAATCTCCTCCTCTTTAACTCAATAGTCTTCAAGTCGATACTTGATCCACAGTACGTGTGAGCAGAACTTGTGGCGTATATATATTCTGCTTCACGGTTGATAGAGCAATTGAGCTTTGTCTCTTGCTTGACCAGGAGACTAGATTTCCTTCGAGAAAATGACATCCTCCACTTGTGCTTTTTCTTTAGATTCTGTCTCCGGCATAGTCCGCATCGCAATATCCAATTAACCTGAAATCTTTACCTTTCTCAAACATTAAGGAAAGATCAGTAGTACCTGCGAGATATCTCAAAATTCTTTTAACAAAGAATAAAATGAGACTCTCTAGGATCGGCATGAAATCTTGCACACAAGCATACACCTAAGTAATATTAGGTCTACTTGTCAGAAGATACAATGAGCCTATCATCCCTCTATATAGGGTTTGATCCACCTTCTTACCAAGTTCGTCTTTCTACAAAAGGTTTGAAGGATGCATCGGGGTTGCCATAGGCTTCACATTATTCATATCAAACTTATTCAACAACTCTTTCACATACTTTTGTTGATGAATGAAGATCTTCTCTTCGATGCGCTTAACTTGCAACCCAAGAAAGAACTTTAACTCGCCCATCATACTCATTTCAAATTCTTTCTTCATTAAGCTCTCAAACTTTAAGACAACTCTTTTGAAGTAGCACCAAAATGATATCATCAACGTAGATCTGTCTTAAGATAAAATCATTCGAAAATTCTTTTAAAGAGCGTCTTATCAACTTGACCTCTACTGAAACCATTCTCTATTAGGAAGGTACTCAGACGATCATACCAAGCTCTAGGAGCTTGCTTCAGACCGTATAAGGCTTTGTGAAGTCTATAGACATAGTCTGGTTTTTTTTAACATCTTCAAAGCCAGGTGGTTGTTTCACATACACCTCTTCATCTATCAAACCATTCGAAATGCACTCTTAACATCCATCCAAACAACTTTATATCATGACAGATCGCATATGCTAACAAAATCCTTATAGCTTCAAGTCTCGCCACTGGAGCATATGTTTCATTGTAGTCTATTCCTTCTTGCTGATTATAGCCTTGTGCTACTAATCTAGCCTTATTATGACTCACCCTACCTGATTCGTCTAACTTATTCTTGAAAACCCATCTGGTTCCAATAATGGATTTCTTAAAAGGTTTTGGGACTAAGGACCAGACGTTATTTCTAGTAAATTGATTCAGCTCCTCTTGCATGGCTAACACCCAAGCTTCGTCTTGAAGAGCTTCCTCAACCTTCTTAGGCTCTACTTCAGAGATAAAGGCTACATTAGCTTCTCTTCTGAATCTGGACCTTGTCCTAATTCCTTCTGAGGTGTCACCGATAACTAGTTCTTCTGGATGAGAACTTTTATATCTCCAATTTCGTCTTAGTTCTATAGTTTCTGGAATAACTTCAATCTTGTTCTCATGAGTGTCTGACGAGGGAGTTTCTAAGGTATCATCTAAGTTCTTTGAAGGACCTTCATTCTCCACATCATCTTCCTTATGGGGTTGAGAATTATCATCAAACTTGACATGGATCGTCTCTTCAACAGTCTTTGAAGTCAAGTTGTAAACTCGAAACGCTTTAGACGATAATGAGTAGCCTAGGAAGATTCCTAGATAGGTCTTTGAATCGAAGTTATCCAACAGCTCTTTCGTATTCAGAATGGAACTTTTTCACCCAAATGCATGAAAGTAAGATATGCTTGGTCTTCTTCCATTCCATAACTCGTAAGGAGTCTTCTTCAACATAGGTCACAACATGATCCTATTCTGAATATAGCATGCTGTATTCACAGCTTCTACCCAGAAATACTTAGGAAGATTCGTCTCACATAGCATTGTCCTTGCCATCTCTTGAATCGTCCTATTCTTTCTTTCAACAACTCCATTTTGTTGTGGAGTTCTAGGGGCTGAGAAGTTGTGGGAAATTCCATTCTCCTCACAGTATACTCTAAACTTCTCATTTTCAAATTCTCCACCATGGTCACTCCCGACATCTTTGCTATGGATATTCCTTTTTCATTATGTAACTTTCTGGATAAGATTCTAAAGCACTTAAAAGACTCATCTTTGTGTGATAAAAACAATATCCAACAAAATCGAGTAAAGTCATCAACAATGACGAGTCCATATTTCTTTCTGCCAAGACTTAATGTCCTTGTTGGACCAAATAAATCCATATGTAACAGTTAAAGGTCTTGATGAGGTTACAAAACTTTTAGAAGAGAAAGAGGTTTTAACTTGTTTTCCTTTCAAACAATTTTCACAGAAAAGTTCTTTGTCAAAACTTATTTTGGCAAACCTCTTACCAAATCATGTTTTACCAATTTTGAAATATGTTTCAAAGAGACATGACCTAGCTTTTTATGCCAGATTAGTCTTTCTTCTTGAAGATAGAAAACATGAAATATTTTGTTTTGAAAATCTTCTAAATTGATTTTGTAAAGGTTGTTTCTTCTCTTGGCGAGAAAAGTATAGACCCATCTTTGTTTCGACTTCGCAAAGATTTTGATTGAATGTAATCGTGAAACCGAATCACACAATTGATCGACGCTAATCAAGTTATGCTTTAGACCATCAACAAGCGATACATTATTTATGCATGCAAAGGAATCTTTACCTATTTTCCGATTCCAATAATTTTGCCTGCTGGTTGTCTCCAAAGTTCTTGATCCTCCTTCTTATCTTGAAGGTCTAGGAACATAGACCTTCTTCCGTCATGTCGCGAGCATCCACCGCCTAAATACCAATGGTGCTTGCCGTATCTTCCAAGGAAGGATATCTGCAGGAGAAACTATTTTATTTCTTGGTACCCAAATTTTCTTGGGTCCTTTATGGTTAGTAGTATGCATATGATGTGATCTATGATGCATATTATTAGAATGTTGATTAAAATGAATCATCCTATATCTTCTTTTTGAATGATGATTTTTACGAGACTGAATCTTGTTTCACAGAAACCCTAATCCAGTCTTATCACTCGAATGTCTACATTTTCCAAGCATCTCATTCATTTTCTTTGTACTTTCTGTGAAAGTAGCTAAATCAACTGATAAATTCTTAATCCTTAGTTTAAGTTGATTAATCTCTTCTGATCTGTCTACAATTTTCTTTTATCTTCTAATTGTTTCTTTAAACAAACATTTTCTCTCTCTATTACCTCAGTATGTCTAATATTTTCTACATACTTCTTCTTTAACAGCTTGTACTGTTTCATAATAGCATGAGAATCTTCTAACAATTCTGAATAGGCATCATGCAAATTATCATAATCTGATTTTACCTCCTCATCACTATCTTCCTCGGCCATTAGGCAAATGTTTGCATGTTCTGATGACTTAGAGCCTGTACCTGATTCAGATGAATCTAGGTCCTCCCATGTTGCCATCATGCTTTTCTTGCCTTCTCTACTCTTCTTTGGTTTCTTCTTGAGAGTAGGACATTCGGACTTATAGTGTCCAGGCTGGTTGCACTCGTAGCAAATGATAGAAGACTTATCTGGTTTGGCTTCATCTTTCCCATTCTTTCTGAATGTCTGGTTCCCTCTGGGCTTTTTCTTCCACATGCATCTTATCTTTCTGGAAATGAAAGATAATTCGTCATCTTCATCACTTGAGTCTGATTCGGATTGGCTGGAGTTGTCATCCTTTGATTCTTCAATTTTCAACGCTTTTGATGACTTCCTCCTTCTCTGAATCTTATGATTCTTTTGTCCGGCCTTCAATGCTATTGACTTATCTCGCTTGGGCTTGTCTTCAGCATTGAGTTCTACTTCATGAATCTTTAAGAATCCCAGCAACTCATCCAAATTTTAACACGCCAAGTCTTTGGCTTCTTACCGCAGAACTTTAGGTCTCCATCTCTTAGGAAGACTTCTTAGAATCTTTCGAACATGATCTTGATTGTTGTATGTCCTTCCAAGAGCTTTCAATCCATTGACAATTGTTTGAAATCTTCCAAACATTTGATCAATAGATTCTTCATCTTCCATCCTGAAAAGTTCATATTAATGCACAAGAATACTTATCTTGGATTCTTTAACTTGGCTTGTGCCTTCGTGAGCAATAGACAATGTGTCCCACATCTCTTTTACAGTGTCACAACCGTGCACTTTGTCATACTCGCTCCTGCTTAGGGCACATGTCAAGAAAAATTTTGCCTTTGAATTTAATTGTATTCTTGCTTTCTGATCAGCCGTCCATCTGTTCCATGGAATAGAATTGCCTTCTTCATCTACAGGTGTGTAAGTTCCGTTCTCTATAACATCCCAAAGGTCAACATGAGTAGATTCGATAAATAACCGCATCCTATCTTTCCAGTAGTGATAGTCTTCTCCGTTGAATGCTTTGGAGGTCTAGTGACCGAGGCTCCTTCAAATGATGTATACATGTGACTCATACATTATCTTTAATCCACACTTCGCCAAAGTGATTCTTGGATACCTTGCTCGATACCAATTGAAGTGAATCACACGTTAATCAAAGACTTAGAAAACAATAATAGAATGCACGAGAAGGGGGTTGAATTGTGTATTCCCTCTTTATAAGTCTTTTCGAATTACTTGTTAGAAATAAAAATCTTTACTGAATTTTTATTTATTCCATTGATCAAACTTCTCAATACTATGTATATGAGCGATGAAGTAATGATAAAATTTGAAACTAAAAGCGAGATAGAGAGTAAGAGTGGTAGACACGCGGTTTATCTGGTTCACCCCAAACCGTGGGCTCGTCCCAATCCTCGAGTTTCTTCCGAGATTTCACTATCTCTTCAATCGTTACAAGTATTCTTTCACGAGCCTCTTGAGTCTCTACAACCAAAGATTTTTCACACTTAGCCTCTGCAGGCTATCATACACCTTTTCTTTTCAGAAAAATATTTGAACACTTTATTCTGATGAAGATAGCACTCACTAGTTTGCACTTAATTGCTTTTTCACTTTGTGTAATTTTCTAAGATCGTGACTTTTCGGTTTTGACTTGACTTGAATTTATAGCCTTCGTCTCTAATCGCTTCTTGATTCTTGAATCTTGAATCTTTAATCTTTAAAGAAACGTTAATCAGTTGAGTTACAGAACTAACTCGAATCGACTCTTGCGTCTGTTCTTTACTTAAATACGCATCCGCTTCATATTTAAATGCTGCTTTGATTTTGTGTCTGCGTCGCTTTGCATTTATGCATCATTGATTGTTGTATGTCCTTCCAAGAGCTTTCAATCCATTGACAATTGTTTGAAATCTTCCAAACATTTGATCAATAGATTCTTCATCTTCCATCTGAAAAGTTCATATTAATGCACAAGAATACTTATCTTGGATTCTTTAACTTGGTTTGGTGCCTTCGTGAGCAATAGACAATGTGTCCCACATCTCTTTTACTGATGTCACAACCGTGCACTTTTTCATACTAAGCTCTGCTTAGGGCACATGTCAAGAAAAATTTTGCCTTTGAATTTAATTGTATTCTTGCTTTCGATCACCATCCATCATTCCATGGAATAGAATTGCCTTCTTCATCTACAGGTGTGTAAGTTCCGTTCTCTATAACATCCCAAAGGTCAACATGAGTAGATTCGATAAATAACCGCATCCTATCTTTCCAGTGGTGATAGTCTTCTACGTTGAATCTTTGGAGGTCTAGTGACCGAGGCTCCTTCAAATATGTATACATGTGACTCGCCATTATCTTTAATCCACACTTCGCCAAAGTGATTCTTGGATACCTTGCTCGATACCAATTGAAGTGAATCACACGTTAATCTGTGACTTAGAAAACAATAATAGAATGCACGAGAAGGGGGGGTTGAATTGTGTATTCCCCTCTTTATAAGTCTTTTCAGAATTACTTGTTAGAAATAAAAATCTTTACAGAATTTTTATTTATTCCGATTGATCAAACTTCTCAATACTATGTATATGAGCGAGAAGTAATGATAAAATTTGAAACTAAAAACGAGATAGAGAGTAAGAGTGGTAGACACGCGGATTTATCCTAGTTCACCCCAAACCGTGGGCTACGTCCAATCCTCAGAGTTTCTTCTGAGATTTCACTATCTCTTCAATCGTTACAAGTATTCTTTCACGAGCCTCTTTAGGTCTCTACAACCAGTATTCTTTCACACTTAGCCTCTGCAGTTATCTCGTATACCTTTTCTTTTCAGAAAATATTTGAACACTTTATTCTGATAGATAGCACTTTTCACTAGTTTGCACTTAATTGCTTTTTCACTTTGTGTAATTTTTCTAAGATCAGCAGCTTTTCAGTTTTTGACTTCGACTTGAATTTATAGCCTTCGTCTCTAACTGCTTCTTGATTCTTGAATCTTGAATCTTTAATCTTTAAAGAAACGGTTAATCAGTTGAGTTCTGTAACTAACTCGAACTGACTCTTGCGTCTGTTTCTTTACTTCGTCTGCATCTGCTTCATATTTGCGTCTGCTTTGAATTTGCGCGTGCGTCACTTTGCATTCTTGGCGTCTGCGTCGCTGCTTGCATTTGCGTCGTATCGCTTTGCATTTGCGTGCAGGTATACTTTGCATTTGCGTCACATTCGCTTTGCATTTGCGCTCGTGTTCGCGTCGCTTTGCATTTGCATCTACGTCGCTTTGTATTTGCGTCGTATGCGCTTTGCATTTGCGTCTGCGTCTGCTTTGCATTTGCGTCTGCGTCGCTTTGCATTTGCGTTGCGTCGTATCGCTTTGCATTTGCGTCTGCGTCGCTTTGCATTTGCGTCTGCGTCGCTTTGCATTTGCGTCTGCGTCTCGCTTTGCATTTGCGTCAGGTTCGCTTTGCATTTCGTCTGCGTCGCTTTGCATTTGCGTCTGCGTCGCTTTGCATTTCGCGTCTGCGTCGCTTTGCATTTTTGTTTGCATCTGCTTTGTATTTGCGTCTGTGTCTGCTTTGCATTTGCATCTGCGTCTGCTTTGTATTTGCGTCTGTGTCTGCTTTGCATTTGCGTCTGCGTCTGCTTTGCATTTGCGTCTGCGTCTGCTTTGTTTTTCTTGTATATGAACTCTCTTTGTTTGTTATACATCAAAATCATTTTTATGTAAAGTCATTTTGACTTAACAACAACTGTCATTATCTGGTTATATATTCATGAATGAAATGCATATGCCACAATTAATCATATTACCATGCACGTATGCATTTGTCACAATCAACATTTATGTATCACAATTAATCACATGTATCCCAATTAGTCACATCATAGGCACATAGGTCACAAATTCACATACAAGTAGCACTTCTATAACCAACTCCCCAGTACACAATCATCGGACCTTCTGTCCGGAATTTACATTCACAGTAAACCTCAAACCCATCATTATTTTCCCATTCAGCAATAAATTTATACAAAATGAAAACAAAATAGAATAAAGGGTGAAATAAGACCATCTCGGTCTACTTACAGTACGCTCCAGATTAGCATTTGCTTCTAAATTCTGGAAACGCCTGACTATGAACTTTTAGCCTGCATAACCCATTTATTCAATACGTTGTACACACATTAATAGTTTTGTACAATTATAATCATTGATGCACATATATGTATGATGCATGTTCATGACTATCCCGGTATTAATTAATAAATTTTATCGCGAAAACCATTCCAATATCACAACTAAAGTATGCCTAGGGTTTAGCCGCACTAAAATCTTTAAAATCGCAATTTATGCTTATTGTAATCTTTTGGGTCTACTACTTCCGATCGATAAGCTAGTCCACATAGGGTAACCTAGACAACCTCCCTTGATAGAAAAAATTTCCCTAAGCAGTAGGAATCTCTAAACACTAAAATCACTCAGTTCGGATCTCTATAGGTCCAATTATGGCTAAAACACTTTCAGCTCTTACTAATCCAAGACTGAACACTATACTCAACTTCAATTGAAAAACTGAAAGTATTAAGGGCTGAATTAAAATTCGATTCTTTCAGATAACTTATAGCCCCATGTCTCTAGTTTATTTAGAAATAATAATCAACTCAATTGGATCTCTACAGATTAAGAATTTACCAAATTACTAAACCATGTTCAGAAAATTTTCCAACTCACTTTGATTAAATCAATCTCTTTCAGTTTAATCTAAAAAATTTACAATTTTCCATGGAAAGATAAAGGGTTGTCTTAGGAATCCAACGCTTTAAAAATCAAGTCGATCGGATGTCGGATAGAAAAGATATAGCCAAAAGAGTGAAGTGTATTCAGAAAATAATATTCCTTAAACCAAATGGGAAGTCACGATCGTGCGCATGCACAATCGTCTCATTTTGGCAGACCAGCGGAGGCCGACCGATCGCCACATTTCTGGCCGACCGATCGTCACATTCTGGCCGACCGATCGCCACATTTCTGGCCGATGTATCACCACATTTCTGGCCGATCGATCGCCACATTCTGGCCGACCGATCGCCACATTTCTGGCCGCGATCGCCACATTCTGGCTGATCGATCGCCACATTTTGGCTGACCGATCGCCACATTTCTTACCAACCGATCGCCACATTTCTGGTCGATCGATCGCCACATCCTGGATGACCGATTGCCACATTTCTGGCCGACCGATCGCCACATTTTGACCGACCGATCACCACATTTCTGGTCGATTGATCATCACATTTTGATCGACCGATCACCACATTCTAGCCGACCGATCGCCATATTTATGACCGACCGATCGCCACATTCTTTACTAACATCTCAACTTCCAAACTCCATAACTTTCGATTCAGAACTCCAAAATTTACAAACTTTATATCAAAGGAAAGCTAAAAGGAAGCTCTACAACTTCCATAACACCACTTAAGCTAATTTAAACCATAACATTCCAGAATTGGCTTCAAAGCACAGTAATCACAAAACCTATACTTAGAGACATTTACACACAAAGCACATTAATCTTTGAAAAACCAACTGAAAGTTCACAAGTCATAACTTTCAATCTCAAAATCGAAAAATGTTATACTTAGTGACGATAAAAAGCTAACAAGAAAATCTTCAATTTTCATGAAGACCAATTTAGCAAAACCTATCTCAATCATCCCAGAAAAATTCCCCAAAGTTTCAGATCACAAATTTTCAATGTTAGGATCATCTTGCACATATTGCCCACTTTCAAGGCAAAATTCAGAACCCTTCAAGTCACAATTGGACAGCACTTACTTCATAAAAATTCTAGCCAAACTTCTCAAGTTTAATTCAAGCTAAACCTCATTTCAATTGCTTAACCATATAAAACGTTATGACCAAAACATTGAAACATACACAAATACAATTTTCCAGATTCTCAACCTAACTCAATTTCTACCTCTTCCATACCATTTCTAAACCAATTCTGACTCAATTTACTTCATAAATCCCCCATAACTAAACCACAACCTATTCTTGAACATTAGTCCACAAATGGCAGCACACACACTCAATAATCTTTTTCTACACTCATCTTTAATCACAAACTATCTCAATTTTCATACAACACATACATCCTACCTCATCAATCATCAATTAAACAAGCAAATTTCATACCCATCTATACCAACACAATTTGCATGAAATTAGGTTCACAACCATCACAAATAATGCATTTAATTCCAATTTATAACATAAAGCACAACCTTACCTTCTTAAGCTTCCACTTTCTTCAATTCTTCACAAGAACAACAAACTCACTTCCTTTCCCCCAACACCATACACGATAATCATCATCACTTGCGGGGGGTGAGGGTTTGGTTTGATATTTAATGGCCAAGAAAAAGAAAGCAAGTAACAAAGAAGAGTGTCTTGTGTGGGTGGAGTTTGAACCAACGAAGGAGGAGCAAAGAAGAAGCTACAGATGAGGAGGAAAAACTTGCATTTTAAAAGTGATTTTAACTCTTTCTAAGGAAGCATCGAGAATCACTTGGTTTAATAACTTAAAGACATAAGGTGGCATGTTAGGCAAGTGATACATGTCACTTGCCACATGTCAACCTCTCAAATACCCACTTAATTTCCTTCCAATTCACTTCCAATCTCTAGTCCAATTTTATCCCAAAATTTCAATGGCTTAAAATTCATAATTCCTAAAATCATGTATCTAATTTCCAGTGTCATTGGTCAGTACTTTTTACTACCGATAACCAGTCAGTCTGTCACTTGGCATTTTTCTTAGTCCGGAAAAGTACCCCGAAAATTTCTAGCAAAATTTCTAAAATTCTCCCAAAATTTAAAACACACAAAGACCTACTCCAATTAAATTTTCAAGCACAAAAATCATATTTTTCACAAAAATCACATTTATGACCAAATATACCGGAAAATATCATGAATGCATGTACAGTCATTTGCGTGTGCAAAAGCCACTATTTACATGTATGTGTATGCATGAATACGTCAAGACAATCTTAAATACTCAGAATCCGTTCCAAATGATTATTCTACCCTTCCCCTCGGGGATGGAATGTTACATCTGTAGAGTCACCATCTTTGTAAATATACTTTCGGCTTAGTGCTCTTTACACCATCACTAGTATTATTATCATAAATAATGATGAAGAATGAACTTTTCAAATTTTCCGCTTTCTTTGGGTTTCACTACAAGAAAATTTGGTTTCAGCAACCATAATAAAATGGTTGCTAATTATATACATTTTGTAACCAAAAATTATTAGTTGCAATATATAAGTTACGTATATTTTTTACCAACCAATCAATACTTGGTGGCTATAGATGGTCACTAAAACTTACAATTCATGGATAATAATATAACGACCAAACTTAACAATTTTAGCGACAACTTTAATGGTCACTATAGAAAATTATTAATAACAACCAAATTAACAACCAACTATTGAGTGGTCACTACAAGTATTTCAAATTTTTCATTAGCAACCAATAAATTTAGTTGCTAAATTTACATGACTTTTTTATAGCAACCACATTATATGATTACTAAAGAAGTATTTATAACAACAAAATAATTTGTCACTAAGTATTTTGGAAAAGATGAAAAGAATTCTTTAGATTAGGTTCATATAGTTTAAATTAGTTAAAAGGTTCGTTCTTATAATAATTAATTATTATAATTTAATTTATATTATTTTATAATTCAAAATATATTATCATTTTAGGAAAGAAGTTATCTAATAAAATTTATTTTTAGTAATTTCATATTTCATTTACCTTTAATTAATTGAAATAGTGAACTTTTATTTAGTATAAAATATACACATATTACTTTTAATATCTTTTCATTAAAAAATCAAAGGTTAAGCATAAATTTTAGTTTACAATCTCACTTGAAATGTTAAATAGATCATTCCTTGTATTTGCCTGGTTCTCGCATTACATCTTCACATTTTGACACTGGCTCGTGCCTCGCAAGGAAATATATATAGAGGCTGTGGAAATGGAAGTGCCCACCAAAGATGATGATAGTTTAGGATTGGTTTACTGTCAGTATTAATGTTGGCCTTGAGGATTAGTCGTCCTATGATTTTAGCTTATATATTTTGATCCTTCATTTGATTCCACAAGAATACAAGAAAATGAAGTGGTACTTAAATTACCACAAAAAAGGAATGGTCCTTAATAGTTCCTTTTTGCTGATGTGCGTGATTTCCAATTTTAAAACCTAAACATTTTCTATTTTAACATTTTCTCAAGTTGCTTTGCCGCCAATCTCTATCCATAGCTTTTTGCTATTAAAACATTTCCTTTTCTTTGTTGTGCGCCGTCTCATCCATAGCTTTTTGTTTAATTTTACTATTATATTTTAACATTTTCTATTTAGTATTTATTTAATAATAAAAATGCAGACAATAACATATATATTTTATGATATATTGCTCTTAATTAAAAATATTTTTAATAAATTTAAAATTTATAAAACTTAAATCTATAACTCAAATTCAATCACATTTAATGTAACACCCCACTCTCGCGTGACCCGAACCCGACATCAATGATGATATCCGGATCCTTGCCCCGCGAGAATGGCGTGCTACATCAGTCAGTCGAAACTCAGTATGAAATTTTTTTTTTCATTACACTCATACACGCGAAAACAGTAGACAATCTGAGCCCACGTTCATAAATAAACATTTTCAGTTATTACAATCATTCAATAATAATTTACAAAAACCATTTAATGAACAAAAAGCCATAACCAAATTGGACTCACTATAAATACAGAGCATTCTTTTATAGAGATTTTGGAATATAATTAATGAGACACTAATGCAGACGTAAACTGATCCCGACCTCTATCTGTCCCTTGCATACGGTAGACATACTCCCGTATCAAACGGGGTACTCTTCAAGACCTAAAAAATATATTCAAATTTTGGGTAAGTTTTGCGAACTCAGTGAGGAACCATCATCGATGGTTCGCCCAATTCATGCAGCACACAAGCAAATTACAGTCATAGCACAGTCAGAAATACCATCTCAATCAATAGATATAAGTAGATCACAATTTTATAAGGCAATTGACAGTATTCAGTCAAATATGTATGCAATGCACGTGTGACACTTTTTCAGTTTATTTCAGTGTTGTGATCGAGTGCATAAATAATGAGCGATCCCGTAGACGTGTTCAGGAGTGTTTATCTCCTTGAGCTCAAGGCTCGTTTTGATGTCGATGTTTGCTCCGGTCACAACTTTTATTATCAGTTTATGCATTGATGTATGCAATGCATATGCCCAAGTTAACAGTCAGTATCACATATAATACCATGATTCCATCAATCGCAATTGAGCACATCATAAGTAAGCGGTAAATGTACAATCAATAAACAGTTTGTCATATTGGTCATAGCAACAGCAATCGATTCATAATGAGCACATCAAGACACTTCAAGCAATTAATCATAGCAAACAATGTGTCACAGTATTTCACAATTGATCACAGTATATCACAATTGGTCACATTATATCACAGTTGATCACGGTATACATCCAAAACACTTCTATGTCAATTCTCCCAATTCATCGGACCATCTGTCCGGAATTCCAGTCAGAAACAATACTCAATCCTAATCCCTCCATTATTCCCCACATTTGACATATCATAATTGAACAAGAGCCATCTAGGTCACTCACCTGTACTTCCGAGCTAATACCTAGAAGTCTCAGTGACGTCGGTGGATCGACGCTCCAAGAGTTCCTCTATAACAGTGACAGTATATAAACATTACCAATTGGTCATTTAGAAACATGTTAGAATGCACATGTAACGATTAGAAGGTGCACAATGCATGTTCATGATATTCCCGGTATCATTTCATAAATCATATTGTAAAAATGTTCCCCTATGTCCAAAGAAACCATAGACACTAAAATCGCTCAATTCGGACTTCAAAAGGTCCGAAAATTACTACCCGATCCTCTCAATTTAACCTAACTAATTTCTGTCAGTTTCGCCTCTAAAAATTTCCCAATTTCTCATAGAAATGAAATTAAATGATTCACGAATCCGATTCCTCGATAATCAGGTCAATCGGAGGTCGGATGAACAAGTTATAAGCAAAAGAAGGAAAATATATGATCCTAGTCAACTTGCCTGAGAATCCTAGTCGACTAATGCTATTGTGTATGTTCTAGTCGACTTATCCGAGGTGTGAGTCGACTTATGCTACTACTGATGGCGATTACGGACAAACGTCCACCGACATCCCAACTTTCACAACTCATAACTCCTTGCTCCGAATTCCAAATTGGACAAACGTGGTGTCTATTTCATAGAGAAAAGATAGTTCTACAAGTTTTATGAAAGACACAAAAGCCAATTTCACCTCTAAGGGTGTCAAAAATGCAATCAAAGTTACTGCCCAGTCAATGCCTCTCAAGACAGTGCAGGATTTTGTAAATTCAATAACTTCCCATTTCCTTAGTCAAAAATTACACAATAAATGTGCACAGAAAACTCAAAATGTTTATACAACTTTTATGAACAACATGAAATCAAATTCACTTGCTAACTAGGTCAAACAATTCAACAAAGAATCTGCCCACTGAAATTCCCCAATCTGGACAGCAAATTTTAAAATAGTATAGCTCCTTGGAAAAATGTCAAAAAAATTACTACCTTATATCAATGGAAAGATAAGATCTCATACTTCAATTTTCATAAAGGACTCAGAATCCAATTCCATCATAAACAAGCTCAAAACTGTCATGTAAGTGACTGCCCTAATCAGCAGTCAATGACCTAATTCAGATTCAGTATTTGAAAACTCATAACTCCCAAATCTGATATCTAAAAATAGCATGCTATATACTATTTTCAAGATAATTACTTCCTCTACAACTCTTAAGAAGATCAATCAAGCCAATTAAATGCACAGAAATCGCTAAAATTGCTTCCAATCAGAATGCTCACAAAGCCGACATGTAGGCTAGATTTCACCAAAATGCACAAAATCAGTCAATAGGCAACAGTTCATATCTCCCAATATACAGATTGAAAAATTGAAAATTCAGTGGCAATGGAAAGCTAACAATATAGGCTTCAACTTCCATGAAGATCATTTTTACCAATTCCTTCTAAATTAATCTAGAAAAATCATCAAAACAATTAGGTCATCAATCCGGGTACTGTTCACACAGCCCATGTCTCTGATTTTCCAAGCCAAAATTCAACCTCTTAGAGCTACAATTAAACAACACCTATTTCACACAAAATTGTATCAAATCAACCAAAGTTTCATTTGGAACAAACCACACCTCATTTGCATAACTACACCATTAGTTATGATCAAAACAGTGTAATCGGTACAAAACCAATTTTCCAACTTTGGTACTAACCTTAGGTCCTATCACTTCCAATGCCAATAACACATCACTAAGCATCCAAATGGACAAGAAATCAGTCACTAGATCATTCATACATTCACTTAGACCAATAGTCACAATTTGGCAGCACTAAACTCTACATTTCCATGCAAGAATAATCATCAAGAATCAATCCAAAATCAAGCTAAAACACTTCTAAACCACATCATTCATGCTCACCTTATCAAATCATACTCAACATAACCTTACCCAACAATTCAAGCTATAAATTTCATAACATTAAAGCATCATAAATCATGATTAATAAACAATAACTCCCATTGAATGCATCTAACAACCATGATTCATGAAATACATAATGAAAGCTTAACATAAACCTTACCTAATCAAGCTTTTTCCAACTCTAACTCTTAACTTCTCCAATTACTTTACTTCCTCTACTTCATCCTCATGCATAGTTCTCATGGAAAGAAGATAGAGGGCTTAAGCTTGCAAGTATGAGGAAAGCATGAAGTAGGAGAAGAAGGAGTGAACCAAAGCCAAAGAAAAAAAACAAACCAAGGAAGGAGAAGATAGAGTTTTCGGATGGATGAGGGAAAAGCAAGGAAAATTCCTCTTTTTCATTTCTTCCATTGAAGTTGCCGAAATACATGGGCTAGGAACAAGAAAAAAACATTAACTCCATTCAGGATATAACATCCCATCACCGATGGGATGGGTAATTTGGTGAATTGGGATGGGTTAAGCGAGAGCAAATAGATCTTGGCATGAACATGCATCAAGTGGTGGACTGACTGGTTTCCGGTACCGAAGATTTCTGTCTAATGGTACTGGAATAATGGGTACATTAATTTGGGATTGCTTTACGAGCCATTGGATTTGGATGACTAAAAGATTAATTTGGATTAGGATCCCTTGATTAAATGATTAAATGGGATTAGATTAATTTTTGTCTCTTTCCCTTTTAAAAGCCAAGTGTCCTCCTTCATTTATGAGATTTGTCTTATACTCTCCATGTAAATTCGACACTCTTCCTTGGAAATGTTTAAAAAATTCACTTTGAAAGCTTAAGTTCTTCATTCACCCGTAGCTTCCTTCATTTTCTTCCTCCTTTGAATTTTCCTTCTTCTCATCCCATACAAGAAGTCTTCCTTGGTTCCTTATTTGCTTCTCCTTAGTCACACTCAAGACCAAACTCAAGCTTTGAAATTATGAGGATTGTGATGAGCCGTAGGTGTTGGTGAGGGGTGGAGAGTTGGAGTGATTTGATGAATTAAAGCTTGAAGGTTATTTAGGTGAGTATCTATATTTGTGTTCTTCCCTTAGTAGATAGAAGCATTTAGTGTGCTTATTAGTGCATTAATTTCATGAAACTTGTGTGATAATTGTATGGGTGTAGGTGTATGCTTGTGTGAGGGAAATTGGTATGGAAGTGAAAGAATGTGACTTTAGTGCTTTCAATGAAGTTTATAACGTTAGATGAATTGAAATAAAGTCAGAAAATTGTGTATGATGTGTACTGCCCAAATTGTGCTTTATTACTCAAGTCTTTGTCTTGATGAGGTTGTGGCTGATCTTGTAGTTAAATGGAATGTTTAGTATTGTGGTATTGATGGTTTCATGAATGAAGTAGGATTTAGTATGAAATCTGGAAAATGAAACTTGTATTGTTTCAGTGATTTGCTTATAGCCTTTGATGTGGTTATGATATTGAGTTGGGGTTTGCTTTAAATTAAACCTGAGAGATAAGGCTAGAATTCCTATGAAGGAAGTTCTGCCCAATTATGACTGGAAGAGCTTTGAAATTAGCTCAGAAGTTTGAAATGTATGTGCTGGATGAACAGTATCCGAGCTTTGGTTCCATCTTGATGACCTGAATCTTTGAGAATTTTTCTAGGATAAAGGAGACTGATTTTGAGAAATTGGTATTACTAAAAGTTGTAGAGAATTGTTATAGCTTTCTAATGATATATTTTATGCGAATTTTGGATGTGAGGATTGTAAGATATAAATTTGGAAAGTTTTGTTGTAGTAGAGATTACATGTTGATTTCATAAGCTTTGACAGGACCATCACTTTCATGAGAGAATTCGACCTTGTTTGAATTGGAATTTGTTGTGAAGTCCTTCTTAAGAATTGTAGTTCATTGTCTGAGCTTTTTATCCCTATATGGTATGGAAATTTTTTCCAAGGGGATTTGGAGTTATGAATTTTGAAAGAATGGGTTTCTGTTAAGACTAGATTGAGTAGGTTGAATCTTTAATTGCGAATTTGATTTGGTTAGGGATGGAATTGGCTTTTAGGTTATTACTGAAAGATGTAACATTTATTTTGCTCTTCTTATTGATATAAAATTTGGAATTTTTGGCTAAGGGGATGAAAAGTTATGAATTTTTGTGATAATGTTGCATTGTGATAGTGAATATGTGACTAGGCTGAGTCTTTGAGTGAGGTTTTCACATCTTTAGAGGTGTTATTAAATTTCAAGTTCTTCATGAAACTTGTAGGATTTTTCGAGACTTTTCCAACGAGACTGATTTTTTATCATTTGGACATTTGTGTGAAAACATCGAGCTATTGAAAGAAGAGTTGGCTTTTGAAAAAAAAAAGAGAAAAGGGCTGCATAGCTCGCCCAGTGGTGAAGCGGCGCTTCGCCCATCTTGAGCGACGTCCACTTCTTGAGCTTCGCTTTGCGATTGGGGAGCCGGCTACCCTCCGACCTCTGTCCAATCTTTTGTGCATAACTTTTCCATCCGTCCTCCAAATGACTTGATTTTCAAAGCGATGGTTTCCTAAGAGATTTTTCTATCTTTCTACACCATATTTAGGATTTTTGAGATTAAACAAAACGGAGGTGGTCGGATTTAAGTGAGTGGATCAGTGGAAATAGTCTGAACATGTTTTAGTAATTTGTGGATATCTTGAGCTAGAGAGCTCGGATCGAGCTGATTCTTTTTCCTAAGTAAACTAGAAACATAGCTCTACAATTGTTATGCAGAGGTCAGTTTTCAATTTAGCCATTAAGATATTCATTTTTCCTGAGTGAAGTCTCATAATGTGTTGACCCAAACATGTTTTGGGAATAATTTTCCCATCCGACGTCCGATTGACCCGATTCTCGAGGCATCGGATTCATGAAATATTTAATTTCATTTATTTGTGAAATTGGAAATTTTTAGAGTGGAAATTGATGGGATTGGGTTAGGTCGAAGTGAGGGGATCGGGTAATGATTTTTCTGATCCATGTTTTCTTAATAATTGGACCTATGGAGGTCCGAATTGAGTGATTTTAGTGGCAATAAGTTTCTAATGTTTAAAAGAAATGGTAGTGTCGGGAATTTGTGCTTTAGTGCCGGGAATGTCACGAACATGCATTGTACATATCTAAATTTCTACATGTGCATTATTTAATATTTCTGATTGTGCAATTGGTAATGTAACATCCCGTCACCGATGGGATGGTATGCGATTCACCTCATCGTGATACATATCGCATTTTGCATTCAGTAGCCTCTACATCATTGATAAATGTTCAGCATTGCATAAGCATACGTATGTACATGCATGTATGACATATTTCTGACTTGATTGTGATTAATTGGAAAATTTGTGATTTAAGGTAAATTGTGTTTTGATTAGTGAATTTGATATTTTAGAGCTTTGATTTATGAATTGAGAGTCAAATTGAATTTAGGAATTGAGAATTTGAAATTTGAGTATGTGATTAGATGTTTTCTAATTTTGAGGATTTATAGGAATTTTTTTGGAATTTTCGGAAGATTAGATCCGGACCGGAAAATGGCTTAGTATTGATTAATTGTGATTCGGTTCGAATTTGATTGACAATTGATATGAGATAATTTAAATTATGATTTGAGGAATTAGGGTATGAACCATTGGAATTCGGGAGAAATTAGAATTAGAAATTGGATTGAGGTTGACCGAATTGGACTTGTGGCAAATGACGTTGCCAAACAAGCCTTAAGGTTTTTATTATTTAAACCTATGCCTTTGAAATTTTTGACCCACGATGCTCCTCCCTCTTTGAAAGAAATCGTGGGTTTTCTCTTGATTTTTCTCCTTCTTCCATCGTGGTTTCCTTCTTGATTCCTCTTGGAGTGGCTTCTTCTTTCATTTTTGATTATCTCCTTTAGTGTGATGTTGAAGAAGATGAAGATGAGTTTTGGCTTTGGATTTGCCGTGGGTGTCGTTGTAGCTTAAGACTTGCATTTTCTTGGTGATTTAGAAGAGTTTAAAGTTTAATCAAGTAAGTTGGAACTTATTTATGTGTTTAATATTTTGATTGAAGTATGGAATTAAGTGATTAATTGTTTAAGAGTTAGAAAGTTTCGGATGATATAGGTTTTAGGGTAAAAATGTGATTTTGATTTGGGTATTTGTTGAATCATGATTATTTGATGGATTGAAGCTTAGGAATAAGTTGTGTTAAGTGTAGAATATTGTTTAAGAGTGTTTAGAAGGGAAAGGATTGGATTATATCAGAAAAATCTAGGAAAATTCTGGTTTTACGGCAAATCAAGGATCGCCTTGTGCATCGAAGAACACGCCTTGACGAGGAGGAGACGCAGCACGCCGCGACGAGCGAGGGAGAGCGTCACGGCGAGGAAATTACATTACGTCGCGACGCAAGAGCGATGTCTGCGCCATGAAGAAAGAATTGCTCATGCCATGCAGGCGTGTGGACGCCTTGACGAAGGCGTAGGGAAGAGGAGCTCGCATGGCAAGGGAATAAGCGTCATGGCGAGGGATGCTACTTTTCCGAAATGGTGATTGAGAGGTTTTGAGATTTGGGGATTTAGGGTTTTGATAATTTAATTAAATATGGATTGATTTCAATTAGAGATTATGAATTTGGGAGTTCAATTTCAATTTGAGAGATTTGAGTTTGAAATTTATTTGGTAGTTTTCGAAATCGGATGGCATTTGAATAGTGAATTTGATTCTGATTTAACGATAATTCCTGTGTATTAGAATTTGACTTTGGAGGATATAGAACTTAGCCAATTGAACTATGGTATGAGAAATTGCTATGAATTAAAGTAAAAGAGCGAAATTGAGATAATTCGGGATTGTGGTCGGAGATGTCATAACATGCATAGTACGTAAATTATTCGATATACTTGCATCATTGACTATTGAATTTAAATAATTAGTGATATTGAATGTTCGATTTTGATAGAGGCTCAGTGAGCGTCGATCCTTTGACGCAATGAGACTTCCGACGATGCTTCGGAAGTTTAGAGGTGAGTAACCTAGTTGATTTCTCAATCTACGATGTCTTTATATGCTTTGTGTGTGAACTATCTATGATTACGATTGAGTGATTCGCATGTGATATACTCTTTGTAAAGTGTGAGCGCATGCTAGGCATGAATAGAAATCGATGGCAGCAGTTGTGGTGAAGCACATTACGATCGATTGGGCTATAAGCTCGTCTTTGTGATAGTGAAAAGGTTAGTGCACACCTGCAGGACTCTCCTATCCCTAGTGCCAAGGGCGATAGTGCATGCCCGAGGGCTCTCTAACCCAAAACGCGATTTACGTGTAATGTATATTGTGCCCACAATGGGATAATTCGGCCTTGATCCTGACATTAAAATGAACTGGAAATCATTGTGCATTCAGTCTGTGATTGTTTTGTGATTGTACTGCGAATTTGATATGGGATTAATTGCAAATGTGTGATTATGGTATTATGAACTTCTGAATTGTGATTTTAAATATGATATGTGTTGCTTTGTACTCAATCTTGCGTATTGCATGAATTGTGTGAACCATCGATGATAGTTACTCATTGAGTTTCACAAACTCACCCAAATTGCGACTATTTTTCAGGACAGCGGTAGTGTGACTCCTAGCTCCGAATTTTTTAGACTGTTTCCGTTGTATGTGCGCCGGTGAGAGGAGCATGGCCCACAGGTCGGTCAGCTGGGGATCTTTTGGGATATTTTTGGGGATGACCTAGATAGGAGTTATTACTGTCTATTTTGGGATCTGTACCGTTGTTTATATGACTGAATGGTGTAGTTATGGTTTTATGAAATGAAATGAAAGATACCCTTTTGGTTTTAAAATTTAGTGAATCTGATTGTATCGCTTTATTGTATTGATGCCATGAGAGTTATAAGATTGATCGTATCGTAGTGCACCCTCATCGTAGGGTATGTATCGGTATGACCTACGGGCGTCCCGATGTATACTCTACGGTAAGGGGGCGCTACAGGTAATGTGTGATTATTGTGATTGTTATAAAGGCACAGTTGGAACGTCGAGCCCACAGTGATCCAGAGCCTCAGGCTCAACGAATAATGCGCCCTTAATGGGACAGTTTAGGTGCTCGGTCACAACAACAAAATAAATTGGAAAAAGGGTCACATACGCATTACATGTGTACTTGATTGAATGTTTGATTATGTGAAAGACAATTTGCCTTGGTACCATATAAAGCATTCTGTGATATTCCTGAATGAATTATTATGTGATAATTGTGTTATACTTGACAATGCATGAATTGGGTGAACCATCGATGATGGTTTCTCACTGAGTTCGCAAACTCACCCAAAATTGTAAATTATTTTTCAGGATCGAGAGAGTAGACTCCTAGCTCCGGAAAGAGACTTTTCCTGCCGTGTAGATCAAGAGTGTCATGGCACACAAGTCAGTCAGCTGGGATCTTTTGGGGATGACCTAGATAGACATGTTGTACTAGATTTCCTTTGGAGTTTTGTACTAATCATGAGAAATAGACAAATATGTTATGACTGTTTTGGTGATATAAAATGAAAAAGTTTATGGTTTTAAAAATTAGTGATTTTCAATATTAATGCTTTATGTTTGATTCCATGTGAGGTATGGTAGTGATTGTTCGTAGTTCACTCTTATCGTAGGATATGTATCGGAATGACCTACGGGCATCCCGATGTGTACCCTATGGTAAGGGGGTGCTACATTTAGGTGGTATCAGAGCATGGTTGGCATCTGTTGGGACTAGTCAAATATTTAGGCTTGAATTACTGTGAGAAATGCAGAAACTAATCGGGATTATTTTTTTGTTACAGGTCATTCGTTCTAGGTGATCAGATTGATCAACCAGCTGACCAGGGATTGGTAGGAGCTAGTAGGGAGTCATCGGTGCCTCGTTTTGAGGAGCTACCTCCTAGTGTACCCGTGAGACGGGAGAGGAGGTATGATAGATGCCTTGGCGGCGTGGATTTCTATGGCGTATGAGACCTGCTGAGGTGAGGATGGTGGAGGGGAGGAGACGATCTTGACCAGATGGATTGTGACTCAAATGAGCGGTTCGATTATGCGGTCTCTCTTCTACAGGGCCCAGCTTATCAGTAGTGGAAGACTGTCCCGGGCAGTACCACCAGGCCTTGCCATTTGACATGGGAGGATTTTCTGAGGGCATTTAGAGATAATTACATGCCCAAGGTGTATCTTGAGATGAAGATGCAGGAGTTTCTAGAGCTGAAACAAGGTAGGATGACAGTAGCTGAGTATGAGGTGCGCTTTAATGAGCTTATGGGTTATGCTACTGCATTAATTTCCATGGAGGCTGATAGGTGCCGGAGGTTCGAGAATGGCCTCAATCTCGAGATCTGCACCAGATTAGCTTGATCTGATATGGGTACTTTTGTTGAGTGCATGCTGCTTCTTTGTGCAGTTAAGCGACTCGTGAGGCGAGAAGACGAGAGAGAGACAGACAGAGATGGGTCAGGGGTCCAGGGGGAAGAGACAGAGGACAGCGATCGAGGCGATTCGGCGAGGGCTTAGCAAGTGCGAGAGCGAGACTTTTCGATCACGGGAGGATCGAACGATTTGGTTTTAAGCGAGAGGAGGTTTACTCGAGGCTAGCGATGGCGATGGTAGAGTGCAGGCGATTTCCCCGGTGTGCGAGCATTGTGACAAGAGGCACAGTGGGGAGTGTTGGCGTATGACTGGAGCCTGCCTTAAATGAGGCTCCATGGATCATCAGATTAGAGATTGTCCTGCCACCGTGGGAGCTCGATCGTGGTTAGTACGGATCTGGCGAACACTGATCTGTGAGCGGAGGAGGTGGATCTGGCGGAGGGGCCGAGTGAGGCCGAGGCGGTGAGGATCTTTGTGAGGACCGAGGGTCGGGCGGCCGACCACAATCGAGCCGGTGGTCTATGTCATGACTAGGCGGGAGGCCCAGATTCTCAAATGTGGTGGTGGTATGCTTCTTATCTACGATATTGAGGCTTTTACCTTTGTTGGATCCAGGATCCACACATTCTTTTGTTGCACCGCATTTGACATGTAGATTGCATGGAGATAGGGAGTTGTTACAGTATGGGCTAGAGGTGAGTACACCTCTAGGTAGTACTACTGCATTGGGAGAGGTCTGCAAGAGGTGCTCGATCCATTGATTAGCGATGTTGAGGCGGACCTCGTAGTGTTGCCCTTGAGAGATCGATGTGATTACGAGGATGGGTCGCTTCGCC
The DNA here is from genome assembly GCA_029891385.1 of Erythroxylum novogranatense. Lineage (NCBI taxonomy): Eukaryota > Viridiplantae > Streptophyta > Magnoliopsida > Malpighiales > Erythroxylaceae > Erythroxylum > Erythroxylum novogranatense. The sequence goes on along the minus strand of CM057227.1, from coordinate 96,820,589 downwards.
CATAGGGCTATTATGGATTGCTACACAAAGGAGGTCGTATTAGAGTCTCTGGTCGACTAGAAGCGATGTTGAGAGGAGTTAGTCGGCGGTGCGGCCGGATGATCTCTTTCTGAGTGCCTGAGATTGATGCGAGGAGGCTGTGAGGCCTATTTGGCTCATGTTATTGACACGAGAGTTGAGCGGAGGCTTGAGGATATTCCGTGGTTAGGGAATTTCTAGATGTGTTTCTGATGAGTTCTGGGGTTCTGCGGATCGGAAGCGAGTTCACCATTGACCTCGTTCAGTCTTGCTCTATATCTATACCCCGTATAGGATGGCACCGTGGGCCCAGGGAGTGAAGGCTCGATTCAGGAGTTGTTGGAGAAGGGTTTTATCGGGCCAGTGTTTCACCTTAGGGAGCTCGATCTTGTTTGTGAAGAAGAAGGATGGGACACTGAGGTTGTGCATCGATTACAGGCAGCTGAATAGGGTGACAGTGAAGAATAAGTATCCACTGCCTAGGATCGATGACTTATTTGATCAGTTGCAGGGAGCTCAGGTATTTACAAAGTTGGATCTGAGGTCTGGGTATTATCAGCTGAAGATAGCAGAGGCTGATGTGCCTAAGAGTGCCTTCAGGAGCAGGTATGGGCATTTTGAGTTTCTGGTGATGCCGTTTGGGTTGACTAATGCCCCGGCAGCTTTTATGGCCTTGATGAATAAGGTCTTTCAGCCTTACCTAGATCAGTTTGTCATTGTGCTCATTGATGATATATTGGTGTATTCGAGGAGTAAACAGGAGCATGCTGAGCATTTGAGAGTGGTTCTGCAGCTTATGAGGGAGAAGCAGTTATATGCCAAATTCAGTAAGTGTGAATTTTTGCTAGATGAGGTGGTGTTTCTGGGCCACATAGTATTGGAGAGGGTATCTGGTCGATCTAGTAAGATTGAGGCGATGATGAAGTGGGAAGCTCTAGAATGTATGCGAGATTTGGAGTTTCCTAGGATTGGCAGGTTATTACCGGAGGTTTGTCGAGGGGTTTTCATTGATCGCAGCCCCTCTGACAAAACTTTTGAGGAAGAATGTACCATTCAGATGGACTGAGGAGTGCCAGAAGAGCTTTGAGGAGCTGAAACATCGGTTGACCACTGCACCGGTGTTAGCTATTCCATCTGGGACTGGAGGTTATGAGGTATACAGTGATGCTTCCCATCAGGGATTAGGGTGTGTTTTGATGCAGCATGGCAGAGTGATCGCTTATGCCTCGAGACAGTTGAGATCTCATGAGGTAAATTATCCTGTGCATGATTTGGAGCTAGCTGCAGTTGTTTTTGCCCTGAAGATTTGGAGACATTACTTATATGGAGAGACATTTCAGATTTACACTGATCATAAGAGTTTGAGATATTTGCTTTGAGTTAGAGAGTTGAATTTGAGGCGGAGGAGATGGATAGAAATTTGAAGGATTATGATTGTCTGTTGAGTACCACCGGGAAGGCTAATGTGGTGGCGGATCGTTGAAAGCGAAAGTCGACATCGGTCTGACTCGACTTCATTATTTAGATTACCTAATTTGATTCAGTTGAGGGCTTTAAATGTGCAATTGAATCTGGAGCAGAATGGAGCTTTGGTAGCCACTCTGAAGCTCAGACCGATGCTACATGATAGGATCAGGAGGGTGCAGGACAAGGATCCTGCTATAATAAAATTGATTGAGAAAGTGAAGTTTAATTCGGGTTCTGAATTCGAAGTGAGAGATGGGACATTATGGTTAGGGCAGAGGTTGTGTGTGCCAGATGTGGATGGTTTGAGGCGAGAGATTCTAGAGGAGGCGCATATGGCTGCCTATGTTATGCATCCTGGTACTACCAAGATGTATAACACTCTTAAGGCACATTTCTGGTGGCCTGGCATGAAGAAGCAGGTGGCAGAGTATGTCTCCAGATGTATGACGTGCCAGCAGGTTAAGGCTATGCACCAGGCTCTAATGGGAAAGCTTCATTCGTTGCTCATTCCTGAGTAGAAATGAGAATGAATTACTGCGGATTTTATTATAGGGTTGCCTAGGACGCCGAGGCAGTATGATACTATCTGGGTCATAGTAGACCGGTTGACTAAATCGGCCCATTTCTTGCCAGTGAGGGAGAATAATTCTCTTGATCAGTTGGCCCAGAAGTATGTGACTGAGATAGTGAGACTGCATGGGGTTCCATTATCCATAGTGTTGGATCGGGATCTCAGGTTTACTTCGAGGTTCTGGAAGAGTCTGCAGTCTGCTATGGGTACCCGGTTGAATTTTAGTACAACATTTCATCCTCAGACAGATGGGCAGAGTGAGAGGATAATTAAAACTGTTGAGGATATGGTTCGGGCATGTGTATTGGAGTTCAGAGGAGCATGGGATCAGTATTTGGCCTTGATCGAGTTCGCATATAATAATCATTATCACAGTAGCATCGAGATGGCGCCATATGAGGCTTTATATGGGAGACAGTGTCGATCGCCTCTGTATTGGGATGAAGAAGGTGAGAGGATGATTGAGGGTCGAGCTGATTAGGGATCTGATGGATAAGGTGAAATTGATCTGGAGCCGAATAAAAGCGGCTCAGGATAGACAGAAGAGCTATATGGATCAACATCGGAGAGAGATGGAGTATAATGTGGGAGACAGGGTCTTCCTTCGAGTGTCACCGTGGAAAGGAGTGCTGAGATTCGGTAGAAAGGGCAAGTTAAGCCCTAGGTACATTGGTCCATATGAGATCATTGAGCGTATAAGACCTTTGGCCTATAAGCTGGATTTACCGAGTGAGATGTCTCAACTGCATAATGTCTTCCATGTGAGTATGCTCCGGAGGTATCGATCGGATCCGACACATGTGATTCCGGCTCAAGAGATTGAGGTAGCTAGCTACTTGAGCTATGTTGAGGAACCGATTCAGATTATAGGGTCACGGGTCAAGCAGTTGAGGAACAGGGTTATCCCATTGGTGAAAGTCCTATGGAGGAACCACTCAACTGAGGAAGCAACGTGGGAGACCGAGGAGCATATGAGGAGACAGTATCCTCACCTGTTCGATCAAGCATGTAAGAATTTCGAGGACAAAATTTTTATTAGGAGGGGAGAATTGTAACATCTCATCACCGATGGGAAGGGTAATTTGGTAAATTGGGATGGGTTAAGCGAGAGCAAATAGATCTTGGCATGAACATGCATCACATAGCGTCTATAATTATATGAATGGTGATTTTTGCTCATGCACATGATTGTACATGCATTCATGACATTTCCCGGCATGTGGGTCTAAATGGAATTTTGTGTGATTCATTTGATAAATGTATTTAAAAAATTGATTTGTAATGGTTTATGTGTGTTTAATATTTTTAGAAAATTTCGGAAATTTTCCTGAAATTTTTTGGGAAAATTTTCGAACCGGAAAAATCGCCAAGTGGCGGACTAACTGGTTTTCGGTACCGAAGATTTCTGTCTAATGGTACTAGAATAATGGGTACATTAATTTGGGATTGTTTTAGGAGCCATTGGATTTGGATGAGTTAAAGATTAATTTGGATTTGGATGAGTTGATTAAATGATTAAATGGGATTATATTGATTTTTGTCTTTTTCCCTTTTAAAAGCCAAGTGTCCTCCTTCATTTATGAGATTTGTCTTATACTCTCCATGTAAATTCGACACTCTTCCTTGGAAATGTTTAAAAAAATCACTTTGAAAGCTTAAGTTCTTCATTCACTCGTAGCTTCCTTCATTTCCTTCCTCCTTTGAATTTTCCTTCTTCTCATCCCATACAAGAAGTCTTCCTTGGTTCCTTATTTGCTTCTCCTTAGTCACACTCAAGACCAAACTCAAGCTTTGAAATTATGAGGATTGTGATGAGCCGTAGGTGTTGGTGAGGGGTGGAGAGTTGGAGTGATTTGATGAATTAAAGCTTGAAGGTTATTTAGGTGAGTATCTATATTTGTGTTCTTCCCTTAGTAGATAGAAGCATTTAGTGTGCTTATTAGTGCATTAATTTCATGAAACTTGTGTGATAATTGTATGGGTGTAGGTGTATGCTTGTGTGAGGGAAATTGGTATGGAAGTGAAAAAATGTGACTTTAGTGCTTTTAATGAAGTTTATAACGTTAGATGAATTGAAATAAAGTCAAAAAATTGTGTATGATGTGTACTACCCAAATTGTGCTTTATTACTCAAGTCTTTGTCTTGATGAGGTTGTGGCTGATCTCGTAGTTAAATGGAATGTTTAGTATTGTGGTATTGATGGTTTCATGAATGAAGTAGGATTTAGTATGAAATCTGGAAAATGAAACTTGTATTGTTTCAGTGATTTGCTTATAACTTTTGATGTGGTTATGATATTGAGTTAGGGTCTGCTTTAAATTAAACCTGAGAGATAAGGCTAGAATTCCTATGAAGGAAGTTCTGCCCAATTATGGCTGGATGAGCTTTGAAATTAGCTCGGAAGTTTGAAATGTATGTGCTGGATGAACAGTATCCGAGCTTTGGTTCCATCTTGATGACTTGAATCTTTGAGAATTTTTCTAGGATAAAGGAGACTGATTTTGAGAAATTGGTATTACTGAAAGTTGTAGAGAATTGTTATAGCTTTCTAATGATATATTTTATAAGAATTTTGGATCTGAGAATTGTAAGATATAAATTTGGAAAGTTTTTTTGTAGTTGAGATTACTTGCTGATTTCATAAGCTTTGACAGGACCATCACTTTCATGAGAGAATTCGACCTTGTTTGAATTGGAATTTGTTGTGAAGTCCTTGAGAATTGTAGTTCATTGTCTGAGCTTTTTATCCCTATATGGTATGGAAATTTTCGCCAAGGGGATTTGGAGTTATGAATTTTGAAAGAATGGGTTTCTGTTGAGACTAGATTGAGTAGGTTGAATCTTTAATTGCGAATTTGATTTGGTTATGGATGGAATTGGCTTTTAAGTTATTACCAAAAGATGTAGCATTTATTTTGCTCTTCTTATTGATATAAAATTTGGAATTTTTGGCTAAGGGGAAGAAAAGTTATGAATTTTTGTGATAATGTTGCATTGTGATAGTGAATATGTGACTAGGCTGAGTCTTTGAGTGAAGTTTTGACATCTTTAGAGGTGTTATTAAATTTCAAGTTCTTCATGAAACTTGTAGGATTTTTCGAGACCTTTCCAACGAGACTGATTTTGTATCATTTGGACATTTGTGTGAAAAGATCGAGCTATTGAAAGAAGAGTTGGCTTTTGAAAAAAAAAAGAGAAAAGGGCTGCATAGCTAGCCAGTGGGTGTCTGGCGCCCATAGCTTCTTAGAGCTACTTTGGCGATTGGGGAGCCCGGCTCGCCTTCCGACCTCTGTCCAATCGTTTGTGCATAACTTTTCCATCCGACCTTTAAATGACTTGATTTTCGAAGCGATGGTTTCCTAAGAGATTTTTCTATCTTTCTACACTAGATTTAGGATTTTTGAGATTAAACAAAACGGAGGTGGTTGGATTTAAGTGAGTGGATCAGTGGGAATAGTCTGAACATGTTTTAGTAATTTGTGGATATCTTGAGCTAGAGAGCTCGGATCGAGCTGATTCTTTTTCCTAAGTAAACTAGAAACATAGCTCTACAATTGTTATGAAGAGGTCAGTTTTCAATTTAGCCATTAAGATGTTCATTTTTCCTGAGTGAAGTCTCATAATGTGTTGACCCGAACATGTTTTAAGAATAATTTTTTCATCCGACATCCGATTGACCTGATTCTCGAGGCATCGGATTCATGAAATATTTAATTTCATTTATTTGTAAAATTGGAAATTTTTAGAGCAGAAATTGACAGGATTGGGTTAGGTCGAAGTGAGGGGATCGGGTAATGATTTTTTCGATCCATGTTTTCTTAATAATTGGATATATGGAGGTCCGAAATGAGTGATTTTAGTGGCAATAAGTTTCTAATGTTTAAAAGAAATGGTAGTGTCGGGAATTTGTGCTTTAGTGCCGGGAATGTCACGAACATGCATTGTACATATCTAAATTGCTACATGTGCATTATTTAATATTTCTGATTGTGCAATTGGTAATGTGTGATTATTGTGATTGTTATAGAGGCACAGTTGGAACGTCATTTCCATCGTTCTTTGAGACTTCCCAAAGATTAGCTTGGAAGTTATTTAGTGAGTAACCTAGATGGTTTCTCGATTTTTAATTGTTTATACTTGTGCACTTATGACATTGTGGAGAATAATGGTGGGATTGCGTTATTTGTGCCTGGTTCCGGACCAAAGGTGTCCGACGTATTGGGAGTTTTTGACATAAAAGTGTTACATGTGATTTGTAACGTGATTAATTGTGACTATGTGTGTGAATGCGATAAATTTGGAACCGAATGTGATGTGAGCTTTGTTTGGCATTGCCATATGCATTCCATGCATAATGCATGATCAGTAATTGGCAGTTGTGATCGGAGCAGCCACCGAGAGCTTAAAGCTCAACGTAATTGGGCCTCGAACCCACAGTGATCCAGAGCCTCAGGCTCAACGAATAATGCGCCCTTAATGGGACAGTTTAGGCGCTCGGTCACAACAACAAAATAAATTAGAAAAAGGGTCGCATACGCATTACATGTGTACTTGATTGAATGTTTGATTATGTGAAAGACAATTTGCCTTGGTACCATATAAAGCATTCTGTGATATTCCTGAATGAATTATTATGTGATAATTGTGTTATACTTGACAATGCATGAATTGGGTGAACCATCGATGATGGTTCATCACTAAGTTCGCAAACTCACCCAAAATTGCAAATTATTTTTTATGATCGAGAGAGTAGACTCCTAGCTCCGGAAAGAGACTTTTTCTGCCGTGTAGATCAAGAGAGTCATGGCACACAGGTCGGTCAGCTGGGATCTTTTGGGGATGACCTAGATAGACATGTTGTACTAGATTTCCTTTGGAGTTTTGTACTAATCATGAGAAACAGACAAATATGTTATGACTGTTTTAGTGATATAAAATGAAAAAGTTTATGGTTTTAAAAATTAGTGATTTTCAATATTAATGCTTTATGTTTGATGCCATGTGAGGTACAGTAGTGATTGTTCGTAGTTCACTCTTATCGTAGGATATGTATCGAAATGACCTACGGGCATCCCGATGTGTACCATATGGTAAGGGGGTGCTACATAGGACACTTGGCATTTGAGGAAAAAGACAAAATAAAGATAAGACAAAAATATGTAATGGATTTATTAAGAAACCCTAATAAATGTACAGTTATTTTTCATGTGCAAAAATTCACTATTCACCAATACTAGTATGCATGAAAATTCCTAATTAGTCCCAATCACTCTCATCCTTTGCTAAATTACGATTTTACCCTTCCCGTCGGGGGTGGGATGCTACATTTAATTTGGATTAATTTATTGTAACTAATTATGTTTAAAACTGATTAAATTTTTAAAATTTGGTACCATAACTTATAATTTATATCAATTTAGGTAAATTTGGTTTATATACCATAAATGATTAACGACAGATCTTACGTTATCATTATAAATTAAAATATAATTAATTACAATATAATTAATTAAAATAATATTATTAATTAATTAAGTACATCATAATTAATTACAATATAATTAATTAAAAATAATTCATTCTTTAATTAAAATATAGTAATTAAATAATTAATTAAAATATAATTCATTAGTTAAATAAAATATAGTAATTAATTAATTAATCAATTAAAATATAATTAATTAATTACTATAATTAGTTAAAATATAACTAATTCATTAATTAAAATATTGTAATTAATTAATTAATTAAAATATTATTATTTATTAAAGCATAAATAATTAAAGTATAGTTATTCATTAACTAATGTATTGTAATTAATTATTTAATTAAAATATAATAAATTAAATTAATAAATTAATTAAACTAAATTCCACATAATTATAAGGTATAAGATGAATTATGAAAACAATATCTAAAGGACCAAATCTAAAATTATAGTAATTTTACCATTGTTCAATTTAAAATCATCTTGATCGATTTTTTCAAATTTGGTACCATAAATTATAATTTATATCAATTTAGGTAAATTTGATTTATATACTATAAATGACTAACAATAAATCTTACATATCTGTTATTATAAAGTAGATATTTTATTAAGTTATTTTAAGAAAAATACCTTTGTAATGTGAATTATTATATTATATTCATTCTCATTCTTATTACCATTCCCACTTATAATCCAACCGCCCTTAGTTTTAAACAATCCATTTCAAGTAATTTATAAATTCTACCAAAAAATTGGACTAAATTCCACATAATTATAAGGTATAAGATGAATTATGAAAACAATATCTAAAATGACCGAAATCCAAAATTATAGTAATTTTACCATTGTTCAATTTTAAAATCATCTTGATCAATTTTTCAAATTTGGTACCATAACTTATAATTCATATCAATTTAGGTAAATTTGATTTATATACTATAAATGACTAACAACATATCTTACATGTCTGTTATTATAAAGTAGATAATTTATTAAATTATTTTAAGAAAATATACCTTTGTAATGTGAATTATTATATTATTTATTCCCATTCCTATTATCATTTCCCTTACAATTCAAACGCCTCTTAATTTTAAGCAGTCCGACTTAAGTAATTTATAAATCCGACCAAAACAATTGGACTAAATTCCACATAATTATAAGGTATAAGATGAATTATGAAAATAATATCTAACAGGATCGAAATCCAAAATTATAGTAATTTTACCATTGTTTAATTTTAAAATCATCTTGATCGATTTTTCAAATTTGGTACCATAACTTATAATTTATATTAATTTAGATAAATTTGATTTATATACTACAAATGACTAACAACATATGTTAATGTCTATTATTATAAAGTAGATATTTTATTAAATTATTTTAAGAAAATATACTTTTATTATAAACGATCTAGAAGGGGTTGAATAGATCTTTAAAGCTTTTGAAAAAATTCTACAATAAAATCGAAGTTAATTCACACAAAACAATTTAAACAAATTTAAATATAAAGAGTAGGAAGAAGAGCAAACACTTTGTTTTATAGAGGTTGGTCTTTAAGACCTCGTCCTCTACCTAAGCTCCCATTTAGGATTTGACAAACCACTTTACTGCACACTTTTTAGTTTAGTGTGAACTTTTACAACACCACTTGATTTCCGGCTCAAGCTACCTTTACACTTGATTTGTCTTCCGGCACAAATCCTACCAACACCACTTGATTTCCGGCTCAAGCTACCTTTATACTTGATTTGTCTTCTGGCACAAATCCTACCTAACAAGTGATTCTCCTCTAATCACTCAATTCACAATGATCACAATGATAGAAAATAGAAATGCTAACTCTCAGTACAGATTAATGGAATTAAGACCAAGCTAAGAGTAGTATGAGAACAAATTCTTGGAACTATAGTAGTATACTTTGATTTTTGCGTTCCTGCCATTTCCCTAGATATTTATCTATTTATTTGCAAGCTATAAGATGATTATGGCCGTTGGGGATGTCTACTAGCCATTGTTGATATTTCCTAGCCGTTCCTTGATTTCCTCCTTTCCATTTATGACTAATTGACTTCGTCAGAATCAGTTTGTTGTACTCATAAGTCGACTTGTCGTGGTGTGTAAGTCAACTTGTAACAACGGTTTTCGTAAAACTTTATCTCCGCTCTTCTATAAGTCGACTTATGCAGTGTAAGTCGACTTGTATCCTTCGATAAGTTGACTTATAGTCTATTAGTCGACTTGTGTTGTTCTCAACCTGACAGATCTTGATATATTAGTCGACTTATGATGCACTAGTCGACTTATGTTGGCTTCAACGGTTATATTGCAGAAAATCTTGATCTTTAATTGTTGGGATACATATCTTTGAAGATCTTTATCCATAATCTTCATGTTTAATGTCTCCAGGATGTTTGAAGATTATTGCCTTATTGATTCCACAATGATTAATCTCTTTCCCATCAAAGATTAATGCAATCTTGATTTGCACAATTCTTTTATTGAATATCAATCCCAAAATACCTGAAACAATTTCTTAACCAAATCTATACATTTTATTATTATCAAAACATAAGTGGGATTTAATTTGTCAACCACCATTAGTCCAACAATCTCTCCCTTTTTGATAATGACAAAACACTTAGAAATTATTTAAGAGATGAAAACAAAGAAACATTGATCAAGGTTTTATGCCTTATCATTTTGGTTAGAAGTCTCCCCCTCAATCATATAAATCATTGAATTTAATAACCTTGTAAGATCAAATTCATAAATCATTGAAATCAAGATAGACTCAAATCAAAGACAATTTAGCATACATACACCCCCTTAATCAAGTAACTAAAGAATATCCAATTTTCCATTTTACTCCCCCCTTTTGTCATAATCAAAACAATTAATACAAACCAACAATATGAAATAGTTGAAACACAAATAGTCATCAGTATGAAGAAGAAACACAAATATGAAGATGAAAAAATTATCGCAATCACATTAAATAGAGAAACAAGCCATCAAATACAAATAGTCTCAAGTAACAGTCACAAACAATATGAAATGTCGGTCTTGGCTAGATACAAAAACCATCATGGTGGAGAAACATCATCATGAAGAAATCTCAAAGGTAGAAGAGAATGTGTTTTCGGAGATTTTGGGAAAAAATAAGTTTTTTTTAAAGAAAACCCAGGTGACTTATAGTCAACTGGCAGGATTTTAGTCAACTAATAAAATAAAAACAAGAGTGGGGGTTATCAGAGGAAAAACTAGTTGACTAGTCGAATGCTGTTAGTCGACTGGTTTTGAAAAATATGTGTATTAGTCGACTATGGCTGTAATACTCGACTGAAGCATTTAAACACCTTATCTCTTGATGCAATAGTCAACAATATATGTATTTCCATGTCTCATACCAATGAAAGCAACATTTTCATCTTTCTTAACCATACAATGAGATGATTCAAATGTCACATTAAAATTCATATCACATAATTGAGAAACACTTAGCAAATTACGTTTCAAGCCAGCAACAAGTAGAACATTGTCAATGGTAGGCAAAGGTTCCTTACCCACTTTACCAATACCAATGACTTTACCTTTGTTGTTGTCTCCAAATGTGACATATCCTTGAATCTTTGGTTTGATTTCTGTAAATAAGTTCTTGTCTCCACTCATATGCCTTAAACATCCACTATCAATGTACCAAGTGCTTGATGAATTTTTATTCCTTGCTTGTACCTACAACTGAAACCTTCTTTCTTCTCATTGGTAGCCAAGCCATTTTGGGTCCATTTTAGTTAGTCATATAAACTACATTAGGAGGTGTTGTACCTTTTACCCCCCATATTTTCTTCACATTAATACATCTTCTAATACTTTTACAAGCAATTTCTATATGACCATCTTTCAAGCATTTAGCACATTTTGCAACTTTTCCATCCTTAGTGAATTTAGAAATCAAAGAACAATCTCTATCAAAAGGATCATATCCTAAACCATGTTTAAAAATAGAATATCTTTTTAAGGATAACATCTTTTCAAATTTTTCATTCCCACCAGCAAATTTTTCAACCACATAAGAAAATTCCTTTCTAAGTCTATCAAGCTCACAAGTAAGATTTTCTTTTTCAGCAAGGCATGTAGAGTGGTCTTTCTTAGTGCAATCTAAATCATCAATAGTCTCATGCAAGACATTATTTTCAACAACTAGATCTCTTTTTTTCTTTCTCAATCTCTTGTTGATTTCAATAGCTTCTTCAAAATCACTTTGTAAAGCAGTAAAAGAATCTCTAAGATCAATTACCTCATCTTCATCATCCCTTGTTAAGGAGCTATTTGTCATAAGCGCTAAGTTGTTTTCATCATTACTTTGGTATGTTTTTTCATCATCACTCCAAGTGGCTACTAGGCTAGCTTTCTTTTTCCCTTTGTGTAGCGCCCCCTCACTATAGGGTACACACCGGGACGCCCGTGGGTCGTACCGACGCATATCCCACAGCAAGGAAGTGCTACCGCTCGCAACTATCACTAACTACTCGCATGGCATCAATATAATTAAACCGCAATAAGCAAATCACTAAAATTTAAAACCCCAATTTCATTCCATAATATCAATCCAAAATATAGACAAGTCTATCAGTCCCCTAAAGTCTCAATACAATAACCCAAAAAGGAAACTGATAAAAACGTCTATACTAGGTCGTCCTCAAAAGTCGCCCGGTGACCGACACATGTGTCATCGCTTCACTTGTCCAAGAACTCGCATACAGAAAAGCGTCTATCTCGGGAGCTAGAAACCTACTAACGCTGCCCTGAAAAATATTAGCAATGTTGGGTGAGTTTGCGAACTCAGTGAGAAACCATCATCGATGGTTCACCCAACTCATGCATATACACATAATATATCGCATAGTACACTTTAACGCGATTTAGAACACTGAACACAATTTACATAATTATACGATAACATAACTCAAACATATCACTTCACAATTGTCATACATCACACGCATTCTCAATTTCACTACGCAGTCAGATGCATAATGTATGCAATTTCTCATTTTATGTCATTGTTGTGACTGAGCGTTAACACTTTCCCGATTCGGGCACTTTTCACAATGATCACAATTTTGGCAAGTAGGAGAGCCCTCTGGGTATGCACTACTGCCCACTCACTTTAGGGATAGGAGAGCCCTATGGGTATGCACTATTTTCCTTTTTGGCCTTAGGCCTATTCACTGATATTCGAGCTTAAAGCTACGCACATTGAATGCTTGATCCTGTTTGTTTAATTACCCCTTATAATCATGCCTAGCATGCACTAATACTTGCACAGTCACTAACACATATATTATCGCTTCACTCACTTGTCACGATCGGAACACTTACTCGTAACACTATACACTGATTCATAATCACAAGTATTCACATTAGCAACACATTCAGTACAATCACGCACAATCAGAACACTTACTCATATTTGCAGCACAATTATCTCACCTTTATATCACTCACATTGACAGTTGATTCACACATTCACAGCACAGATTACCACACAAAGATCGAGGAACCAACTAGGTTACTCACCTGTAACTTCCGAGCTACTGCCTGGAAGTACCAGCAATATCCGTGGACTGCCGATCCAACGGCGCCTCTATAACAATACAAACGCATTCTCATCACTATATGCTCAATCAATAAGATTCACTAATGCACATGTCTCACATTTAAAATTATATGATGCATGATCATGATTTCCCAGCGCTTTAGTCCCATTCCGCTATCTCTCGATTCACAACCAAAATTCACTACTCACTAGGTCAATAACATCCAGAAATTTCACAAATCTCTCATTTAAATTCTAATTATACTCGATTGATAATACATAACTCTTAGGTCACTTAAGGAACCGAATCCACTCTTTTCTATGATTGAGAACTCGCTAATTTAATTTCGAACTCTTATAATTTACCTCACTCAAAGACCTCTTTCTCTAGATCATAACAACTCCAGAATTACCCCAATTGGAGGTCTACACTAAAAGTTCTGCTCAAAAGGCTAAACCATTTCACTTCAGAATTTCACCCCTCGCCGCGACGTATGACCATTCGTCGCGACGTGCGGGATACTCGCCGTGACGCCTTTCAATCACTCGTCGCGACGTCCAAATTACTTGCTCGCCGCGACGTCTCAAGAGGCTCGCCTCGGCGAACACGCCTTTTCTCGCCGAGGCGTAGCCCCATTTCAGACGTCGCGACGTGCGACCACTTCATCTTCTCCGATCGACATTTCCGCCATTAATACTCCATTAACCACATTCAACTACCCTATCTAACTCATTTAATACCATAAATTCCATAAATAACCATAAATACAACATTAAAACACAAAACTTACCAAATCATAGATTCGATCGAAGCCCTAAAAAATCGTAAACGTCCGAGATCCTCCAAGCTCAAACTTCCACTGATTTCACTCTCAACCCAAACGAAAACATCATCAACTCTCAATCACACACAAGGCTTTCTCAATAAAGAACAAACCACAAAATCTCCAAAGAGGAAAAGTCGAAATCGTCGACGGGAGGGAGGAGAAGAGAAAGAGGAAGAAATGTTTATCTCACAACTTCAAAACCACATATATATATATACATACAAGGTTGATTTCAACCGAGACCCAAAATCTACAAGTCCTCAAATTCACTTAATTTCAATCTCTAATTTCAATGGCTCATCATAATAATTCTTAATCTCATAACTCTAAATTTTCAAGCCGTTAGCCACTCACTTTGAATCGGAACTCTAAAGTCGGTCTAGGCCATTTTCTCGGTCCAAACAAAAACCCTAAAATTCGAAAATTCCTATAAATCCTCAAAATATAAAACACTCGATCCCAAACTCAATTCTCAATTTCCAACCCCAGGTTCCATTTTCACTCTAACTCAACTATACAATCCAATTATTCTTAAACTCTCAATCAAATCACAATTCAACTAATTCAATCATTCAATTCAAATTATCGCTTAATTCTCAGTAACTCATGTCTAGCTCAATTATCTCAAATTCACAATTCAACTCATAATCACAATTTAAATGCTGGAACAATCATGAATGCATGTCACTATGTATATGCATGTGCAAAATGATCTATCTCAAAGGCCACAAAACACTCGATCACTAAATATGCAATCACGATACTACCCGTACCAATATGCTCATCGCATCGGTAACGGGATGTTACACTTTGTCACACTTGTCATTTTTCTGGAAATTTCAAGTGAAAGATGAGCGTTTGCATTCTCTAGCATGATATCCTCTTTTTTCACATTTACAACATTCTTCATAGCTCTTCTTTTCTTCATAGCCCTTAGATCTTCTTTCCATTGTGTACATCTTTCTTTCTCCATTTCTTCCACCACTTAATTCTTTCCTCCTATTTTTGAGTAGTCCTTTGAACTTTCTCAAGTTTCTAACATACATTGCTAGTTCTTCATCTTCTTCCTCTTCATCTATTTCTTCGTCACTTTCATCAAGAGAAGAAACATTAGCTTTTAAAGCAATTGACTTTTGTGACTTACCTCTTCCTCCTCTTGATTTGAGAATGATCTCATAGTTTATGAGTGATCCTACCAAGGCATTGAATTCCCAATGATTGAGATCCTTAGACTCCATAATAGCGGTGACTTGAGAGTCTCATTCTTTCGGCAGTGAGCGAAGAATCTTTTTCACCTTTTCGCTATCCGTCAAATGCTTTCCAAGGTTTCCTAATCCATTTATGATTTTTGCAAAACGATCAAGCATAGTGGAAATATACTCACCTTCCTTCATGACAAACATTTCATAGTTATAGAGAAGCATGTTGATTTTTGTCTCTCGAACTTGATTGGTTCCTTCATGAGTGATGTGTAGTCTTTCCCACATTTCCTTAGCACTAGTACACGAATTCACTCGATTTCTCTCCTCAATCGTGAGAGCACAATATATCAATTTCATAGCTTTAACGTTGATGTAGGCTTGCTTCCAATCATTGTCATCATATTCCAGCTCCGTTTTCACCTCGCCATTTTCTTTTAATGGAACATGTGGACCGAAGATGATAATCTTCCAATATTCTACTCCTTTGCTTATAATATGATACTTCATAGGATTTTTTCAAGAAGATTAGTTAGTACCATTAAATAAAGGAGGGCGATTATTTGTGTTACCTTCTTCCGCTAGGTTATTGTGTGTCATCCCTAGATACTTCTGCGCTGATACCAATTGTAAACGATCTAGAAGGGGGTAGAATAGATCTTTCAAGCTTTTTGAAAAATTCTACAATAAAATCAGAAGTTAATTCACACCAAAACAATTTAAACAAATTTAAATATAAAGAGTAGGGAAGAAGAGCAAACACTGTTTTTATAGAGGTTCGGTGCTAAGACTTACGTCCTCTACCTAAGCTCCCACTTAGGATATGGCAAACCACTTTACTGCACACTTTTTATTTTAATGTGAACTCTTACAACACCACTTGATTTCCGGCTCAAGCTACCTTTATACTTGATTTGTCTTCCGGCACAAATCCTACCAACACCACTTGATTTCCGGCTCAAGCTACCTTTACACTTGATTTGTCTTCTGGCACAAATTCTACCTAACAAGTGATTCTCCTCTAATCACTCAATTCACAATAATCACAATGATAGAAAATAGAAATGCTAACTCTCAATACAGATGAATGGAATTAAGACCAAGTTAAGAGTAGTATGAGAACAAATTCTTGGAACTATAGTAGTATACTTTGATTTTTGTGTTCCTGTCATTTCCCTTGATATTTCTCTATTTATTTGCAAGCTATAAGATGATTATAGCCGTTGGGGATTTCCACTAGCCGTTGTTGATATTTCCTAGTTGTTCCTTAATTTCCTCCTTTCCATTTGTGACTAATTGACTTCGTCAGAATCAGTTTGCTGTAGTCATAAGTCGACTTGTCGTGGTGTGTAAGTCGACTTGTAACAACGGTTTTTGTAAAACTTTATCTCCGCTCTTCTATAAGTCGACTTATGCAGTGTAAGTCGACTTGTATCCTTCGATAAGTCGACTTATAGTCTATTAGTCGACTTGTGTTGTTCTCAACCTGACAGATCTTGATATATTAGTCGACTTATGATGTACTAGTCGACTTATGTTGGCTTCAACAGTTATATTGCATAAAATCTTGATCTTTAATTGTTGGGATACATATCTTTGAAGATCTTTATCCATAATCTTCATGTTTAATGTCTCCAGCATGTTTGAAGATTATTGCCTTATTGATTCCACAATGATTAATCTCTTTCACATCAAAGATTAATGCAATCTTGATTTGCACAATTCTTTTATTGAATATCAATCCCAAAATACCTGAAACAATTTCTTAACCAAATCTATACATTTTATTATTATCAAAACATAAGTGAGATTTAATTTGTCAACCACCATTGGTCCAACATTTATAATGTGAATTATTACACTGGTGAAACGACATGACAGCCTGAACCTTAAGGTCGTGTCGTTTAGCCATTTACAGAAGCTCGTTATAGCCTCCCCAATTATAAACACCATCCTGAACCTTAACGTCGTGTCGTTTAGCCATTTACAGAAGCTCGTTATAGCCTCCCCAATTATAAACACCAGCCCCATCTCTCTCCACCAATCCCCACCACACGTCCATCATTATCCCCTCTACTCCCGCCCTTTTCAGCGCCTGCAAACTCACGTTCACAGCTTTCCTCCTATTCACAGTGTTCCCAGCCGTGACGCTGTCCAACGGCATTATTAAGTATACCAGAACTCCCTTACCTTCTCCACGGCTCTCTAAAACGTCGTCGAAGGTTCGGATTTAAAGCTTAAGATTTCCATTATTTCGTTTCTAATATGTTCTATCTGGGCACTTCGTGGTCTTTATAATAGGTCGGTTTGGATATATGTGTATATTCATGAATGGGTAATTTCTTGATTTCCAAGTGTTTGTTTCTTGCCTCACAGAGCATAGAGATTGAGCTTGAGGACTAGGATAGATTTAATGATTGTGATTTTGCATTGTGTCATGAGAGATTTCAAGTCTTAATATCTTTGGTTAAATGATGTTGGCAATGGATGAGTTTATAGGAGAGTTTCCATCGTAATGCAGACGATGAGAGTTTAGACCGTTAATGTTCTATAGGCATTTGATTGGGTAGGAACACCGTATTTAGCCGCTAGCTAATTTCATGTGTAATGTTTTGGGTTATTCAATTACTTGAGATTTAACCTAAGGACCTAATATCATTAATTTTATCTCGTGAATTCTTGATGTGATGTGTGTAATTTTATGGTAAGAGCTCTGTATTTTTAGCACTTATTGTTTATCAATGTCGATTATTAAAGAAAGTTGTTTTCATTTGCTTTCTTATGAGGGATGATAAGAATTCTTTATAATTTTTAAATATGATAGTCTTATAATTGTATATTTTTGTAGTTCTTGGCTTTTATACATGGATAGGGGATGGATAAATGCTTATCAACTCTTTTCCAACGTAGTTAATTGTGGAGAAGGTGAGAGAAGTGATATTCCAACATTGAAAAGAAAAAGTAAGAGTCCATTCCATCTTTGGTTGATGTTGGAACTTAAATGCTTGAGAGTGATTTCTATTTATTGATTTGGTTGAAACACATGCAGTACCTTGTCCCGTGACCTTACAGTTGGACAATTTGTTTATATAATCGGAAGAGAATTAAACTCGGTGAAGAAAAGGAAATCTTCTATTTGATTTATTTTGATCCAAGCAAAGTAAAATGATTGTTAATAACTAATTTTAAGCAGAACCTTCTTTCTTTGACAAATCTCTCTTGAATTGACTTTTTGATTGTTGGTTGCTCCTCTTTGTTCTTTTCCAATTTAACATGTTTGCGGTGCGAGTTCAAGGAAAATAGATGGGATTCTAGAATGATGCTTGGATCGGGTGGGATGCCTCGTCACATTCAAAGAATCGTGTCGCTCTTCTTTGTTGCCATTGGTCTTGAGGAAGGAGCAGAGCACGGCGCCAACTTTTCTTTGTTGCTCTGGTTTTGGCATGTGTTGTATGTATCTCTTGCCTTGGTCTTGATATCCGTTGTTCAATTGAAGTTTGGGTTTTTCTATTGGCTTGTTTAAATCGTTAACGGCATGTACGGTTTGTTGATGAATTATGTTGTTCCTCTCTCTCTCTTTATTCTTTTCTTTTACACGATCAAAATTTATGATCGAAAGATCTGCAGCTTTGTTCGGGAAATTATGAATCTGTAGTGATCGTCTTCCCCACTTCCATGCTATGTTGAAAATAAAGGAAACAACATAGTCAAGGTGTTTCTTCTGTTTAATTATCTTTTCCTCGCATTGATTTGGGACCATTTGCGGTCATGTATGATGTTACGATGTTAGGCTTCATGCAGTCGCCAAACTGAAGTAAGATCATGTTCTAGTTAAATAGTAAATAGTTTGTCATGTATAACTTCTAGTTTAAGTCAACAAACTTGTCAATGACCTCTGCAATTACATTGTGATGAGCAAATGAACCATGACTATCTAAAAGTAGATTACTTATCAATAGTTTTGGGCTGGTTATCTTCTCTCGATATCTTAATGTTTGAAACTTTTCTTCCTATTTACCATAAAACTTTATTTTGATACATTATAGAATTGATAATGGTAACTTCTTCATGTTTTCTGTATAAACAAATGAGCATTTGTATACATGTACCTTATCTTTTGAATGCCTCTCAAAATTCTTGATCGTCATTAATTCTTCTAAGTCTCGGACCCACAATTCAGCTTAGATTCCTGCTGGTGTGTTGTTGTTGTTTTTTAATCTGTTAATCCTTGTAAGCATAGTGCATATCAAACATCATGTTGCGTTTCTCATTGTGCCATTTTTTTGTTTTCATGTATATGGTTCTAATATGAGTTTGTTGTGACTTGTAATTTTACTAATTTGTACGCATTGCTTATTGCAGTTATTAAACCAAATAGTTTGTGAGCTACCTCCTGAACACCCTGTCTCAAATATTAGACCTCTAAGAGACTCACTTGGTCATACTCCACTCCAGGTCAGTTCCTTATTGCCTTATTAATTGACAGTAATGTGATTCTTTTGCAGGTTCTTATTCATATGCACATTTTGTAGCAAACATATAGGTATGTGTGATTTTTTTCTTATGTATTTGTGGTTATTCTATTTGATTTATTTTAATCCAAGCAAAGTAAAAATTCTTTTTTTTTCTTTAATTCCTTTTTCCTATTATTACATGTCAACAATATTATTCTTAATACAAAACATGAACTTTGCAACATTTATATTAACTTTAGTAATTTGTTTTGCAGCTACGCGACTTTGGATGTGATAGAGACACTATGTGTTAGGAATTTTTTTCCCTAGAAGATATTTCTTGACATCTGATTTTCATTTTAGAACTTATTCGTACATTTAAATATGTATATAGAGAATTTTGACACAAAGGATTAAGTCATGTTCATAGAATTATTTTTTGTGGAGTATTTAGATAAATTAGTTTATATTTTCTTTTGATTGTGTGTTTGTAATTTATGGTTTTAATGAATACCATCGTGTATATATAATTAGAGGTATTGAAGTGTTAATACAGGAACTACTTCAAATTTGTTGCTAATAATCAATTGAAATAATTTTCTCCAATCACGTATTTATTTAGTTTTTATTGCATAAATTTTAGCGACCAATTTGAATTATTTTTGCAATCAATTTTGGTTACTGACAGGTATACATTAGGAACTATCCAAATTATTTTTGCGACCGAGTTTGGTGGCTAGCATATACACTCTAGTGACCAACAATTAATTTTTTGTTTCTAAATTATAGTAAATATAATACAATTTGTGATGATATTAAAACTATAAAAACAAATTATTTTGTTGCTAAAAGTAAATTTTTAGCAACAGCATCATGTCGTCACAACATGGTTACTAAAAAAAATTTGATACACCATTTGTTGCAATAAGATAAAAATAACTGCAACCAATGACTTAGTTGTTATAAGATTATTTTTTACCAACAAAAATAATTTGATCGCATTATGCATAACTATAGCAACCATTTTAACATTACAGCGACCATGAAATTTTACATTAGCAATTTTAAATTTGGTCGCTAATAATTCTACCTTTAGTAACCAATTTTAAATGGTTGTTAATAATATATTTTTAACGACCAACGTAATAACTCGCCACTGAGTACTTTTAGTAACAACCCTATAGTGACCACCTGTGACCAACCCGATTTTGATCGCTATAACTTTTAACGACCGTTTTCTTACTTTTAACAACCATTAATAATAGTTGCTGAAACTAATTTTTCTTGTAGTGTTTGGTTTATGTGAGTGCTGAATTTGATTAAACACTATGATGACTTTGGGAGATTGGGCTACAGCGGAATATTTAACAGGCTAGGTTTGTTTATAAACTGATTATTAATGATTCTTTTTATACATCAATTAGTGTAATATATTGTATACATATAATAGGAAAAGACAAAAGCTTAAGTTGGTCCCTCAAAGTTATAGTTTGGTGTACATTAGTCTTCAATATTTTCTTTTTTATCAATTTAACCTTTACAATTAGAAGTCATGTCAGTCAAGTGTCTGAGTACAAGACTCAGAGTAGTTTCTGCTAAATTTGGTTAGCTGACCACTAAATAATTTTGAACCACTTGCTCAGGAGCTTTTGGATATTAATCAGAATCAATTTTAAATTGTAGTTGCAGGGTAAAGAATTTTATAACCAACCTAATTTAAGAAAAGTAAATGAGGTGTCTTGATCACGGTCTGCTGAGCTGTTCATGGTAGAGTCTGATGCTGGGCCTTGCTCAAGTAAACAGCGGGTTTGGCTAAGCTGCCAAAATGAAGATGAACTCAAAAGTAAAGGTAATATCCAAACAATAACTGAGAACGTACAATCTCTCAGCCCCACCTGATTTCTTAAACGCTGATTCTGTTCCATGAGCTCGATTCGCTGCAAGAAAATATATAAAGAGACGAAGGTGACGAGAATTAGAGAAATAGAAATCACGATTCTCGTCATTATAAGCTTAATTACTTCTCAAATTATGTTTACTATTGCCTATGAAACTGCAGAAATGGCTTGCAAAGCGAAAAATTAAGCCTATGACCTTCCTTTTCGAAGTGCTGATCTCATTAGCGATTCTGTCACCCTGAACCACATAGAAACTTATTTTGAGAACGTATTAGATTATTAAGGTTCCAAAGAAAATTAGTCAAGAAAAACTGGAGCGAAGTTGTACGAACCTTTGCTTCTAGAACACGGGTCAAGCCCTTCGCAAGTAGTTCCTCTAAATTTTGCAGCTTTTCAATGCTCAATTCTTGAAGCTCTTCTCCTTTCAGTTGCCTGTCATTGTTCCATTATCTACCAGTATTGTACAGGTGACAACTGCTTCTACCGACTACAAGATTACAGTCATGCGGCTATACCTTAATTCACGGCTCTTTTCATATATTTCCTTGCTCAAATTGTTATCTGCAGCACTGTCAAGCTAAGAAAACAAAAGATTGGATTTAGCCATCAAAAACTCGATGTCTAAATTCGACATTAAGGTTGAAATGCAGATGTGACACCAAATAGAAACCTAATGCCTTAGAAGGCTTGGGCTAAAATAGAGCGTGAAATCCCATCATTAGCAAGACTGGAGTTGGTAAAAATAGAAAACTGAATTACATTTGCATACGAAATAGAAAGGAAATGAATAGTATGCAAGTAGCTAATGTTACAAAGCATTAGTTACATTTTATAACTAATGTTACAAAGCATCCATGTCATCAGTGAGATGAATCTAACAATTCTGTCAGTGCTCAGTGGAACTTAAATATAGCCCTTACAGAAGAAGTAGCTAAAATAAACAAGTATCAAATATCACAGAGGCTCCGAGAAGAACTTATCAGAATGGAAATTCAGTAAGTCTTGATTCCAATCCAGTAAATAGCCAATCTCTGCTTCTCAACTCTTTTGTTAATTAATAAATATTCGTTTAGCTAGATAAGAATGTAACTAAAAGAATATCACATGATGCAAATGACCATTACAGCATGAGATTTGATAAATATATGATTTCAATTATAATGGTCACTTCATGAATAATTTAAATAAATTGTTGAATCTATGGCCCTATGAGATTCATTTTTAACTTCAGATTGAACCCAATATTGTCGACCCAGGATTTTAACATTGACCTTATTTTAAATTGTGATCTATCTGACACAGACAACAATCCTCCCATTGAAGTAAACAGAAATTCACAGGGAGAAACATATTACCTGCAGTTCAAGAGATGGCTGAACATTCTTATCAAGGTTCTTTGACTGCAGATTGTGCCTTTCAATAACCTGCTTCACACTTTAATAACAATAGGTTGGCCATTATTCTTCTGATTATCTTCTACAATATGGCTTTTTTTTTTAAGAAAATAATTTGAAAAGGAAGATGAATTATAGGTATCTATGACAACATACGTTATATTACGTGCATTCTGTACATATACTTCATGCAATTTTATTACAAAGATTGCCCATATGTCCACTAACACTTTAATATGTTTAGCACTTTAACCTCTTCAGCCCGTGTACATGCATTCTGTTTTAGATTTAGTCTACGAATCTTGCATGGTTCCCCTAACCTACTTTACGTGACAGACTTCTGTATTAGATGTTAATATTACACCAATATCTATTAAAAGGATGATTCTATGGACCAATCATATAAGATAAAGTGAACCAAAATCTCAAGCCTAGACAGGTAGAGCTAGCAAATATGATTAGAATCTTAAAACTTTTTCGATTGCCCCTGAAATTGGAGTTTCTTTGATAAAGGTTTAGGTTTAGGTTTAAGTTTGTTGTTCTCATTCTGGCCCTACTTCATCACCTTTTAGGCTTTGGGTGTTATTACTTGGTATCCAACTACAAGCTAAGTCTTATGAGTGGTCTTGCCTCTCTTGCTATTGTAAATGGTATACACATAAATCAAAGCAAAGAGACTATGAAGTCATAGTCTTTACAGTCATAGTTATATGCATATAATGTCGTTTGAATTTTATCAACATACTAAACTATACAATGCTCTAAAATACCTTTCACTAATGACTATTAGGTTCTCAACTATATATAGAGAGAGAGAGAGGAGAGAGAGATTATGTGATGATAAAAAAGATATTAATGGCCATGAAATGTTGGAATAAACAAAAGGGTTTCTCAACATATATGCATATAACTGTTAATGCCCATAAAAGTATAAAAGATGATGTCTAGAGCTTATATCTACTTTTTCATGTTTGTGTTACAGACTTCAGACATGACTGATCTTTGTTCTATATGCAATTGTAGAATCCGGTAGTTATCAGCTAGAGTAGGCTACCTTATTGTTTTAAGCATACACATTCATACATATAACTGGATTTCTTATGTAGTGCCTATTCTGTCGAGGTGTATGTATCACATGAAACACATTTTTTCATCTTGTACCTGATATTTACTTAGTATACTCATGAAATCATTTAGTTGCAAACACATCTAATTAATATTTTATGAGAATAAGCTAAACTATAAGTTTCAAGTTTAAAATAAAGAGTCAGGCAAATCATAAAACTAACAAAAGGAAAAAGAAACAGCAAAGTTACTACTATCAACTAGTATAACTCACTCAAGTAAGGAAGAAATCACTTGATAGAAAAGGATTCACTGATTATATCTGTTTCTTACATAAAATCAATGAAAATTATAATATTCTCTCTCAACTATAACGTTGAACTAACAGCAAGGGCACTAGTAGCTACTGACGTCGAAGATACTAGTAGCTATACTGACGTCAAACACTGTATACACTTGGTACACTCTCTGACATAAGAAATTATATGACATGTTTTTTCTTCTTTTCACAATTTTGTTTGCTTTGAAAGAAACCAATTGAAGAGTTGCCGACTAGAACCCGTACTGGGTTGATCAATGAAATCACCAATCATCACATGGTCTAATATGGATCCTAGCTAAAGAAGGACATGATAAATTAATTAATAATGAAAAGCATTATTCTTGGATAGATGAGCAAATGAAAATGAGAATTATAATGGGTAAGAAAAGGAACCTTGAGTTTGAGTACTCAAAGAGCTTCCCAGTTGAAGAAAACACTATCAGAGCAATCTCAGCATCACAGAGCGTTGAGAGCTCAGAAGCCTTCTTGAAAAGCCCTCTTCTCCTCTTTGAAAATGTCACTTGCCTTGCTGTTATGTTGTCTATCTTCTTGATTTGGATTTTCTGCCTCGTCATTTTTCCCTATAACAAGTTACCATATGTATGAAAATTAAACTGGAATTTCGTAGAGGAGGAACGAGAGATACTATATTGGATTTGAGAATTTGCTGTGGATTGATCAATAAAACTAAAATAGGTTTTTCTTAACAAGAATCAACCAAGGGAATGCTAATGATCAGTGACTTGGTGACATAAAGCAAGTGTGCTTGTGTGTTTTACCGCATAAGACTGATTCTCGATATCTACTTTAACGTGTGTAGAGATTGAAAGAGTCATGAATCGGATCCAGAAGAGTAAGCGATTCAACTACATATTTTTGTCTAGAATCACAAGGATGAACTTGGCAAAACCAACCCAGAACCAACCCAGAATCAATCTAGGTTTTCCCATGTCAAATTTTCTTGAAGAAGAAATCTAATTTATCTCAAACTTCCCACACAACATCTTTAACCTTTTAAAGGAAGAGAGAATAGGGAAAAGATGGTTACATTGTCTGAATATTAATAAACAGTTGCAACAAAACCAACAATGAAGATTACTGGATTTTGTCTGAGAAACTGAGAGCGGATCTCAGCGTCAAGGATTCGATAGATCAAACTGTCAACAATGAGAATCAAAGAGCTTCGAAATTATTTGATTCAAGGGAAGGTGAGAAACAAGTGCACCATAGAGAAACAGTTTACCTTTATCTGGAAGCTGCATGAAATTTTCTGTTAACTTAATCAGAAAGTGATAGAGTTTAATAAACGGATGAGGGAGAAAAAAATAAATATACCAGTTAGCGAATATTTCTGCAAAACAGAAATGTAGAAGAAATCCCCATCAATGATCATATAATAAAACTAGTAAACATAACAAAGTATTGGATGAGAAGAGAAAATTAGGAGACTTGCTAAATCAAGCTAAGAATCTGAAGATGATTATGGAAAGAAAAGTTACCCAAAATAGAGCATCAAAAACAGAATCTTGAAACCAACCCTAGATAGAGAGAAACACTAAAGAGCAAAGAGCTGAAGGGGGTTAATAAAGTTGGAAGCTGAAGAGAGAATAATTAAGCGATATAGAACCTATCTCTGCTTACCAATCCAAGCTCAGGAAAATTTCAAGGAGGGCACCAGCACAGTCCACCTAGGTTTATCAACTCTTTTTACTTTGTTTCTTTTTAAAGATGCCTTATTTTTTTGTTGCTCATGGCACTTTCACACAGACCAGAAGAAAGTCACCGACAATATTTAGACAAGAGATTTTCGAGACAGAGAGACAAAGAAAGACTTCTTATCTTAACCTAGTTGGATGGAAAAGAAGGAAAGATTCCATTTATGAACAAGAAATGGAGTGGTTCTGTGAGGCCTTTCCACAATTTGTTTGAGTAGATATACATGTCCAATAAGGTAAAAAGAGGAAGGTAAAGTGGAGTTTTCATGTGCTTCTGGGCGGAGCTAGGCACGAACTAAGACAAGCTTTGTTTTTTTTCAAGTCACACGCATAGTTTTATGTGTTTTGGTCTACACGGGAAAGTTATTTCCGTATAAGAAGCCCCCCTCACTCTGTGGACAGATATTAATGCACGAGTTGTACCCTCGTACCAGTCATCTCCGGTATGCAGTCAGTTCTTCTGTCGTGTACATATACAAGTTTGGGCATCACATTCTCTGTGCCTTCGACAAAAAAGGTCTTGTAACCTGTTATATTCAAATTTAACCAGAT
Source organism: Erythroxylum novogranatense (assembly GCA_029891385.1). Classification (NCBI taxonomy): domain Eukaryota; kingdom Viridiplantae; phylum Streptophyta; class Magnoliopsida; order Malpighiales; family Erythroxylaceae; genus Erythroxylum; species Erythroxylum novogranatense. The sequence goes on along the minus strand of CM057227.1, from coordinate 96,794,010 downwards.
ATTCATGCGGATCTTACTTAAATATATAGATAAAATTTAATAAAATATGATACGAATAGAGCTTCTGTCCCAATGTTGGCAGTTAATTAGCTACATCTTTTCTTTTATTTGGTTTATGGGCTTTTAGTCTCACCGACAAAGAGATATATCAATATATATATATAACAAGTTATTTTTGCATAATATAAGTTTATTAGCTGAATACTCAAGCTTCGGTCGGGGGAAGTAGCTTTTTTTCGCCAAAATAATTTGAGTTTACTAATAACAGCAACATCATTTCTTGATAACATCTATCTAAATATCTTGATATGTATGAAACACCTTAGTTCTAATTATATCTATATATAGTAATGAAGCAGCAAAGCAAGATAAACAAAATAATTCTAATTTAAGAATTATAAGATAAAAATTTTAAAAGAAAAGTTATTGAGGAAGAATTATTTTAAATAAACAAGGAAATATGATGATTTAGACCTAGGGCTTTGGGTTTAACCAATTTAAGAGATTGATCAATAAATTATGGAATTGATTGAATGATAGATTATAATAACAATTGCATAAATTTACTTATATTCTCTCTCAAGACATATTAGAATATCTAATTAGTTGATTACCACATCTCAATGCGAAACCTAACTAGTCAAATTTATTAAGAACGAACAACCATAAGTTGTCACACTAGACACAAATCATACTTCACCTCTCAGTTCATCATATGATTTCTAAGGTTGCATCTATGGTAATTAAGCATAGAAACAATAATGAAGTTCAAGAAAGATAAACATAACCTAAGAACTTTCATTCAATACAAATTAATCCCTAAAATATAAATCAATATCTCAAAGTAGGCTACATCCCTAACCCTAAATGGGATTTAGCTCTAGAACATAATAAAAGAATCCAAACAAATAAAGATAATCAACTTCTAAGAAAGAGTAGAGAGAGAAGATAGAGAGAACAAAAACAAGATTGCTTCCAATGTTTAATTCAATCCTCTTTGATCTTGTTCTTTGCCTCTTTTGAGTGCCTCCTTTTGTGCAACCTCATTTTTTGTGTAGAGCCCCCTCTTTTGGTCTTAAAATGAGTGTTTATAGTGTAATGGGCTTAAAGAAACCTAGTTTTTTTTTTCAAATAGGACAATATGGGTAACAATGCTGACAAAGTCTGTTAGGTGGACGTTAAATCTGTTGGGCAGATCTTTACGGGTTTCCCAAGTGAATTTGGCCAGTAAATGTCCATTAGGCGAACTTAATGTCCGCTGAGTGAACCTTCTCGTGTTTTCTAGCTTTCCAGCTCTACTCATGTTCGTTTAAGGGACATCATATCCGTTGGGTGGACAAACACTGGACATCTGTATACATGTACAATTTTGACTCTTTAGGCAGCAAAATCCCTCCTCGGAGTCTTCACGAAAGTTGTAGAACTCGAAGTTCTTTCAAAAGCATACTTGAATTGTAACACCCCACTCTCGCATGACCCAAACCCGACATCGATGGTGATATCCGAGTTCGTACTCTGCGAGAGTGGCGTGCTACATCACTCAGCTCAAACTCAATATAAATTTTCTTTGAACACACAACAAACACTATGCGGAAATCAATTAACATATACATTCAATAGTAAATTTTATGACCACGAGGGGCCTTTTTATGAATACAAATCAATTCAGTTCGTTGACTTTACAAAAATGACCTAATCATTTGTACAAAAATTTAGAAAATAATTTTTTACAGAAGTGTGCAACACTAATGCAGACTCGAACTGATCCCGACCTCTTCTCTCACTCACATGCGGTTACTATACGCCCGTTGCCTAATGGGGTATTATTCTGGGTCCTGAAAAATAATTGCAAATTTTGGGTGAATTTTACGAACTCAGTGAGTGACCATCATCGATGGCTCACCCAGACATAGAACGCAATATTCACACAGCGCACTTTATTTCATAGTGCACATTCACAATATTTCACATTCACTCGTTTATAGAATTGCACATTCACATTATTCATATTCTATATTTTATTATGCAGATGCAATGCACATGAGACACACTTTTTATTTATTAATTTGTTGTGACCGAGTGCCTAAACTGTCCCATATAGGGCTCATTAATAATTGTCTCTTATCCTATTGGGGGATACAGGACTCATTAAACGTTGAGCCGGAGGCTCTGAATCACTTATGAGCTCGAAGCTTATTTTTACTCGTTGAGCTTAAAGCTCTGATCGGTGGCGACTTTGGTCACAACAGTCATTATATTTCATACACTTATGCCATGCAATGCATCAGTCACATCTACTCACTTTCTCATGTCATCGGACCGTAGTCCGGCATTAGAACACATTTATTTCACATAAGCATAAGGAATGTGCCTTTCACACAATCAAATATATGTAAGCAAATGAATATGAAATGCCCATGTGATACTTTCCAATTTATTTCGGTGTTGTGACCGAGCGCCTGAACTGTCCCAATATGGGCACATTAATCGTTGAGCCTGAGGCTCTAAATCACTGTGGGGCTCGAGGCCCGAGTACAATCATTGAGCTTTTAGCTTTCGGTGGCTGCTCCGGTCACAACTGTCATTATCTGGTTATATATTCATAAATGAAATGCATATGCCACAATTAATCATATTACTATGTACGTATGCATATGTCATAATCAACATTTATGTATCACAATTAATCACATGTATCCCAATTAGTCACATCATAGGCACATAGGTCGCAAATTCACATACAAGTAGCACTTATATAACCAACTCCCCAGTACACAATCATCAGACCTTCTGTCTGGAATTCACATTCACAGCAAACCTCAAATCCATCATTATTCACCCATTCAGCAATAAATTTATACAAAATGAAAACAAAATAGAATAAAGGGTGAAATAAGACCATCTCGGTCTACTCACAGTACGCTCCATATTAGCATTTGCTTCCAAATTCTGGAAACGCCTGACTGCGAACTCATAGCCTGTGTAGCATCCCACTCCCGCAAGACCCAAACTCGACATCGAGGGTGATATCCGAGCCTGTTCCTCACGAGGGTGGTATGCTGGAGCACTCAATTACAGTCCGAAAATTTAGTATGACATTTTTATTTTGAAAACAATGGTATGCGCGGAATTCAATAAACGATTTGGGCCCGCTTTAATTTGAAAACAGTTTCGATCACCACACAATTTCAGTCATTAAAAGGCACTCAGCAGTATTTAATCGATTCATGCACAAAAATCCATAGCCAAGTTGGGCCCAATGCTATTCCTGAACACTTTCAGTAATCACAGTACAAATACAACATTTACCAAATTAGGGCCCTCTGAAATTACAGTACTATTCTGCGGAAATTGCAGAAATGCAAATTTACACAAGACAGAACGACACTAATGAAGACGTGAACTGATCCCAACCTCAATCTCTGACTTGCATTGTAACATCCCATCTCCGATGGGAAGGGTATTTTAGTAAATTGGGACGGGTTAGGAGTATTAAATTATATCTCGGCATGAACATATGTCATGCAGCCTCTATAAATGGTGAGTTTTGCACAGGCATATAGTCATACATGCATTCATGACATTTCCCGGCCTAAGTGTCTAATTGTGATCTTTTGTGAAATTGGTGTGATAATGGGATTTGATAAATTATTTGGAGTGCGCCATAGAGTGTTTTACATTTTTAGGGATTTATGGGAATTTTTCTGGAATTATCCGAAGAAAATTCCCAGACCGGCAAAATCGCCGGTACATGGCCTAAAAGTGTTTTTGTAGTGAAAGTGTGGTTTTCGTGTTTAAAAAATTATTGGGAGTGGACTATCTTATGTTTTACAATTTTGGGCAATTTAGGTAATTTTCAAAAAAATGATTCGGGAAAATTTCCTGGAAATTCCCGGACCGGAAAAAAAATCGCCAATTGGCGAACCGATTGATTTTCGGTAGCGAAAATTGCTACCCAATGGCACTGTATTATTGGGGGTATTATTTTGGTTTTGAAATTAGGGCCATTGGAATTGAATGGGTCAAATGTCATTAGGATTTCTTACTAAATCCTATTATATAGTTTTGTCTTATTCTTCAACATGCCAAGTGTCCCTTTTTCATTAATTAGTTTTGTCTTCTTTCTTCCTTACCCACGACTTTCCTTGGCCATTTCATAGATAAAATCATTTGACAAGCTTGTTCTTCTTCTCTCATCCGAACCATTACTTCTTCTCCTTTTATGTCCTTCTTTTCTCCTTTGAATTTCTATCTTCTCATCCCTCACAAGAAGGGTTGCCTTGGTTCTTTGCTTGCTTCTTATTTGTACATACCTAAGACCAAGCTTACTCCTTGAGAAGATGATTATATGCATGTATATGCATGTGTAGTGATAAGAGTCGTGAGTGGTGATTGAGAAGTTACAAGTTGAAGTAGTTGTGGAGAATTGAAAAGCCTTGGAAGTAATAGCTTGAACTTGTTTAAGGTGAGTATTAATGTTTGTTCTTATGCTTTTGGTAGTTAGAAGCATTTATGGGAAGCACTCATGTATTAATTTCATTATGATAAGGGTAGGTTTGAATGGGTGTAAATGTATGCTTGTGTAGGGATGAATGAATGACTATAAGTTCCATTGATTTTGGCTTTGTTTGGATTGAGTTTGTAAGGTTAGATGAATGGAAAACTTAGGAAGATAATATGTGTAGGTGCTGCCACTTATGCTCTATTATATAAGTATATGTTGTGATGAAATTATGGTTGATTTAGAGGTATAAATGGGTGCCTAGTGATGTGTTATTGATGTTAGAAGTGATAAGAGTTAGGTTGTAGTTGAAAAGCTGGAAAATGCAATTTGACCTATTGTAATGTTTTGATCATAACTCATTGTATAGAAATGAAAATGAGGTGAGGTTTGTGGCCCCTTAAACTTTGGGATGTTGGCTACATTTTTGTGTGAAATAGGTGTTGTCAAATTGTAACTCTAATAGGTTGAAATTTGGCATGGAAAGTTACTGTTTTATTGCCTGTGAACAGTAACCGAAACCTTAACCTATGAGCTTTACTGATTTTTATAAATTAATTGAGATGTAATTTGGGAAAATGGTCTTCATGGAAGTTGTAGAATATTGAGTTAGCTTTCCATTGCCACTGATCTTGCTAATTTTCGAGTTGTATATTGGGAGATATGAACTGATTCCTATGGACTGGTTTTGGGCATGTTGATGAAACCTAGTCAAAGTGTTGATTTTGTGAGCTTTCTGCTTGGGAGCAATTTTAGCAATTTTTGTGGACTGAATTGGTGTGAGTGATCTTCTGAAAAGTTGAAGAGGAAGAAATTATCTTGAAAATGAGATATGGCATATAATTTTTAGAGGTCATAGTTGGGAGTTATGATTTTGCAAAAACTGATCCTGCATTAGGGTAGGAATTGCTGATCATGGCAGTAACTTGTATGACAGTTTTGAAATAGTTAGAAATTAAATTGGAAATTGAGTTCTTCATGAAAATTGAAGTTTGAGGATTTATCTTTTCAGGGGTATAAAGTTCAGATTTTTCTGACTTGTGTACAGGGAGTTATGCTTGTTATAAGTTTACTCCTCAAATTGAATGAGTTCAGGGACAGCAACATTGAGTGAATTAATTGACTTGTTTAGCAATGGAATTTGATTTTGGGTTGTTCATGAAAGTTGTAGATGACATTGTGAACTTATTGAGCATATTTATGTGGTAATTTTTGGCTGAAGAATCTGAGAGTTATGGAAATTTCAATGTACTGTTCTGTTTTAATGGGATTTGAGTAGGCAGTAGCTTTGAAGGAATTTTTGACACCCTTAAGGGTGAAATTGATTTTTATGGTCTTCTTGAGAATTGTAGAGAGTTTCCTGAGCTTTCCAACGAGATATAGTTGGAAATTTTCTGAATTGTGTGCAATGAATTATGGGTGTTGAAAAATTGGATTGAAAATCAGAAAAAAAAAATAAAAAATTGGAAAATGGAATCACGCCTGCTTCACTTGGGGCGGCGCCTACTCTAGTGACGAGGCGTAAAGGCCAGCGTCGCTAGGCGTCGCGTCGCCTAGCGACGGGCCGATTAGGTCAGCCCGCTGGGCAGGCGTCGCCCAGCGGGCTGATTCCTTTTTTTTTAATTAATTATTTTATTATTTTATTTATTAATTGATAATTTGGAATTTCATGCTTCTTTTGTCAATTTCTTTTCCGTCCGACGTCCGATTGACCTGATTCTTGAGGCATCGGATTCGTTGAACATTTAATTTCATTTTGTGAGAAATTGGGAATTTTGGACGGAAATTGGCGTGGCCCGAGTAACGGAGCCTTTAATCAATATTTTGTTTAATTGGGGACCTATAGAGGTCCGAATTGCTTGCCGTCGGCGCCAATAGGTTTCTAATTTTTAGGCGGATTTTGTTATGGGGAAATTTGGATTTAGGGCGGAAAATTTATGAACATGCATATTTCACCTACATGTGCACAAATTACATCACATAGTGACTCGTTCTTTCTCTGTTTCTTATAGAGGCCTAAGTGGGCGTCTTCCGACCGACAGGCGGAAACTTCCGATATTAGCTTCGAAGTAATAGGTGAGTAACCTAGTTGGTTTCTCAACCTTATCGTTTATTAATTATATGCATTGATTGCCGTGAGGATGCAAGGATGGATATATGTAATTGATTGTTTTGATTGATTTGATTATGGGTGTTGAAATATTGGATTATGATATTGAAGTGCAAATGAAAATAAGTGTGTGAGAATGCATTAGTAAATTGGATTGTAAATGTGATAGATTAATAAATTGGATTGTAAATGTGATAGTGAAGCGAAAGGTAAATGCATGGAATGAATACTGGATGAAAGTCAAGAACATTGGAAAATGATCTAAATAGTAATTAATTGGAATTGGAAATAGAAATGCGATAATTGGATATTGGAAAATGACATGTGCATTCATGCATAGTAAATGATCGAGATAATGGCGAGCTAGACCGGTGTCGCCACCGATTTGAGCTTTAAGCTCAGCGCGACAGGCCTCGTGCGGCGTATTCGAGCTTCTCGATGATCGGAGCTATGTCTAACGTTTGGGGCTTTAAGCCCAATGTTTGAGCCAATGGCTCAGCGTATATGAGCTCGGTAGCGCGGTCACAACAACGAAAGAAAATGAAAGAGTCACATACACAATGCATAAATGAATGTTTAATGTGAATTATGTGAAAGGTTTATTGTCTTATCAAATGTGAAATTGAGTGCTGTGATTTCTTGTTTATGATATATATACAATATTGTGTGATTGTGTGGATATGCATGAGTTGGGTGAACCATCGATGATGGTTTCTCACCGAGTTCGCAAACTCACCCAACATTGCATCTATTTTTCAGAAGCGGAGAGTACCACTGTTGGACACACGGAGTCGATATCGCTAGCAAGACAGTGTCGGGTCGGGATCGATGTAAATCCAGATCTGCATTAGTGTATTAATTTGGTATTTAGTAGGCCCAATTGTTTACATGTAATTGTATAGAGTGACCGAGCACTAATGAGTGCTAATAATGAGTGAAATTGTTTTATCAGTAAAATGGTTTAATATTTGAAAATGTTTTTTTATAATTGGGCCAAGTCAGTGATTGTTTGCGCACTCTAATGTTTTTGAAAGGAAAAAAAATGTCATACGATTTTTGTTAATAGGGTAATGAATGTTCTAATGCGCCACCCTCATGGTCACGGGCTCGGATATCACCATGGATATCGGGTTCGAGTCTCGTCGGGAGTGGGGTGCTACATTTGTGGTATCAGAGCCCAGAAGTACAATCTTACATGGGCTTTCAAAAAAAATGGGTGTGTCTAGTTATGTGCATTTAAGTTGTGTCACGGCAGACGGTGACAAGCGATCCCCGATGTCGATATATGAGTCGTATGTATAAATATGTCTCAGTCGTTTAAGCGGTTAGAAAAAGTGAGAAAAAGGATAATGTGTTAGAGTGTGATAAAAGGAAGAAATGGATATCGCAAAATAGGAAAAAGTGTATGGTTCGATCAGACAGACGAAAATTTAGTGTGCTGGTATTGACGGGTATATTGTGAAGCACAATATTGGAGTTAGATTGGGTATACCCTTGAATATAAATTTGAATAAAGATTATAGTTGGGAATGAATAGAAAAAAATAATAATATATAGTTGTTATAATGGGAAGATTTCCAGTGTATTAGGTGAATGAAAATCAAGTGTTCTATGATATAGCGAGGTCACAATTGGGATTGATTACCGTGAGAAGAATTATATATAAGGATTGGTGATTTGGAGTCAAAGTATATTATGGGCAAAATCAAGAATGATTTCACATCTGTGATCTTGATTTAAGTGTAGAAATATATGGGTTTAATGCCATAAGGAAAAGATTGAAATGTAAGACAATGAATTTGATAGATGAAAAAGTTGTTGGGTTTAATTGATGCACTAAGTAAATGCACACCGCTATGGGAGCCTATGGTAAGTGAAAATGTTCAGGTTGTAATTCTTTGAGTTAATGGATAATTCTAGCGAATTCTTGTAAAATAATAATAATTCTTTATGAGGTAGAATAAGAAACGAAAGTGCTTATCTTGATCGACAGTATAGGAATAGAGATTGTATATGATCCTCACGGCGAGGGCGGTGTAAGCAGGAAGGTTCTTGAGTTCGAATATATATTGTCATTGTAAGTGTATATCGATAGTGGGATTACTATCACGGGTGAAATGATTAAGCATAAATGAATAATTTACGTGAATATGATATAGGGCGTGTCGGTGGTCTATTACGTAAGCTCCGATTATAATGTCGATAGCTCACGTTCGAGTAAGGCATGAGAATGCTCGGAATGATCAATTGAGAAAGAAGTGATACAGTTAAAGATGTTAGCATCGGTAATGAGCTTGAGAGAAGAAAATGAGGGACATGAATAGAGTAAGGTCCCGTGATCGAAATTGGTACCAAAAGAGGATGGTTATCGAGAATTAAATGCAATTAAGGGATTCTTAGCAGTATAATCTATTAATGGGCAAATTGATGGGACTATAGAGATATATTGTCAGATAGGATGTGATGATTATGGTGATGTATGGTGAGATAGTAGAGGAAAAGAAATTGTTTAAGTGCTCTTGAGATTTATCTTCGTGATGTATCAAGAGTAACCGATTTGTATTACATCCGCGAGACTCTAGCGTAAGAGCTAAACTAAGTTCTTGAAAGAGTGTACATTATGTTAATGAGATGGTTACGATTATGTAAGAGAAGTACGCATATTAAGGAAATATTTATTTGTGAATTTGAGGATTAAAAAAAATTAGTGTATATTTTGTGTAAGCACGAGATCGATATAACGATTGTTTATTCAAGTCAATGAGTGATCTATCGTGAATAAATTAAGTTATGTGTGGAGAAATGAAGGTAAGGAACATGTGCGAATATGTTATGATGAGACAAATTATCGAAAATTGTTCCTCATTGGAGCGTTCGATAATTAAAAGTTACATGAATCAACTATGGAGTGCGGAAAAGGAACATGTCTCAATTGTGTTGCGATGGATAATGGATATAAGCATAAGAAATAGATACATTGGTATAGGTGAGGAGATTGGTTATCATGCAAGTTTCATAAGAGTGAAATAAGGGATGAATTAGGATGCGAACATGGGATATTGGGAGAATTAATTAAGATATAGGTATTGATAAAATGTGAAAGTTCAAAAGATATGTGTATGAATTTGGAATTAATGGGAACTAATGGAATCTTTGGATGCGTTCAGAAATTGTCAAAGATTTTTTGGTTTTAGCAAATCGACAAGAATAATTGAGGAAAACATGTGAATGTTATGACTAATGATCATAAAGGAGACATTTGAAGAATTTACTATCTATATTGAAGTGTTCGATAAAGGTTACGATGTGATCTATGGAACTTGGATAAAGTGATTTTATGCACCTTGGGACAAATATGATTCCATGGTGGTATACGAGTGATGATTTGAAATTTGTTATTCTGAGTGTGGACTAAAAGCTTGGAGACATAAATCGTACAGAAATAGTTTAGAAAAGTCTATGAATATGCAAATCGATAACTATTGAGTTATGTCGTGCAATTGAATGATATGAAAAGGATTCAGTGGCTGATTACTCCAAACTAAGCTAATGGTGCAATTCAAGGAATTGAACAAAGAAATATAAAAAAAATTCATTGCAGAAAAATCAAAAGTTGGGCAATAAAGTGATCAAATCTGGTGTATTATTGCGTATTAATAGTCGAACTGAAAAAAAAAGGTGGGGCAAAAGAAAGTATTATTAGCTTTGGGAATTTCAAAGGTGGTGTGCATCAAAACGGATTGGCAAAACCCGAAGTGAGGATGTAGAAATTGTAAACCGTATCAAAGAACTGTAGATAACTCCATTTGTTGAGGAAAGTGATAGGTATAGTTGAATTAAGAAATATGGGTGATATTCATTACGGAATCTATTAGTGAAAGCGTAAGGAATGATCGAAGCTTTATGTTATAGTATGGCGTATTGGAAGAGTAATTGAAAGGTTAGGATGGGAAAGCGAATGATTATTAGTAAATGGTTAGAAATCATAAGAAACAATCGAGCGTTATGTTCGAGTAAAAGTATTGTGGAAAAGCAATTGATGGTATAGTCATCAAAGTGAGCGATGACATGTGTGATTAACCAACAGGTGTTTTTAGATTTCATTGGGACATGAGATTGATATATAGTGCAAAGTGATTGTGGTATGACAATCATTATATTGGTGTCACCATTCGAAAAGTGTATAAGGGGTCTTACTGCCAAAAAGGAGTCACTATCCCTATATTATGTGATCAGGGCAATAAAGGGATAGGTTAAGTAATTTAAGATGGTGACATTGAGTTGAATTGATTCACACCGAGGTTATAAATCTCATGAGATTTGTGTTTTGATAATAACGGAATCGATAGCGATAAATGAAATATTTTGAAGGTATGGCCTCGGATAAAATGTACTTAGATGAAAATAAAGGTGTAATTAAGGGAAATTGAATTCGTGAGGAGGGGCCTCCATGCGATTGTGGTGTGAATAGAATTATGGATTGGCAAGTTAGGCTAAAACTTAAAAGATGATTCGGATTCACAAAGTGTTTCATAGATATTGTTGGGATCCGATATATATGTTATTGAGATTGAAAGTGGCAAATTAAGCGTAAGCTGGGAAAGCGATAAAATCATGTAAATTTGAGAAAGGAAAAGAGTCATTGATTGTTTTGATTTCGTTCATTGACCGAATGTGGTCGTAGTGAAATCGATGGAAAGCAGAGGGTATTAATCAAAAGACTCCCCGCCTTCGATCAATCGTATATGAAATTTCGAGTCTGAAATTTTTATTAGGAGGAGAATTGTAACATCCATCTCCGATGGGAAGGGTATTTAGTAAATTGGGACGGGTTAGGAGTATTAAATTATATCTCGGCATGAACATATGTCATGCACCTCTATAAATGGTGAGTTTTGCATGACATATAGTCATACATGCATTCATGACATTTCCGGCCTAAGTGTCTAATTGTGATCTTTTGTGAAATTGGTGTGATAATGGGATTTGATAAATTATTTGGAGTCGCCATAGAGTGTTTTACATTTTAGGGATTTATGGAAATTTTTCTGAATTATCCTAGAAAATTCCCAGGGCCGCAAAATCGCCGACATGGCCTAAAAGTGTTTTTGTAGTGAAAGTGTGGTTTTCGTGTTTAAAAATTATTGGGAGTGGACTATCTTATGTTTTACAATTTTGGGCAATTTAGGTAATTTTCAAAAAAATGATTCGGGAAAATTTCCTGGAAATTCCCGGACCGGAAAAAAAATCGCCAATTGGCGAACCGGTTGATTTTCGGTAGCGAAAATTGCTACCCAATGGCACTGTATTATTGGGGGTATTATTTTGGTTTTGAAATTAGGGCCATTGGAATTGAATGGGTCAAATGTCATTAGGATTTCTTACTAAATCCTATTATATAGTTTTGTCTTATTCTTCAACATGCCAAGTGTCCCTTTTTCATTAATTAGTTTTGTCTTCTTTCTTCCTTACCCACGACTTTCCTTGGCCATTTCATAGATAAAATCATTTGACAAGCTTGTTCTTCTTCTCTCATCCGAACCATTACTTCTTCTCCTTTTATGTCCTTCTTTTCTCCTTTGAATTTCTATCTTCTCATCCCTCACAAGAAGGGTTGCCTTGGTTCTTTGCTTGCTTCTTATTTGTACATACCTAAGACCAAGCTTGCTCCTTGAGAAGATGATTATATGCATGTATATGCATGTGTAGTGATAAGAGTCGTGAGTGGTGATTGAGAAGTTACAAGTTGAAGTAGTTGTGGAGAATTGAAAAGCCTTGGAGAAGTAATAGCTTGAACTTGTTTAAGGTGAGTATTAATGTTTGTTCTTATGCTTTTGGTAGTTAGAAGCATTTATGGGAAGCACTCATGCATTAATTTCATTATGATAAGGGTAGGTTTGAATGGGTGTAAATGTATGCTTGTGTAGGGATGAATGAATGACTATAAGTTCCATTGATTTTGGCTTTGTTTGGATTGAGTTTGTAAGGTTAGATGAATGGAAAACTTAGGAAGATAATATGTGTAGGTGCTGCCACTTATGCTCTATTATATAAGTATATGTTGTGATGAAATTATGGTTGATTTAGAGGTATAAATGGGTGCCTAGTGATGTGTTATTGATGTTAGAAGTGATAAGAGTTAGGTTGTAGTTGAAAAGCTGGAAAATGCAATTTGACCTATTGTAATGTTTTGATCATAACTCATTGTATAGAAATGAAAATGAGGTGAGGTTTGTGGCCCCTTAAACTTTGGGATGTTGGCTACATTTTTGTGTGAAATAGGTGTTGTCAAATTGTAACTCTAATAGGATGAAATTTGGCATGGAAAGTTACTGTTTTATTGCCTGTGAACAGTAACCGAAACCTTAACCTATGAGCTTTACTGATTTTTATAAATTAATTGAGATGGAATTTGGGAAAATGGTCTTCATGGAAGTTGTAGAATATTGAGTTAGCTTTCCATTTCCACTGATCTTGCTAATTTTCGAGTTGTATATTGGGAGATATGAACTGATTCCTATGGACTGGTTTTGGGCATGTTGATGAAACCTAGTCAAAGTGTTGATTTTGTGAGCTTTCTGCTTGGGAGCAATTTTAGCAATTTTTTTGGACTGAATTGGTGTGAGTGATCTTCTACAAAGTTGAAGAGGAAGAAATTATCTTGAAAATGAGATATGCCATATAATTTTTAGAGGTCAGAGTTGGGAGTTATGAGTTTGGAAAAACTGATCCTGCATTAGGTTAGGAATTGCTGATCACGGCTGTAAATTTTATGACAGTTTTGAAATAGTTAGAAATTAAATTGGAAATTGAGTTCTTCATGAAAATTGAAGTTTGAGGATTTATCTTTTCAGGGGTATAAAGTTCAGATTTTTCTGACTTGTGTACAGGGATTTATGCTTGTTATAAGTTTACTGCTCAAATTGAATGATTTCAGGGACAACAACATTGAGTGAATTAATTGACTTGTTTAGCAATGGAATTTGATTTTGGGTTGTTCATGAAAGTTGTAGATGACATTGTGACCTTATTGAACATATTTATGTGGTAATTTTTGGCTGAAGAATCTGAGAGTTATGGAAATTTCAATGTACTGTTCTGTTTTAATGGGATTTGAGTAGGCAGTAGCTTTGAAGGGATTTTTGACACCCTTAAGGGTGAAATTGATTTTTATGGTCTTCTTGAGAATTGTAGAGGGTTTCCTGAGCTTTCCAACGAGATATAGTTCGAAATTTTCTGAATTGTGTGCAATGAATTATGGGTGTTGAAAAATTGGATTGAAAATCAGAAAAAAAAAATTGGAAAATGGAATCACGCCCGTTCACTAGGACGACGCCTCGCCCTAGTGATTTAGGCGTAAAAACCCAGCGTCGCCCTAGCGGCGGGTCGATAAATCAACCCGCTGGGCGAGACGTCGCACCCAGCGAGGCTGATTCCTTTTTTTTTTTTAATTAATTATTTTATTATTTTTATTTATTAATTGATAATTTGGGATTTCATGCTTCTTTTGTCAATTTCTTTTCTGTCCGACGTCCGATTGACCTGATTCTTGAGGCATCGGATTCGTTGAACATTTAATTTCATTTGTGAGAAATTGAAAATTTTTGGACGGAATTGGCGTGGCCCGGATAACGGAGCCTTTAATCACTATTTTGTTTAATTGGGGACCTATAGAGGTCCGAATTGCATGCCGTCGGCGCCAATAGGTTTCTAATTTTTAGGCGGATTTTGTTATGGGAAATTTGGATTTAGGGCGAAAAATTTATGAACATGCATATTTCACCTACATGTGCACAAATTGCATCTGTAGTGACTCGTTCTTTCTCTTTTCTTATAGAGGCCTAAGTGGGCGTCGTTCGACGGGCGGAAACTTTCCGCATTAGCTTCGGAAGTAATAGGTGAGTAACCTAGTTGGTTTCTCAACCTTATGTGTTTATTAATTATATGCATTGATTGCCATGAGGATGCAAGGATGGATATATGTAATTGATTGTTTTGATTGATTTGGATCACGGGTGTTGAAATATTGGATTGTGATATTGAAGTGCAAATGAAAATAAGTGCGTGAGAATGCATTAGTAAATTGGATTGTAAATGTGATAGATTAATAAATTGGATTGTAAATGTGATAGTGAAACGAAAGGTAAATGCATAGGAATGAATACTGGATTTGAAAGTCCGAGAACATTGAAAATGATCGGAAATAGTAATTAATTGGAATTGGAAATAGAAATCGATAATTGGATATTGGAAAATGACATGTGCATTCATGCATAGTAAATGATCGATAATGGCGGTTGTGACCGGTGTCGCCACCGATTTGAGCTTTAAGCTCAGCGCACGAGGCCTCGTGCTAACGTATTCGAGCCTCGGCTCGATGATCGAGGCTATGCCCAACGTTTGAGGGCTTTAAGCCCAATGTTTGAGAGCCAATGACTCAACGTATATGAGCTCAAAGCGCACGTCACAACAACGAAAAGAAAATGAAAGAGTCACATGCACACCTGCATAAATGAATGTTTAATGTGAATTATGTGAAAGGTTTATTGTCTTATCAAATGTGAAATTGAGTGCTGTGATTTCTTGTTTATGATATATATACAATATTGTGTGATTGTGTGGATATGCATGAGTTGGGTGAACCATCGATGATGGTTTCTCACTGAGTTCGCAAACTCACCCAACATTGCATCTATTTTTCAGGAAACGGAGAGTACCCCGTTGGACACACGGGAGTACGATATCTTGCTAGCAAGACAGAGTATCGGGTCGGGATCGATTAATCGTCCAGATATCTGCATTAGTGTATTAATTTGGTATTTAGTAGGCCCAATTGTTTACATGTAATTGTATAGAGTGACTGAGCACTAATGAGTGCTAATAATGAGTGAAATTGTTTTATCAGTAAAATGGTTTAATATTTGAAAATGTTTTGTTATAATTGGGCCAAGTCAGTGACTGTTTGCGCACTCTAATGTTTTTGAAAGGAAAAATAATGTCATACGATTTTTGTTAATAGGGTAATGAATGTTCTAGTACGCCACCCTCGCGGGTCACGGGCTCGGATATCACCATGGATATCGGGTTCGAGTCTCGTCGGGAGTGGGGTGCTACATTTGTGGTATCAGAGCCCAGAAGTACAATCTTACATGGGCTTTCAAAAAAAATGGGTGTGTCTAGTTATGTGCATTTAAGTTGTGTCACGTGACGGTGACAAGCGATCCCGATGTCGATATGAGTCGTATGTGTAAATATGTCTCGATCGTTTAAGCGGTTAGAAAAAGTGAGAAAAGGATAATGTGTTAGAGTGTGATAAAAGGAAGAAATGGATATCGTAAAATAGGAAAAGTGTATGGTTCGATCGAATGAGGCGAAAATTTAGTGTCTTTGGTATTGACGGGTATATTGTGAAGCACAATATTGGAGTTAGATTGGGTATACCCTTGAATATGAATTTGAATAAAGATTATAGTTAGGAATGAATAGAAAAAAATAATAATATATAGTTGTGATAATGGGAAGATTTCCAGTGTATTAGGTGAATGAAAATCAAGTGTTCTATGATATAGCGAGGTCACAATTGGGATTGATTACCGTGAGAAGAATTATATATAAGGATTGGTGATTTGGAGTCAAAGTATATTAAGGGCAAAATCAAGAATGATTTCACATCTGTGATCTTGATTTGAGTGTGGAAATATATGGGTTTAATGCCATAAGGAAAAGATTGAAATGTAAGACAATGAATTTGATAGATGAAAAAGTTGTTCGGGTTTAATTGATCTGCCTAAGTAAATGCACACCTGCTTATGGGAGCCCTATGGTAAGTGAAAATGTTAGGTTGTAATTCTTTGAGTTAATGGATAATTGCTAGCGAATTCTTGTAAAATAATAATAATTCTTTATGAGGTAGAATAAGAAACGAAAGTGCTTATCTTGATCGACAGTATAGGAATAGAGATTGTATATGATCCTCACGAGCGAGGACGGGTGTAAACAGGAAGGTTGCTGAGTTCAGAATATATATTGTCATTGTAAGTGTATATCTGATAGTGAGATTACTATCACGGGTGAAATGATTAAGCATAAATGAATAATTTACGTGAATATGATATAGGACGTAATCGGTGGTCTATTACGTAAGCTCCGATTATAATGTCGATAGCTCACGTTCGAGTAAGGCATGAGAATGCTCGGAATGATCAATTGAGAAAGAAGTGATACAGTTAAAGATGTTAGCATCGGTAATGAGCTTGAGAGAAGAAAATGAGGGACATGAATAGAGTAAGGTCCCCATGATCGAGAATTGGTACCAAAAAGAGGATGGTTATCGAGAATTAAATGCAATTAAGGGATTCTTAGCAGTATAATCTATTAATGGGCAAATTGATGGGACTATAGAGATATATTGTCAGATAGGATGTGATGATTATGGTGATGTATGGTGAGATAGTAGAGGAAAAGAAATTGTTTAAGTGCTCTTCAGAGATTTATCTTCGTGATGTATCAAGAGGCGATTTGTATTACATCTGGCGAGACTCTAGCGTAAGAGCTAAACTAAGTTACTGAAAGAGTGTACATTATGTTAATGAGATGGTTCTGATTATGTAAGAGAAGTACTGCATATTAAGGAAATATTTATTTGTGAATTTGAGGGGATTAAAAAAAAAAATTCGTGTATATTTTGTGTAAGCACGAGATCGATATAACGATTGTTTATTCAAGTCAATGAGTGATCTATCGTGAATAAATTAAGTTATGTGTGGAGAAATGAAGGTAAGGAACATGTGCGAGAATATGTTATGATGAGACAAATTATCGAAAATTGTTCCTCATTGGAGCGTTCGATAATTAAAAGTTACATGAATCAACTATAGGTACGGAAAAGAACATGTCTCAATTGTGTTGCAGTGGATAATGGATATAAGCATAAGAAATAGATACATTGGTATAGGTGAGGAGATTGGTTATCATGCAAGTTTCATAAGAGTGAAATAAGGGATGAATTAGGATGCGAACATGGGATATTGGGAGAATTAATTAAGATATAGGTATTGATAAAATGTGAAAGTTCAAAAGATATGTGTATGCGAATTTGGAATTAATGGGAACTAATGGAATCTTTGGATGCGTTCAGAAATTGTCAAAGATTTTTTGGTTTTAGCAAATCGACAAGAATAATTGAGGAAAACATGTGAATGTTATGACTAATGATCATAAAGGAGACATTTGAAGAATTTACTATCTATATTGAAGTGTTCCAGTAAAGGTTCTGATGTGATCTATGGAACTTGGATAAAGTGATTTTATGCACCTTGGGACAAATATGATTCCATGGGCGGTATTCTGAGTGATGATTTGAAATTTGTTATTCTGAGTGTGGACTAAAAGCTTGGAGACATAAATCGTACAGAAATAGTTTAGAAATGTCTATGAATATGCAAATCGATAACTATTGAGTTATGTCGTGCAGTTGAATGATATGAAAAGGATTCAGTGGCTGATTACTCCAAACTAAGCTAATGGTGCAATTCAAGGAATTGAACAAAGAAATAAAAAAAAATTCATTGCAGAAAAATCAAAAGTTGGGTAATAAAGTGATCAAATCTGGTGTATTATTGCGTATTAATAGTCGAACTGAAAAAAAAAAAAAGGTGGGGCAAAAGAAAGTATTATTAGCTTTGGGAATTTCAAAGGTGGTGTGCATCAAAACGGATTGGCAAAACCCGAAGTGAGGATGTAGAAATTGTAAACCGTATCAAAGAACTGTAGATAACTCCATTTGTTGAGGAAAGTGATAGGTATAGTTCGAATTAAGAAATATGGGTGATATTCATTACGGGAACTGTTAGTGAAAACGTAAGGAATGATCGAAGCTTTATGTTATAGTATGAGCGTATTGGAAGAGTAATTGAAAGGTTAGGATGGGAAAACGAATGATTATTAGTAAATGGTTCGAGAAATCATAAGAAACAATCGAAGCGTTATGTTCGAGTAAAAGTATTGTGGAAAAGCAATTGATGGTATAGTCTGTCAAAGTGAACGATGACATGTGTGATTAACCAACAGGTGTTTTTAGATTTCATTGGGACATGAGATTGATATATAGTGCAAAGTGATTGTGGTATGACAATCATTATATTGGTGTCACCATTCGAAAAGTGTATAAGGGGTCTTACTGCCAAAAAGGAGTCACTATCCCTATATTATGTGATCAGGGCAATAAAGGGATAGGTTAAGTAATTTAAGATGGTGACATTGAGTTGAATTGATTCACACCGAGGTTATAAATCTCATGAGATTTGTGTTTTGATAATAACGGAATCTGATAAGCGATAAATGAAATATTTTGAAGGGTATGGCCTCGGATAAAATGTACTTAGAAGAAAATAAAGGTGTAATTAAGGGAAATTGAATTCGTGAGGAGGGGCCTCCATGCGATTGTGGTGTGAATAGAATTATGGATTGGCAAGTTAGGCTAAAACTTAAAAGATGATTCGGATTCACAAAGTGTTTCATAGATATTGTTCGGATCCGATATATATGTTATTGAGATTGAAAGTGGCAAATTGCGCGTAAGCCTGGGAAAGTAGTAAAATCATGTAAATTTGAGAAAGGAAAAGAGTCATTGATTGTTTTGATTTCCGTTCATTGACCGAATGTGGTCGTGTAGTGAAATCAGTGGAAAACAGAGGGTATTAATCAAAAAGACTCCCCCTTCCCGATCATCAGATATGAAATTTCGAGGACGAAATTTTTATTAGGAGGGGAGAATTGTAACATCCCATCTCCGATGGGAAGGGTATTTTAGTAAATTGGGACGGGTTAGGAGTATTAAATTATATCTCGGCATGAACATATGTCATGCAGCCTCTATAAATGGTGAGTTTTGCACAAGCATATAGTCATACATGCATTCATGACATTTCCCGGCCTAAGTGTCTAATTGTGATCTTTTGTGAAATTGGTGTGATAATGGGATTTGATAAATTATTTGGAGTGCGCCATAGAGTGTTTTACATTTTTAGGGATTTATGGGAATTTTTCTGGAATTATCCGGAGAAAATTCCCAGGCCAAAATCGCGCAGACATGGCCTAAAAGTGTTTTTGTAGTGAAAGTGTGGTTTTCGTGTTTAAAAATTATTGGGAGTGGACTATCTTATGTTTTACAATTTTGGGCAATTTAGGTAATTTTCAAAAAATGATTCGAAAATTTCACGAAATTCCGGATAGGAAAAAAATCGCCAATTAGCGAACCTATTGATTTTCGGTGGCGAAAATTGCTACCCAATGGCACTGTATTATTGGGGTATTATTTTGGTTTTGAAATTAGGGCCATTGGATTGAATGGGTCAATGTCATTAGGATTTCTTACTAAATCCTATTATATAGTTTTGTCTTATTCTTCAACATGCCAAGTGTCCCTTTTTCATTAATTAGTTTTGTCTTCTTTCTTCCTTACCCACGACTTTCCTTGGCCATTTCATAGATAAAATCATTTGACAAGCTTGTTCTTCTTCTCTCATCCGAACCATTACTTCTTCTCCTTTTATGTCCTTCTTTTCTCCTTTGAATTTCTATCTTCTCATCCCTCACAAGAAGGGTTGCCTTGGTTCTTTGCTTGCTTCTTATTTGTACATACCTAAGACCAAGCTTACTCCTTGAGAAGATGATTATATGCATGTATATGCATGTGTAGTGATAAGAGTCGTGAGTGGTGATTGAGAAGTTACAAGTTGAAGTAGTTGTGGAGAATTGAAAAGCCTTGGAGAAGTAATAGCTTGAACTTGTTTAAGGTGAGTATTAATGTTTGTTCTTATGCTTTTGGTAGTTAGAAGCATTTATGGGAAGCACTCATGTATTAATTTCATTATGATAAGGGTAGGTTTGAATGGGTGTAAATGTATGCTTGTGTAGGGATGAATGAATGACTATAAGTTCCATTGATTTTGGCTTTGTTTGGATTGAGTTTGTAAGGTTAGATGAATGGAAAATTAGGAAGATCATATGTGTAGGTGCTGCCACTTATGCTCTATTATATAAGTATATGTTGTGATGAAATTATGGTTGATTTAGAGGTATAAATGGGTGCCTAGTGATGTGTTATTGATGTTAGAAGTGATAAGAGTTAGGTTGTAGTTGAAAAGCTGGAAAATGCAATTTGACCTATTGTAATGTTTTGATCATAACTCATTGTATAGAAATGAAAATGAGGTGAGGTTTGTGGCCCCTTAAACTTTGGGATGTTGGCTACATTTTTGTGTGAAATAGGTGTTGTCAAATTGTAACTCTAATAGGTTGAAATTTGGCATGGCAAGTTACTATTTTATTGCCTGTGAACAGTAACCGAAACCTTAACCTATGAGCTTTACTGATTTTTATAAATTAATTGAGATGGAATTTGGGAAAATGGTCTTCATGGAAGTTGTAGAATATTGAGTTATCTTTCCATTTCCACTGATCTTGCTAATTTTCGAGTTGTATATTGGGAGATATGAACTGATTCCTATGGACTGGTTTTGGGCATGTTGATGAAACCTAGTCAAAGTGTTGATTTTGTGAGCTTTCTGCTTGGGAGCAATTTTAGCAATTTTTGTGGACTGAATTGGTGTGAGTGATCTTCTGAAAAGTTGAAGAGGAAGAAATTATCTTGAAAATGAGATATGGCATATAATTTTTAGAGGTCAGAGTTGGGAGTTATGATTTTGCAAAAACTGATCCTGCATTAGGTTAGGAATTGCTGATCATGGCAGTAACTTGTATGACAGTTTTGAAATAGTTAGAAATTAAATTGGAAATTGAGTTCTTCATAAAAATTGAAGTTTGAGGATTTATATTTTCAGGGGTATAAAGTTCAGATTTTTCTGACTTGTGTACAGGGAGTTATGCTTGTTATAAGTTTACTGCTCAAATTGAATGATTTCAGGGACAACAACATTGAGTGAATTAATTGACTTGTTTAGCAATGGAATTTGATTTTGGGTTGTTCATGAAAGTTGTAGATGACATTGTGAACTTATTGAGAATATTTATGTGGTAATTTTTGGCTGAAGAATCTGAGAGTTATGGAAATTTCAATGTACTGTTCTGTTTTAATGGGATTTGAGTAGGCAGTAGCTTTGAAGGGATTTTTGACACCCTTAAGGGTGAAATTGATTTTTATGGTCTTCTTGAGAATTGTAGAGAGTTTCCTGAGCTTTCCAACGAGATATAGTTGGAAATTTTCTGAATTGTGTGCAATGAATTATGGGTGTTGAAAAATTGGATTGAAAATCAGAAAAAAAAAATTGGAAAATGGAATCACGCCTGCTCACTAGGCGACGCCTCCTAGTGAGTGGCGTAAGGCCCGCCGCCGTCGCCCTAGCGGCGGGTCGATCAAGTCAACCCGCTGGGCGAGACGTCGCCCCAGCGAGGCTGATTCCTTTTTTTAATTAATTATTTTATTATTTTTATTTATTAATTGATAATTTGGGATTTCATGCTTCTTTTGTCAATTTCTTTTCCGTCCGACGTCCGATTGACCTGATTCTTGAGGCATCGGATTAGTTGAACATTTAATTTCATTTTGTGAGAAATTGGGAATTTTGGACGGAATTGGCGTGGCCCCGATAACGGAGCCTTTAATCACTGTTTTGTTTAATTGGGGACCTATAGAGGTCCGAATTGTGCACCGTCAGCGCCAATAGGTTTCTAATTTTTAGACGGATTTTGTTATGGGGAAATTTGGATTTAGGGCCGGAAAATTTATGAACATGCATATTTCACCTACATGTGCACAAATTGCATCTGTAGTGATTCGTTCTTTCTCTGTTTCTTATAGAGGCCTAAGTGGAGCGTCGTCCGACCGACGGGGCGGAAACTTCCCGGTATTAGCTCGGAAGTAATAGGTGAGTAACCTAGTTGGTTTCTCAACCTTATGTGTTTATTAATTATATGCATTGATTGCCATGAGGATGCAAGGATGGATATATGTAATTGATTGTTTTGATTGTTTTCGGACCATGGGTGTTCGAAATATTGGATTGTGATATTGAAGTGAAAATGAAAATAAGTGCGTGAGAATGCATTAGTAAATTGGATTGTAAATGTGATAGATTAATAAATTGGATTGTAAATGTGATAGTGAAACGAAAGGTAAATGCATGGGAATGAATACCGGACTGAAAGTCCGAGAACATTGGAAAATGATCGGAAATAGTAATTAATTGGAATTGGAAATAGAAATGCGATAATTGGATATTGGAAAATGACATGTGCATTCATGCATAGTAAATGATCCAGATAATGGCGATTGTGACCGGTGTATAGCCACCGATTTCGAGCTTTAAGCTCAACGCACGAGGCCTCGTGTCTAACGTATTCGAGCCTCGGCTCGATGATCGTGGCTATGCCTAACGTTTGAGGCTTTAAGCCCAATGTTTGAGCCAATGGCTCAACGTATATGAGCTCGGTATGCGGTCACAACAACGAAAGAAAATGAAAGAGTCATATACACTGCATAAATGAATGTTTAATGTGAATTATGTGAAAGGTTTATTGTCTTATCAAATGTGAAATTGAGTGCTGTGATTTCTTGTTTATGATATATATACAATATTGTGTGATTGTGTGGATATGCATGAGTTGGGTGAACCATCGATGATGGTTTCTCACCGAGTTCGCAAACTCACCCAACATTGCATCTATTTTTAGGAACGAGAGTACCCGTTGGACACACGAATGCGATCTCGCTAGCAAGAGCAGTGTCGTGTCGGGATCGATTAATCGTTCAGATATCGCATTAGTGTATTAATTTGGTATTTAGTAGGCCCAATTGTTTACATGTAATTGTATAGAGTGGTGAGCACTAATGAGTGCTAATAATGAGTGAAATTGTTTTATCAGTAAAATGGTTTAATATTTGAAAATATTTTGTTATAATTGGGCCAAGTCAGTGATTGTTTGCGCACTCTAATATTTTTGAAAGGAAAAAAAATGTCATACGATTTTTGTTAATAGGGTAATGAATGTTCTAGTACGCCACCCTCGCGGGTCACGGGCTCGGATATCACCATGGATATCGAGTTCGAGTCTCGTCGGGAGTGGGGTGCTACATTTGTGGTATCAGAGCCCAGAAGTACAATCTTACATGGGCTTTCAAAAAAAATGGGTGTGTCTAGTTATGTGCATTTAAGTTGTGTCACGGCGAAAGGTGACAATGATCCCCAAATGTCGATATGAGTCGTATGTATAAATATGTCTCAGTCGTTTAAGCGGTTAGAAAAAGTGAGAAAAAGGATAATGTGTTAGAGTGTGATAAAAGGAAGAAATGGATATCGCAAAATAGGAAAAAGTGTATGGTTCGATCAGTGAGAAACTATCATCGATGGTTCACTCAACTCATGCATTACGCAAATAGCGTACAGATTATCACGGTAACATTTTCAGAATATCATATAACAATTTACAGATTTTCGCAATAGCAGATTCAGAAAGATTACAAACAGTATCACATTGATGCAAGGCATATTGCCTCTTTCCCAATTCACAAGTCAATTCAATGCATAACTCAATCATGCATTTCACAAACAATTCACAGATTCTCATACAATAGCAGAAATCAGCATTTCACAGAAATACAATCATTTAACCCTTTTTTCCCAATTCACAGTACAATCAGATGCATATCTATCATTTTCCATTATTTTACATTTTAAATTACGTGTTGTGGATGAGCTCTGTCTGTCCCAATCATACATTAATCGGTGAGCTCGTGGCTCTAAATCGCCCTTTTCGGGCACATTAAGCGTTGAGCATATAGCTCTGAATTGTCCCTTTCGGGCTCATTAAGTGTTGAGCATATAACTCTGAACTGTCCTTTTTAGGCTCATTAAGCGTTGAGCATATAGCTTTGAACTGTCCCTTTTTGGGCGCATTAAACAGTAAACGTGTCTTAGGGTAAGGGAGCCCTCTGGGTATGCACTACATTCCACGCGTTAGTAGGGATAGGAGAGCCCTCTGGGTATGTACTAATCCCTTTCGAGCTCGAGGCTCTCTTTCAGTGATTGAGCTCGTAGCTCTCGGTGACAGCTCCAGTCACAACCGTTATTATTGAACTTGTACAGAATTCGATTATTAATAATCTTATGATGTCATATTTCAATCAGAATCAATTTATTCAAACAACCGATTCATTCCCAATTATTCACAAAAATTCGCAGTTACAGTCTATCACATGGGAAACATATAACTTTTTCAATCACAGGCAATTAACACTTAAATGTCAAATTCCTATTCCTTCGGACCTTCGGTCTGGTATTTCAGTCATACACAACTTTCACTTATCCATCATTTCATTCTCAATTACACATCATCACACATTTACAAATTATCACATTGAAGCATTACAATTTTCACTTTCACAAACAGTTTGCACTTCAATGCCAAAACTCACAATTCCTCGGACCTTCGGTCCGAGATCTCAAACATAACAATTCACATATACCCATCATCATATTCCACCAAATTCTAAGCACAAAATATTTAACAAATCAAGGATTGAGGAACCAACTAGGTTACTCACTTGTAACTTCCGAGCGACTGCTTGGAAGTCCCAGCAATATCCGTAGAATGTCGTTCCAACGGTGCCTCTATAACAGTCAAATAATTTTCCATTACTAAATGCACAATCAGAAAGGTTCACAAATGCACATGCTGAAATGTAAAAATGTACAATGCGTATTCGAGACATTCCCGGAGCTATATCCCAATTTCACTTTCTTTTGCCTCAAAACCAACTTTTCATTCTATAAACACTATCCCATTTAGACAATACCCTTATTCTCAAAGAAGACCTCAAAGCCAAAATTACTATTCAATTGGTCAAACTCACCCATTATGCTAAGTTTCTAAAAACCCAAAAGCATTTCATTTATTTTCAGAAGTCCCCAAATTATACTCCAATTATCATGAAACAACACTTAGGTTGAAATAGAACCTATTCTCAACTTTCATTCAATATAAGAGATCTTACTAATTCGAGTTCAAACTTTCTTACTTCACCTTAATTGAAGACCTCTTTCTTTAGTTTATAATGAATCAAAAACCACTTCAATTGGAGGTCTACATCTTCAGTTGTGACTCAAAAACTAAACTAACTCAGTTCAAAAAAACTAGTCTCGTCGCGGGGTAAGGACGCTCGCCGCGGCATCAAGGAGTAGCTCACCGCGACGTCAGAAAGGAGCTCGTCGCGCGTGGAATTTTGGAGCTCATTGCGCGAAATTCCTTCACGCTTCATGCCAAGTAAATCAGATCTCGCCGAGATTTACTCGCCATGTGCGAGGCCCTTGACAAGACACCGCGAGAACATTAATTCTCGCCGTGTCGTGGCGCAAGTACGCCGCGACGTTCGGGATTCCAGATCGTCTTGTCCGATAATTTTTTCACTCTTTTCTCTTTCAAAATAGCCATAACTCAACCTCAAACACTACAATCTTTAACATTTAACCCATCAATGCATTTAACTAACAAATAGACAACATTAAAATAATTTACTTACCAAATCAAGCTCTCACTCTAAAACTCCTGAAAATCTTCCTCAACTTGTTAGCCCTCTCTAAAACCCATGACCATCTCCCAAAATCTCACAAATCTTCATCTTCTCTTTAGGGCTTAAGGCTAGATCTTGCACAAGGAGAAGAAGCAAGCAAGAATCGTGTAGGAGGAAGAACAAGAATCAATCGATGGAAAAGGATCAAGCCCTAGGTGGAGGAGAAAGTTCACTGCTAAAAGATTTCGATAACTTTCAAAGGAAAGGCCAAAGACTTAGGGCATTAATGTTAATCACATAAACCTTCATCAATAGAAACATGTCACATGTCATTTTCCTCACAATACATTTAAATCTCTTTCTCGTTTCACAATTTATTTCCAGTCCAATTCGTCTCCAAATTTCAATGGCTCGACATATTAATTTCTAAAACCATATACCTAATTTTTCATGACCATTGGACAGTTATTTCAGTACTATACAATCAATCAGTCCGTCACTCGAAAAATTTTCGGTCTGGACATTTTTTCCCAATTTTTTCCAGAAACATTTCGAAGAGTCACTAACAATTGATAACCACTCCTAGAACATTTCAATTCATTATTTCAAACACAAATTTCTCAAAATTCACAAACAAATCAGATTCACACATAATTACCGAGAAATGTCATGAATGCATATACCTATATGTGCATGTGCAAAATCTCACTCCTCTAAAATTAGAGGCCAAATGTATGCTCATATCAAAATATGCAATAACCTACTAGCTCATCCCAATTTACCAATGTACCTGTCCCATCGGTGATGGGATGTTACAGCCTGCACAACCCATTCATTCAATACGTTGCACACACATTAATAGTTTTGCATAATTATAATCATTGATGCACATATATGTACGATGCATATTCATGACTATCCCGGTATCAATCGATAAATTTTATCGTAAAAACCATTCCAATATCACATCTCAAGTATTCCTAGGGTTTAGCCGCACTAAAATCCTTAAACTCGCAATTTATGCTTATTGAAATCTTTCGGGTCTACTACTCCCGATCGATGAGCTAGTGTAACATCCCGTCACCGATAGGAATGTCATATTGGTAAATTGAGGCGGGATAGGATATTACCGCATAATATTGACTGAGCATCCTTTTGACCTCTAATTTTGGAGGCCATGAGTCTTTTGCACATGCACATATGGGTACATGCATTCATGACTTTTCCCAGAATTTGATTTTGAATATGATATGAATTGTGATTTGAGAGATAATTAGATTTGATTGTGATTTGTTGAAAATTTTGGAATAATTGGGTCTGAATAGTTGATTTGGAAATATTTTAGAGTGACTGTTAGTTGATTGTGAACCTTAGAAATTTATATGTCGAGCCATTGAGATTTGGAGATGAATTGGACTGGAAATAAAACTGATTAGTTTAAGAGATTTAAATGTTTTGGGAGGAAAATGACAAGAGGCTTATTTGTTCTGCATATATATGTTTTACGTTTTGAGAATTGAAGAAAAGAAAAAGAAAACTATTTCTCCTCCTAGGGCTCGATCTTCTTCTCCTTCGATTGAGCTTCGTTTCCTTCTTCCTGCTTGATCCTCGCTTGTTTGCTTTCTTCTGTGCTAAGATCAACTCAAATCCTTGAAAAGATGAAGGATCATGGAGGTTTTGGGTGAAACCGTGAGTGTTATGGCTTGGAAGAAATTTTCGGAGATTTGTGGATTTGAGCTTGAATTGGTAAGTAATTGATTCTATGTTGTCTATTATTATGTTAAATGCATCCATGGGGTTAATTGCTAGAGATTAAAGGGTTTGAGGTAAGTTAGTGTTAGTAGCGTGCCCTAGGCCAATGGATATTTCTGAATCATGTATTAACATTATGACTTGTTAATAATATATTATGAGGTATTCCTTTATATATGCATGTATTTCGTTTATGTAATGTGATTTACATTCCATGAATAGTATTAGACTTATGTCATCAAGTATGTGAGTTGATAGTAAAACCATAAGCGTTATAACACTATTCTAGACTGTCCTTGGTCGATCATTATTGGTGGAACAATAATGAATTAAGACTAGTATGTGTTCGATTGATGATCACGCTTCTTGATCATGGATATGAGATATCAAATCGAAACATAGATATATGTTAGAGAACATATATTGGACCGACCCACATAAAGAATACTACATGGTTTCATGTCATTAGTGATTCTTTATATGGTTTGACTTTAGTCCTTTGACCTGAAGTCATCATGGTTCCCTACATAAGGAATTTAGTGTTTTGATATTAGACTAAGTTATTTTTAACCGAATAACAAATAGTCTTATGTTGGACACTAAATGAATAATGCGGAGGGATGTGAATGACGAAGATGGGATTTGTACCTCTCTTAAATGAGAGAGATATCATTTAGGCCTCTTGACAAGTGTGACTGAAGAAATGCATGGCCGTGCTCAAATGAATTGATGAAGAGTCATCAATGTCATTTGTTATAATCAATCAACTTGGGCATCAAGAAACTATAATTAATCAAAGGTTGACATGTACTATGCCTTGTGATTAATCTTGATATCGTGTTACAAAAGGACTGAGCTTATAACCATAGTTACAGGTTAAATCGGATTATCGATCCTCATTTGATTTGGGTAGTCATAATGTCTTGCTAGAGGCCGCTTATGACTTATGGGCCTTGAAGTGTGATCAAGCCCATTGCCAACATCAAATGAGCCTACAGGGTCGCACACAAAGAGTGATGTGATTTGGGCTTATTCTCTTGGGCCTAATTTATTAGGTGTTGAATAAATATATGTAGATATATTTATTGGGTTAGATTGAATTAAGTTGTCGGGCTTTTATTATATATGATATAATGGGCCGAAACTTAATGGGGCCTAATGGATTAGGGTTTCTCTATAAATAGAAACTTAGGTCTCATTAGTCATGGAAGAAGAGACAAAACCCTAGCCGCCATCCGAGAAAAAATCGTATGCGGCGTTAGGAAGAGTTTCAGACGTCTTTACACACAAATTTGGATCGTGCATACTCGTGTGGATACGGTAGAGGGCATTCGCGTTTGCGTGTCTTGGAATCAAAAGAAGCAACCAATTAACGGAAATAAGGTATTTTCGCACATCCTTGGTATTTTCGATTATACTTCATATTGTTGTATGGTCTTTTCCGCAGATGTATTGTGAATACTCGGACCGCACGCGATCCAACAAATGGTATCGAGCAGTGTTCTTCAGTAAAATTGTTAATATACGTGTTTTTGATTACATGTGTTCACGATTTTGGCTTCTGTATAATCGAAAATATATACATGTTTGGATTACATGTGTTTACGGATTTGGATTTTGTAGAGATGAAAAATATGCATGTTTTGATTACTTGTGCTCACGGTTTTGGTTTCGTGATACGAAAGTGTTTTTATTTCATGCATATTATTTTCGAATTTGTTGATTATCTTAGTACTGATGAGAATATATGACAAGCATGAAGGGTTTGACCGACAGGTGGTGACTGCTAGGGTTTCCACCATGTAAGACATGGATCTGGAATGGGAAACCGCAAGTATTCATGTTCGACAAGGATACTCCAGTCGACTAGCATCTCTTCCAGTCGACTAGAAGTGTTCCAGTCGACTAGTTGGAGATCGGAAATGAGCGTTTCAGCGAAAACGTTCATTCCAGTCGACTAGTACAAGTCGACCAGTCGACTAGCATCTCTTCCAGTCGACTAGAAGTGTTCCAGTCGACTAGTCGGAGAGCGGAGATGAGCGTTTTAGTGAAAACGTTCATTCCAGTCGACTGATATTGGTTCCAGTCGACTAGTACAAGTCGACCAGTCGACTAGCATCTCTTCCAGTCGACTAGAAGTGTTCCAGTCGACTGGTCGGAGAGCGGAGATGAGCATTTCAGCGAAAACATTTGTTCCAGTCGACTGAGATTGGTTCCAATGACCGCGCAAATCGACGATCGACTATCATCTCTTCCAATGACCGACAAGCCCAAAGAAGGGGCTGCTTCCCTACGCTTGATTGTTCGTTATGTGTTATATATTACGGTGACGTTATATGTGTTTATTTATATTTTTGAATATTTATATTCATGTGTAAGTTACTATTCTATACTTCTAATATATATATACTCAAGTATGTTGTAGTATAGGATTAGAAATAGATAGTACAAACACCACTTACTAATAGGATTAGTAGTCTTCATAATGTACTAAGAACGACCCTCTTCATAATTTTAAGTTTATATGCTGCGCCATAAATCTTTACTAATGTTTATCTCTAGATTATCCTTATGTGGGTTTTTGCCAAAGCAAGGCATGTAGGGATCATCTAGGGAAGACATTTGAATAATGGTACTATTCATAGGTAAAGTATGGTTAAACTTAACTAAGCTATCAAAACGGTTATGGGCTTAGGGCATAAGATTGGGTTTTTTCATACATGCAGTACATAAGATGTATTTTAACATAAACCCATCAAGAGTTACATGTGATGTAATTGAAAAGAGTTTTCTACCTAAATAACTAAGTCTTGAGTGTTAAGCCAAAGCTTTCTTAGGACTTAGTGAAATATGGATCTTGTTTCTCCCATTCTTCAATTGAGGGTTATTTATTTGAGTGGGAGCTAATACCTCTTAATAATAAGAGTGTTGACCCTTATTGCATAATTTTGTAGATTATGGCTACTCCATCCACCAACCTTTCCATGCGATCTATCCTAGAGAAAGAAAAACTTAATGGAACAAATTTCCTAGATTGGTATAGGAACTTGAGAATTGTTCTCAAGCAAGAAAGAAAGCTTTATGTCTTAGAAGAGCCCATCCCTGAGGAACCACCAGCAAATGCACCTAAGGCTCAAAAGGATGCTTACATGAAGCATATCAATGACTCTACGGATGTGTCATGCCTTATGTTAGGCTCCATGATCTCTGACCTTCAGAAGGATTTAAAAGAAATGGAAGCCTATGACATGCTTACTCAACTGAAAGCTATGTTTCAAGAGCAAGCACGCCAAGAGAGGTTTAGAACCACCAAGGCATTGAATTCATGCAAGATGACTCCTGGCACACCCGTGAGTGCTCATGTTCTCAAGATGAAGAGTTACATTCATCATCTTGAGAAATTAGGTGCACCTGTTAGTCAAGAATTGGCAACCGATCTTATTCTATCATCTTTGGTGATGAACATGATCGCCCATTCTTAACTACAACATGCATAATATGGAGAAGTCCATTGATGAATTGCATGGGATGCTGAAAACTACTGAAGAGAACTTAAAGGGAAAGGTTAAGACCACCAATGAAGTTCTTGTGGTTCAAAAGGGAAAAGTTTTCAAGAAGAAGGGCACAGCGAAGGAAAAAGGTAAAGTACCCAAGTCCAAGTCCAAGCCTAAGCCCAAAGCTAAGACTAAGGCACCCAAGGAGGGAGTTTGCTTTCACTGCAATGAACCTGGTCATTGGAAAAGGAACTGCAAAATCCATTTGGAAGAGTTGAAAGAGAGGTTATTTGTATTTCATTACTTTTTCAGATGACTTCAGTAGATATGGGTATGTCTATTTAATGAAGCACAAATCTGAATCTTTTGAAAAGTTCAAACAAGATAAGAATGAAGTACAAAATCAGCAGGCAAAACAATTAAAATCCTTCGATCTGATCGAGGAGGTGAATACTTAAGCCAAGAGTTTGATGATTATCTTAAGGATTGTGGAATTGTTTCACAATTGACTCCTCCAGGAACTCCTCAATGGAATGGTGTTTCTGAGAAATCGAATTCTATTAGATATGGTTCGATCAATGATGAGTCAAACTAATCTTCCAAAATATTTTTGGGGCTATGCTTTAGAAACAGCAGCATTCATATTGAACCGTATTCCTTCAAAGGCTGTAGAAAAGACACCTTATGGGATATGGACTAGCAAGCGTCCCAATTTATCTTTTCTAAAGATTTGGGTTTGTGAGGCTTATGTGAAGCGTCCAATTACCGACAAGTTGGCACCCAAATCTGAAAAATGCTATTTTGTGGGATATCCTAAGGAAACTAAAGGATATTACTTTTACATCCCAGCAGAGAACAAAGTGTTTGTTGCTCGAAATGGTTTTTTCTTAGAAGAATTTGTTTCAAAGGAAACAGTTGGAGTAAAGTACAACTTGAAGAAATTCAAGTTTCACAAAATGACATTGAGCCCGAAAAGGAGATTGAAGTGAGCTCACAAGCTGTTGATGAGCAGTCTTCAACAACACAAGACCTACGTAGATCTGATAGGATTCGTCATGAGCCCGAGAGATATGGATTTCTCGTTACTGATGATGATAATATGATGCTCATTGATCATAATGAGCCCACAACCTATCAAGAAGCTATTGAAAGTCCAGAATCTGCTAAATGGTTAGAGGCCATGAAAGCAGAGATGCAATCCATGTATGACAATCAAGTTTGGACTTTGATTGATCCGTCTGATGGCTTGAAGACCATTGGATGCAAATGGATTTTCAAAAAGAAACTCGACATAGATGGAAATGTGCACACTTATAAAGCAAGACTTGTTGCTAAAGGTTATCGACAAGTTCATGGAATTGATTATGATGAGACACTTTCTCCAGTGGTCATGATCAAATTCATTAGAATTCTTATTGCCATAGCTGCATACTATGATTATGAGATATGGAAAATGGATGTCAAAACAGCTTTTCCTTAATGGAAACTTACTTGAGGATGTATAAATGAAACAGTCTGAGGGTTTTGTCCATCCTAAGAATTCGGGAAAGGTGTGCAAGCTTCAAAGATCCATTTATGGATTGAAGCAAGCATCAAGAAGCTGGAATCTTCATTTTGATGAAGTTATCAAAGAGTTTGGATTCATCAAGAATGAAGATGAACCTTGTGTTTACAAAAAGGTTAGTGGGAGTGCTGCTGTCTTTTTAGCTTTATATGTTAATGACATACTACTCGTTGGAAACGATATTCCAACCTTACAGAGTGTCAAGTTTTGGTTAAGGAAACGTTTCTCAATGAAAGACTTAGGTGAGGCTGCTTATGTTTTAGGCATTAAGATCTATAGAGATAGATCAAGAAAACTTATAGGCCTAAGTCAGAGTACATACATAGATAAGATACTGAAAAGGTTCAGTATGCAAGATTCAAAGAGAGGATTCTTGCCTATGTCACATGGAATCAAGCTTTCTAAGAAGGATTGTCCTACTTCAGGTAAAGAGCTTGAGCGCATGAGTAAGATTCCATATGCATCTGCAATTGGATTTATCATGTATGCCATGTTATGTACTCGACCAGATGTCTCATATTCTTTGAGCATAACAAGTAGATACCAATCTAATTATGGTGAGAGTCACTGGATAGTAGTTAAGAATATCCTTAAGTACTTGAGAAGAACTAAGGATATGTTCCTAGTCTATGGAGGACTCAAGGAGAGCTCGTTGTAAATGGTTACACCGATCTTTGTTTTCGATCGACATAGATGATTTTAGATCGCAATCGGGTTTTGTGTTCTGCTTGAATGGAGGTGCAATGAGCTTGAAAAGTTCAAAGCAAGACACTATTCTTGATTCTACAATGTGTCGAGTACATTGTTGCCTCGTGATGCAGCTAAGGAAGTCAGATGGATCGTAAGTTCATTCTTGAACTTGGAGTTGTTCCTAGCATTGCAAGTCCTATAGACCTTTATTGTGACAATAATTGGGCTATAGCACAGGCCAAGGAACCAAACTCGCATCATAGATCCAAACACATACTCAAACGTTTCCATCTGATTAGAGAGATCATTGGGAGAGGAGATGTGAAGTTATGCAAAGTGGGTACAGATGACAACATTGCCGATCCACTTACTAAGCCTCTTCCACAGCCTAAATATGAGAGTCATACGAGGTCTATGGGTATTAGATATCTGACCGATTAGGCCTAGTGCAAGTGGGAGTTTGTTAGTAGTGTGCCCTAGGCCAATGGATATTTCTGAATCATGTATTAACATTATGACTTGTTAATAATATATTATGAGGTATTCCTTTATATATGCATGTATTTCGTTTATGTAATGTGATTTACATTCCATGAATAGTATTAGACTTATGTCATCAAGTATGTGACTTGATAGTAAAACCATAAGCGTTATAACACTATTTTAGACTGCCCTTGGTCGATCATTATTGGTGGAACAATAATGAATTAAGACTAGTATATGTTCTTATTGATGATCACGTTTTACTGATCATGGATATGAGATATCAAATCAGAAACATAGATATATGTTAGAGAACATATATTGGACCGACCCACATAAAGAATACTACATGGTTTCATGTCTTTAGTGATTCTTTATATGGTTTGACTTTAGTCCTTTGACCTGAAGTCATCATGGTTTCCTACATGAGGAATTTAGTGTTTTGATATTAGACTAAGTTATTTTTAACCTAATAACAAATAGTCTTATGTTGGACACTAAATGAATCATGAGGAGGATAATGAATTAAGATGGGATTTGTACCTCTCTTAAATAAGAGAGATATCATTTGGGCCTCTTGACAAGTGTGACTGAAGAAATGCATGGCCGTGCTCATGTTAGCCCCAATTTTTTTTTAAGTTAAGCATGATTAGATTAATTAAGTAAGTTAAGTTAGCATTAATTGAGTTGATATTAATTAATATATGATAGCATTAAAGAGTTAGGTGGTGAGTTAATGAAATTAAATGTGTTAGTTGGGCCTTAATGAGGTAGGAAAGGAAAAGAGAGAATAAGATGGGCTTGAGAAATAAGTGGGCCTTGAGTAAGTTTAAGGAGGATGTAAGAAGAAAGGAAGAATAAATGAGTGGGCTTTGGGCTTATGGGCTTAAGTGAGTTAGGAAGGAGTATAAAAAGAAGCGAAGTTAAGTGAATTAGTAGGAGAAAAGAAGAGGAATACGAAAATTAAAGGGAGAAGAGGGAGAAGTCGTGGAAGGAGGAAAGGAGAAGGAGAAAAAGAAGAAAAGCTTGGTTAGGGTTTGAGATTCCAAGAGTTCAAGTGAGAGTTTGAAGAAAGTTCAAGAAGGAAAAGTGTAGAGGAGGAGCTAAGCTACATTTTGAACCAAGAAACTCTTGGGTTGAGTCAAGAACTAAGGTAAGTCATGTTTTCAAGTGTTATCTTTTAGTTGGGTTATGGTGTAGAAAGCTTAGAAGTGAAGTGGGTTTAGTGATTTTCAAGTTAATTTCATGAAAGAGATTATGTAGAATTTTAATTGAAGTTATGTCGAAATGAGTTTTTGTTTCTCTTGAAGTAGAGCAAGAGAGAGGAGAAGAGCAAGGAGAAGAGCACTCCTAAGCAAGGATTAAGCAAGTTATAAGGTGGGTTTCATTTTTATCTTTATGTTAGTAATGCTTTAAATACTATCTCAACTAAGGAAAATTAATGTTTTCCAACTACCTTGGAATGAGTATTGATTGAGCTTTGATTGTATAGAAATTGATTTATGATTGCCATTATGTGAGAGTTTGAATAGTACATGGTATTGCTTGATATTGCTTGACAAGTTCATGAATTGAGTGAGCATGAATATTAGTGAAATCATGAAAGGTGATTTAAGCATGAAATACAATTTTCAAGAATCAGCTATTTGGATGCATGAAAAATCCAATTTCAGAAATCAGCCAGCAAACAAGAAAAGTCCAGATTTTAATGCATGAATTTGTGTTATGTGGGTACTTAAGTCCACCCAAAGAAAGTCACGTGCACGTTGACCAAGATAGCTTCTCACGCTGATTGTGGCATAGGATGTTCCTTTTGACTCCTCAAAGATACGACTACACTCGTAGTTCGCCGCTTATTGTGGACTTATGAACCATCAGCTATGTGTCATGTGTAGCATGTATGTGCGTAATGATAGATGCATGAATCATGAAAGTTATACTTTTAGCTTGATGAAATTATGAGAATGCAAGTTGTATGATTGTTTGATGAGAAAATTGCTAACAGATGAATAATGAATAGATTAAGCTTATTTGCATAAATATAAACATGTTACCCACGAGTGAAAGCTCACCCTCCAATCCGTCCCCCATCTCCGTGAGGAGCACGAGATCGACCATCGAGCTTAAAGGCATTACTCCAGAAATGATGATTTTGTATTTTCAAGATAGCTTTTGTAAATCAATGCTTTAGATGCAATTTGGGCAAGTTTACTTTTTCAAGTTGTATTTTGGATTTTGGATGCAAGTGGCTTAAAATGCCTCTAAAGCCTTGTAATAACTCATATCTTTCATATGAAAGCAAGAATGTTAAGTCCTAATGTATTTCGTGAAATCCATGTGTGTTTTAAAACAATTGCATCATTGTATAGTTTGGATTTGGTTAGAATGCTAAGAGTGTGGTTGTTGCCTTGAATTGCATTTGGAGATGATTTTGGGATTGAGTTATGTTATATGAGGTTGCATGTTGAGTTTTATGCAGGTGGAAGCATTAGGATTGCAAATTGGTTAGTTACATTTTCAAGGGAAGTGTTGTCAAATTTTCCTAAAATTTGACAGAACTTCGCTTCAGTTTTAGACCCTCTTAGGGCTTGATTTAGATAGGGAAGTCTTCACGAAGATTGTAGTAGAAGTTCAGAACTTTCTAAGGGTGTATCATTTGTCTCATTTGGACTTAGGGTTAAAAAGTTATGAGGTGAAGAACACATTCAGTCACTGTTCATTTAGCTATATTACTGTTACATTGGTCTTTAATGAGCAGTGTCCTTTGAGTGGCTTTTTGCCTTGATTAATGATGGAATTTATCTTTTTCATCCTCCATGAGAGTTGTAGAGAATCTTGTTATCTTTCTATAGAGGTATAGTATGCACATGTTGGATTCAGGATTAAGAAGTTATGAGTTTTGAAAGACGCTAGTGTCAAGTGGTTTGAAGTTGGATTGAAGAGGAGAGGGTTTGAAGTTTTGAAGAAAGGCGTATCCATTAAACGGACACGAATGTCCATTAAACGGACAGCCTTGGGTGCCAAAACACCCCTTACCCTGCCCATGTCTGTTAAACAGACTTGCATGTCCGTTTAACGGACATTTGCGAACCATTCAGTACACTTTCACCCGAACGTGTCCGTTAAACGGACACGTGTGTCTGTTTAACGGACAGCTACGGGAAAAAGTGCAAATTGGACAATTCTAGACGCCGAATCTCGTTTTTTGGTCTTCATAAGAGTTGTAGATATAGATGTATAATTTAAAATGTTGAAAGAAAGAACACAATCCAACATGTTGATAAAAAGTTATGGCAATCGCGCCAAAAGAGTTTCAATTTGATTTTGGAAGTGAGCATGGTCTATTGTTTTGGGTATAAATTTCTTATCCGACCTCCAATTGAGGTGAGGCTTGAACCATTGGATTTATAAGACATATATCTTTATTTCTACAAAAATTGGTATCATTTGGAGTTAAATTGAGGAAGTTCACATTAAAGGAAGTGAGAGGCCGATTAAGAGAGCATGTTTCAGGTGTGAACTCTTTTAGGTTTTTGGAGTGTATCTTGAGTTATATAACTCCGATTAAGGTGATTCTTGCCTCTATGTGAACGTGAGGCTTTAAGCTATATTTTATATGAACAAGTCAATATGTGATTACGATGTTTATGTAGTGTACGCTCATCACTTTTATGGAACAACAGCATACAACGCTGCAATGTTATAAGCGCAAGGTATCAGGAATACGGAAGTTGGGCTCCGGGAGCGGGGTCCAATATCTTGTGGTATCAAAGCAACTGTGACAATGGTAAGTCTAAGCAGTTAGGTCCTGGATCCAACAACTGTGGTAACAGAGCAAGAGCAAGAGTGTTAAGTTATAAGCAGTTGGGTCTTGGATCCAACAACTGTGGTATCAGAGCAGCCCTAGGTTTACGATTTCCTAGGAACCCTAGTGGGTAGCCTCAAGGGTAGAGTCAGCATGCATCATGTTACATGAACCCTATGCATTGTTTTAAATACAGTACATGCATTATTGGTTTTGAACTGTTTTACATGTTTTGAACTGGTTTCACAAAGCATGAGCTAAAGATTTGAAATGATTTTCATTTAAAGGAGTAATATGCCGCCTCGAAGGAGAACTCGAGGAGCTCAATCTCGATCAGGCTCTCAGCGGGGAAGTATGGATGAATCCCATATTCCCGGGATGCGAGGACCATCCATGCTTCAGATTCAGAGGCACCAAGTGTGCAAAGCGTGAAGTGCCTCTCCAACCCCTCCTATACCTCAAGTAAATCCAAGAGATCCCAGCTTCTTTCAGGCCTTCGCCCAGGCTTTCACTTATGCCATGGGCCAAGGAATGCAAGCTCAGATGCCAACTCCAGCAGATCGGAGCGGGCAGTATGACAAGCTCCGGAAGTATGGGGCTATCGATTTCAGCGGGACTACTAATCCCGAGGAAGCTGAAGCATGGATGAAGCAGACCGAGAGGGTCCTGAATCAGATGAAGTGCTCAGATGAGGAGAGGTTAGAATATGCACTAGTTTATTGCAGGGGATCTTACCAGACCTTTGGGGGAGCCGGTGCCCGCATCGGCAAGACCTCCAGGTTGACATGGAGGGAGTTTCTGGAGGTATTCCTGAAGAAGTACTTCTCGAGGGTTTACGTCCAAGAGAAGGTCAGGGAGTTTCTGAGCCTCACGCAGAGGAGCCAATGTGAGTGAATATGAGCTGAAATTCACTCACCGTCATCACGGTATCGAGCAAACATTGTGGCGATCAAGAGGATAAGTGCCGCAAGTTTGAGAGTGGATTGCACTTAGGGATCGTGGAGAAGGTGTTGATCCATAATTTCCATGACTACCAAGAGTTGGTGCCTTGCTCTCAGTGAAAAAGTTGGAGAACATCAAGTCGAGGTAAACAGAAGAGGAAGACCAAGGAGCGGTCTTCCAGAAGGGAGGAGTGCTCCAAGACCAAAGGAGCACCAGGACTTTTCATTCTCGTGGTGGTATGGGCAGTAGTGGTCCCGCCAAGAGCCCAGCGATCAAGGCGCTTTCGAAAGGTGTCTCTAGTGTGGGAGGCCCAGGAAGACATGGAAAGGCAAGTATGCAAACCCTCGCAGGATCAATGTGGAAGTTTCATCCGGGAAGTGTCTCAAGGGGTTTGGTGGTTGTTTCCAATGTGGAGAGAAGGAGCACATGATGAGAGATTGTCCTCAGAGGTCAAGGCAAGAGGGCTCTCAATTTCAAGTCCAGAGGCAGATGGAAACAATGAGAACCGGACCGATTCTGTAAGTAGGCGATTCAGAGCTGTGAGAAAGGCAAATCCTGCAGGGAGGCCAAGGGCACAGGGTCAGACACCAGCTAGAGTATTTGCCATGACCAGGGAAGAAGCCGCAGCTGATCCCGAAGTTGTGACTGGTATGGCTCAATTATTTAATTCAGCAGTTTATGTTCTGATTGATACTGGCTCTACACATTCATTTGTGTCCTCAAGTCTGAATATGCATGCTGTGAGTCCTGAGATTATGGATAATTTTCTGGTTGTTAGTACTCCTTTAGGGAGTAAGGTGGTGATCAGTCTAGTCTACAAGGAGTGCGAGCTCAGTATCGATGGTGCTAGATTGGTAGTAGACTTGCTACCTCTAGACCTAAAGGGACTAGATGTCATACTAGGTATGGATGCCATAGAAAAGTACCGAGCAAAGTTAGATTGTAGCAGTAAGGAAGTGGAGTTTGACCTGGGAAATGGAGAGAAAGTGGTCTTCAAGGGGGACAGGAAGATGCCAGCACCGAGGATCATTTCACTTTTGCCATAATGACAGATGATGGGCCAGGGGGCCGAGGCCTTTTTGGCACATGTGGTGGATCCAGAGGTGAAAGTAGGAAGGTTGGAGGATTACCCTATAGTGAGGGAGTTCCCAGAAGTATTTCC
The DNA here is from genome assembly GCA_029891385.1 of Erythroxylum novogranatense. Classification (NCBI taxonomy): domain Eukaryota; kingdom Viridiplantae; phylum Streptophyta; class Magnoliopsida; order Malpighiales; family Erythroxylaceae; genus Erythroxylum; species Erythroxylum novogranatense. Next base: position 96,753,979 of record CM057227.1, on the reverse strand, counting down.
AGAAGAGTTACCAGGTTTGCCGCCGGTGAGGGAAATTGAGTTTGCAATTGACTTGATTCCCGGAACCGCAGCCATTTCAATACCACCATATCGGATGGCTCCAGCTGAGTTGAGGGAGCTTAAGGAGCAATTGCAGGAATTATTAGAAAAGCAGTTTATCAGGCCAAGTTCATCACCTTGGGGAGCGCCAGTTCTATTTGTTAAGAAGAAGGATGGAACGTGGCGGATGTGCATTGATTACAGGAAACTCAACAAGGTGACGGTTAAGAACAAGTATCCTCTGCCCAGGATAGATGATCTGTTTGATCAGCTGCAGGGAGCAAGGGTCTTTTCAAAGATAGATCTCAGGTCAGGTTATCATCAACTCCGAATCAGGGAGTCTGATGTTAGCAAGACGACTTTTAGGACCCGTTACGGGCACTATGAGTTCAGGGTCATGCCATTCGACTAACCAATGCTCCAAATTTGCATTCACGGACCTTATAAATGTGGTTTTTCAGAGTTTTAGATCAGTTTGTCATAGTATTTATCGATGACATTCTGGTCTATTCCAAGGATGAAGGGGAACTTGCAGAGCATCTCAGAATAGTATTACAAAGATTAAAGGAAAGAGAGCTATATGCCAAATTCAACAAGTGTGAATTTTGGCTGCATGAAGTGATTTTCCTTGGACATGTGATTTCCAGCAGAGGGATCCATGTTGATCCGAGAAAAGTAGAAGCAGTGGTTAATTGGCAAGAGCCTAAGACAGTAAAAGAGGTACGGAATTTTCTAGGCCTGGCAGGTTATTACAGAAGGTTTGTGGAGGGATTCTCCATGATAGCTGCGTCGATAACTAAGTTGTTGAGGAAGAATCAACAGTTTATCTGGAGCAAAGAATGTCAGAAGAGTTTTGAGGAACTCAAGCATAGATTAACGAGCGCTCCAATTCTAATCCTGCCCAATGGAGATCAAGGGTATACAGTGTACAGTGATGCTTCGAGAAAAGGCTTAGGTTGTGTGTTAATGCAGAACGATAGAGTGATAGCCTATGCTTCACGGCAGTTGAAGCCATATGAGTTGAATTATCCTACTCATGATTTAGAGCTAGCAGCAGTAATTTTCGCCCTAAAAATTTGGAGACATTATTTGTATGGGGTGCAGACTAGGATCTTCACGGATCACAAGAGTCTTAAGTATTTACTGAGCCAGAAAGAGCTTAATTTGAGGCAGAGAAGGTGGATTGAGTTACTTAAGGACTACGATTTGATGATTGAGTACCATCCAGGCAAGGCAAATGTAGTGGCGGATGCATTGGGTAGGAAGTCATCCATAGCTCATGTCCAGGCAGTTTACTTGCCTTTGTTGGAACAGATAGCTAAGCTTAAGATAAGCTTGAAGCAGGATAAGTCAGAATGCATTCTTGCTCAATTCAGGGTGAGGCCGATACTTAGAGAGAAGGTCAAGGAGTTGCGGGGCGCAGGATGCGAAATTGAGTAAGCCGGAGGAAATCCGAATGGCAAGCGATCTGAAGTGGTAGTGAGAGATGACGAACTTATGGTAGTCGGAAGCAGATTGTGTATTCCGAATGTTAAGAAAGTCAAGGATGAGATCTTGGATGAGGCACATAACGTGCCTTATTCCATGCACCCAGGCAGCACCAGGATGTACATGGATCTGAAGGAGCATTTCTGGTAGAAAGGCATGAAGAGGGATATAGCAGAGTATGTGAGCAGATGTCTAGTGTGTCAGCAAGTCAAGGCTGAACACCAGGCACCTTCAGGCATGTTAAGGCCATTGTCCATTCCTGAATGGAAGTGGCAAAGGATCACTATGGATTTTCTGATGGGTTTACCCAAAACTAGTAGGAAGCATGATGCCATATGGGTTATTGTAGATCGGTTAACCAAGTCAGCCCATTTTCTGGCAATTAAGCAGACAGATTCGTTGCAGGTGTTAGCAAGGAAATACATTGATGAGGTAGTGAGGTTGCATGGAGTTCCAGATTCTATAGTATCCGACAGGGATCCTCGATTTACGTCGAGATTCTGGAGTCGTTTGCAGGAAGCTCTAGGGACTAAGTTGAGTTTCAAAGACAAGATTTCATCCTCGCACGGGATGGTCATCGAGAGGACCATTCGCACCCTGAGGAATGCTCGGGCGTGTGTCATGGACTTCAAAGGAGCATGGGATGAACATTTGTCGTTGGTCGAATTTGCCTATAACAATTGCACTATTCGAGCATTCAGATGGCTCCTTATGAAGCGTTGTATGGCAGAAGATGCAGGACTCCAATATGTTGGGATGAAGAAGGTGAAAGGAAGCTGGTGGGACCAGAATTGGTTCAAATGACAATGGATAAGGTTAGTTGATCAAGCAGCGGCTTAAGGCAGCTCAAGATAGAATGAAGAGTTATGCAGATGCTCACAGGAAGGAGATGGAGTACGCAATAGGTGACAAAGTATTCCTGAAGACATCTCCATGGAAGGGAGTCATGAGGTTTGGAAAGAAAGGCAAGTTAAGTCCTCGGTATGTGGGTCCGTATGAGATTCTAGAGAGGATCGGGCCGTTAGCTTACAGATTGGCATTGCCTCCAGAGTTGTCTCAGATCCATGATGTTTTTCATGTTTCCATGTTGAGAAGGTACAGATCAGATCCTTCTCACATTATTCAGACCTCGGAGGTTCAGCTGAGTGATGATCTGAGCTATGAGGAGATGCCAGTGGCAATTCTGGATAGCAAGGAGAAAGTTCTCCGGAATAAGACAATTTAGCTAGTTAAAGTCCTTTGGAGGAATCATGCAGTTGAAGAGGCGACGTGGGAATCTTTGGATGCAATGAAGGAGAAGTATCCACACCTCTTCAATGAATCAGGTAAGAATTTCGAGGACGAAATTTCTTAAGGGGGGGAGAAATGTTAGCCCCAATTTTTTTTTAAAAAAGTTAAGCATGATTAGATTAATTAAGTAAGTTAAGTTAGCATTAATTGAGTTGATATTAATTAATATATGATAGCATTAAAGAGTTAGGTGGTGAGTTAATGGAATTAAATGTGTTAGTTGGGCCTTAATGAGGTAGGAAAGGAAAAGAGAGAATAAGATGGGCTTGAGAAATAAGTGGGCCTTGAGTAAGTTTAAGGAGGATGTAAGAAGAAAGGAAGAATAAATGAGTGGGCTTTGGGCTTATGGGCTTAAGTGAGTTAGGAAGGAGTATAAAAAGAAGAGAAGTTAAGTGAATTAGTAGGAGAAAAGAAGAGGAATACGAAAATTAAAGGGAGAAGAGGGAGAAGTCGTGGAAGGAGGAAAGGAGAAGGAGAAAAAGAAGAAAAGCTTGGTTAGGGTTTGAGATTCCAAGAGTTCAAGTGAGAGTTTGAAGAAAGTTCAAGAAGGAAAAGTGTAGAGGAGGAGCTAAGCTACATTTTGAACTAAGAAACTCTTGGGTTGAGTCAAGAACTAAGGTAAGTCATGTTTTCAAGTGTTATCTTTTAGTTGGGTTATGGTGTAGAAAGCTTAGAAGTGAAGTGGGTTTAGTGATTTTCAAGTTAATTTCATGAAAGAGATTATGTAGAATTTTAATTGAAGTTATGTTGAAATGGGTTTTTGTTTCTCTTGAAGTAGAGCAAGAGAGAGGAGAAGAGCAAGGAGAAGAGCACTCCTAAGCAAGGATTAAGCAAGTTATAAGGTGGGTTTCATTTTTATCTTTATGTTAGTAATGCTTTAAATACTATCTCAACTAAGGAAAATCAATGTTTTCCAACTACCTTGGAATGAGTATTGATTGAGCTTTGATTGTATAGAAATTGATTTATGATTGCCATTATGTGAGAGTTTGAATAGTACATGGTATTGCTTGATATTGCTTGACAAGTTCATGAATTGAGTGAGCATGAATATTAGTGAAATCATGAAAGGTGATTTAAGCATGAAATACAATTTTCAAGAATCAGCTATTTGGATGCATGAAAAATCCAATTTCAGAAATCAGCCAGCGGACAAGAACAGTCCAGATTTTAATGCATGAATTTGTGTTATGTGGGTACTTAAGTCCACCCAAAGAAAGTCACGTGCACGCTGACCATATATAGCTTCTCCCTTTGCCGATTGTGGCATAGGATGTTCCTTTTTGGACTCCTCAGCATACGACTACACTCGTGTAGTTCGTCAGTTATTGTGGACTTATGAACCATCAGCTATGTTTCTATGTGTAGCATGTATGTGCCAGAATGATAGATGCATGAATCATGAAAGTTATGCTTTTAGCTTGATGAAATTATGAGAATGCAAGTTGTATGATTGTTTGATGAGAAAATTGCTAACAGTATGAATAATGAATAGATTCAGCTTATTTGCATAAATATAAACATGTTACCCACGAGTGAAAGCTCACCCCCTCCAATCTCGTCCCATCTCCAGGTGAGGAGCACGAGATCGACCATCGAGCTTAAAGGCATTACTCCAGAAATGATGATTTTGTATTTTCAAGATAGCTTTTGTAAATCAATGCTTTAGATGCAATTTGGGCAAGTTTACTTTTGCAAGTTGTATTTTGTATTTTGGATGCAAGTGGCTTAAAATGCCTCTAAAGCCTTGTAATAACTCATATCTTTTATATGAAAGCAAGAATGTTAAGTCCTAATGTATTTCGTGAAATCCATGTATGTTTTAAAACAATTGCATCATTGTATAGTTTGGATTTGGTTAGAATGCTAAAAGTGTGGTTGTTGCCTTGAATTGCATTTGGAGATGCTTTTGGGATTGAGTTATGTTACATGAGGTTGCATGTTGAGTTTTATGCAGGTGGAAGCATTAGGATTGCAAATTGGTTAGTTGCATTTTCAAGGGAAGTGCTGTCAAATTTTCCTAAAATTTGACAGAACTTCGCTTCAGTTTTAGACCCTCTTAGGGCTTGATTTAGATAGGGAAGTCTTCACGAAGATTGTAGTAGAAGTTCAGAACTTTCTAAGGGTGTATCATTTGTCTCATTTGGACTTAGGGTTAAAAAGTTATGAGGTGAAGAACACATTCAGTCACTGTTCATTTAGCTATATTACTGTTACATTGGTCTTTAATGAGCAGTGTCCTTTGAGTGGCTTTTTGCCTTGATTAATGATGGAATTAGCTTTTGCATCCTTCATGAGAGTTGTATAGAATCTTGTTATCTTTCCATATAGGTATAGTATGAACATGTTGGAGTTAGGATTAAGAAGTTATGAGTTTTGAAAGACGCTAGTGTCAAGTGGTTTGAAGTTGGATTGAAGAGGAGAGGGTTTGAAGTTTTGAAGAAAGGCGTGTACATTAAACAGACACGAATGTTCGTTAAACGGACAGCCTCGGGTGCCAAAACACCCCTTACCCTGCCCATGTCCGTTTAACGGACATTTGCGAACCATTCAGTACGCTTTCACCCGAACGTGTCCGTTAAACGGACATGTGTGTCCGTTTAACGGACAACTACGGTAAAAAGTGCAAATTGGACAATGCTAGACGGCGAATCTTGTTTTGTGGTCTTCATAAGAGTTGTAGATCTAGATGTCTACTTTCCAATGGTGAATGAACGAACACAATCCAACATGATGATAAAAAGTTGTGGCAATCACGCCAAACGAGTTTCAATTTGATTTTGGAAGTGAGTATGGTCTATTGTTTTGGGTATAAATCCCTCATCCGACCTCCAATTGAGGTGAGGCTTGAACCATTGGATTTATAAGACATATATATTTATTGCTACAAAAATTGGTATCATTTGGAGTTAAATTGAGGAAGTTCACATTAAAGGAAATGAGAGGCCGGTTAAGAGAGCATGTTTCAGGTGTGAACTCTTTTAGGTTTTTGGAGTGTATCTTGAGTTATATAACTCCGATTAAGGTGATTCTTGCCTCTATACGAACGTGAGGCTTTAAGCTATATTTGATATGAACAAGTCAATATGTGATTACGATGTTTATGTAGTGTGCGCTCATCACTTTTATGGAACAATAGCATACAGCACTGCAATGTTATAAGCGCAAGGTATCAGGAATACGGAAGTTGGGCTCCGGGAGCGGGGTCCAATATCTTGTGGTATCAAAGCAACTGTGACAGTGGTAAGTCTAAGCAGTTGGGTCCTGGATCCAACAACTGTGGTAACAGAGCAAGAGCATGAGTGTTAAGTTATAAGCAGTTGGGTCTTGGATCCAACAACTCAAATGAATTGATGAAGAGTCATCAATTTTATTTATTATAATCAGTCAACTTGGGGATCAAGAAACTATGATTAATCAAAGGTTGACATGTACCATGCCTTGTGATTAATCTTGATATCGTGTTACAAAAGGACTGAGCTTATAACCATAGTTACAGGTTAAATCGGATTATCGATCCTCATTTGATTTGGGTAGTCATAATGTCTTGCTAGAGGCCGCTTATGACTTATGGGCCTCGAAGTGTGATCAAGCCCATTGCCAACATCAAATGAGCCCACAGGGTCGCACACAAAGAGTGATGTGATTTGGGCTTATTCTCTTGGGCCTAATTTATTAGGTGTTGAATAAATATATGTAGATATATTTATTGGGTTAGATTGAATTAAGTTGTCGGGCTTTTATTATATATGATATAATGGGCCGAAACTTAATGGGGCCTAAATGGGATTAGGGTTTCTCTATAAATAGAGAAACTTAGGTCTCATTAGGTCATGGAAGAAGAGACAAAACCCTAGCCGCCATCCGAGAGAAAAATCGTGCGACGTTCGGAAGAGTTTCAGGACGTGCTAGCACACAACAGCCGCAGCCTAGATCGTGCATACTCGTGTGGATACCGGTAGAGGGCATTCGTGTTTGCAGTGTCTTGGAATCTGAAAAAGAAGCAACCAATTCACAGAAATAAGGTATTTTCGCACATCCTTGGTATTTTCGATTATACTTCATATTGTTGTATGGTCTTTTTCCGCAGTGTATTGTGAATACTCGGACCGTACGCGATCCAACAGTTAGAACTAATTTTAGTGAGAGAAAAGAGAGAAAATGCTTCGGAGAAGACGAACCAGGGCTCGCACGTCGCGACGAATAAAATAATTAGACGTCGCGACGAGAAAAGGATTAGACGTCGCGACGAGAAAAGGGTTGACGCCGCGGCGAGGAATGGAGTTTACGCCACGACGAGCAATATATGGCACGTCGCGACGAGCGATAGTTTGGACGTCGCGACAAGCAAGGTTGTACATCGCGGCGAGCGACCTTCTTTACGTCGCGACGAAGGCTTGAAGTCACGGCGAGGGAGACATTTCTGAATGGATTCAAATTGGTTTTTGGTGCATAACTTATGGTGTAGACCTCCAATTGAGGTGATGTTTGATTCGTTATGACCTAGAGAAAGAGGTCTACAATTGAAGAAAAGAATGAGAGTTTGAATTCAGGTTTTTGAGATTTCAATTAGTGAAAGAAAGTAAGAATGTGATTGTATTTTACCTGAAGATTGTTATTGAAAATTGGAGTATAACGTGAGACTTTGAAAATGAAGTCAATGCTACTGGGAACTTTAGAAATTGAGTATAAAAGAATGATTTGAGGTACTACCATAGCAAAAATGACTTGATAACTTGGGAAATTAGAATTTGAAATTGGAAGTTCTGTAACATGTTATTGAATCGAAATGAACTGATATTGATCAATTGAGTGAAAGTTAGATACTGAGTAAAAGAAAATAGAAAGTGGGAAATGGTACCGGGAAAATCATGAATAGGCATAGTACATCTTTTATTTAAGGCATGTGCATTATAAATTATTTTGATTGTGCATTTTGTAATGAAGGAAATTATTTGATTGTTATAGAGTCGATGGATCGATAATCCACGAATCGTGCTGAAACTTCCAGGCAGGCAGCTAGGAAGTTCAGGTGAGTAACCTAGTTGGTTTCTCAACCTATATGTGTTTAATTTTATGTACCTATGCCATGTGGAGTAAGGAAGGATTACGTGTGATTGCTTTGATTGATTTCGGACCATAGGTGTTCGAAATATTTGGAATGTGTTATAGAAGTGTTATATGTGCATAATGAATTGGTTAAATGCGAAATTGGACAAAATGTATTAGGTTGTGACACGGTACTGTAAAATGAGGCATATGCATTCATGCATAATTGCATGATCAGATAATGACAGTTGTGACCGGTGGAGCCAACGTATATGAGAGCTTTAAGTTCAACGCATAGGACCTCTGGTCCAATGTTTACAGAGCCACTAGCTCAATGTATCAGGGCATATCACGCTCAACGTTTATCAGAGCCTCAGGCTCAACGCAATGTGCCCGTCACTGGGACAGTTTTAGGCGCACGATCACAACCACGAAAAGAAAATAGAAGTGCCACATGTGCATCATAAAAATGTATTTGTTTAACGTGAATTGTGTTAAAAGGCGAAATGCCTTATATTGGTAAAATTGAATGCATGTGATACTTTCTGAATGTGCAAAAGTGTGATACTCTGTTAATTGCGTGAATATGCATGAATTGAGTGAACCATCGATGATGGTTTCTTACTGAGTTCACAAACTCACCCAATATTGTAATTATTTTTCAGGGAAGTGTCGAGTACCCCGTTTGACAACTGGGAGTATGATTACTGCCAGAAAGTCAGAGTATGAAGTCGGGATCAGTCTCACGTCTGCATTTGAGTCATTCTGTTATATATATGTGTAAAGTTGTATTTCCGCAAAATGTACTGACATTGCATTGGGCCAATTTGGCTATGGATAATGTGTGTTTGTATTGATTTCTGCGCACTCTATTTGATTTCAAAAAGAAATTAATTGACTTTCCGAGTTTTAAATTGATTTGACTGCTCTAGCATAACACCTTCGCGGGTCACGGGCTCGGATATCACCGTCGATATCGGGTTCGGGTCCTACAGGAATGGGGTGCTACAGCTAGTCCATATAGGGTAACCTAGGCAACCTCCCTTGAAAGAAAAATTTCCCTAAGCAGTAGGAATCCATAAACACCAAAATCACTGAATTCAGATCTCTATAGGTCCAATTATGGCTAAAACACTTTCAGCTCTTACTAATCCAATACTGAACACTGTACTCAACTTTAATTCAGAAATTGAAAGTCTTAGGGGCTGAATTGAAATTCAATTCTTTCAGATAACTTATAGCCCCACGTCTCTAGTTTATTTAGAAACAATAATCAATTCAATTGGATCTCTACAGATCAAGAATTTACCAAAATACTGAACCATGTTCACAAAATTTTCCAACTCACTTTGATTAAATCAATCTCTTTCAGTTTAATCTAAAAAATCCACGATTTTTCATGGACAGATAGAGGGATGTCTTAGGAATCCCACACTTAAAAAATCAATTCGATCAGATGTCGGACGGAAAAGATATAGCCAAAAGAGCGAAGTGTATTCAGAAAATAATCTTCCTTAAACAAAATGGGAAGTCACGATCATGCGCATGCACGATCGCCACATTCTGGCGGACCAGCGGAGGCCGATCGATTGCCACATTTTTGGCTGACCGATCGCCACATTTTTGGCCGACCTATCGCCACATTTCTGGCCGACCGATCGCCATATTTCTGGCCGACCTATCACCATATTTTTGGCTGACCGATTGTCACATTTCTGGCCAACCTATTGCCACATTTCTGGCCGACTGATCGCCACATTTCTGGTCGACCGATCGACCATTTCTGGCGTACCTATCGTCACATTTCTGGCCGACCGATCGCCACATTTCTGATCGACCGATCGTCACATTTTTGGCCGACCGATCGCCACATTTCTGGCCGACCTATCGCTACATTTCTGGCTGACCGATCACTACATTTCTGGCCGACCAATCGTTACATTTCTGGCCGACCTATCGCCACATTTTTTCACCAACGTCTAAACTTCCAAACTCCATAACTTTTGATTCAGAACTCCAAAATTTACAAACATTATATCAATGGAAAGCTAAATGGAAGCTCTACAATTTCTATGAAGAACCCAAAAATCAATTATGTCTCTAATGGGGTCAAATAGCCCCTCAAAGTTTCTATCCACTAATGATCATGCCAAACAGTAACATAAACTTTTAAAAATTATAACTTCACATTCCATGGTCCAAAAATTACATACTTCACATCAATGGAAAGATTAAAACATAATATAAAACTTTTATGAAGACTAATTTGGGAAAATTTGTCTTATTTAGCCTAGAAAAATTCCCCAAAGTCTCAGATCTTTAATGATAGACTCATAAACATGGCACTATTCACCCTACACATATTGCCCACTTTTAAGGCAAAATTCAGAATCCTTCAAGCCAAAATTGGACAACACTTCCTTCATAACAATTCTAGCCAAACATCTCAAGTTGAAGTCAAGCTAAACCTCATCTCAATAGCATAGCCATATAAAAAGTTACGACCAAATCATTGGAACATACACAAAGTAAAGTTTCCAGATTCACAACCTAACTCACATTCTACATCGTCCATACCATTTCTAAACCAACCACCACTCAATTCACTTCATATATCCACCATAACTAAACCACAACCTATCCTTGAACATTAGTCCACAAATGGCAGCACACGCACTCAATAATCTTTTTCTACACTCATCAATCATCAATTAAACAAGCAAATTTCATACCCATCTATACCAACACAATTTACATGCAATTAGGTTCACAACCATCACAAATAATGCATTTAATTCCAATTTATAACATAAAGCACAACCTTACCTACTTAAGCTTCCACTTTCTTCAATTCTTAACAAAAACCACAAACTCACTTCCTTTCCCCCAACACCATACACGATAATCATCATCACTTGAAGGGGGTGAGGGTTTGATCGGATATTTAATGGACAAGGAAAAGAAAGCAAGTAACAAAGAAGAGTGTCTTGTGTGGGTGGAGCTTGAACCAACGAAGGAGGAGCAAGGAAGAAGCTACAGATGAGAAGGAAAAACTTGAATTTTAAAAGTGATTTTAACTCTTTCTAAGGAAGCATCGAGAATCACTTGGTTTAATAACTTAAAGACATAAGGTGGCATGTTAGGCAAGTGACACATGTCACTTGCCACATATCAACCTCTCAAATACCCACTTAATTTCCATCTAATTCACTTCCAATCTCTAGTCCAATTTAACCCCAAAATTCCAATGTCTTAAACTTCATAATTCCTAAAGTCATGTATCTAATTTCCAGTGTCATTGGTTAGTACTTTTTACTACCGATAACCAGTCAGTCTGCCACTTGGCATTTTTTCTAGTTTGAAAAAGTACCCCGAAAATTTCCAACAAAATTTCTAAAATTCTGCCAAAATTGAAAACACACAAAGACCCACTCCAATTAAATTTTCAAGCATAAAAATCATATTTTTCACAAAAAATCATATTTATGACCAAATATACCGTGAAATGTCATGAATGCATGTACAGTCATTTACGTGTGCAAAAGTCACTATTTACGTGTATGTGTATGCATGAACATGCCAAGATAATCTTAAACACTCAGAACCCGTTCCAAATGACTATTCTACCCTTCCCTTCGGGGATGGGATGTTACAACTCTCCCCTCCTAATAAGAATTTTTGTCCTTGAAATTCATTTCCAAATTTTTCACTTCCAAGTTTAACAACACATATATCGAATATGATTCCAATAACCATAAAACAACTCATAAATCCATAGTCCTATTATCGCCATAATTTTATATGGACTACTTTATATCAAACTTAGTTTCCCCTTATTTACTCCTGTATTTGTTGGAGTTATGTAAATATAGTGCCCTGGAAAGCAAGTGTATTTACATGTAGCTTTATCTTGTTCGATTCTGAGCTTTGTAATGAAAATATTTATTATTAATAAAACAAAAGAGTTTGGTTTTATCTGTATGAGCATTATATATCTGGTCATAAGGTACCAAGATTCTTTTTAAGTAATATACATATACATAGAGATGTATGGGAAACATGTATATTATTAGAATCAATTAATTGATTCACAGTTGAATAATCAAGTTGGTCGCTTGATTATGGTTTAGACTGTAGTATTGCGATTTATCTTCATATAAGTAAAGGAGTTTACTTCAAGGGAATGATGAGTTTCATATCATGATAGTAGTTGACTATCGATAATGGCACTATTAAATGAATCTAGAATCAAGTATGTTTTCAAGAATAAAGTGGGTCGTTACTTTAATCTTAAAACATACAACTTAAGCATTCGCTTATTATAAACCATAATCTTGATGAGTGGTGGACTCATATATGTTTCATTATAATTCTTGATATGATCGGAATAGATTTTTACAGAGTATTAATCCAGTGTCTGCATGTTGGAATTATTAATTGAAACATGTATCAGGGAATATTCACTCAAATAAAGAGTTTATAGTGTTATCATCTCTTCTAGATGTTTTAAGGAGATTTGGTGATTAAACTGGCGTCAGTAGTTTGATGGACTAGCTACTCATCAAGTCTTAATGTAACATCCCATCCCCATATTAAGGGTTATGACCCAAAATTTCAGTTCATGCGAGCTCAAAGAGAAATTGAGACTAAGATAATGCATTTTCTTGCTCATGCATCATGTTAGCATATATGTACAAAAATACGTAATGTTTCAAATAAAAAGTGTACATGCATTCATTGAAAACTTCCGATTGATATTAGATGTGATTTTATTGAAAATAAGGAGTAGAAAGAGTGATCTTGGTATGAGTTGTGATAAGGAAAGATTTAGAGACAAGATTGGTAGTGATCTGAAAAATGTTCACTGAATATGCTTCAGTCTTTTAGCCAAAGCGTTTTCTCTAGTAATCCAAACGAGATGATTCTTAATTTGGATTAAACTAGAGATATATGGCTACATTTTGTAAGAAGACATCGAATTTCAATTCTGTGTCTAAGAGTCCCAAATATTGTCATAAAGTGAAGAATTAGGTGCAGTGTTGGTGTATGAATGAAAAATTTGTCTTCGGACTTTAGGGGCAAATTTGGGATTGATAAAGATGGATTTTGGCAACATTTCCTTCTGGAAAGTTGTAGATAATTCTTTTATCTTTCCAACGGTATAAAGTTCGTAAAGTTTAGATATCAGAGTTGAAAGATACAAGAATTACAAGTTATGAGGTTTCTTCGTCTGCTTTTCATCGTCTCAGTTGACTTTTTGCGTCTCAGTTTGACCATCTGAGTTACTGTTCATCGTCTCAGTTGAATTTTTGCGTCTCAATTTGACCGTCTGAGTTACTGTTCATCGTCTCAGTTAACTTTTTGCGTCTCAGTTTGACCGTCTGAATTACTGTTCATCGTCTCAGTTACTATTCATCGTCTCAGTTTGACTTTTTGCGTCTCAGTTTGACCGTCGCAGTTACTATATATATTGTTACCTTCTGATCCATTTTCTACCCTTAAAACTCTACCCTTAAGAGTTTTAGCTCTTGAAATTATCTTTCCATCCATATAAAGAAATCCTTAATCCGATATCCGTAGGGAAAGTTATAGAAATTTTCCCAATCTGTATCGTCTGATGATGTCATCATTGCCTTAAAATGATGTCGTCATCGTCTGCTTTAGTTTTTGACCCCACAGATGAAAGATTTGGCCTTTGAGACCTTCATAAAAGTTGTAGCTCTTCATGTTCTCTTTCGAACCATTCAAATAATACCTCAATCAGACATTTATACAGAAAGTTATAGCTGTTTCCCCGAAATAGGTTCAGTATGATTGAGGTCATAAACATGGTTGCTTCTTTTGACCATAACTTCTGCTCTAGACCTCCGAATGACTTGATTCTTAAACCATTGGATTCGTAAGACTTTCTCTTGATCTCCACCAAAAATCGAAGCTATCTGAAATGAAGTGAGAAAGATTAAGTGGAAAAGGTGGGACGGGTACAATGAGTGTGTTCTTAGAGGATATGAGCTGGTGTTTCCCACTGAACATATTTTAGTATTTTGATGTTTTCTGAATCAATAGAGGTTGAAATGAGGTGATTTCTGTTTCAAATGAAACTAGAGACATAGATATACAAGTTATATGAAGGTGCCGATCGACAATTTAGCCTCTAAGATGTTCAACTTCTGGAGTGAAGTTACGTGTAGTGATCAGTCTTGATTTAGTTTTGGTACAAACGAAATATCTAACAGACTTCAGTATTTTTGAGATATTTTGAGATATAGAGCTCCGATCGATCTGATTCTTGAAGCGATGGATTCATAAGGCATAGAGGAATATCTCTCTAGAAGAAAATTTTGTTAAAGTACTTCATTTACCTGATCGAAATAAGAAGACAAGATGTCAGTTTTTAAGGGCAATTTCGGAAGTTTACTTAAGTGTTAAGCTTTAAAGGCATGCAAGTAAGGGCTTTAGGGTCTTTTATCAATCATTAATGACCTGGCAATAAGAATTGTCATTTAAGAAGAGTGGAGCACGACCCTTACAAGGAAAAAGAGAAAAAGAATAAAAGAAGATGAGAGAGAGAGAGAGAGAGAGTCATAAAGAAAGAAGAGAAGAGGGAAAGAAGAAGAGAGAAGGAAGAAGAAAGAAGAAGAAAAATGAGAGAAACCAAGGCTTTCAAGGTAAGTTCATCTTCTTCATACGTTGGTAAAGAAATAGGTTGTGGTTTGTGAATGAAGAAGTTTTAGAGAGAAAGGGTCTGTAGAAGAAGAAGATTTGAGAGAACCCATTTGATTTTGGGGTTTCTAAGCCAGGTTTTAAGTTTTCTAACCTAGATGGACTATGGGTAGGTTAAGATTGTGCTTGATTTATGTTGATTTCATTGATTGTGCTTTTTGAAGTTTTAGGGTTTTATTGAATTGGAATTGAAAAGGAGAAATTGGGTTGTCTTAAGAAACTAAAAGAATCCTACCTAAGAATGTGTTTAAGTATGAAGTGCTAAACTATAAATAGAATTTGGATATTATGAGATCATATGAGGATGGATAAGAGATGATGAGAAATTGAGTTATCATATAGAGTAACCATGTGTTCTTGAAGTGTAAGCTTCTGAATAAGCTAGACTTATAAAAAGGGTAAAGATTGAAAGGAGAAGTTAGAACGATCTTGTACCAATGAAGTATATGAAACGTATATGAATTATGAAATGGAAATGAGCATAAAGTGCATATTAGAGCATATACCCGGGATTGTCATTAAGCATGGATTTTACATAGTCCATTACTACAATTGTGCATAAATGAATGTGTTAAGTGTGCAATTATTGATGAGTGTGCAATTGTGTCTTGCATAAATATGTTGTGCAGGTCAAGTGTCGCATTCATGCGTTCCCAGAAATTGAAAGCAAATTCTAATCTGGAGCGTACTGTGAGTAACCTAGTTAGTTCCTCAATTTCTGATTGTTAAATGCTCTGTGTGAACTGATTTCAATTGTGAATTGTATGATTATGTGAATGATTAGGATTGAAATGCCTGCTTTTGACAAATTGGATGTGACTGCTACATTATTATGAAAATTGAGATAAATAGGCTTTTACAACCATATGACAGTGAATTATTGGGCATATGCATTTCATACAAAAATGCATGAACAGATAATGAACGTTGTGACCTGAGTCGTCACTAATACTGAAAAGAGCTTTGAGCTTGAACACTGTTACTGAATCGAGCATCGATCTCGAGGGGAGTTAGTGCATCCTGCATGAGGGCTCTCCTACTCCCTAGATGTGTCCACTGAACACTGTCACTGAATAAGCGCTCGGTCACAACACTGAAATAAACTGGAAAAGAGTCACATATGCATTGCATACAAATATGATAACTGATTTGAGATAATTACTAAGTGCTGTGATGGCATGAGAAATTGCGAACTGCAATATGTTATTTTTGAATGTTACTGCGATGTGTCGTACGCAATTGGCGTAATGCATGAATTGAGTGAACCATCGATGATGGTTTCTCATTGAGTTCGCAAAACTCACCCAAAGTTTGCAACTATTTTTCAGGACAAGAAGAATACCCTATTAGGCCAACGGGAGTATGCTGACAGCATTCAAGTGAAGGATAGAGGTCGGGATCAGTTCGCTTCTGCATTGCATGTCTATATTTTTGTATTAAATTGTTTCTTCCGCAAATTTTCGTATGAATTGTATTTTGAAATGACTCAAGTGTTTGTAGTTATGGAAGGGCCCAGATGACTATTGAAAATTGTGTTTAGTGAAAAGTTTTTGAAAAAAAAAAGTCAAATGGCCATATGGGAATTTGTGTAAATGGCAATGTATGATGGTAAACGGCTTATGCCCCATTTGATTATTGACTCCCATGTGTGTAAAAAAAATGTATACCAATTTTGATTGATCGAGTGCGTAGCACACCACCCTCGCGGGGCACGGTCTCGGATATCACCATCGATATTGGGTTCGGGTCTTACGGGAGTGGGGTGTTACATTTATGTGGTATCAGAGCTCAGAAGTACAATCTTATATGGGCATTCTGAGATATGTGTCAAATCATATACATATTAGTCATGTTATAGCAGACAGCGACAACTGATCCCCAGTATGAGTCATATGCATGAGCATTCTTTAACATTTTGAGTTGTTAGAAGCATTGAGAGAAATGATGATCTGACTGAATGTGAGAAAATAAGGTTTATGGACATATTGGAAATGAGAAATATTATCTGGTTTTGCATGACAGATAAGAGTCCCCCACAAAAGGGTGCATATACTTGAAGGTGATATATCCTTTGGGGGTGAAATAAGTGTGAATCGGCATATTGCCAGGAATTGATTGGGGGAAATAAGAATATGAATAGAAATGAGGAGACTAATGTGTAAAGACAGAATGAAAGGAAATCATAAAACTGTTATGACCATAAAAGGGTGAAATTGGAATCAAAAAAGTTATGTGAGTATTGTGATAAGAGTTTGTAATTCTGTATAAGGAGATAGTTTGAGACTGAAAATTCATAATGTTTATGCTTCAAAACAGTCGGATTTGGGTTTGGATATAATAGATAAAGATTCAGTGCAATTGTATCGATAGAAGTATTAGTGAATATGAAATCGAAATTACAATTGGGTGATATGTCCTCAAATGTTATATAAATGTGAATACATTGTCATGGATTGTTGAAAAGAAAAAGAAGGACATAAGTAGAAATAATAAGATGAAAGTATATAAGTTAAGTTGATATGACCTTGAAAGGTTGCACTTGGACTTAGAATGATTGTGTGATTATCGATATAAGAGTTTAAGATCCATTGTGAGAATATGTCTGTTGAGTGGAGATTTAAGCTTCATATGGGTTATGCCCCTACTGTTATAAAATGATTGAGAATAAAGATGTGTAAGATAAAATAAATGAAAATTGGAAGATGAGATGATGTTAGTGAGATAGGAAAAAGTTGTTGAGTTCATATTAAACTGTCATTTTGGGTGTACATCTGATAGTGGGATCACCATCATGGGTGAAATTATTAAGCATTTGTGAACAATATGCATGAAGTTGATATAGGAAGTAATTGGTGACTTATTGAATAAGTGTCGATTATAGTTCCTTTAGTTCAAAGTTTAAGATAGAGTAAGACGTGAGAGTACTTGTAGTGATCAAAGGGGACATAATTGAGACTGTTAATGATGTTAACATAGGTGATGAGCTTGAGGGAAATGAACAGGGACATGATTATAGAAGAATCCCCATGATCGAGAACTGGCATAAAAAGAGAAAGGTTATCTAGAATTTAATGGGATTAAAGTGTCCTTAGTAGTATAAGCTACTAATTGGTAAATCGATGTGAATACCTCTCCAGATAAGATGTGATGATTTTGGTGATGTATGCCAAGATATTAAAGTAAATGAAATTGTTTAAGTTCCTTACAGAGCCTCATTACAAGGGATGTTCTGATTATGTAAGCTATGGCATAAATTAATCTTATTGAGATATTATGCATAGTTGAAATTGATCTTCTCGAAGTATAAAGGATGACTGAATTGTAATGACGAAAAATAGTTAATTGATGAGGTTTTTATGAATAGTGTTGATGATTGTAGTAAGAAATCATCTTCCAAAGAAGAATCTCCCTAAATTGAGTTAAGTTGATCTAATGATTTGATTTAAGAGTAACCAATGAAGAGACAAATCGGAAATGAATATGTAATACGTCAAAAGTAAATAATGGAGTCATCCTAAGCAGAAACTCAGGCATAAAAAGGGGAATATGCCACTGAGAGTGTGTACACCAACTAGATGAGTGGATTATAAATTCGAGGTAACACTATTGCAACTGTGAGGAAAATATAGGTCCCCCTTATATTCGATGCAAACATGTTCGGGAGATACAAATTCAATCTAAGGAATGAAATACCATCAAACAAAGTGAAGCATTCAAATAAATTGAAATGTGTGGAGGAACGAGTACGAATGAATAGGCATTTGAGTAAGCCGATATGAATTAAAGGAATTCGAAGGAAAAGAGAAAATCATTAGAGACAAGAAGTCAAGTGGGAGATTGAAAATGACATGAGACAATATTACTTTCATTGGGGAAATAAGTCACCTAAGGAATTGTAATGAATTAACACAAGGAAAAATGTGAGTGATAGTTAATGATACTCCAATGATATTATGATATTGAAGATTTAAGTGATCCAAGCAAAATTGTATCAATTAGTGACTGTGATCATAGATGGTATTTTGAGTGTGTTTGAAAAGTAAAAAGAAGCGTTTTGAATATTTGAAGAATAAGACATTGATGATGAAATATCAATTGGATTTAGAGATTGTGCAATGCTTAATGAAGTTTCGCGTCAAAGATTAAGATGCAATTTGTTGTAATAATAAAGAGTGGATTTTGATGTGTATGGGAGAATGAAAGTCTTATGAGTTGATTTTGATACATGGTTTAGAAGTGTATGATAAAGATCGCCTTGAAGTCTTGGAGACATTACATGTGCCAAATCATATTTGAAATGTACATTATGTAAGATTGAAGAAATTATTGAGTTCGGAGGAAATGCACGAATGAGTTCTATACTGGTAAAATTAGTGTGTAATCTAACACACTGAGCAAACAATTCTAGATGAAATAATACACAATCAGATATTGAGGTTTCCACGTTTAGTGTAATGAGGAGTGCAAAATATTGAATGGCATATGGGGTGAAATGAAGTGTTGCTAGTTGCATTGAAATTTAAGATCAAGTCTACTGGGAAGAAGTAAGAAACCAAAAAGCTAAAGAAGTCAGAATGTTGAATCACCCGAAAAAAAGTGAAAACGAATATGAACTTTCGAATGAAATCGGAAAAAAAAAAGATATTTGGTGATTGAAATAAGAAGTACGTATATCCGATTAAGATGATTGAGCAAAGAAAGTGGTAGAGAAGCCTAAGTAACAACTTAAGATAAACATCCTAGTGGGGGATATGCTAAGATTGTATCTTAGCTGCTAATCTTAGCTGCTAAAGTGGTAGAAACAAGTGATTGAAGGTTTGAGCTACTAACAGTTTTAACTGTTAGGATTATGCTTCAAGCTCATATTGTTGAATTCGTAGGAAGGTGAGATTGAGGCAAAATTCAAATTGACTACAGGTATAACAATTGTTATCATAGTGGTATCATTAGAAGTGATATGGGCATAGTAGGATAGAAGGGTGGTTATTCACCCTAACATTGAGATGTAGAAGGCCTAAAATGATATAAGGCCATAATAAATGTGAGATAATGATAGTGAGTGAGATGAATCTGAAATAAGAGTGAAGTGACTCATGATAGAAAAATGAGTTAGGTGGACCAACACCGTATTTAGAGACTATAGTGTAATGGACATAAGAGTTGAATGTGTTAACATTAAAGAGAAGTGAACTGTCAAAGGAAGGATGAAGTGATTGTATGAGTATCACCTTAGTAAGATGCGCTCAGATTTGGAAAAAGCATAAGTTAAGCTATATGAATTGGTATGTATGAAAAGTTTTATGAATTAGTGTTCTTGGCGAACGAGGTTTTAGATTCATAATTTGTCATATGTAATCAGGATCTGAAAGAATGGTATGATCAATAGAGATAGATTCACAATATACTAAGTCTAAGTTGGTAAGTAGTCTGAAATATGCTCATGAAACAGTCAAGATAGTGTGATAGCTAAATGAGTGACTGAAAGACTTATTGAGTCTGTCTACTGTGGTCTTTTGGAAGTGATGAAGTGTATGAGAAATAGAGGAGCGTATGAAATATAGTCACCTTTACTGTATTGACCAATCAGAGGAGAATTTCGAGGACGAGATTTATTAAGGGGGGGGAGAAATGTAACATCCCATCCCCATATTAAGGGTTATGACCCAAAATTTCAGTTCATGCGAGCTCAAAGAGAAATTGAGACTAAGATAATGCATTTTCTTGCTCATGCATCATGTTAGCATATATGTACAAAAATACGTAATGTTTCGAATAAAAAGTGTACATGCATTCATTGAAAACTTCTGAGTATAATTGATATTAGATGTGATTTTATTGAAAATAAGGAGTAGAAAGAGTAGAAAGAGTGATCTTGGTATGAGTTGTGATAAGGAAAGATTTAGAGACAAGATTGGTAGTGATCTGAAAATGTTCACTTGAATATGCTTCATCTTTTTAGCTAAAGTTTTCTCTAGTAATCCAAACGAGATGATTCTTAATTTGGATTAAACTAGAGATATATGGCTACATTTTGTAAGAAGACATCGAATTTCAATTCTGTGTATAAGAGTCCCAAATATTGTCATGAAGTGAAGAATTAGGTGCAGTGTTGGTGTATGAATGAAAAATTTGTCTTCGGAATTTAGGGGAAAATTTGGGATTGATATAGATGGAGTTTGGCAAAATTTCCTTCTGGAAAGTTGTAGATAATTCTTTTATCTTTCCAACGGTATAAAGTTTGTAAAGTTTAGATATCGGAGTTGAAAGATACAAGAATTACAAGTTATGAGGTTTCTTCATCTGCTTTTCATCGTCTCAGTTGACTTTTTGCGTCTCAGTTTGACCGTCTGAGTTACTGTTCATCGTCTCAGTTGACTTTTTGCATCTCAGTTTGACCGTCTGAATTACTGTTCATCGTCTCAGTTACTATTCATCATCTCAGTTTGACTTTTTGCGTCTCAATTTGACCGTCCCAGTTACTATATATATTGTTACCTTCTGATCCATTTTCTACCCTTAAATCGTTGGAATTGGCCTTTGAGGTCTTCATAAGAGTTTTATCTCTTGAAATTATCTTTCCATCCATATAAAGAAATCCTTAATCCGATATCCTTATTGAAAGTTATAGCAATTTTTCCAATCTGTGTCGTCTGATGATGTCATCATCTTCTTAAAATGACGTCGTGATCGTCTGCTTTGGTTTTTGACCCCACAGATGAAAGATTTGGCCTTTGAGACCTTCATAAAAGTTGTAGCTCTTCATGTCCTCTTTCTAACCATTTAAATAATACCTCAATCAGACATTTATACAGAACGTTATAGCTGTTTCCCCGAAACAGGTTCAGTACAATTGAGGTCATAAACATGGTTGCTTCTTTTGACTATAACTTATGTTCTAGACCTCCGAATGACTTGATTCTTGAACCATTGGATTAGTAAGACCTTTCTCTTCATCTCTACCAAAAATTGAAGCTATATGAAATGAATTGAGAAAGATTAAGTGGAAAAGGTCAAACGGGTACAATGAGTGTGTTCTTAGAGGATATGAGCTGGTGTTTCCCACTGAACATATTTTAGTATTTTGATGTTTTCTGAATCAGTAGTGCTTGAAATGAGGTGATTTCTATTTCAAATGAAACTAGAGACATATATCTACAAGTTATATGAAGGATCCGATCGACAATTTAGCCTCTAAGATGTTCAACTTAAGGAGTGAAATTACGTGTAGTGATCAGTCTTGATTTAGTTTTGGTACAAACAAAATATCTAACAGACTTCAGTATTTTTGAGATATTTTGAGATATAGAGCTCCGATCGATCTGATTCTTGAAGCGATGAATTCATAAGGCATAGAGGAATATCTCTCGAGAAGAAAATTTTGTTAAAGTTGTTGGACCCCGAACTTTCGGTAGAAATTAGAAATATTAAATGGAATTAAATGAGTTTGTTTATATAGGTATTGTATTATAGATGTTATTGTACTTAAAGGAAATTGATGAGAAATTGAGTGATTGGTTTTGATGACTTTGAAGATTAGTTTTGGTTATGAAAGTTTAAGTGGATGAGATGATCGACATGGAGGTTGAAATCAAGAAATAATTAGTGAAAGTGTTATATTTTGAAGAAATTAAGAAAGTTGATTTTGAAGACAGAAAGTTTGACTTGAGAGTTGAATTTTTGATTTAGGCACATTTTGAGAAAATGATCTTAACGAAAATTGTAGCTTATGTTGAGAGCTTTTCGTAGCCATAAATTATGCTATTTTTCGATTTCGAGATTGAAAGTTATGATCTTTGAAAGTTAAGTGTATTTTGCTTTGGTTTTGAAAAATGCTTTAAATGTAGGATTGTATATGTTATGTTTTGAGGCGATTTCTGGACTGTTGTGGTTTGAATTGGATCAAATGGCATTCTTAAATGTTATAGAGGACCTCCATAGTTTCCCAATGATGTATAATGTGCTATTTTTGGATGTAGAGGTTGGGAGATGTGAGTTATTGAAGTTGAGTGCAGATGCTGCAAATTTTTGAATTAATGTGTTCATAGGGAAGTTTTGTGTATGTTGTGATCGATGCAAATTCGGGACTGATGTGTATGGAATGGGATCAAGTAGCCTTCTTGAGAGTTGTAGAGCTTGTTTTTATCTTTCCATTGATATAAAGCACAAAAATATTGGACAAGGGAGTAGAAAGTTATGATTTTAGAAGTTACGATCTTTGTTTAGTGTGAAGCTGATCGACCAGTCACTTTGTGTGGAGTTTTTGACAAATTTAGAGGTCGATCTGATTTTAAGGCCTTCATCAAAGTTGTAGAGGGTTCTTTTACCTTTCTATAGACACCAAGTTTGTCAAATTTGAAGTTCTGAGTAGAAAGTTATGCATCTTTTAAGTAGAGACGTTATGGGGAGAAGTGAGACGCAGTCACTGTTTTTACGTCTCAGTTGACTTTTTGCGTCTCAATTGACTTTTGCATCTCAGTTGACTTTTTGCGTCTCAGTTTGACCGTCTCAGTTACTGTTCATCGTCTCGATTCTTGCTCATCGTCTCGATAATCGCTCATCGTCTCGATCGTTCATAGAAATGAGACGGCAATCGCTCATCGTCTCGATTCTTGTTCATTGTCTCGATTCTTGCTCATCATCTCAGTAACTGTTCATAGAAATGAGACGAAGTACCCTTCATCGTCTCAGTACTGTTCATCGTCTCAGTTACTGTTCATCGTCTCAGTTTGACTTTTTGCGTCTCAGTTTGACCGTCTTAGTTACTATATATTGTTACCTTCTGATCCATTTTCTACCCTTAAAAAGTTGGAATTGGCCTTTTTGGTCTTCATAAGAGTTTTAGCTCTTGAAATTATCTTTCCATCCACATAAAGAAATCCTTAATCCGATATCCATAGGGAAAGTTATAGCAATTTTCCCAATCTGTATCGTCTGATGATGTCATCATCGTCTTAAAATGACATCATCATCGTCTGCTTTTGTTTTTGACCCTACAGATGAAAGATTTGGCCTTTGAGACCTTCATGAAAGTTGTAGCTCTTCATGTACTCTTTCGAACCATTCAAATAAAACCTCAATTAGACATTTCTACAGAAAGTTATAACTGTTTCCCCGAAACAGGTTCAGTACAATTGAGGTCATAAACATGGTTGCTTCTTTTGACCATAACTTCTTCTCTAGACCTCCGAATGACTTGATTCTTGAACCATTGGATTCAAAAGACCTTTCTATTCATCTCCACCAAATCGAAGCTATCTGAAATGAAGTGAGAAAGATTAAGTGGAAAAGGTGGGACGGGTGCAGTTAGTGTGATCTTAGAGGATTTGAGCTGGTGTTTCCCACTGAACATATTTCAATATTTTGATGTTTTCTGAATTAGTAGAGGTCGAAATGAGGTGATTTCTATTTCAAATGAAAATAGAGACATGGGGATGCAAATGTTATGAAGGAGCCGAGCTATAATTTAGCCTCTACGACTTCCAAATTCGGGTTGGAAGTTAGGTGTAAGGTTGACCTCTGTGCGAAGAACAAACTTCATATTTTTGGAGATATCTTGAGCTATAGAGCTCCGATCGATCCGATTCTTGAAGCGATGGATTCGTAAGAAATAGAGGGACTTTTCCCAAAAGAAATTCTTATCAAATGGCTTCATTTACTTGATCGAAATAATCAGACAAGATGTTAGTTTTAAAGACCAAGGAAGGGGCAAATTGGAAGTTTACTTAAAGGATTAAGTTTATAAGCTTAAATGGAGGGGCATATGGGTCATTCCTCATTCATTAAATGACGTGGCACTATAAAAGCAAGAGGGTTGTCATTGTTTGAAGGAGAAGCCCGAAACTTATAATCAAAGGAAAGAAATAATAAGAGAATAAGAGAGAAGAGAGAAGGGAGAGCAAGCTTCGGTGGAGAAAAAGGGGAGAAGGCTAGGGCTCGATTTTTTTACAACTTGAAGAGAGGTTTTGATGTCATCCCAAGAGAGAAAAAGGTGGAGGATGACGAGCGCTTCGTCTTGAACCAAGAAAATCCGAAAATGGAGGAGAAATGAGGTAAGAGCAATTTTTAAGATTTGAGTTTCTCTTGAAGTTTTGGTTTAGAATTATGGAAAATGGTATGGGTTTGTGGAGTATGACGTCAATTTTGATGATTGCTAAGTACTATGGGTTTAATTTTGGATGTAAGTTAATTAGGGTTTAGGCCATTTTTGTGAATTGGGAATTTTGGAAGCTTTTGGTGTAGGTAGTTTGGAAATATGAGGGTTTTGTGTTTTCTAAGCTCAATTTGAGTAATTAAGTTAATTATGATGTTGAATTTGGGTGGAATTGCTTTAGGTAAAGTTAGATTGGAAGAAAGAAGGAATCAAAGGACAAATTGGAGCGAGGAACAAGTTTCTAGCATCGATTCGAGGTGGGTAACCGTTTATAATAGAATTTATAAGCCACTACTGCTTTCTTTAAATAAAAAGATTTTCTGATTTCAATTGCATCATAATTGTTGCATCATTGTATGAATGATTTGAAAAATCATTATTGATTCAATACATGAACTTTTGATGAATTGCAAAATACCTTTGTGTTATGCCTCGAAAGAATTCATGGAATTTTGTATATTCGAAAAGATCATTCGATAAATTGAGTTGAGCATGATATGTGCTTTTGTGTGGGCGACAGAGAACATATTTCCTTAGTCACGTGCACGTTGACCCCCTTAGCCTTCTCCTGGCTGCCTGCTTGAGGCTTACAAGATCCGAAAAATGGACTCGTCGTGTTTACGGTAAAACTTCAGTTTTTCGTCGTGCTTATGGAACTCTCGAGCCGTTATGTGTGCATTTACATTGTGATGTGTTATGATTGATGCATTCATGTTTTGGAAATTGTGATTTCAACCACTGCGAGAAAAGAAATTTTGAAAATGTGCATTATGGGTTTCAAACAAGGTTTCTGCAAGAAAAGAAAATAAAGGAATTTTAAAAAAAAAGGATTTACTTATTTATTTGTTATAAACTGTTACCCACGAGCTATAAGCTCACCCCCTTTCATCCCCATCTCCAGGTATTTGAGCAGGAGATCGGATGAAAGACGGTCAAGATGTCAGATCGACTTCTTGAATGTTTTCGTAATTTGTATAAGTGAGATTTTGAGTAATTTGGATTTTAGCGTTGATATGTATATGGCTTTAGATAAATTTGGATAAATGTATTTGTGTATGAAATTGGGTATGGTGTATGTGATTTTGGTAACGGTGTAATTCATGAATGATTGGATTGAGAATTATTAAAGCGTTTATGGTGTATGAATTTCGGATATATAGGTATGTGTATTAAGTGTCTATTGATAAAAGAAAGGATTAGTAAGATTTTGTGTAATTTGCGGTCATGATTTAAATAGGATCAAATAGATTGAGATATTGGTTGAGGATGGATTTGTCTAAATGAGGAATTGAAGTGCTTTGTATGGGAATGATGAAAGGAATGAATAAGAAAGAAAGAAAGAAAAAAATAAAAATTTATCGGGTTTTGAGAATTGTCGAAGGTTTCAACGCGATAAGTTTTCTATCTTTGTGTTTTCAACGGATGACGAAATTTATTTCAGTTTGATGGATTCGATCGTTTTCTTTATGCATTACGCTTCGATTTGCGATTCGATTCACATCCGATTCGATATCGCTTTATGTTTCGTTCTTTGCTTTGATTCGATTCATATTGGTTCGTATTCAGATTCGATTTAGCTTTGCTTTGCACTTCATTTTCGCATTCATTTACATTTCCGATTGGGATCCAGTTTTGGGATCGAGTCCCAACAACAGTAGTATCGAGCCCGATAATATGATCTTACTTGGGCGTGTCGTATGAGTAAGAAATGGATAAGAGTTTGTGAGGATAAGATTGATCTTGTGAGAATGTGAGCATGATGTGTTTGTCTTTCATGAATTATTTGTGAATCTAAATGATTGTTTGATTGAGGTGATGAGTTATATGATTGAATTAGTGAGAGTGTGATATTGATGTGAATAAGTGTTCATGAATTATTCGAGGAATGACAGTGACTATTTGATTTAAGTGTCAAGAGTATGATTGCTTTTAAGATTGTGTTTATGGAAATTAAGATTAGAAATTCATGATGAGTTTGGATTATTTGACTTCGAATGTATAGGAGATGCAATAACAGAATATTTGAAAGATGAGCTTGATGATAGGAATATATGTATCGATATGGTATGGGTGCTGTGTGACTCAAGAATTGAGAAATTGTGAAGAGATTGAAAATATGTATGATGGCGACATTAGATAAGAGAAGTGATTGATTATGATCTGTTGGAAAGAAATTAGTTAAGAGATTGTGTTACTTGATAATGTCTTAGTAGGAATTTCGAGGGTGAAATTCTTATAAGAGGGGGAGAATTGTTGGACCCCGAACTTTTGGTAGAAATTAGAAATATTAAATGGAATTAAATGAGTTTGTTTATATAGGTATTGTGTTATAGATGTTATTGTACTTAAAGGAAATTGATGAGAAATTGAGTGATTGGTTTTGATGACTTTGAAGATTAGTTTTGGTTATGAAAGTTTAAGTGGATGAGATGATCGACATGGAGGTTGAAATCAAGAAATAATTAGTGAAAGTATTATATTTTGAAGAAATTAAGAAAGTTGATTTTTGAAGATAGAAAGTTTGACTTGAGAGTTGAAATTTTGATTTAGGCACATTTTGAGAAAATGATCTTAATGAAAATTGTAGCTTATGTTGAGAGCTTTTCGTAGCCATAAAGTATGCTATTTTTCGATATCGGGATTGAAAGTTATGATCTTTGAAAGTTAAGTGTATTTTGCTTTGGTTTTGGAAAATGCTCTAAGTGTAGGATTGTATATGTTGTGTTTTGAGGCGATTTCTGGACTGTTGTTGTTTGAATTGGATCAAATGGAATTCTTAAATGTTATAGAGGACCTCCATAGTTTCCCAATGATGTATAATGTGCTATTTTTGGATGTGGAGGTTGGGAGATGTGAGTTATTGAAGTTGAGTGCAGATGCTGCAAATTTTTGAATTGATGTGTTCATAGGGAAGTTTTGTGTATGTTGTGATCGATGCAAATTCGGGACTGATGTGTATGGAATGGGATCAAGTAGCCTTCTTGAGAGTTGTAGAGCTTGCTTTTATCTTTCCATTGATATAAAGCACAAAAATATTGGACAAGGGAGTAGAAAGTTATGATTTTTAGAAGTTCTGATGCTGTTTAGTGTGAAGCTGATCGACCACTCACTTTGTGTGGAGTTTTTGACGAATTTAGAGGTCAATCTGATTTTTAAGGCCTTCATCAAAGTTGTAGAGGGTTCTTTTACCTTTCTATAGACACCAAGTTTGTAAAATTTGGAGTTCTGAGTAGAAAGTTATGCATCTTTTAAGTAGAGACGTTCTGGGGAGAAGTGAGACGCAGTCACTGTTTTTGTGTCTCAGTTGACTTTTTGCGTCTCAGTTACTGTTCATCGTCTTAGTTTGACTTTTTGTGTCTAGTTTGACCGTCTCGATTCTTGTTCATCGTCTCGATGAATCGTTCATAGAAATGAGACGGCATCGTTCATCGTCTCGATTCTCGCTCATCGCCTCGATGTCGTTCATAGAAATGAGACGGCACTGCTTCATCGTCTCAATACTGCTCATCGCCCCGATTCTCGCTCATCGTCTCAGTTTGACTTTTTGCGTCTCAGTTTGACCGTCTTAGTTACTATATATTGTTACCTTCTGATCCATTTTCTACCCTTAAATTGTTAGAATTGGCCTTTTTGGTCTTCATAAGAGTTTTAGCTCTTGAAATTATCTTTCCATCCACATAAAGAAATCCTTAATCCGATATCCGTAGGGAAAGTTATAGCAATTTTCCCAATCTGTATCGTCTGATGATGTCATCATCGTCTTAAAATGACGTCATCATAAATGCGCTTTTGTTTTGACCCTACAGATGAAAGATTTGGCCTTTGAGACCTTCATGAAAGTTGTAGCTCTTCATGTACTCTTTCGAACCATTCAAATAACACCTCAATTAGACATTTCTACAGAAAGTTATAACTGTTTCCCCGAAACAGGTTCAGTACAATTGAGGTCATAAACATGGTTGCTTCTTTTGACCATAACTTCTTCTCTAGACCTCCGAATGACTTGATTCTTGAACCATTGGATTCATAAGACCTTTATATTCATCTCCACCAAATCAAAGCTATCTGAAATGAAGTGAGAAAGATTAAGTCGAAAAGGTGGGACGGGTGCAGTGAGTGTGATCTTAGAGGATTTGAGCTGGTGTTTCCCACTAAACATATTTCAGTATTTTGATGTTTTCTGAATTAGTAGAGGTCGAAATGAGGTGATTTCTATTTCAAATGAAAATAGAGACATGGGGCTGCAAATGTTATGAAGGAGCCGAGCTATAATTTAGCCTCTACGACTTCCAAATTCGGGTTGGAAGTTAGGTGTAAGGTTCAGCCTCGGGTCTGAAGAACAAACTTCAGTATTTTGGAGATATCTTGAGCTATAGAGCTCCGATCGATCCGATTCTTGAAGCGATGGATTCGTAAGAAGTAGAGGGACTTTTCCCAAAAAGAAATTCTTGTCAAATGGCTTCATTTACTTGATCGAAATAATCAGATAAGATGTTAGTTTTAAAGACCAAGGAAGGGGCAAATTGGAAGTTTACTTAAAGGATTAAGTTTATAAGCTTAAATGGAGGGGCATATGGGTCATTCCTCATTCATTAAATGACATGGCACTATAAAAGCAAGAGGGATGTCATTGTTTGAAGGAGAAGCCCGAAACTTATAATCAAAGGAAAGAAATAATAAGAGAATAAGAGAGAAGAGAGAAGGGAGAGCAAGCTTCGGTGGAGAAAAAGGGGAGAAAGCTAGGGTTCGATTTTTCTACAACTTGAAGAGAGGTTTTGATGTCATCCCAAGAGAGAAAAAGGTGGAGGATGAAGAGAGCTTCGTCTTGAACCAAGAAAATCCGAAAATGGAGGAGAAATGAGGTAAGAGCAATTTTTAAGATTTGAGTTTCTCTTGAAGTTTTGGTTTAGAATTATGGAAAATGGTATGGGTTTGTGGAGTATGACGTCAATTTTGATGATTGCTAAGTACTATGGGTTTAATTTTGGATGTAAGTTAATTAGGGTTTAGGCCATTTTTGTGAATTGGGAATTTTGGAAGCTTTTGGTGTAGGTAGTTTGGAAATATGAGGGTTTTGTGTTTTCTAAGCTCAATTTGAGTAATTAAGTTAATTATGATATTGAATTTGGGTGGAATTGCTTTAGGTAAAGTTAGATTGGAAGAAAGAAGGAATCAAAGGACAAATTGGAGCGAGGAACAAGTTTCTAGCATCGATTTGAGGTGGGTAACCGTTTATAATAGAATTTATAAGCCACTACTGCTTTCTTTAAACAAAAAGATTTTCTGATTTCAATTGCATCATAATTGTTGCATCATTGTATGAATGATTTGAAAAATCATTATTGATTCAATACATGAACTTTTGATGAATTGCAAAATACCTTTGTGTTATGCCTTGAAAGAATTCATGGCATTTCGTATATTCAAAAAGATCATTCGATAAATTGAGTTGAGCATGATATGTGCTTTTGTGTGGGCGACAGAGAACCTATTTCCTTAGTCACGTGTACGTTGACCCCCTTAGCCTTCTCCTGACTGCCTGCTTGAGGCTTACGAGATCTGAAAAATGAACTCATCGTGTTTACGGTAAAACTTCAGTTTTTCGTCGTGTTTATGGAACTCTCGAGCCGTTATGTGTGCATTTGCATTGTGAAGTGTTATGATTGATGCATTCATGTTTTGGAAATTGTGATTTCAACCACTGCGAGAAAAGAAATTTTGAAAATGTGCATTATGGGTTTCAAACAAGGTTTCTGCAAGAAAAGAAAAGAAAGGCATTTTTAAAAAAAGGTTTTGCTTATTTATTTGTTATAAACTGTTACCCACGAGCTATAAGCTCACCCCCTTTCATCCCCATCTCTAGGTATTTGAGCAGGAGATCGGATGGAAGACGGTCAAGATGTCAGATCGACTTCTTGCATGTTTTCGTAATTTGCATAAGTGAGATTTTGAGTAATTTGGATTTTAGCGTTGATATGTATATGGCTTTAGATAAATTTGGATAAATGTATTTGTGTATGAAATTGGGTATGGTGTATGTGATTTTGGTAACGGTGTAATTCATGAATGATTGGATTGAGAATTATTAAAGCATTTATGGTGTATGAATTTCGGATATATAGGTATGTGTATTAAGTGTCTATTGACAAAAGAAAGGATTAGTAAGATTTTGTGTAATTGGCGGTCATGATTTAAATAGGATCAAATAGATTGAGATATTGGTTGAGGATGGATTTGTCTAAATGAGGAATTGAAGTGCTTTGTATGGGAATGATGAAAGGAATGAATAAGAAAGAAAGAAAAAAAAAAGAAAAATTTATACGGGTTTTGAGAATTGTCTGAGGGTTTCCAATGCGATAAGTTTTCTATGCTGGGTGTTTTCAACGGATGACGAAATTTATTTCAGTTTGATGGATTCGATCGTTTTTCTTTATGCATTCGCTTCCGATTTGCGATTCGATTCACATCCGATTCGATATCGCTTTATGTTTCGTTTCTTTGCTTTGATTCGATTCATATTGGTTCGTATTCGTATTCGTATTCGATTTCGCTTTGCTTTCGCATTTCGTTTTTCGTATTCATTTCTGTTTTTCGATTGGGATCCGGTTTCGAGATCGGGTCCCAACAAAAGTACTTCATTTACCTGATCGAAATAAGAAGACAAGATGTCAGTTTTTAAGGGCAATTTCGGAAGTTTACTTAAGTGTTAAGCTTTAAAGGCATGCAAGTAAGGGCTTTAGGGTCTTTTATCAATCATTAATGACCTGGCAATAAGAGTTGTCATTTAAGAAGAGTGGAGCACGACCCTTACAAGGAAAAAGAGCAAAAGAATAAAAGAAGATGAGAGAGAGAGAGAGTCGTAGAGAAAGAAGAGAAGAGGGAAAGAAGAAGAGAGAAGGAAGAAGAAAGAAGAAGAAAAATGAGAGAAACCAAGGCTTTCAAGGTAAGTTCATCTTCTTCATACGTTGGTAAAGAAATAGGTTGTGGTTTGTGAATGAAGAAGTTCTAGAGAGAGAAAGGGGCTTGTGTAGAAGAAGAAGATTTGAGAGAACCCATTTGATTTTGGGGTTTCTAAGTCAGGTTTTAAGTTTTCTAACCTAGATGGACTATGGATAGGTTAAGATTGTGCTTGATTTATGTTGATTTCATTGATTGTGATTTTTGAAGTTTTAGGGTTTTATTGAATTGGAATTGAAAAGGAGAAATTGGGTTGTCTTAAGAAAATAAAAGAATCCTACCTAAGAATGTGTTTAAGTATGAAGTTCTAAACTATAAATAGAATTTGGATATTATGAGATCATATGAGGATGGATAAGAGATGATGAGAAATTGAGTTATCATATAGAGTAACCATGTGTTCTTGAAGTGTAAGCTTCTGAATAAGCTAGACTTATAAAAAGGGGTAAAGATTGAAAGGAGAAGTTAGAACGATCATGTACCAATGAAGTATATGAAACGTATATGAATTATGAAATGGAAATGAGCATAAAGTGCATATTAGAGCATATACCCGGGATTGTCATTAAGCATGGATTCTACATAGTCCATTACTACAATTGTGCATAAATGAATGTGTTAAGTGTGCAATTATTAATGAGTGTGCAATTGTGTATTGCATAAATATGTTGTGCAGGTCAAGTATCGCATTCATGCGTTCCTAGAAATTGAAAGCAAATGCTAATCTGGAGCGTACTGTGAGTAACCTAGTTGGTTCCTCAATTTCTGATTGTTAAATGCTCTGTGTGAACTGATTTCAATTGTGACTTGTATGATTATGTGAATGATTAGGATTGAAATGCCTGCTTTTGACAAATTGGATGTGACTGCTACATGATCCTGAAAATTGAGATAAATGAGCTTTTACAGCCATATGACGGTGAATTATTGGGCATATGCATTTCATACAAAAGTGCATGAACAGAAAATGAACGTTGTGACCTGAGTCGCCACTAATACTGAAAAGAGCTTTGAGCTCGAACACTGTTACTGAACCGAGCCTCGAGCTCGAGGGGAGTTAGTGCATCCTGCATGAGGGCTCTCCTACTCCCTAGACGCGTCCACTGAACACTGTCACTGAATAAGTGCTCGGTCACAACACTGAAATAAACTAGAAAAGAGTCATATATGCATTGCATACAAATATGAAAACTGATTTGAGATAATTACTGACTGCTGTGATGGCATGAGAAATTGTGAACTGCTATATGTTATTTTTGAATGTTACTGTGATGTGCCGTACGCAATTTGCGTAATGCATGAATTGAGTGAACCATCGATGATGGTTTCTCATTAAGTTCACAAAACTCACCCAAAATTTGCAACTATTTTTCAGGATAAGAAGAATACCCCGTTAGGCCAACGGGAGTATGCTGACAGCATTCAAGTGAAGGATAGAGGTCGGGATCAGTTCGCGTCTGCATTGCATGTCTATATTTTTGTATTAAATTGTTTCTTCTACAAATTTTCGTATAAATTGTATTTTGAAATGACTCAAGTGTTTGTAGTTGTGGAAGGGCCCGGATGACTATTGAAAATTGTGTTTAGTGAAAAGTTTTTGAAAAAAAAAAGTCAAATGGCCATATGGGAATTTGTGTAAATGGAATCGTATGATGGGAAAGGGCTTATGCCCCATTTGATTATTGACTCCCATGTGTGTAAAAAAAAATGTATACCGATTTTGATTGATCGAGTGCGTAGCACACCATCCTCGCGGGGCACGATCTCAGATATCACCATCGATATTGGGTTCGGGTCTTACGGGAGTGGGGTGTTACATTTATGTGGTATCAGAGCCCAGAAGTATAATCTTATATGGGCATTCTGAGATATGTGTCAAATCATATGCATATTAGTCATGTTATAGCAGACAACGGCAACTGATCCCCAGTATGAGTCATATACATGAGCATTCTTTAACATTTTGAGTTGTTAGAAGCATTGAGAGAAATGATGATCTGACTGAATGTGAGAAAATAAGGTTTATGGACATATTGGAAATGAGAAATATTATCTGGTTTTGCATGACAGATAAGAGTCCCCCACAAAAGGGTGCATATCCTTGAAGGTGACATATCCTTTGGGGGTGAAATAAGTGTGAATCGGCATATTGCCAGGAATTGATTGGGGGAAATAAGAATATGAATAAAAATGAGGAGACTAATGTGTAAAGACAGAATGAAAGGAAATCATAAAAATGTTATGACCATAAAAGGGTGAAATTGGAATCGAAATGGTTATGTGAGTATTGTGATAAGAGTTTGTAATTCTGTATAAGGAGATAGTTTGAGACCGAAAATTCATAATGTTTATGCTTCAAAATAGTCGGATTTGGGTTTGGATATAATAGATAAAGATTCAGTGCAATTGTATCGATGGAAGTATTAGTGAATATGAAAAATTACAATCGGGTGATATGTCCTCAAATGTGATATAAATGTGAATACATTGTCATGGATTGTTGAAAAGAAAAAGAAGGACATAAGTAGAAATAATAAGATGAAAGTATATAAGTTAAGTTGATATGACCTTGAAAGGTTGCACTTGGACTTAGAATGATTGTGTGATTATCGATATAAGAGTTTAAGATCCATTGTGAGAATATGTCTGTGGAGTGGAGATTTAAGCTTCATATGGGTTATGCCCCTACCATTATAAAATGATTGAGAATAAAGATGTGTAAGATAAAATAAATGACAATTGGAAGATGAGATGATGTTAGTGAGATAGGAAAAAGTTATTGTGTTGGGACCTGATCCAGAAACCGGATCCCAAACAAAAAACAAAAAGCGAAGGAAACGAAAGCAAATGGAAACGGAAATTTCGCAACGAAATTTCGAATCGAAAAACAAAGCAATCGATAAAGCAAAACGAATATGAAAAATCGGAATACGAATAACAAATCAGATAACAAAGTGAAAGCAAATCGGCATCGAATTTAATACGAAAGCGAAACAAATAAGCGAATCGAAATCTAAAATCGAAAGAACGTAACATAAGGCGAAATCAAATCGAATACCTATGGAATCAAACCATATAAATGAAGTAATTGAACTGAATGAAATGCCGACATCCGAGAACAATAACTAAAGAAAAATGATCGCGTTGGAAATCTAAGACATTCCAATCCGAAATCCGGTATAATTTTTTTTCTTTTTCTTATTTTCACCTTTATTCGAACTAAGGCAAATAAAAAATAATGAATTCCCACTTTTGGAAATTCATTCTCATGCAAATCTCAAAGCTTGAATCATATTCTTATATATCCATACAAATCTTAAATTACATTTTTATCCCAAATTTTATCGGAAATTCGGCAACATAACGGCTGCATTTGTCCTAACCCAAAACTTGCAAATGGAAAAATACACTTCTAAAATTCTCAAACAAAACCCAGAATCATCGGACTCTCCCGTCCGGAATCCAAACACCAGCAAACGCAAACCTATACCTAACACTTCCATAATTCTCAATCAACAAACAATCTCATTATCTATATCTCAAATCCAATCCAATCATAGACCAATCGAAGTCATATACAATCTTATATCTCACATTCAATACATAAATCATAAATCACTTACATTCTGAAGTAGATACACTATCAAACTTGAATGGCATTCAAAGCCATTTACAAACTATTTCTAAAAATCCAAACTACACAATTTACAAAATAAGCAAAAACGAACAGTTGGCCTGACTTTCTTTCATCCAATCTCCTGCTCGAAACCTGGAGATGGGGATGAAAGGGGGGGTGAGCTCGGAAGCTCGTGGATAATATATTTATATATTGAACAATAAGTAGAAAATCATTTTCAAGACGTTTTTCATTTTTAAACATTTCATAGAAGAAACTCTTCAAAGCTTATTTCTCAAATCCTTCACTTTTTAAACCATTCATAAAACATTTCCAAAATCTTACATTTACAAACATCAATCTCTCATTTTTCAAACTTCTCAAATCTTTCAGATTTCATGACCAAATACAAAACATGAATGCACCACACTTAGAAACGAAACAAAAGCACATAACACATCAAATGGTCTGGTTCGGTCCAAAGCGAGCGTCTTGCACATTCCGCATATAGCGGTCCTGTGCAGCCGTGAACAGAATGTACTACACTTTCCCGCATAGCGGTCCAGTGTAGCCGTAAAAGGAGTCCAAAATCGGAGCTCCATGCCACTAGCGGGCATCCGGGAGAAGGCTATAAAACTAGACAAGTGCGCACTCGTCCCACAGATGGGACCTGACCAAACCCACATAACACATAATTGAAAACGAAATTTCAGATTGCCCGAAGGCACGTTTCAAAATCTTGATTTTCAAAGTTTTCATATCATAACGTCAAATCGTGTCAAAATGCTTGACACATGCACATTCCACGTATTCACATCAATCTATATAACAATCATATTCACTTTTGGGAAAAAGTCGTGCTTCCACTTATTATAAACGACAGCCTCTAGCCTTGCCCCTTTAATGAATGTAAAAAGACCCCCATGTCCCTCCTTATTAGCCTTCTTATCTATCTCTTTAAGTGATATACCCAATATGCCCCTAACTTTTACTTTTAGTCATGCTTACTTACGGGTTTGATTCGCACTATCAATTTGAAGGAATTTGTCAAAACTTCCTTCTAGAGAAATGTTCCTCTATGTCTTAATTTCATAATGACACAAAAATCATCCAATTTGGAGCACTACATCAAAAGTTTTGCTCAAAACTTTTCGGGTATATTCATATTCTAACACATTTTCCAGCACATTACTTCCATCCAGAAATTAACATTCTTAATCCCCAAATTGACATTTTATGTCTTCATAACAATTGTAGCTCTATCTTTCTAGTTTAATCCAAAACAAGAATCACATCATTTCGATTTCTAGAGCAAAAGTTATGCTCAAAATACTTTCAGATGTTCCTAACCCAAAAACTGCACACTAATTCGAACTTCCATTCATAAATTAAAAATCTTAGGGGCAAAATTGAACTTTACTTTCTTCATATGACTTGTAGCCCCATGTCTTAACTCGATTTCGCCTTAAGAATCACTTCAATCGGATCTCTACAGATCCCGAATTTCTCAAAATACTAAACTATATTAGGAAACTTTCCCGACTCACTTTGATTAAATTAATCATCCTTAATTTAATCTCATAAAATTCACAAATTTTTCCATAAAATGAAATTCATTGTCTTAGGCATCCAACGCTTCGAGAATCAAGTCAATCGGATATCAAACGAAAAAGTTATAAGCAAAAGAGCCAAAGGAGGACATTTAGCGATTAGGCGTGGGTACGTCTAAGAAACTTAGAGGCTAGACGTGGCCACGTCTAAAGATGAAATCTGGATCTGCAGGAAACTTTCAAAATTTTCAAATCATATCTTTTGCTCCCAAACTCTAAATTTGACAAATTTGGTCTCTATGGAAAGCTTGAAGGAAGATCTAGAACTTCCATGCAGAACTCAAAAATCAATTTCATCTCTAAAGGGGTCAAAAATTCAGTCAAAGGCACTGCCCCAATTTAATATATCCCTAAACAAATGCCAACTTTGAAAATTCATATCTTTCAACTCCAAATTCCAAACACCTCATATTTTATATCACTGCGAAGATCAGAAAGTCACCTACAACTTTCATGAAGGAAATAAAAATCAATTTGACTCCTAAGGGAGTCCATTTTTAGGTCAAAGATTCTGTCCTCTTATATTCATGCTAAAATCATAACATAAACTTGTAAAAATCATAACTTATTATTCCTTAATCAAAAAAATTCTATACTTTATATCAAAATAAAGATCAAATCACAATATTCAACTTTCATGAAGAACTTCAAGGCTCAATTTACCTCTAACTATGTAAATTTTCCACCAAAGCTTGACCATAGTAAAAGTCAACTCTAACACACTTAAACTTTGACTGATCATAACTTTCACTCCCGATATCGAAAAATTACAAACTTTATGGCTACAGAAAGCTCTTAACATAATCTACAAGTTTCATGTAGACTATTTTCTCAAATTTTGCCTAAATCAAAAGTCAACCCTCCAAGGTCAAAAAGTCAAACTTTTCACAATTTTTCTTATTTTCACTCTTTTTCTCTTTAGTTCTTGTTTTTCTTCAACTCTATTTCAATCAACACCTTCACTTTTGAATATTTCTTATTTTTACTCAAAAATCAGGGTCTAACATGTTGAGTTCAAATTAAACTGTCATTTTGGGTGTACATCTGATAGTGGGATCACCATCATGGGTGAAATTATTAAGCATATGTGAACAATATGCGTGAAGTTGAAATAGGAAGTAATTGGTGACTTATTGAATAAGTGCCGATTATAGTTCCTCTAGTTCAAAGTTCAAGATAGAGTAAGACGTGAGAGTACTTGTAGAGATCAAAGGGGATATAATTGAGACTGTTAATGATGTTAACAAAGGTGATGAGCTTGAGGGAAATGAACAGGGACATGATTATAGAAGAATCCCCATGATCTAGAACTGGCATAAAAAGAGAAAGGTTATCTAGAATTTAATGGGATTAAAGTGTCCTTAGTAGTATAAGCTACTAATTGGTAAATCGATGTGAATACCTCTCCAAATAAGATGTGATGATTTTGGTGATGTATGCCAAGATATTAGAGTAAATGAAATTGTTTAAGTGCCTTACAGAGCCTCATTACAAGGGATGTTCTGATTATGTAAGCTATGGAATAAATTAATCTTATTGAGATATTAAGCATAGTTGAAATTGATCTTCTCGAAGTATAAAGGATGGCTGAATTGTAATGACAAAAAATAGTTAATTGATGAGGTTTTTATGAATAGTGTTGATGATTGTAGTAAGAAATCATCTTCCAAAGAAGAATCTCCCTAAATTGAGTTAAGTTGATCTAACAATTTGATTTAAGAGTAACCAATGAAGAGACAAATCGGAAATGAATATGTAATACGTCAAAAGTAAATAATGGAGTCATCCTAAGCAGAAACTCAGGCATAAAAAGGGGAATATGACACTGAGAGTGTGTACACCAACTACATGAGTGGATTATAAATTTGAGGTAACACTATTGCAACTGTGAGGAAAAGATAGGTCCCCCTCATATTCGATGCAAACATGTTCAGGAGATACATGTAGCACCCCACTCCCGCCAGACCCGAACCCGATATCGACGGTGATATCCGAGCCCGCGCCCCGCGAGGCTGGCGTACTAAGGCAATCAAATGCAATTCAAAAACTCGGTATGACATTTTTCTTTTTGAAAACGGTTGAGTGCGCAGAAAACAATAAACATTTTGGGCCCGATTTATTACAACAATATTTTCAATCAAACACAATTTCTGTCATTATAAGGCACTCAATAGTGCTCAATCATTTCATAAACAGAAATGCATCACCCAACTGGGCCCAATGCCATTTCCGAATATTTTCAATAATACGATACAATTACACAATGACTAATAGGGGTCCACTAAATAAAATCTCTAATCTGCGGAACTCGCAGAAATACAAATTTACACTAAACAAAACGACACACAAATGCAGACGTGAACTGATCCCGACCCTTTACTCTGTCTTGCTAGCGGTAGCCATACTCCCGTTTGTCTAACGGGGTACTCTTCATTTCCTGAAAAATAATTACAATGTTGGGTGAGTGTGCGAACTCAGTGAGAAACCATCATCGATGGTTCACCCAATTCATGCATTCACAAATCATATACACATAGTCACACAGTAGCATTTACAGAAATATCACATGCAATTTCATTATTCACACTTTTGCAGTCATCATATACATATGCAATGCGCATGTGACACTTTCATTTTCTTTTCGTTGTTGTGACCGTGCGCCTAAAATTGTCCCAGTGACGGGCACATTGCGTTGAGCCAGTGGCTCTGAAATCGTTGGGCGTGATATGCCCTGCGGTGAGCCTGTGGCTCTAATAATCGTTGGACCTGAGGTCCTGTGCGTTGAGCTTAAAGCTCTCATATACGTTGGTACCACCGGTCACAACTACCATTATCTGATCATGCAATTATGCATGAATGCACATGTCTCATTTTCCATTTCGATACCATTTTTCATTTCTTCGGACCTTTGGTCCGGTATTTCAATCATATGCAATTTCCATTCATTTCACTAATGCATTTACAATTCAATTCGCAAATGCATTCATAAACATTTACTCATATTAGCACTTCAATATCACATTTTCACTATTTCGAACACCCGTGGTCCGAAATCAATCAAAAGCAATCACACATATATCCATCCTTAACTCCACATGGCATGAGTGCATACAATTAAACACATTTAGGTTGAGAAACCAACTAGGTTACTCACCTGCGCTTCCGAGCTACAGCCTGGAAGTCCCAGCATAACCGTGGAATTGTTCCATCGGTGCCTCTAAAACAATCAAATAATCTAACATTACTAATTGCACAATTTCAATAATCAATAATGCATATGTAACAAATACGTTGAGTACCATACATGTTATGACATTCCCGATCCTATTCCCGAATTTTCCCAATTTGATCTCTTTCACTCATAATCATAACAATTCCAAATACCATAATTCAATTTACTAGATTCCAACTCAATCAAGTCACACTCCAATAAAATCACAATCACTATTCGTTTGCCACTCGATTCCGATAATCATCAAATTCAATTCCAAATTTCCATCTTATCAATTCAAAATTCTTAGACTCTAAATTCCAATTACTCACTAAGGAACCAATTCATTTGAAATCAAAACCTCAAACTCATTACTTGTAACAATCATCTCATAAACACTTAAATTTCATTTTCGAAAAATAAGGTCGCTCGCCGCGGCGAGACCTCTTCCTTCACCGCGACGCACGCTTCGTTTCTCCCCTCGGCGAATCCACGCCTGCTCGTCACGAAGTGCACCTTGGTCTCGTCGCGACATGCAGACGAGATCCGCTCGCCGCGGCGGACATCTCCACTCGTCGCGGCGTGCAATATAATTCAGCTCATCGCGGCGTAGAATTAATTTATTCGTCGCGACGTGCAAAAAGGGGTGACTCGTCGCGGCGTGTTCATCACACGTCGGGACGTGCGAACCCAGAATCACGTCCGAAACTCAGAAATTCTTCTGATCTTCTGATATAAATTCACCCAATTCATTTCAAATCACTCCCAATTAACTTAATACACTCCACTCAATTCATTTCTAACCTCATATTCATCATAAACTCATTATTCATCAAATACCCAAATCAAAATCAACAAAATTCTCAAAAACCCTATTCTCCGAAACTCATAAATTTCTAAACAATGAATTACTCAAATCAATGATCAAATTAAACGACTTAAGGCATAAAGAAGCAGAGACTTACTTGATTCAAGCTTTAAACCTTCGAAAGTCACAAAATATTCAAGCCTTCGGTTCAATCCTCACCCACGACAATCTCCACTTCTCCTCCAAATAACATTTTCTTCCAATTCCAAAGCTTAAGCTAGGTTGAAGACGATGATCAGAGCAATTTAAAGGAAGAAAAATGGAAACAACAAGCAAGAACGATGGATCACGAAGGAGAAAAGAAGAAAATCGATTTTCTTTCAAACGGAAGCTAGCAATCGTGGAGGCAAATTCAAAGGGTGAAGGCTTATAAACAAAAGAACTTAGGGCTTGTTTGGCAATTTCATTGCCACAAGTCCAATTCTCAGGATCTAACCATCCAATTCTTATTCTATTTTTCTCCCAATTTCACAATGGTTTGCAACCATAATCCCCGAATTCACAACTCCAATTATTTCATACCAATTGTCAATCAATCTCGGAACCATAATTCAATTAATCGGTCAGTAAGCCAAATTTCCAGTCCAGACCCAACAGTCTAAAAATTCCGGAAAAATTTCCTATAAATTAACAAAAAAAGGAAACATCCAATCCTCCACTCCAATTTCAATTTCCAATTCTCTAAATTCAATTTCATTCCAATTCTCTATTCAAAACCTGATCTGTACTATTATAACCAAATTTCCAATATTTACACAATTTAATCGGGAAATTGTCATACATGTATGTACATACATATGCTTATGCAATCACAAATCATTTACCATGAATTTATAAGCTATAATGCATGTGCAATCCAACATTTGCCTGTACTCAATCCGGACCCGATCCAAAATACCGATATACCCATCACACCGATAACGGGATGTTACAATGCAAATTCAATCTAAGGAATGAAATACCAACACACAAAGTGAAGCATTCAAATAAATTGAAATGTGTGGAGGAACTAGTACGAATGAATAGGCATTTGAGTAAGCCGATGTGAATTAAAGGAATTCGAAGGAAAAGAGAAAATCATTAGAGACAAGAAGTCAAGTGGGAGATTGAAAATGACATGAGACAATATTACTTTCATTGGGGAAATAAGTCACCTAAGGAATTGTAATGAATTAACACAAGGAAAAATGTGAGTGATAGTTAATGATACTCTAATGATATTATGATATTGAAGATTTAAGTGATCCAAGAAAAATTGTATCAATTAGTGACTGTGATCATAGATGGTATTTTGAGTGTGTTTGAAAAGTAAAAAGAAGCGTTTTGAATATTTGAAGAATAAGACATTGATGATGAAATATCAATTGGATTTAGAGATTGTGCAATGCTTAATGAAGTTTCGCGTCAAAGATTAAGATGCAATATGTTGTAATAATAAAGAGTGGATTTTGATGTGTATGGGAGAATGAAAGTCTTATGAGTTGATTTTGATACATGGTTTAGAAGTGTATGATAAAGATCGCCTTGAAGTCTTGGAGACATTAGATGTGCCAAATCATATCTGAAATGTACATTATGTAAGATTAAAGAAATTATTGCGTTCGGAGGAAATGCACGAATGAGTGCTATACTGGTAAAATTAGCGTGTAATCTAACACACTGAGCAAACAATTCTATGATGAAATAATACACGATCAGATATTGAGGTTTCCACGTTTAGTGTAATGAGGAGTGCAGAAAATTGAATGGCATATGGGGTGAAATGAAGTGTTGCTAGTTGCATTGAAATTTAAGATCAAGTCTACTGGGAAGAAGTAAGAAACCAAAAAGCTAAAGAAGTCAGAATGTTGAATCACCCGGAAAAAAGTGAAAACGAATATGAACTTTCGAATGAAATCGGAAAAAAAAAAAAAGATATTTGGTGATTGAAATAAGAAGTACGTATATCCGATTAAGATGATTGAGCAAAGAAAGTGGTAGAGAAGCCTAAGTAACAACTTAAGATAAACATCCTAGTAGGGGATATGCTAAGATTGTATCTTAGTTGCTAAAGTGGTAGAAACAAGTGATTGAAGGTTTGAGCTACCAACAGTTTTAACTGTTAGGATTATGCTTCAAGCTCATATTGTTGAATTCATAGGAAGGTGAGATTGAGGAAAAATTCAAATTGACTACAGGTATAACAATTGTTATCATAGTGGTATCATTAGAAGTGATATGGGCATAGTAGGATAGAAGGGTGGTTATTCACCCTAGCATTGAGATGTAGAAGGCCTAAAATGATATAAGGCCATAATAAATGTGAGATAATGATAGTGAATGAGATGAATCTGAAATAAGAGTGAAGTGACTCATGATAGAAAAATGAGTTAGGTGGACCAACACCGTATTTAGAGACTATAGTGTAATGGACTAAGAGTTGAATGTGTTAACATTAAAGAGAAGTGAACTGTCAAAAGAAGGATGAAGTGATTGTATGAGTATCACCTTGGTAAGATGCGCTCAGATTTGGAAAAAGCATAAGTTAAGCTATATGAATTGGTATGTATGAAAAGTTTTATGAATTAGTGTTCTTGGCGAACGAGGTTTTAGATTCATAATTTGTCATATGTAATCAAGATCTGAAAGAATGGTATGATCAACAGAGATAGATTCACAATATACTAAGTATAAGTTGGTAAGTAGTCTAAAATATGCTCATGAAACAGTGAAGATAGTGTGATAGCTAAATGAGTGACTGAAAGACTTATTGAGTCTGTCTACTGTGGTCTTTTGGAAGTGATGAAGTGTATGAGAAATAGAGGAGCGTATGAAATATAGTCACCTTTACTGTATTGACCAATCAGAGGAGAATTTCGAGGACGAAATTTATTAAGGGGGAGAGAAATGTAACATCCTGTCCCCATATTAAGGATTATGACCCAAAATTTTAGTTCATGCGAGCTCAAAGAGAAATTGAGACTAAGATAATCTATTTTCTTGCTCATGCATCATGTTAGCATATATGTACAAAAATACGTAATGTTTCGAATAAAAAGTGTACAT
The DNA here is from genome assembly GCA_029891385.1 of Erythroxylum novogranatense. Classification (NCBI taxonomy): domain Eukaryota; kingdom Viridiplantae; phylum Streptophyta; class Magnoliopsida; order Malpighiales; family Erythroxylaceae; genus Erythroxylum; species Erythroxylum novogranatense. The sequence continues at coordinate 96,709,933 of CM057227.1, read as the reverse complement.
GGATTCATTGAAAACTTCCGATTATAATTGATATTAGATGTGATTTTTATTGAAAATAAGGAGTAGAAAGAGTAGAAAGAGTGATCTTGGTATGAGTTGTGATAAGGAAAGATTTAGAGACAAGATTGGTAGTGATATGAAAAATGTTCACTGAATATGCTTCAGTCTTTTAGCCAAAGCGTTTTCTCTAGTAATCTAAACGAGATGATTCTTAATTTGGATTAAACTAGAGATATATGGCTACATTTTGTAAGAAGACATCGAATTTAAATTCTGTGTCTAAGAGTCCCAAATATTGTCATGAAGTGAAGAATTAGGTGCAGTGTTGGTGTATGAATGAAAAATTTGTCTTTAGACTTTAGGGGCAAATTTGGGATTGATAAAGATGGAGTTTGGCAAAATTTCCTTCTGGAAAGTTGTAGATAATTCCTTTATCTTTCCAACGGTATAAAGTTTGTAAAGTTTGGATATCGGAGTTGAAAGATACAAGAATTACAAGTTATGAGGTTTCTTCGTCTGCTTTTCATCGTCTCAGTTGACTTTTTGCGTCTCAGCTTGACCGTCTGAGTTACTGTTTATCGTCTCAGCTACTGTTCATCGTCTCAGTTGACTTTTTGCGTCTCAGTTTGACTGTCTGAGTTACTGTTCATCGTCTTAGTTACTATTCATCGTCTCAGTTTGACTTTTTGCGTCGCAGTTACTATATATATTGTTACCTTCTGATCCATTTTCTACCCTTAAAATGTTGGAATTGGCCTTTGAGGTCTTCATAAGAGTTTTAGCTCTTGAAATTATCTTTCCATCCATATAAAGAAATCCTTAATCAGATATCTCTAGGGAAAGTTATAGTAATTTTCCCAATCTATATCGTCTGATGATGTCATCATCGTCTTAAAATGATGTCGTCATCGTCTGCTTTGGTTTTTGACCCCACAGATGAAAGATTTGGCCTTTGAGACCTTCATGAAAGTTGTAGCTCTTCATTTCCTCTTTCGAACCATTTAATTAAAACCTCAATCAGACATTTCTACAGAAAGTTATAGCTGTTTCCCCGAAACAAGTTCAGTACAATTGAGGTCATAAACATGGTTGCTTCTTTTGACCATAACTTCTGTTCTAGACCTCCGAATGACTTGATTCTTGAACCATTGGATTAGTAAGACCTTTATCTTCAACGCCAGAAAAAATAGAAGCTATATGAAATTAATTGAGAAATATTAAGTGGAAAAGGTGGAACGGGTACAATGAGTGTGTTCTTAGAGGATATGAGCTGGTGTTTCCCACTGAACATATTTTAGTATTTTGATGTTTTCTGAATCAGTAGAGGTTTAAATGAGGTGATTTCTGTTTCAAATGAAAATAGAGACATAGATCTACAAGTTATATGAAGGAGCCGATCGACAATTTAGCCTCTAAGATCTTCAACTTCTGGAGTGAAGTTACGTGTAGTGATCAGTCTTGATTTAGTTTTGGTACAAACGAAATATCTAACAGACTTCAGTATTTTTGAGATATTTTAAGATATAGAGCTCCGATCGATCTGATTTTTGAAGCGATGGATTCATAAGGCATAGAGGAATATCTCTCTATAAGAAAATTTTGTTAAAGTACTTCATTTACCTGATCGAAATAAGAAGACAAGATGTCAATTTTTAAGGGCAATTTCGGAAGTTTACTTAAGTGTTAAGCTTTAAAGGCATGCAAGTAAGGGCTTTAGGGTCTTTTATCAATCATTAATGACCTGGCAATAAGAGTTGTCATTTAAAAAGAGTGGAGCATGACCCTTACAAGGAAAAAGAGCAAAAGAATAAAAGAAGATGAGAGAGAGAGAGAGAGAGTCGTAAAGAAAGAAGAGAAGAGGGAAAGAAGAAGAGAGAAGGAAGAAGAAAGAAGAAGAAAAATGAGAGAAACCAAGGCTTTCACGGTAAGTTCATCTTCTTCATACGTTGGTAAAGAAATAGGTTGTGGTTTGTGAATGAAGAAGTTCTAGAGAGAGAAAGGGGTTTGTGTAGAAGAAGAAGATTTGAGAGAACCCATTTGATTTTGGGGTTTCTAAGCCAGGTTTTAAGTTTTCTAACCTAGATGGAATATAGGTAGGTTAAGATTGTGCTTGATTTATGTTGATTTCATTGATTGTGATTTTTGAAGTTTTAGGGTTTTATTGAATTGGAATTGAAAAGGAGAAATTGGGTTGTCTCAAGAAACTAAAAGAATCCTACCTAAGAATGTGTTTAAGTATGAAGTGCTAAACTATAAATAGGATTTGGATATTATGAGATCATATGAGGATGGATAATAGATGATGAGAAATTGAGTTATGATATAGAGTAACCAAGTGTTCTTGAAGTGTAAGCTTCTGAATAAGCTAGACTTATAAAAAGGGTAAAGATTGAAAGGAGAAGTTAGAACGATCATATACCAATGAAGTATATGAAACGTATATGAATTATGAAATGGAAATGAGCATAAAGTGCATATTAGAGCATATACCCGGGATTGTCATTAACCATGGATTTTACATAGTCCATTACTACAATTGTGCATAAATGAATGTGTTAAGTGTACAATTATTGATGAGTGTGCAATTGTGTCTTGCATAAATATGTTGTGCAGGTCAAGTGTCGCATTCATGCGTTCCCAGAAATTGAAAGAAAATGCTAATCTAGAGCGTACTGTGAGTAACCTAATTGGTTCCTCAATTTCTGATTGTTAAATGCTGTGTGAACTGATTTCAATTGTGAATTGTATGATTATGTGAATGATTAGGATTGAAATGCCTGCTTTTGACAAATTGGATGTGACTGCTACATGATTCTAAAAATTGAGATAAATAGGCTTTTACAGCCATATGACGATGAATTATTAGGCATATGCATTTCATACAAAAATGCATGAACAGATAAAGAACGTTGTGACCTGAGTCGCCACTAATACTGAAAAGAGCTTTGAGCTCGAACACTGTTACTGAACCGAGCCTCGAGCTCGAGGGGAGTTAATGCATCCTGCATGAGGGCTCTCTTACTCCCTAGACGCGCCCATCGAACACATCCATCGAATAAGCGCCGGTCACAACATCAAATAAATCGAAAAGAGTCACATATGCATTGCATACAAATATGAAAATTGATTTGAGATAATTACTGACTGCTGTGATGGCATGAGAAGTTGCGAACTGCTATATGTTATTTTTGAATGTTATTGTGATGTGTTGTACGCAATTTGCGTAATGCATGAATTGAGTGAACCATCGATGATGGTTTCTCATTGAGTTCGCAAAACTCACCCAAAATTTGCAACTATTTTTCAAGATAAGAAGAATACCCTGTTAGGCCAACGGGAGTATGCTGGCAGCATTCAAGTGAATGATAGAGGTCAGGATCAGTTCGCGTCTGCATTGCATGTCTATATTTTTGTATTAAATTGTTTCTTCCATAAATTTTCGTATGAATTGTATTTTGAAATGACTCAAGTGTTTGTAGTTGTGGAAGGGCCCGGATGACTATTGAAAATTGTGTTTAGTGAAAAGTTTTTGAAAAAAAAAAGTCAAATGGCCATATGGGAATTTGTGTAAATGGCATCGTATGATGGGAAAGGGCTTATGCCCCATTTGATTATTGACTCCCATGTGTGTAAAAAAAATGTATACCGATTTTGATTGATCGAGTGAGTAGCACACCACCCTCTCGGGGCACGGTTTTGGATATCACCATCGATATCGGGTTCGGGTCTTACGGGAGTGGGGTGTTACACTTAATACTGAGATGAGATCTTATGTGTTAATCACCATATAAAGTAAAATGAGAGATCTAGAAGGAAAAACCAACATAAGGGCAAAACGGTAATTTTACCCTTTGTTGTGCGGATGGCTATAATAAGGTTCTAAATAGGGTTTGGAATGGGAAATATTCTCATAATATTTAATAATTCAAGAGTTCAACTAATTGTCTTTAGTGGAATGACATTTAGTTAATAAGCTATAATTAATTCCAATGAGATTGAATTAATTCTGGGCTTATTGGAGCTTGAATTATCAAAGTCCAATAAGATTCAACACTTGGCTTTAAGGAAGGTTATCAAGCTAAGTAAGAAATATAAATAAAGGTTAATTAGAAGCCCATAATTGAATCTTGGGCTTGGTCTAATTAAAGAAGCCCAAATGTACATTTAGTAATGGGCTTGGTTTTTGGTTTAATGTAATTAATTATATTAATTATATTAAAACAATTTTTTTAAGAAGAAGATAGCAATTTTGGTTATTCCTAAGTTAAATGTGTAACCACACATTTGACATTAAAATGCTAAATAAAGATGGTCTTTATTGTGGTTAGTCATCATTAAATGGAGTTATGAACTTACCATTAAATGGTTTAATGGTTGTCTTTTAATGTTGGCTTGTAACCTATTTGCATTCATTAGATTAAAGATGAAAGATGTACATTAGATAGACCATCTTCCTTCTTTCTTCTTGACAAAACCGAAATTGGGTATTGAATTTTAGGTTATGGTCTTTTCAAATAGCCATCATAAAGATAAATGAAGATAATCTCATTTGTTGGTTGTTTTATGAGTGATTAATGAAAGAAGTGATGCATTTGATGCCTCTCTCTCCTTCCATCCATGGATATACGAAATTGGTAGGCAAGAAAGAGTTCTTGCATGTTCTTTACACCTTCTCTCCTTTCATGAAAGAGAGAATCGAAAATACTAATTGAAAGAGTTTTAATTTTGCTTCTTCTTCTTCTAAGAAAATCTCCTCCAAACATTTCTTCTCCATTCCCACCAAAGGATTTTGTTAACCTAATTGTCCTTGAAGAACTGGTGGTAAATCTAATTGGTTGAGGATACTACAACAAGGAGAAAGTAGATTGCTAAAGGAAAAGAGTCAAAGGCAAAGGATTTGGATACACGAAGAAGGAGAGGATAGCGCAGCAAGGATTTAAACATGTACCCAAGGAGTCGGTAATATTCCTGAACTTGTTTATATTTTATTATCCTTATACCATATCATGTATGGATTGGCATGTTGATTTGGATTTGTTGCTTCTGCTGCAAGTAATGATTTCTTAAAAGTTTTGAAATCTACCGTTTTTCCAAACAAAGCATGTTTTCTTTTTCCGATCCAACAGTATTTTCATCTTGGCAAAGGTGAAACACTCAAGAACATGGCATCTGTTTCACTTTTCATCGGTGGTAGTACACTGAACTTCCAAATCTTTCTCCATATATTCACAACTTCGATGTGATCCATCAAAATCCATTAGTCTTTCGAAAGCCACTTCATTCAGATTTTAAATTCATTCACTCACTAACAGTATCCCAACTTTGTTCTGGCTTTTACTCAGGGTAAACAACTCTTTTTGTCGTCTTACGCCTCTAATGATATCACCAGGATAATGATGATTATGCCTGTAGTCACTTTGCACTATACATGAAACTCAAACATGTAATCGCTCAGTTCGATATTCTTAGCCGCCAATTGCTCTTTCAATGTACTCTTACTAGGACATACATCTGGATCAGGTAGTACACATACTTTTTCATCCAATCATAGTCCCTCAAATTCTCACTTGGGCTTTCCCAATTCCTTTTTGCATTTTAACTCGACATTATACACTCCACATATGTGGTACTCTGCTATTGAATGTTCTAGCCGACGCAGTTGATTTTAACACTAGCTTTATTAGGACATGTTCATTAGCACAATCATTCAATCTTTTCCAATTCAATTCGTACCTCCATCTCTACTAATCTGTCTATTCATATGTATATCCAATGTTTCTTTACACATCATGATTCCAAGCTTTCAAACCAATTATTAACTATGGCAGAAATTTTCAAGTCAGGTACCCAAATTTAGCTCATGAGACTACAATTGTCCTTAGGTACTGTTGCAATAGATTGTATCTTAATCTCTCATGGAAACTTTGTCATATACAGTAAAATCGCCAAATCGAAGCGGTATAATTAACACTGGGGTTATGAATTCCTCAAAAATTCTTTTTATCTTCACCAATGCAGCTTACATATATTCCACAAATATTCAAAATTTCATCTTCCTTTGTCGATAAGATCATAGTCACTCATTGATATCATGTTACTTGTTAACTCCAATAGATATAACCTCAAACTTATTGTGTTTATATTTAGTTCTTATAATTCCTTAAGTAACTAATTCCTCAGTGACGTAATATTATCATATGATCTTTTCAATCTGATATAATTTGTGCTTCCCCAAACATATTTACACTGACTATAATGTGAACCTAAGTTCACCTCACAGTAGCAAGAGTATCTTCTCGAATTGCTGAAATCCACTTATTTAGTTGGATACTTTACATCAACAAAAACCCTTTTCTAACTCTTATACTTGAGTCTTTGCTATGAATGTAACTCCAATATTCACTTTTGACTCACTATTTACTTTTTTTTATTAAGAAGACAGCACATTACAACTTCTCTTGGAGACCTGTCATCTTATTTCAAAATTTCCTCCGTTGCGCCTGTCGATTCCTTTCTGAAGCAAACCCGATTGCATCAAGCGAGGGGTCTTTGACCTCTGGACAATGGAAGAATTACCAGATTCCATTGTTGAATTGAGAGAAGGGCTTATGAACTCAGCTACTGGTCAAGGAAAACCTACCTTCATTGGTCATAAACTAAATTACCTGGCTTTCTGACCCTATCTCAGTGATTTCTTGGTACAAACCTCGATATTATTTATAAATCCTTGTCAATCACCTATTGCCCATGAGTACTTATTGGTCATTCTTAATACCTCAAGAAACTGAATTTCAACATTTCATACTATCTTAATAAACTCATTTCGTATCATGCCTTCTATGGTCAATACATCCTCGATAATAAGGCTCAATGAGGCATTAAGCAATTTCATTTACTCAAATACTCTGGTATATACCATCCAAAATCCTTACATCTTACCTGGAGATGTATTTATATCAAGTCTCCAATCATTAACAGTCGCTAATGATACTGATATTTCAATTTACTCTAGATACCATTTCTATTCTTGTTCCTGCCCATTATTGGAGTTCACCATATCATCATAACAGAAACCGATTTTGTAGGCCCATATCGTGCCCTGCACTTTTTCCTCACATTATCACACATATTGACAGCGATTCTACTTTAATTTTCCAGTATTTACCTATTTTGAGTGCATTCACTCTTCTCCTTTGAATTATCATCTTTTTCCAAAATTGCGTGCATACATACAATCCAAACCTAGGTGCATTTCTAACTTTCTCCTTACTACACATCATGTATCACGTTTCATCACTTGTAAAGTCATGTTTCTATTATTTCATCGGCCGTATGTATATTCTATCCTTTCACAATCTTAGAAAAGTTATTTCTTTTAACCAAGCTTGTACATTTTAATCTCATCATTTCAGCTTCTTCCTGACAATATCTTCATTTCTCTATCTCATTCTAAGGGAGAACATTATGGTACAATATCGATATCCCATAATACACACCAACACAAATGTAGTAAAGCTATATCTACCTTATTGAACCATGTACTTTTTCTCATTTCCAATTATCCCCATTTTATCGGACATACCAGTTAGAATCATAAATACCTAGTCATCATGAACTTTTGATCTCACATAGACATATTCTTATGCTAAATCATATTCTTATCACTTTTAACCGATATTTTTCTCATGTCCAAATTTGACCTCTCCAGGCTATAGCAAATTTCATTTTCTTTCAACTCGATTTATACACTTCAGGTATCATTATTCATTGTGATATCACTTTTTCCTTAATCAGCCCATGCCAATACATTCGCATTCATCTCACATTTGAGGAATTATTAAATTGCCCATAAACCTTCATTTGCTCACATTCTCATCACGTTTCTCACACTTAAACACTTAACACATACTCATGCATATGACTCATACTTATACGACTCAGACTAGGGATCAGTTTCCACTGTCTGCTATGACATGACTTAAATGCATGTAACTTGACCAATGTTTCAGAAAATGCCCATATAAGCTTGTACTTCTGGGCTCTGATACCACATAAATGTAACACCCCACTCCCGCATGACCCAAACCTGACATCGATGGTGATATCCGAGTTCGTGCCCTGCGAGAGTGGCGTGCTACATCACTCAGCCTAAACTCAATATAAATTTTTTTTGAACACACAACATACACTATGTCGAAATCAATTAACATATACAGTCAATAGTACAATTTATGACCATGGGGGCCCTTTTTATGAATACAAATCAATTCAGTCCGTTGACTTTACAAAAATGACCTAATCATTTGTACAAAAATTTAGAAAATAATTTTATACAGAAGTGTGCAACACTAATGCAGACTCGAACTGATCCCGACCTCTTCTCTCACTCACATGCGGTTGCTATACGCCCGTTGACTAACGGGGTATTCTTCTGGGTCCTGAAAAATAATTGCAAATTTTGGTTGAATTTTGCGAACTCAGTGAGTGACCATCATCGATGGCTCACCCAGACATAGAACGCAATATTCACATAGCTCACTTCTTTTCATAGTGCACATTCACAATATTTCACATTCACTCGTTTACAGAATTGCACATTCACATTATTCATATTCGATATTTCTATTATGCAGATGCAATGCAAATGAGACTCACTTTTTATTTATTAATTTGCTGTGATCGAGTGCCTAAACTGTCTCATATAGGGCTCATTAATAACTGTCTCTTATCCTATTGGAGGATACAAAGCTCATTAAACATTGAGCCGGAGACTCTAAATCACTTATGAGCTCGAAGCTTATTTTCACTCGTTGATTTTAAAGCTCTGATCGGTGGCGACTCTAGTCACAACAGCCATTATATTTCATACACTTATGCTATGCAATACATCAGTCACATCTACTCACTTTCTCATGTCATCGGATCGTAGTCTGGCATTAGAACACATTTATTTCATATAAGCATAAGGCATGTGCCTTTCACTCAATCAAATATATGTAAGCAAATGAATATGAAATGCCCATGTGACAATTTCCAATTTATTTCGATTTTGTGACCGAGAGCCTGAACTGTCCCAATATGGGCACATTAATCATTGAGCCTGAGGCTCTAAATCACTGTGGGGCTCGAGGCCCGAGTACAATCATTGAGCTTTTAGCTTTCGGTGGCTGCTCCGGTCACAACTGTCATTATCTGGTTATATATTCATAAATGAAATGCATATGCCACAATTAATCATATTACTATGCACGTATGCATATGTCATAATCAACATTTATGTATCACAATTAATCACATGTATCCCAATTAGTCACATCATAGGCACATAGGTCGCAAATTCACATACAAGTACCACTTCTATAACCAACTCCCCAGTACACAATCATCAGACCTTCTGTCCGGAATTCACATTCACAACAAACCTCAAACCCACCATTATTCACCCATTCAGCAATAAATTTATACAAAATGAAAACAAAATAGAATAAAGGGTGAAATAAGACCATCTCGGTCTACTCACAGTACGCTCCAGATTAGCATTTGCTTCCTAATTCTGGAAACGTCTGACTGCGAACTCTTAGCCTACACAACCCATTCATTCAACACGTTGCACACACATTAATAGTTTTGCACAATTATAATCATTGACGCACATATATGTACGATGCATGTTCATGACTATCCCGGTATCAATTGATAAATTTTATCTCAATAACAATTCCAATATCACAACTCAAGTATGCCTAGGGTTTAGCCGCACTAAAATCCTTAAACTCGCAATTTATGCTTATTGAAATCTTTTGAGTCTACTACTCCCGATCGATCAACTAGGGGTAACCTAGTCAATCTCCCTTGAAATTTTTTTTTCCCTAAGCAGTAGGAATCCATAAACACTAAAATCACTGAATTCGGATCTCTATAGGTCCAATTATGGCTAAAACACTTTCAGCTCTTACTAATCCAAGACTAAACACTATACTCAACTTCAATTTAGAAATTGAAAATCTTAGGGGCTGAATTGAAATTCGATTCTTTCAGATAACTTATAGCCCCACGTCTCTAGTTTATTTAGAAACAATAATCAACTCAATTAGATCTCTACAGATCAAGAATTTACCAAAATACTGAACCATGTTCAGAAATTTTTCCATCTCATTGATTAAATCAATATCTTTTAGTTTAATCTCAAAAATCCACGATTTTCGATGGACAGATAGAGGGATGTCTTAGGAATCCCACGCTTAAAAAATCAAGTTGATCAGATGTTGGACGGAAAAGATATAGCCAAAAGAGTGAAGTGTATTCAGAAAATAATCTTCCTTAAACAAAATGGGAAGTCGCGATCGTGTGCATGCACGATCGCCACATTCTGGCAGACCAGCGGAGGCCGACCGATTGCCACATTTCAGGCCGATCGGTCGCCACATTTCTGGCTGACCTATCGCCACATTTCTGGCCGACCGATCGCCACATTTCTGGCCGACCTATCACCATATTTCTAGCTGACCGATCGCCACATTTCTGCCTGACCGATCGTCACATTTCTGGCCGACCGATTACCACATTTCTGGCTGACCTATCGCCACATTTCTAGCCTACCGATCGCCACATTTCTGGCCGACCGATTTTCACATTTCTGGCCGACCTATCGCTACATTTATGGCTTACCGATCGCCACATTTCTGGCCGACCGATCGTCACATTTATGGCCGACCTATTGCCACATTTCTTCACCAACGTCTTAAATTCCAAACTCCATAACTTTTGATTCAAAACTCCAAAATTTATATCAATAGAAAGCTAAAAGGAAGCTCTACAACTTCTATGAAGAACCCAAAAATCAATTCTGTCTCTAAAGGGGTCAAATAGCCACTCAACATTTCTGTCCACTAATGATCATGCCAAACAGTAACAAAAACTTCTAAAAATTATAACTTAACATTCCATGGTCCAAAAATTACAAACTTCACATCAATGGAAAGATTAAAAAATAATATAAAACTTTCATGAAGACTAATTTCGCAAAATCTGTATTATTTACCCTAGAAAAATTCCCCAAAGTCTCAGGTCGTCAATGATAGACTCATAAATATGGAACTATTCACCCTACACATATCGCCCACTTTCAAGGAAAAATTCAGAATCCTTCAAGCCAAAATTAGACAACACTTCCTTCATAACAATTCTAGCCAAACATCTCAAGTTGAAATCAAGCTAAACCTCATCTCAATAGGATAACCATATAAACAGTTATGACCAAATCATTGGAACATACACAAAGCAAAGTTTCCAGATTCACAACCTAACTCACATTCTACATCTTCCATACCATTTTCTAAACCAACCAACACTCAATTCACTTCATATATCCACCATAACTAAACCACAACCTATCCTTGAACATTAGTCCACAAATGGCAGCACACGCACTCAATAATCTTTTTCTACACTCATCAATCATCAATTAAACAAGCAAATTTCATACCTATCTATAACAACACAATTTGCATGCAATTAGGTTCACAACCATCACAAATAATGCATTTAATTCCAATTTCTAACATAAAGCACAACCTTACCTACTTAAGCTTCCACTTTCTTCAATTCTTCACAAAAACCACAAACTCACTGATCGCGGCTCTGTCGATTCGATCTTACGATCGATCCTTGGAAACCGGTCAAATATAAAAAGTTCCAAGATTGCGGTATAGGTTGCAATCCTCGGGTCGTCTCACTTAATTGGAACCAAGTGAAAAAGGTCTAAGCTAGCCTAAATATCAAAAATTGCAATGAAAGTTGATAAAATGGGGGTTTGGTATTTTGGTTAAAACTGATAAAGTAATCAAAATTGGACAAAAAGTATAAAAGAATATTTTTGGAATTTTGGAAATAATGCAATTAACAAAAATCAGATAGAAATCAAATTGATAAAAATCCTCTTAAAAATGGGCGCAGGCTATCACGATTCAAAAATGATTTACAGTGACACAATCCACTAAGTTTCGAAAGATCAACCCTAAAGGACTCTTTAGGTCCAAAGATTTAATTAATGAACTCCATTATTTAAATCTTTGTTAAAAACCATATTGTGAAAATTGCACAAGCAAATGCAATCGGTCAAAGGGGTCAAAACACAGCAATCTTAATCAAACACAACTAGGCAGATGAAGATAGTAAATGTAATACCCAATCACATATATGAAACTTCATATATTAAGCACAAAACATTCTACAAATCACTTTGTCCAAATCCCAACATAGTGTTCAACACACGGTTAAACTATAACAGTGCTAATCTAGCTATACCGATGCAACCTCTAACTCAGAGTTTACACAAATATAACTAAACTACAGACACTATATGATTACTCCCCTTTTGAAGCTTCTGTGAACTCAAGCCATTGCTACATCTTCAAGAGGAAATATGGCTTAGCTACGCATAGCTCTGGTCTGTCTCTCGACTGTTGAAGATGGAGTGATACTCATGGTAGTAGTTGGTGTTGACGGTGGAGGTGGCGATGATGGTGATGATGATGAACGATGATGCTGAAAACGGCGGATGAAGATGGATTCGAATGTCGCTTCTTCGCTTCCAGTCTGCAGATTCCTGCCTCCGAGTCTTCGCCTCTGCAGATTAAGTCTGCGTCTGACCTAAAAATAGCAAGTTTTTATATGATGGGTGTGGGTCGGGTCAGAGCAGTGAGACAAACTTTCCATATAAGGTCGGATATCTGCTCGTACGTCGCAACGTATAAATAAAAATTAAATCGCGACGTAGAATTGCTCGCCGTCGCGTCGTGCGGATCGTAATACGTCATGACGTGTGGAAGTGATGTGCTCATCGCGACGTAGATTAATATTCATCGCGACGCGCGGATTGACCACATGATCGTTGACTTCGATTGACTCCTTTACTCCTCGCAATAAAATAACAATTTGCGTATCAATTGTCCTCATAAAATTATAGAGAAATTAATAGCAGATGATGACAATTTACTGACAAATTGCAAATTAAAAGAGTGCATTATGAGGAACCAATTTAAGCACAAAAATTATCAATTAGGAGTCAACACATGCACAAGCAGCTATGAAAATGCAGCCAATTTATAGTATAAACTTGGCTGAATCAAATTCCCCCACACTTAGACCTTTGTACTCCTGGACAAAGTTTACAAGAGTCAAAAAGAATACAAGAGGAAAAGAAAATATCTGCCATGCTCAAAACAATAAAAGGAGATTAACGCAATTCATTTCCTCAGAAATCATCCACAGAAAAGTAAAAGAGTTCTAGTAAAACAAACATTGAAAGAATTTAAGTGCAAGAGATTGAACAAAAGAGAATCACTCAGGATATAGTGTGTATGCTCATCTCACTTGTGTCTAGGGATATTGTTGCTCTCAGTCTGCTTAATCCATCTCCTCCCATAGGCTTGTGTCAATTCTATTTCTCCACTACAAGAACTATCATTTTGAAGATCAAGAGGACTTTGAGGGTTGTAGTGTATGGTAGGCTAAATGAAAGGATGAGGTGAAAGAAAGAAAGAATAGTATGAGCAAATGCACTAAACAAGGAATTTATGTCAATAGTTTTCTGAAACTAAATGTATGCATAAATAGAATGCATTTTTTTATGCAATATATATACTGCATAAATTATTATTGATCTTGCTTTTTTTATGAATTGAAAAACACTTTATGTCCCCTTTGTGGACTTTTTTTTTCATAAGCAAAATAACTAATGACACCATAAAAATATGAATGCAAATGCTCATAACAGGAAGGCTCAAAGGGCTAGCAAGGGATAAAGATGTAAGGGGCAGTGTTTAGGGAAATGGGTTGAGGAAGGAACGCCTCTATCACATCAACAAAAATTCAGTCCATTAAGCTTCACGTAAGAATTAAAACAAGTTCTAGAGGAGAATGAAATAAGCAGATGCACACAAAGATAAAAGAAAATTTATGGCTCAAATATCCTTCCAACAAGGGTATTATCTCTATGAATAATCTCAAGTCTCAAAAACTTAAAATGTTATTTTTGTTAGAATGCTTCCATTCACTGTGTTTTGAAAACATAAAGAGAAAAATTTTGCCAATTCCAACTATTATTAAAAGAATGGGAGGTATTTTCAAAAACTCAAGCATCATTTTGAAGCTAGTAAAAACTTTGAAGAAAATAGCCACAAAAAATCCAGTGCAGAAAATGTTTGATTGAATGGAAAAATGAAGCACAAGTCATTCATGCATACATGTGACGTCATGGCGAAGAAATGAGGCGACGTCAGAACGCAAGACGTCATGACGTAGAATGGGTGACGTCGCGACGATACACACTCGGAAGAATATTTCGTCATGACGTGTGATCACTGTCATGCGAAGAAATGCAGAATGGAAGAAAGATGTAAAATGCACCAAGTTAATTGACAGAATGCACCAATTGGCCATCAATTCATAATCACAGCGTCAATAGTCATGCAATATGGAGGATAAATGGGGAAACAACTCCCCCACACTTAAAACACACATTGTCCTCAATGAAAATGTGGAGGAAGCTCAAATGCATAGAAGTTCATGAAGGAACTGAGAAGGTATTATAGGAAATGAAAGGAAAACAAAAGAAATTATTTATCTAACTAGCTCTCCTCCAAACTTGTTAAGACAAATAGTAAATGCGAAGTGCAAAAAGTAAATAAACAAGTGAAGGAGACGAAAAACCTGATATTTACGGCGGTTGTTGGTTCTCATAATAGAGCTTCAAAAGATGGCCATTCACCTTGAGTCTTGTTCCAGTTCCTTCATGTAGAAGCTCTACCATGCCAAAGTTGTGCACCTTTGTGACCAAATACGGTCCCTCCCAACGAGTATTGAAAGTCCCATGTTTAAAAGTGAAACGAGCTTTGAATAATAGGACTTTGTCTCCTTCTTTGAAACTTTTCCGCCGAATGATTTTGTCATGCATCAATTTTGCTTTTTCTTTGTAGAGTCGTGCATGCTCATATGCTTCCAACCTTAATTCCTCGAGCTCTTAAAGCTGCAACTTCCTCTCCATTCCGGAAGATTCCAAGTTCATATTGCATTGTTTGATGGCCCAATATGCTTTATGCTCCAATTCCACAAGTAAATGGAAATCCTTTCCATAAATCAAACGGTAAGGGGACATAGATTTATAAGCAGTCCGATATGTCTATAGTGCTTCCTCGAGGCGAAGGCTCCAATCCTTCTTGGATGGCTTTACTATTTTCTCCAAAATGTGCTTCACCTCTTTGTTAGAAACTTCGGCGTGTCCATTGGTTTGTGGGTGATATGCAGTGGAGACTTTGTGAGTGACCCCAAATTTCAAAAATAAGTTGTCAATGACTCTATTACAAAAATGGGTTCCCCTATCACTCACCACAGCTCTCGGTATACCAAATCGACAAAAAATGTTGGACTTAAGAAACTTAGACACAGCTTGAGCATCATCTTTTCTAGTGGGGATGGCCTCTATCCATTTTGACACATAATCCACAGCTAAAAGGATATACACAAATCCAAAAGATGGAGGAAATGGGCCCATGAAATCAATTCCCCAAACATCAAAGATTTTACAAAATAAGAGAGGTCGTTTTGGAATTTCATGTCGTTTGCCTAACCCTCCAAAATGTTGACATTTATCACATGACCGACAAAAGTTAAATGAATCCTTAAAAAGGGTAGGCCAATAGAAACCAGACTCGAGAATTTTCCTAGATGTTTTTCTTGCACTGAAATGCCCACCACAAACCATTGAATGGCAAGCCGAAATTATATCATCATACTCTTCATGAGGCACACATTTTCTGATCACTTGGTCACTGCACATTCTCCACAGATGAGGGGCATCCTAAATGTAATGTCGAGCTTCACTCTTTAGCTTCTGAGCTTGTGCCTGAGACATAAAAGGAGGGGTGAGTCCAGACATTAGGTAGTTAACAATATGTGCATACCAAGGTTCTTTAACAATTGAAGCGCATAGAACCGAATCAGGGAATGAATCACAGGTAAGGTCAGAAGAATCCACTCCCTGTGTGTCGTTGGGTGGCCTACTCAAATGATCGGCCACTTGGTTTGCCGCTCCCGCACGATCCTTTATCTCGATATCAAACTCTTGGAGCAACAATGCCCACCGTATCAACCTAGGCTTGGATTGTGGTTTCTTGAGGAGATACCGAACAGCTGCATGATCAGTAAAAATGGTAACATGTGAGTTCAACAGATATTGCTGAAATTTTCCAAAGCAAAAACTACTGCAAACAGCTCTTTTTCAGTTGTTGTATAGTTGATCTGAGCTGGGTCCAGTGTCTTCGAGGCGTATGCAATAACTCTTGTAACCGCCTCCTCCGCTGACCCAAAGATAGCCCCTACAGTACAATTAGATGCATCACATGAAAGCTCAAAAGGTAAATTCCAATCAGGAGCAACTAGAATAGGTGGAGAAATGAGTTTTGATTTCAGCATGTTGAAAGCACTCTTGCAAGAATCATCATATTCAATTTTTTCATCTTTTTGTAAGAGCTTGGAGAGAGGTAACGCAATTTTACTGAAATCCTTAATGAAGCGCCTGTAAAATCCTGCATGACCCAAAAATGAACGTATGTCACGAATACAATTAGGGTAAGGCAAAGAAGATATAACCTCAATCTTAGCTTTATCCACTTCAATCCCCTTGTTAGAAATTAAATGACCAAGCACGATACCTTCACTGACCATGAAATGACATTTCTCAAAGTTCAAAATCAAATTCTTTTCAATGCATCTCTGTAAAACTCTTGCAAGGTTGGATAAGCAAGCATCAAAAGAATCACCATAGACTGTGAAATCATCCATAAATACTTCCATACATTCCTCTAAAAATTCACAGAAAACAGCCATCACACAACGCTGAAAAGTTCCTGGGGGTTACACAAACCAAAAGGCATCCTTCGATATGCGAAGGTGCCAAAAGGGCATGTAAATGTGGTTTTATCCTGGTCCTCCGGTGCAATGGGTACCTGAAAGTATCCAGAAAAATCATCCAAGAAATAATAATGTGATTTGCCCGCAAGCCTTTCAAGCATTTGATCAATAAAGGGAAGAGGGAAATGGTCTTTTCTGGTGGCATCATTTAATCTTCTATAATCTATACACACACGCCACGAATTCTGCACTCTAGTAAGAATAAACTCATCCCTATCATTTTGACCATCGTTATTCTACTCTTTTCTAAGACTACATGAATTGGACTAACCCACTCACTATCAGAAATGGGATATATTATCCCTGCACTCAACAACTTCGTGATTTCCTTCTTCACAACATCTAAGATAAGTGGGTTAAGCCTTCTTTGAGGTTGCCTCTTTGACCCCTCACTCAATAAGATCCGGTGTGTGCAAATGGCTGGACTAATGCTAGGTATATCTGCTAGAGTCCACCCTATTGCTCTTTTGTGCTTCCTCAAAACATTCATGAGTCTCTCTTCCTCAATGTCGAACAAGGTACTAGCAATTATTACAGGTAAGCGCTCATTAGACTCAAGATAGGCATACTTTAAGGTTGAAGGAAGGGGTTTGAGCTCAAGCTCAGGAGGTTTCACAACAGAAGGAGTCAATTGGTGAAGTTCAAGAGAAAAGAGATCACTCCTTTGTTCTTCTGGCGTTAAGTTTGGCTCCTTGTAGGTGGTCGTGGCTAATCCCTCCTGCTTCCCTGAAACATGGACAAAAAACCTTTTTCCAAGATCAAGTGAGTGTAATCCAGTATTAAAATAATCTTTTTGTGACTCATGTTTTTGGCAAGCATTCTCCTCAACTAAATTAATCATGTTCACACCAAAAAGTGAGTAATCCTCATGTGGGTGTTTCATTGCTTCATACATGTTGAAGCTCACCTGTTGGTCACCTACCTCCATGGTGATCTTACCTTCCTTCATGCTGATCATGGTGCTTGCAGTCCGCAAAAAGGGTCGCCTGAGAATTAAGGAAGTATCCTGCACAATTTCATAAGACATATCAAGCACATAAAAATTAGCAGGAAATACTAAACCCTTAACCTGGACCAAGATGTCCTCAATGATACCCATTGGATGCCTAAATGATCTATCAGCCAACTGGAGGACAACAGATGTAGGCTTAATACTCCTCACTCCTAAGGCCTCATAAACTGACTTAGGCATCACATTTATCGCTGCCCCCAAATCTAACAAAGCCCTACCTATAGTTACTTTCCCTAAGATGCAAGGGATGGTGAAAGATCCAGGGTCTTGACACTTGACAGTATCTCATGGTTTAAACAAGGTCGACACATTGGAGCTCACTTGCACTCTCTCATTTGGCCTAAACTTTCTCTTATTAGTGCACAAATCTTTCAAGTATTTTGTATAGGCCGGAACTCTCTTAACTAAATCAAGCAAAGGCACATTCACTTCAACTTTCCCAAACAAATCAATTATTTCTTTCTCATGTTTACTCTCATTCATGCGCTTGCTCATCAAATATGAGTTTGGAAAAGGAAGGTCTTGAATACTTACCTCCTTACCTTTGCTGGATTGCTTGCTCGATTCTCCACTTCCTGCTTAATCATTGGAACTCTCTGAAGTAGTTCCCTTGTTCCTTGAAGCATGCTTTTTCTCTCTCAAAAGCTCTTCTTCCCTCACACTTTCTGATTTCTTAATCTTGTCCTTTGGTGGAGGTACTGACTCACTCTCAATCTCATCCTCACATGTCTCTTCATCATCTTGAGGCTTAAACCTCAGCTGCTTCCCACTCCTGAGGGCAATGGCATTCAGACTCTTTGTATTCATCACAGTATTAGAAGGAATGGTCCCACTGCTTTTCGCTTGATTCTCACTCATGTTGTTAGACAACTGAGTGACATAGGAATTTATGTTCTCCGCCTTGGTCTCCCATTGTTCCATTCTCTTCTCCAAGGCATTGAATCTAGCAGCAGTCTTTGATTAATCCTGTTGAATAAGAGAAGCAATGGCATTAAACTGGTTAGCATTAGAATCCCTCTCTTCCTTCATCAGAGTCATCATACTGTGAAGCAACTGGTTGGTGTCTTCCTTTGGTGGGACCATTAGGGCTTGCTGTTGATTAGGGAACTGGCTAGTGGGAGTACCAGCTCCTCCTCCTTGTGAAAATCTGTTTTGACTCCTGTTCTCCTCATTCCTCCAACTGAATCTAGGATTAGATTTCCATCCTTCATTGTATGTGTTGGAGTATGGATCCCACTTCTAATTAGCTCTTCCTGGATACACAGCTTACACCTCTTCATATCTTCCAGGACAAACACTTGAAATGTGCATCACCGACCCACAATTATCACAACTGGGTGCAGTAATTTCAGTAGAAGATGATGGGCGATGCACATTCAAGTTCTTCAACTCTGCAGTAATACAAGACAACTGTGATGTTATCCTGTTCTCCAGCGAATCTACCTTCGTTTCCAGACTTTCCATTCTCTTTGCTTGAGTTGTCAAATCTCCCAATTCATTCAATCCTTTGGAATCTCTCACACTGTACTGTTGATGGTTGAGGGCCATCTTCTTGATCAAGTCCCACGCTTCCAATGCTGTAAGGTCAATCAAAGATCCTCCAGATGCAACATCTAACATACCTTTCTCTTGACTCTTCAACCCATCATAGAAATACTGCACCAATTGTTCATCAGGAATTTGGTGATGGGGGCATCTAGAAAGAAGATCTTGGAAGTGGTTCCAGTAGTCATACAGTGATTCATCATACTCCTGGCAGGCTGAGTAAATTTCCTTCCTCATCGAAGATGTCCTGGAGGATGGAAAATATTTCTCCAAAAATGCTTTCCTCAGGTTGGCCCAGCTATGATAGGCATTAGCCATATGCCTCGGAAGACTCATGTACCACTCTCGTGCCTTTCCTTCCAAGGACAATGGAATACCTTCCACAACACTTGATCCAAAGTAGCTCCTACTGGCTTCATACTCTGACAAATCATCGTCAAAGCTTGTAGGTGCATGTACGGATCCTCTCCTGCCAAACCATGAAATTTAGGAAGGGAATTAATCAACAAACCTTTAATCTCAAAATTAACATCAAAATTAGGGCAAGCAGCAGTAAATGGATCATAATGCACATCGATGTTGTTGCTTCCCTAATTGTCCCACGTCATTGGTTCTCATTGTTTTCCCTACTCTCATGCTCACCATTTCCTCCATTAGTCCCATTTCTAGGTTGGTGAACGGTAAAATCAGGATTTGGGAAAATGTTTGGGTTTTCAGCCATATTCTCACTATCTCGCTCAACTACTCTCCTTCTTTCTTGTTCTTTCCTCTCTTTCCTAAGTCTCCTCAAATGTCTCTCAACTTCAGGTTGGAATTGAACAAGTCTACCTCTCCTGGGCATGCACAAAAATCAATCCACAAATAAAAGAAATGGTAACAAAAATTCTCACAGTCACACAAAATCGGATAAAAGTGAAATGCGATGAATGCGAGTATATGAGTGTATGATGTATGTATGAGTGTGTATGTGTGAAAAAAGAAAAAGATCAAAGTATGAGATAAAATCAAAGTATGAAGTATGCTTGTGCAAAGGAGAATCAAACTTATGCTATGAACAAGTGTGAAAATAGCACTATCCTAAATGCAAGCAAAAAACAATGATTCCGATTATCAACGACAATAGAAATGAATGACAATGGCTATCCTTCGGTAAACCAATTTCTTGGTTCCCCGGCAATGGCGCCAATTTGATCGCAGCTCTGTCGATTCGATCTTACAATCGATCCTTGGAAACCGGTCAAATATAAAAAGTTCCAAGATTGCGGTATAGGTTGCAATCCTCGGGTCGTCTCACTTAATTGAAACCAAGTGAAAAAGGTCTAAGCTAGCCTAAATATCAAAAATTGCAATGAAAGTTGATAAAATGGTGGTTTGGTATTTTGGTTAAAACTGATAAAGTAATCAAAATTGGACAAAAAGTATAAAAGAATATTTTTGGAATTTTGGAAATAATGCAGTTAACAAAAATCAGATAGAAATCAAATTGATAAAAATCCTCTTAAAAATGGGCGCAGGCTATCACGGTTCAAAAATGATTTACAGGGACACAATCCACTAAGTTTCGAAAGATCAACCCTAAATGACTCTTTAGGTCCAAAGATTTAATTAATGAACTCCATTATTTAAATCTTTGTTAAAAACCTTATTGTGAAAATTGCACAAGCAAATGCAATCGGTCAAAGGGGTCAAAACACAATAATCTTAATCAAACACAACTAGGCAGATGAAGATAGTAAATGCAATACCCAATCACATATATGAAACTTCATATATTAAGCACAAAACATTCTACAAATCACTTTGTCCAAATCCCAACATAGTGTTCAACACACGGTTAAACTATAACAGTGCTAATCTAGCTATACCGATGCAACCTCTAACTCAGAGTTTATACAAATATAACTAAACTACAGACACTATATGATTACTCCCCTTTTGAAGCTTCTGTGAACTCAAGCCATTGCTACATCTTCAAGAGGAAATATGGCTTAGCTACGTATAGCTCTGGTCTGTCTCTCGTCTGCTGAAGATGGAGTGATACTCATGGTAGCAATTGGTGTTAACGGTGGAGGTGGCGATGATGGTGATGATGATGAACGATGATGCTAAAAACGACGGATGAAGATGGAGTCGAATGTCGCCTTCTTCTGCTTCCAGAGTCTCGATTCCAGCCTCCGAGTCTTCGCCTCACAGATTAAGTCTCAAGTCGACCTAAAAATAGCAAGTTTTTATATGATGGGTGTGGGTCGGGTCAGAGCAGTAAGACAAACTTTCCATATAAGGTCGGATATCCGCTCGTACGTCGCGACGTATAAATAAAAATTTGTTGCGACGTTAGAATTGCCTGCTCGTCGAGTCGTGCGGATCGTAATACGTTGCGACATGTGGAAGTGATGTGCTCGCCGCGACGTGTAGATTAATATTCGTAGCGATGTGCGGATTGACCACATGACTGTTGACTTCCTGATTGACTCCTTTACTCCTGCAATAAAATAACAATTTGCAGTATCAATTGTCCTCATGAAAATTATAGAGAAATTAATAGCAGATGATGACAATTTACTGACAAATTGCAAATTAAAAGAGTGCATTATGAGGAACCAATTTAAGCACAAAAATCATCAATTAGGAGTCAACACATGCACAAGCAGCTATGAAAATGTAGCCAATTTATAGTATAAACTTGGCTCAATCACTCACTTCCTTTCCCCCAACACCATACACGATAATCATCATCACTTAAGATGGGTGAGGGTTTGGTAGGATATTTAATGGACAAGGAAAAGAAAGCAAGTAACAAAGAAGAGTGTCTTGTGTGGGTGGAGCTTGAACAAACGAAGGAGGAGCAAGGAAGAAGTTACGGATGAGGAGGAAAAACTTGCATTTTAAAAGTGATTTTAACTTTTTCTAAGGAAGCATCGAGAATCACTTTGTTTAATAATTTAAAAACATAAGGTGGCATGTTAGGCAAGTGACACATGTCACTTGCCACAATCAACCTCTCAAATACCCACTTAATTTCCTTCCAATTCACTTCCAATCTCTAGTCCAATTTCACCCCAAAATTCCAATAGCTTAAACTTCATAATTCCTAAAATTTCCAGTGTCATTGGTCAGTACTTTTTACTACCGATAACCAGTCAGTCTGCCACTTAGCATTTTTCCTAGTTCGAAAAAATACCTCGAAAATTTCCAGCAAAATTTCTAAAATTCTCCCAAAATTTAAAACACACAAAGACCCACTCCAATTAAATTTTCAAGCACAAAAATCATATTTTTCACACAAAAAATCATATTTATGACCAAATATACCGGGAAATGTCATGAATATATGTACAATAATTCACGTTTGCAAAAGTCACTATTTACGTGTATGTGTATGCATGAACATGCCAAGACAATCTTAAACACTCAGAACTCGTTCCAAATGACTATTCTACCCTTCCCCTCGGGGATGGGATGTTACATGAATGGCCTTAATCTGACATCCATAGCAAAAGTTATGCCTCTTGCCCCAAAATCTATCCATTTGTACCTATTAAGCAATAAAGCTAAAATATGTGAGAATTCACCCAATAAAGCTCAAAATTCTTATAGAGATAAGCCAAATCAGCTCCAATTCTCCTTAAAATCATATATAAATAATTTTACTTATCAAATTTCTCCACACTTAAACTATTGCTTGTCCCTAAGAAAAAACAAAAGAAAACTAACTACTAAATCTGCAAACAAGTTATTGATTCCACTTTCGTAGGTGTATGGTGACATTTAGCATATGCCAAAAGCCTTTAAACCACTATTTGTCCACAATGGAGGAGCTATAGTCTCCTTAGGGTTTATTTAAAATGAACGATACCAACAAATATTTTCTTTCCATCATTCCACACCTAATCATCAGCATAGCTCAATCCAATAAGTTGAAAGCAATATAGGTAACAATTGAAATATAAACATAAAGCCACATAATACTTCATAAATTAGATCACAAACTAAGCCACAATAAAACATCATAATGCTTGTAAAAGGTTTGAATCCGTATGGTTGGCAGCTTCTGTAAATCATCCAATTCCATCAAAGGGGGGTTTGGTAGGAGTAAGACTAGTCCTTGTACGATGGTTTCATAGTTGTGCCCTCCTACTTGCACTATTTCTACTTCAACCTAGTGTTACTGAGTTATGTAAGTCCTAAGGATTCAGTGAACAAAATAATTCCTCATATCTTTATGGTTGTCTTATTATTCTATTTGCACAACCTGTAAACATTGTTGAATAATTTAATGTTTTGATTAAATTATTGTAAGGTCTTCAATAACTATTTGGAAATAAGTGTTTCATTATGAAACGTATATTGTTTTGTATAATTTTTAGCTAATATTAGAAGGAAATATACTAAAGTTAACAATGTAGTGTGCATTAGTTGAGTGCACAAGTTTGACATAAGGAAGATAAATGAATGCGATTGAATTATTAATTTTTATGTTTGGTTATACCTTGCGTAGGAGGTTTAAAAGTGATATTATGCCTAATAACACAATCGAAAGCTTCAGTTGATACCAGGAAATAAACACCTGAAACAACAACATTATCATTTATTTAAAGGTAAACATAAGAACATTGATGAATAGATTTCATTAGATGAAGTAATTCATAGTTGCTTATTATGAAGATACATGTGCAAATTAAAAACATTAGAAATCAATAAGTGGGAAGCTTCCAATTACGTTGAACATTATGCTAAAGAAGGCAAATTTGAAGTTGCACATGTACTACACACATTTGGAACATACATGTCACAAGTAAGATATAACAAAAATCTCCTATAGATATGTAATTATAACTATACTACTTCACAAAGGAACATCAGAAGAATATATGGACAAATGCTCCTCTAGATAAGTATGAAATTGAATGCATAATGGAGAATTTTAAACCTCATATTTGGTGAATAGTTTGGTGAATAGTTAACTTTATTCATTCACTTTATTGAATCACTACATGTAGCGTCCCCTTACCGCAGGGTATACACCGGGACGCCCGTAGGTCATTCCGATACATATCCTACGATAAGGGTGAACTACAAAAATTCACTACAATACTTCACATGGCATCATAATAATCATATATCAATATAAAAATCACTAATTTTTGAAACCATAAACTTTCCTCATTTCATTTCATCAGAATCAGAAATTTACATATCTATCATAGTTCACTGTTTATACATCACTCCAAAAGAAATCTAATACAAAAAGCCTAACTAGGTCATCCCCCAAAAATCCCAGCTAACCAATCTGTGAGCCATGACTTCTCTTGCCAACACGATCTACACGACAAAAAAAGTCCCTCTGGAGCTAGGATTTTACTCTCTCGGCCCTGAAAAAGAAGTTGCAATTTTGTGTGAGTTTGCGAACTCAGTGAGGTAACCATCATCGATGGTCCACTCAATTCTTGCAATATTCAAGCATAACACAGTTGTTTCATAAAATCACATTCAGAAGTACCACATGATTGTTATCTCATAAGCACAAGGCATTATGCCTTTCACTCAATCAAAGAAACCAAATCAAATTCATATGAAATGCGTATGTGACACTTTTTCAATTTATTACGGTGTTGTGATCGAGCGCCTAAACTGTCCCAATATGGGTGCATTAATCGTTGAGCCTGAGGCTCTGATTCACTGTAGGCTCGAGGCCCAAATACATTGAGCTTCTAGCTCTCGACGGCTGCTCCGGTCACAACTGTCATTAACTGATCATGCGTTCATGCATGGGGTGCATATGTCGCAAAGAAGCATTATCAACATTACAATCAATCCCAAATTATCACATTCAAACAAAGAGTTCACAAGTAATCACATTTAAAACATGGAGATCCCAAATTCTCAGACAATAGTATTTCTATGTCATAATCTCCCAATACATCGGAACTTCTGTCCGGAATCCATACTCAGAAACACAATCCCACCATTATTCTCCACAGAAGTATAAGCAAATAATAATTGAGGAACCATCTAGGTCACTCACCAATAGCTTCCGAGCTAATGCCTGGAAGTCTCGGCAATGTCTATGGGTTGACGTTCCAAATGCGCCTCTATCACAAGTCAAACACACATATATTACACATTGTCCAATCAAAAATATTTAATAATGCACATGTAGCAATTTAAAATGTGTATAATGCATGTTCGTGACATTCCCGGCACTATCCTAAAAATTCCCATCACAAAATTTTCCTCTAAATATTAGAAACTCATAAACACTAAAATCACTCAATTCGAACCTCTATAGGTCCAATTATAACTAAAACACGGACCAGAAAATAATTACCCGGTCCCCTCACTTCGACCTAACCAATCCCCATCAATTTCATCTCTAAAAATTCCCAATTTTGCATATTATGAAATTAAATATTATACGAATCTGATGCCTTGAGAATCAAGTCAATAAGATTTCGGAAGAAAAAGTTATCAACAAAAGAAAGAAATTAGGCCAAAATAAATAACAAATTAAGAAAATAATAATTAATTAAAAAAACAAAAAAAATAAAACAAAGGGATATAAACCTTCCCTTCTTCCACACTACACAATTCTTCACACAAATGTCCAAAAATTACAATTAAGGACTCATTGGAAAGAGCACAGAAAATCCTACAAGTTTCATGAAGAGCTCACAAACCAATTTCACCTCTAAGGGTGTAAAAAATGCAATCAAATTTGCTGCCTAATCCCATATTTCCCAAAATAGTACAACACTTTACTAAAAATCCTATCTTTCCATTCCTTAAGCCAAAAATTCCAAGTTTTATATCAATCAAAAGAGCAAAACATAATCTACAACTTTCATGAACAACTTAGAAGCAAATTCAACCTGTAAACAAATCAAATTCTCAATCAAATTTTCTGCCTATATAAGTCATTCTCAACAGTAACATAATCTTCCACAAAGCATAACTTCCTATCCCATTATTGAAAAATTACACACTCTATATCACTGAAAAGATCAAAACTCATGCTACAAGTCTCATGAAGGACTTAGAAGCAAATTCCATCTCTAACTAAGTCAAATTTTCCCATTATTGTGGCTGCCCTGTTAAAGCTTGTTAAATCAGCACATGACCTACACCATATCCAAACTTTACAAATTCATAACTTACAATCCCTACATCCAAAATTCGCATATTATACCTCATTACAAAGATAAAACATTCCTCTACAACTTTCCATAAGATCACTTGAGCTAATTTCAACTATAATAGTCCAAAATTAGCGTCAGAACACAGAAATCACCAAAATCCATACTCAGAGATATTACACACATCAAAACACTTTAAGACATAAATTACCATCTGAAAGTTAACTAGCCATAACTTTCAGCCTAAAAATCTAAAAATATCATACTTAGTGGCGATAGAAATCTAACAAGAAATCCTCCAACTTTCATGCAGAAAAATTTCACAAAATCAGTCTACTTGGGCCTAGAAAAATTCCCCAAAGTTCTGGACACAAATCATTCAATGTTGGAGCCATCACTGTTCACCCTACACTTATATCTCACTTTCAAAGCAAAATTCCAAACCTTTCTAGCCACAATTGGATAGAACTTCCTTCATAATAATTCTAGCCAAACTTCTCAAGTTTAATTCAAGCCAAAGCTCATCTCAATAGCACAACCATATCAAAAGTTATGATAAAAAAATTGAAACCTACACAAAGTAAAATTTCCATATTTCATATCTACTCCTATCATTCCAATATCATGACTACATCAATAAAAATCCAATTTAGCCATGAAATCAGCCACAAGTTCATCAAGTCATTCACTTGAATAAGTATTCACAATTTGGCAGCACACACACACAATTTTTTTACTTTAATTTACCAGTCATCTAACATCCTCAAACTTAAGCCAAAACACTTAAAACTATCCAAAACCAATCCAAAACATGTTAAATCATTTATCCTCACACAAACATGCACTTATACCCAAACAATCAAACCACAAGCTTCATGAAATTAATGCACAATAAATCACAATAAATGCCTGTAACTACCAAATTAAGAACATACAACTTCATTCTTACCTAAACAAGCTTCAAATTCTTCCCTTCTTCCACTAACTCACCAAATCCTCTACTTTACTCCACATACACGACAATCACCATGATAAGGGAGGGAGAAAACTTAAGCTTGGACACATGAAGAGGAAGCACTCAAGATAGAAGAGCTTGTCAGAAGGTAGAGAAGAGTAGCACTTTACAAGGAGAAAAGAACCAACGAAGGAGGGAAAGAAGAACCCGCGGAAGAGAAGGAAGAAAGCACTTTAAAATCACCTTTCTCTCTTCCAACTTAAGAATGTCGTGGAAGCTTACAACAAGTAGGTTATTTAAATAACCATAAGAGTAAGACTAAGTAGGCAAGTGACAAGTGTCACTTGCCACTTGTCTTGTTTTTAAGCATCCATTTATTTCCTTCCCAATTCAAATTCAATTTCTAGTTCAATTCCCAATGGCTCATATAAAAAATTCCTAAAATCATGTATCTAAATTTCCAGTGCCATTGGACAGTCTTTTCCAATACCGAAAATTCAATCAGTCTGCCACTTGGTAATTTTTCAGGTTCAGAAAAGTATCCCGAAAAATTCTCAGAAAAATTTCTAAGATTTTCCAAAAAAGTAAAACACACAAAAATCCACTCCAATTCAATTTTCAAGCACAAAATCATATTTTTTTCACAATAATCACATTTATAAACACACATGCCGGGAAATGTCATTAAAGCATGTACAATCATGTGCATGTGCAAAAATTGCCATTCATATATATCTAAAGGCCATATGATGCATGAACGTGCCGAGATAGGTTTAAACACTCCTAACCTGTCCTAAATGACCAATTTACCCTTCCCATCGGTGATGGGAGGTTACAACTCTCCCCTTCTAATAAAAATTTCGTCCTCAAAATTCTTACCTGCTTGATCGAACAGGTGAGGATACTGTCTTCTCATATGCTCCTCGGTCTCCCAAGTTGCTTCCTTCGTTGAGTGGTTCCTCCATAGGACTTTCACCAATGGAATAACCATGTTCCTCAACTGCTTAACCCATGATCCCACAATCTGGACCGGCTCCTCAACATAACTCAAATTGCTAGCCACCTCAATCTCCTGAGCCGGTATCACATGTGTCGGATCTGATTGGTACCGTCGGAGCATATCATATGGAAGACATTATGTAACTGAGACATCTCACTCGGTAAAGCCAGCTTATAGGCCAAAGGTCCAATCCTCTCAAGGATCTCATAAGGACCAATGTACCTAGGACTTAACTTGCCTTTTTTACCGAATCTCAGTACTCCTCTCCACGGTGACACTCGTAGGAAAACTCTATCTCCCGGATAAAGATTTTCTCTTCGGTTTGCTTAACTTGCAACCCAAGAAAGAACTTTAACCCACCCATCATACTCATCTCAAAGTCATTTTTCATCAGACTCTTAAAACTCATACATAACTTCTTTGAGGTAGCACCAAATATAATATCATCAACATAGATTTGTACTAAAATAAACTCATTCTCATAATCCTTTCTAAAAAGCGTCTTATCAACTTGACCTCTACTAAACCCACTCTCAAAGAGAAAAGTACTTAGACGATCATACCAAGCTCTAGGAGCTTGCTTCAGGCCGTATAAAGCTTTATGAAATCTATAGACATGATTTGGATTCCTAACATCCTCAAAACCTGGAGGTTGCTTAACATACACCTCTTCGTCTATAAAACCATTCAGAAAAGCGCTCTTCACATCTATCTGAAAAAGCTTTATATCATGACAAACATCATATGCTAGCAATATCCTAATAGCTTCAAGTCTTGCTACTGGAGCATATGTCTCATTGTAGTCTATTCCTTCTTGCTGATTATAGCCTTGCGCTACTAATCTAGCTTTATTTCGACTCACTCGACCTGATTTGTCTAACTTATTCTTAAAAACCCATCTGGTTCCTATAATGGATTTCTTCGAGGGTTTTGGAACTAAAGACCAAACATTATTTCTAGTAAACTGATTCAGCTCCTCTTGCATGGCTAAAACCCAAGCTTCGTCCTGAAGAGCTTCCTCAATCTTCTTAGGCTCTATTTCAGAGATGAAAGCCATATTAGCTTCTCTTCTGAATTTGGACCTTGTTCTTACTCCTTCTGAGGTCTCCCCGATAATTAGCTCTTCTGGATGAAAACTCCTATATTTCCAATCTCTTTTTAACCCAATAGTTTCTGGAATATCTTCAACCTTGTCTACTTGAGTTCCTGATGATGGAGTTTCTGTTGTATCATCTAAGTTCTTTGAAGGACCTTCACTCTCCATGTCATCTTCCTTATGGGGTTGGGAACAATCATCAAACTTGACATGGATGGTTTCCTCAACTGTCTTTGAGATAAGGTTATATACCCGAAATGCCTTAGATGATGATGAGTAGCCTAGAAAAATTCCTGAATAGGTCTTTGAGTCGAACTTATCCAATAACTCCTTTATATTCAGAATAGAGCACTTGCAACCGAATGGATAAAAGTAAGATATGTTCGGTCTCCTTCCATTCCATAACTCATAAGGAGTCTTCTTCAACAGAGGTCGCAACAGTATTCTATTCTGAATAAAGCACGTTGTATGCACGACTTCGCCTGTAGTACTTAGAAGATTCATCTCACACAAAGATAGTCCTTTCCATCTCTTGAATCGTCCTGTTCTTCCTTTCAACAACTCCATTCTGTTGTGGGGTCCTGGAGCGAGAAATTGTAGAAAATTTCATTCTCCTCACGAATAATCTAAACTTCTCATTCTCAAACTCTCCACCATGATCACTCCCGACATCGGCTATAGTACTCCTTTTCAATTTGTAACTTTCGAAAGGGTCCTAAAACACTTAAAAGACTCATCTTTGTGTGACAAAACAATATCCAACAAAACCTAGTAAAGTCATCAACAATAACAAGTCCATATTTCTTTCCGCCAAGACTTATCATCTAGTTGGACCAAATAAATCCATATGTAACAACTCTAAAGGTCTGAAGATGTTACAAATTTTTAGAAGAAAATGATGTTTTAACTTGTTAACCTTTCAAACAACTTTCACAGAAAAATTCTTTGTCTAAACTCATTTTTGGTAAACCTCTTATCAAATCATATTTTGCCAACTTTGAAATATGTTTAAAAGAGACATGACCTAGCTTTTTATGCCAGATTAGTCTTTCTTCTTCAGAAGATAAAAAACATGAAACATTTTGATTTTGAAACTCTTCTAAATCAATTTTATAAAGATTATTTCTTCTCTTGGCGTAAAAGAATATAGACCCATCTTTGTTTCTGACTTCACAAAGATTTTGATTGAACGTGACTAAGAAACCAGAATCACACAATTGACTGGCACTAATCAAATTGTGTTTCAGACCATCAACAAGCAGTACATTATCTATGCATGCAAAGGAATCTTTACCTATTTTACCGATTCTAATTATCTTGCCCTGCTGGTTGTCTCCGAAAGTCACCGATCCTCCCTTCTTATACTGAAGATCTAGGAACATAGACCTTCTTCCCGTCATATGTCGCGACAACCACTGTCTAAATACCAACGGTGCTTGTTGCATCTTCCAAGGAAGGGTATCTGCAGGAGAAATTATTTTACTTTTTGGTACCCATATTTTCTTGGGTCCTTTCTAGTTAGTAATATGCACATAATGAGTCCTTTGATGCCTTATACTAGATTGTTGATGAATATATGTTTGGTAATACCTTTTATTTTGAGAGAAAGGCTTTCTATCATAATGAGACTTATTACTCGTAAACCCTAATCCAGTTTTATCACTTGGATGTCTATATTTTTCTAACATCTCATTCATTTTCTTTGTACTCTCAGTGAAGGTAGCTAAATTAGATGAAAAGACTCTTAATTCTCAGCTTCAGCTGATTGATCTCATCAGATTTATCTACAACTTTCTTTTTCTCCTCTATTTGTTTCTTTAAGCAGATATTTTCTCTCTCTATTTCTTCTGTATGTTTAAGGTTTTCTTCATACTTCTTCTTTAACATTTTATACTGTTTCAGAATAGCATGAGAATCCTCTAATAGTTCTGAATAAGTGTCATACAAGTTATCGTATTCAGAAGTTACCTCCTCATCACTTTCTTCCTTGGCTACTAGGCAGATATTTGCATGTTCAGATGTCTCGGAACTTGTATCTGACTCTGATGAATCTAGATCTTCCCAAGTTGTCATCATGCTTTTCTTGCCCTCTCTACTCTTCTTTGGTTTCTTCTTTAGAGTAGGACATTCGGACTTGTAATGTCCAGGTTGATTACACTCGTAGCATATGATAGATGTCTTTTCTATTTTACCATCATCTTTGCAATTCTTCTTGAAGAGTTGACTTCCTTTGGACTTCTTCTTCCACATCTGTCTTATCTTCCAGGAAATGAAAGATAATTTGTCATCTTCATCACTTGATTCTTGTTCTGATTCACTTGAGTCATCATTCTTTGATTTTTCAATCTTTAATGCTTTCGATGACTTTCTCCTTTTTTTAGTCTTATGATTCTTCTGTCCAGCCTTCAGTGCTATTGACTTGTCCCGTTTGGGCTTGTCTTCAGCATCGAGCTCTACTTCATGAATCTTCAGTGATCCAAGCAACTCGTCAAGCTTTAGCACGCTCAAATCCTTAGCTTCAGATCGCCAGAACTTTTGGTCTCCACCTCTTCGGAAGACTTCTTAAGATCTTTCGTACGTGATCTTGGTTATTGTACGTTCTTCCTAGGGCTTTCAATCCATTGACGATTGTTTGAAATCTTCCAAACATTTGATCAATAGATTCTTCTTCTTTCATCTTGAAAAGCTCGTACTGGTGCACAAGAATGCTTATCTTGGATTCTTTGACATGGTTTATGCCTTCATGAGCGATGGAAAATGTGTCCCACATCTCCTTCGCAATGTCGCATCCATGGACTTTGTCATACTCACTCCTGCTCAGGGCACGTCAAGAAAAATTTTGTCTTAGAGTTCAACTGAATTCTCGCCTTTTGGTTAGTCGTCCATCTGGTCCGTGGAATAAGATTTTCGTCTTCATCTACTGGTGTATATGGTCCATTCTCTATCACATCCCAAAGGTCGACATGAGTAGATTCTATGAACAGTCACATTCTATCTTTCCAGTAATGATAGTCTTCTCCGTTAAATGCTGGAGGTCTAGTGACTGAGGCACCTTCTGCAATGTATATATGTGATTCTGCCATTATCTTTGATCCACACTTTGCTACAGTGATCATTGGATACTAGGCTCTGATACCAATTGAAGTGAATCACACGTTATTACAATGCTTATAATACGATATATGAATACACGAGAAGGGGGCTTGAATTGTGTATTCCACTTTTTTTTAAAAAAATCTTTTCAGAAAACTTTTTGTTAAAAACAAGTTCTTTTCACAGAAACTTGGGTAAGTTCGAATTAATTAAAACTTTGAACAACTTGTTTTGAAATCTAAGTAATAACAAAACTTTGAACTTAAAGAAAGATTGAGTAGAGAGAAGTCGACACAGTAATTTTATACTGGTTCACCCCAAACCGTGGGCTACGTCCAATTCTCAGAAGTCTTTCTGAGATTTCACTTTCTCTTCAACGTTTACAAGTATTTTTTTCTGAGCCTCTTCAGGTCTCTACACTTAGTATTCTTTTACTCTTAGCCTCTGCAGGCTATCTGTACTACTTTCTTACAAAAGTGTTTGAATTATGTTACAGTAACACTAGCTCTTAGCTAATTCGTACAATAATCTCACAAACAAGTTTTTTTTTCGTTCGCGTATACGTAGGTCAAATAACTTTCAACTCACTTTGCAATCTTCGACTTTGACTCATATTTATAGCCTTCATCTTCAACTGCTTCTTGAATCTTGAAAGAAATGGTTAATTAGTTGAGTTCTGTAACTAACTCGAACTGACTCTTGCGTCTGCTTTTCTTTCTTTGTCTGCTTTTAAATTTTGCGTCTGCTTTTGAATTCTGCGTCTGCTTTTCATTTCTGCGTCTGCTTTTCCTTTTGTGTCTGCTTTTCAACTTTTGCGTCTGCTTTTCTTTCTGTGTCTGCTTTTCAACTTCTTTGTTATTCATCCTGCGTCTGCTTTTCATTTCTGTGTCTTCTTTTCCTTCTGCGTCTACTTTTCAACTTCTACGTCTGCTTTTCAACTTCTACGTCTGCTTTTCTTTCTGCGTCTGCTTTTCAACTTCTTTGTTATTCATCCTGCGTCTGCTTTCATTTCTACGTCGCTTTCCTTCGCTCGCTTTTCAACTTCGTCGCGCTTTTCTTTTCTGCGTCTGCTTTTCAACTTCTTTGTTATTCATCCTGCGTCTGCTTCTCTTTCTGCGTCTGCTTTTCAACTTCTGCGTCTGCTTTTCTTTTCTTCTTTGTTATTCATCAAAATCATATATATGTAAAGTCATTTTGACTCAACACCTACGAGTGATTTTTTCAATCTCAATATCTAGTAGCAAATTCTTGGGCTTTTGACCACGAGTTAGTATAAACAAAATGGAATAAATAAAAATAATAATACCAGAGCTAAAAATAGAAAATAAAACACTCCTGAAGTAAAGCAATCAAGCAAACAACTAAAATACACAAATAAACAACGAAGCAAAAATTAAATCTAAGATAATTAATACTATCTAATCTAATGACTCACAATAGAAATAATTTTCCTGATAACGGTGCCAAAAACTTATTGGGGTCTAAACAAAAAAATATAAATTGAATTATATCTAGACCAGTTAGAGGCAAGCGCACCCCGTCGATAAGTAATATAAAACTGTAAGAACCAGATATCGTACCCAAGCGAATTTCAACACGCAAGACAATTAAATTAAACGATGAAAATTGACTGGGACGATCAAGAATTGATTGATTTGAAAATAAAATAAACAAATCAAGGAAATATGAAAAATGCAAGGTATGAATTAAAACGACTAGATTTAATCAAATTACAGAAATCGGTTAAGGTATTAGATTTCAATTGGATTGGACACTAAAAATTGTAACTGTGGATTGATCTAGGAATTACTTTACTTAAGCAAGTTAAACCCAATGTTCATGGGAATTCCCTTTTCTTCTAAATCCGAGTCATCCATTTGGTTCACAGATAATTCGGAATAAAAGGTGCTTAATACTAAAAGACTAAAACTAAGTTTGTTAATCCTAGGCATCCTCACATAAGATCCTAAGGTTGGTCTACACTTTAGTCTCAAGTATGTCGCTTGATTAATTTTTCGACAAATTAAATCCCATTGGTTATGACATTCAATCATCTATGGTTTTAATCTAGGTGATCAAGCTAAATTAGGACTAAATATACATTCAATCAAGCAAAAATCAATACCACAAAAATTATCCTAATCTAATATCAATTTTAACCTTAACCGAAAAGAAAAACTTACTCACACATATCCATCAATGTAACATAAATTATGGTCATAATATATGTTTGCATTAATTAATTCCACACAATTAATATAAATAAGGAAAAAATTAAATTAAGAACACCCAATGTTAAGTCTTCTCCTGCTACTTTCGTTGATATCCACTCGCCACCAACAGCTAGCTTTTATGTGGAGGAGTATGTTGAGTGGTCTTCAGTTCTTCCTATAGCTCACGCACAACACAACTACTTCAATATTTTATTGCACTAGCTGCTGACGTTTTTCTCCTCAAGCCACACATAATCCTCCTTTTTTTTAATCTCCACCTACAACGATTTCTCTCCTTTATACAACCAGCTCCACGTGTTTTTTTTTATATGCCACCACCAGCTTCAAATGTTCTCCTACCAGCTGCAACATTGATGCTTCTGCCACCTTGCATCCCCCAGCTGCTTGTTATTCCTCTAGCGACAGCTGCTCACGTCCTCTATGGTGGTGTAACGTGGGTGGATGGAAGAGTTGTCTCTTTGCCACAGCTGCAACGTGCTCCTCTCTCTCTGTCACCTGTTGCCTTTAATGTTTTATCTCCACCAACTGCTTTGTCACATTGCTTTCTTGCCACCACTAACTACTGACGTTTGAGTGGTTGTAACGTTTGAGAGCTGGTCCAACGTGAGTGATCGAGTTAGTGAGTATATGTTCAGTTGGTGAGTGTATGTTCGGTGGGGGTTGTATGTTCAGTCGGTCATGGAGTAGTGTTAGTGCTCCCTCTTTTCCAGCTGCTCATGTACACTCCTTATTCAACTTTTTTTTTCAACAACTTTCCTCCTCCACCACTTTAGCATTTTTTCATTCCTTTTTACGTATCAGCACTGTTTGTTGTTCACGCCTAGCTTCTTTTCACGCACTCTCCAATCAACGTTTTTTTTCTCTAATGGCTTGCGTGATTTGCTAGTTGTTCTTAGTCCACTTGCGCTGCTTCTCCAACACCAACACAGCTCTCCTTTCTTGTTTTTCTTTTATTCTCTCTACACAACCCACTCTTCATTCCTTAATTACTGCCTCTCTTTTGTCTCTCATGTATTATCAAAGTCCATCATCTCATGCTCTCTGGCTATCCTTTTTCCCACTCTTTTTTAATTTATTGTTCATGCAAAAACCTTCATTGTTTGATGATGGGGGCAACTTGCACATAGCTTCTTAGATCTCTCCCAATATTCATATAATGACTCCATGACATTTTGTCGGATGTCACAAATTTCTTTTCTGATATTGGTGGCCCTAGAAGCTAGAAAAAACTTATCTAGAAATGGCTTCATCTCTGCCCATATTGTAATACTTCCAATAGGTAAATAATATAACCCATCTTGGGCATCATCTTTCAAATAAAAGGGAAAAGCGCTTAGTTTTATTTGCTCTTCTGTGACAATAATAGGATTCATCCTCATGAAAACAACATCAAACTCCTTCAAATGCTTATAAGGATCTTCTCCCAATGTGCCTTGGAAAGTAGGCAGTAAGTGAATCAGTCCCGACTTCAACTCAAAAGTGTTATTATCACCCAAATTCGGAAAATTAATGCAGTGAAGCTATCAGTCCTCAGCTGGAGCAGTCAGTTGGCGTAAAGTGCAATTTCCATCCATGTTCCTTTCCCTTTGTCATTCTTCTCTCAATAAATGTTGTCTTTCTTTCGTCTGCTTTCTTAATGCCTTTGTTGTTTTCTTAATTTCAAGATTATACTGCAAATTTTCATATAGATTCAAACACATAACGTACGTAAACCGTAAAAAACTCCCCGACAAAGATGCCAAAATTTGGTGACTAATGTTGCCTGCTGCCAAATATAAAAAGAACCTAATTTCTTACAATACAAATTAATGTAATAGTGAAAAGTAGGGATCATTCCCATGAGAAATTCAGACGTTACGCAATAAAAGGGGAGGCTTTAAATTGTGAATTAAACATAATTTAATTGGAATACAAAATTGAAAAATAACTAATAGCAAAACAATGAGAATTTAACAATTAATAGGGATAAATCTTGGTTTTTTGGTCTCCTTCATTTTCGGTCTCTTTCATTATTGAACTTGCGTTGATCATTGACACTAAAAATAATCAATTTATTAGTTAAGCATTCGTTGTGGTAAATTTCTTTACCTATTTTCTCTTATGTTTAGTTAACTAAACTATGTATTCGAATTAACCCTTATTAATCAATAACCTGGATACGATCTCAATTTTAATTAATTAATAGCTTTACGAATCAAGAAAATCGACGAACCAGACTACGTACATACAATATATATTTAGCCTAGATAACTATTTTTTTAAAGTCATATTCCTAACGTAGTATACAAAAATCCTAGTCACTACTTTTAATTAAAAGAATTGAACGTTAACCTATTTAATCTAGCGATTGATTGAATAAAATCACAAACTAGTTGCGCACTTAGTTGTAAATTAAACAATCAAATAATAACCCAGAAAAATAATTAATACTTGACTAATAAATCGATTCAAATAAAGAATGAAAGTCTCATAACATTTAGAGTTCAATAACTAGAATTCCGTAAACCAAGAAATAAGAGCTTAGTTACTCAATATCATAAATTTTGCTAACTATTTGGGAATGTCACAAGCGTTCTTGTTGCTTGATTTTTTTCTGGGACTGTCATGGGCGTTGTTTTTTTTTTCCGGATGTGTTTTCCTTCTTCATTGCTTCAGTTGCCATCCTAGTTGGTTCTCCCGTAAGTTCTCTTTTGTTTCTGCCACCAACCCTCCTCTCTTCATGCTACTCTCTTTTTTCCTTCCTTTTATTACTATAGTTGATGTGATGAACAAAGATTGGGTCACCCTACTATTCACAACCTTGTCGTTTTAATTATTGGCTAAATGTCTACGTTTTGGCCTTGTTTTTGCTCCTTACACTTTTGCAAGCTAGCTTCTCTCTATATTCACTAATGTGACAATTTAATCTTTAATTTAATGGTGCTATTCATGCCTTTTAAACCCACACTTCTCTATTTTTGGATTTCACTCCTGCACTACGTCGTTTGCTTTATACTTCTAACCTGTTGTGTTTCATGTTTTCTGATTGTTGCACGATGCTAAGTCTAATTAGGTTCAACGCCTGGTTCAGCTCTCTTTGTTCCAAAGTGTTTGTAGTTTTTTTATTTGGTTTCAAAATATACCTTGACATAAAGCAAGACTAATTTCCATTAAGTATAACTTCAAATCTTTTAAAAAAATTAACACACAAAAGATAGAAAATATAGACACTAACTGTTATTGTATCTCATAAGCAAGATTAATTTTCATTAAGCATAACTTCAAACCTTAAAACAAAAAAATTAACACAAAAGATAGAAAATATAGACACTAACAATTAATGTATCTCATATGTGCATGTCACATCATCATTTCCTTAATGTAACACGCCACATGTAAAATTTATGTTTCCATTAACAAAATGGAATTAATTAAAATTATTAATTTTCAAGAACATAATTAACAAATAGTAAAATATTCTATTAAGAGAGTATTTGGTTTACTTGCTGGAATAAATAAGAAAATAATGGTGATTCTTTAGTAATAACATATATGAGGAATGAAATCAAAAAGTATTATTTAGTTTGGTTTTTATATTATTATTATTTAGAATAGACGAGGAATGAAATGGAATAAGTATTATTTAGTTATCAATTTTATTGTAAAATTATCTTGAATATTTTCATAATATTAATACCTATAAATTGTTGTTTAACTAATATAATTATTTTATAAAATTTTAAATATTAACATAATTAAATAAAATTTAAAAACTATTTAAATTTTCAAGTGAATTTTAAGTTTCATTTAAGATTTTATTTAAAATAATTGTGGACAATTAATAGTTTAAATTTTACTTTAAATTAATTAACTTTTAAATTAAACAATTGAACTCGATGTTTTAAAATTTAGAATTGATAATAATTTTATTTAAATAATTATATGCCATGCATAATTCACATAAATATTAACCAAATATTTTAAGCCAATCCTTCTTAATAAGTATTCCTTAGCTTATGGAAGATTTCTCCAATGACATATTGTTATATACATATACGCATTTATAACAATTAATTTTATGTATTCAAAATTTTAATTTTACTAAAATCTATTAAACGTAAATTTGTATTAATTATAAAATATATTTTGGCAAATCACATAAAAGAACTTGTGATATCTTGATTATTCATCTTAATCTCTGTTTTTTATTAGTTCACCTTAGCACTGTATTTTTATTCTCATTCAAGATACCCAATTAGTTTTTTAGGACAAATTTGCCTTGGTTATTTAAACCAACATCTCCTCTCTTCTTCATCTCAGTTGCTTTTCTCTTTCTAACTATACACTCTTCTTCTTCTTATTATTATTATTATTATATAATTTGTATTTATTATTATTCAAAATTATTATTACTATTATTATTATTGTTATTAGCATATAATTTTTATTTATTATTATCAAAATTTATTATCACAATTTATTCAAATTTATTATTATGATGTTTAATTATAATAATTATAATTATAATTATTATATAATATTTATTTATTAATAATAAATAAAATGGCCAACTTTTACAAATGGTCATTCACTAGAATGAGGCTTCTAGTGAATGGCCTTTTTAATGGCCATTCACTAGAAGGAGGCTCATACTAGTGAATGGCCATTTTTAATTGCCATTCACTAGGCGAGCCCTCGCATACAGTGATAAGGCCATTAAATGGCCATTTCATAAGGCGAGGGCTTTATAATAATATATATTATTTATTTAAATAATAAATAAGATTTAATAATATTATAAATTATCTAATAAAATTATATAAATAAAATTATATGCTAATAACAATAATAATAATAGTAATAATAATTTTGAATAATAATAAATACAAATTATATAATAATAATAATAATTAGACATAATAAGATAATAACATTATTCAAATAACACTATTATTACTATTATTATCTTATTATGTCTAATTATTATTATTATTATTATTATTATTATTATTATTATAT
Source organism: Erythroxylum novogranatense (assembly GCA_029891385.1). Taxonomy (NCBI): domain Eukaryota; kingdom Viridiplantae; phylum Streptophyta; class Magnoliopsida; order Malpighiales; family Erythroxylaceae; genus Erythroxylum; species Erythroxylum novogranatense. The sequence goes on along the minus strand of CM057227.1, from coordinate 96,669,896 downwards.
AATTTGTAATAATTATTATTCAAAATTATTATTACTATTATTATTATTGTTATTAGCATATATTTTTATTTATATAATTTTTATTAGATAATGTTATTTAATAATTTATAATATTATTAAATCTTATTTATTATTTAAATAAATAATATATATTATTATAAAGCCTCACTTTAATGAATGGTTTTATCACTGTATGCAGGCTCGCCTAGTGAATGGCAATTAAAAATGGCCATTCACTAGGCAGCCTCGCCTAGTGAATGGCCATTAAAAAAGGTTATTCATTAGGCTAGCCTCACCTGAGTGAATGACCATTTGTAAAGTTGGTCATTTTATTTATTATTAATAAATAAATATTATATAATAATTATAATTATAATTATTATAATTAAACATCATAATAATAAATTTGAATAAATTGTGATAAAATTTTTGATAATAATAAATAAAATTATATGCTAATAATAATAATAATAATAGTAATAATAATTTTGAATAATAATAAATAAAATTATATAATAATAATAATAATAATAATAATAATAATAATAATAATAATAATAATAATAATAATAATAATAATAATAATAATAAGAAGTGTATAGTTAGAAAGAGAAAACAACTGAGATGAAGAAGAGAGGAGATGTTGGGTTTAAATAACCAAGGCAAATTTGTCCTAAAACAGCTAATTAGGTATCTTGAATGAGAATAAAAATACAAGGCTAAGCGAACTAATCAAAACATGGATTAAGATTTAATAATCAAGTATATCACAAGGGCTCTTTTATGTAATTTGCCTATATTTTTCAACATCGAACAACTTTGCCATTTATTAGGGTACGATAATCACCTATAAAAGATAGTGGGGAATTAATGCATATAATGTAATGTATCCATCTTTATTTCTCTTAGCTTTAAGTTCTTGTTAATGCCTCTCAGCTAGACACGACCTTGTTAGATTTATACTTTGGAGAAGGACAGGGAATAGGGCCAACGATATTGATAAAAGTCAACGAGCCTATGCTCAAGGGTACAACAACATTGGCCTTATCCTTATATGTATGGTTAGGAAAACATACAAACTGTGAATATTTTTTCTGTTCACCACCTCGTTCGAGACTTGCTCACTCTGATCAGAGAGCTCTGTAGAGTAACCATCTTTGTAAATATACATTCGGCTTAGTGCTTTTTACACCATCACCAGTATTATCATCAGAAATAATGATGAAGAATGAACTTTTCAACTTTTCGGCTTTCTTTGTGTTTGGTTTCTGTGAGTGCTGAATTTGATTAAACACTACGATGACTTTGGGAGATTGGGCTAAGCCTGAATATTTAACAGGCTAGGTTTGTTTATAAACTGACTATTAATATAAAATTGTCTATATATAATAGGAAAAGAAAAAAGGTTAAAGTGGTCCCTCAAAGTTATAGTTCGGGTCTTCAAAATTTTCTTTTTTATCAATTTAACAATGAGAAGTCATGTCAGTCCAGTGCCTGAGTACAAGACTCGGAGTAGTTTCTGCTAAATTTGGTTAGCTGACCACTAAATAATTTTGGATATTAATCAGAATCAATTTTATATTGTAGTTGCTGGGTAAAGAGTTTATAACCAACCTAATTTAAGAAAAGTAAATGCGGTGTCTTCATCACGGTCTGCTGAGCTGTTGCTATTGTTCATGGTAGAGTCTGATGCTGGGCCTTGCTCAAGTAAACAGCGGGTTTGGCTAACCTGCCAAAATGAAGATGAACTCAAAAGTAAAGGTAATATGCAGACAATAACTGAGAACGTACAATCTCTCAGCCTCACCTGATTTCTTAAACGCTGATTCTGTTCCATGAGCTTGATTCGCTGCAAGACAATATATAAAGAGAAGAAGGTGACGAGAATTAGAGAAATATAAATAACAAATTATGTTTGCTATTGCCTATGAAACTGCTGAAATGGCTTGCAAAGCGAAAAATTAAGCCTATGACCTTCCTTTTCGAAGTGCTGATCTCATTAGCGATTCTGTCATCCTGAACCACATAGAAAGTTGTTTTGAGAACGTATTAGATTATTAGGTTCCAAAGAAAATTAGTCAAGAAAAACTGGAGCGAAGCTGTACGAACCTTTGCTTCTAGAACACGGGTCAAGCCCTTCGCAAGTAGTTCCTCTAAATGTTGCAGCTCTTCAATGTTCAATTCTTGAAGCTCTTGTCCTTTCAGTTGCCTGTCATTGTTCCATTATCTACCAGTATTGTACAGGTGACAACTGCTTCTATCGACTACAAGATTACAGTCATGCGGCTATACCTTAATTCACGGCTCTTTTCATATATTTCCTTGCTCAAATTGTTATCTGTAGCACTGTCAAGCTAAGAAAACAAAAGATTGGATTTAGCCATCAAAAACTCGATGTCTTTTCTTCTAAATTCGACATAAAGGTTGAAATGCAGATGTGACACCAAATAGGAACCTAATGCCTGAGAAGGCTTGGGCTAAAATAGGGCTTGAAATCCCATCATTAGCAAGACTGGAGTTTGGTAACGCAGTCCATGTGTCGTTCAAACCAATCAAAAAGTTATCTTCCATATCGATAAACACTACGTGGTAAAAATAGAAAACTGAATTACATTTGCATAGGAGATAGAAGGAAATGAATAGTATGCAAGTTTTATAAGTAATGTTACATAGCATCCATGTCAATGTCTGGTCAAACATAGTAATTTATTTTTTTCCCAAGCAGATCATCAGTGAGGTGAATCTAACAATTCTGTCAGTGCTCAGTGGAACTTAGATATAGCCCTTACAGAAGAAGTAGCTAAAATAAACAAGTATCAAAAATATCACAGAGGCTCCGAGAAGAACTTATCAGAATGGAAATTCAGTAACTCTTGCTTCGAATCTAGTAAATATCCAATCTCTGCTTCTCAACTCTTTTGTTAATTAATAAATATTCGTTTAGCTAGATAAGAATGTAACTAAAAGAATATCACATGATGCAAATGACCATTACAGCATGAGAAAGTTCAGTGTACATGGACCAGGATTTGATACATATATGATTTCAATTATAATGGTCACTTCATGAATGATTTAAATAGATTATCGAATCTATGGCCCTATGAGATTCATTTTTAACTTCAGATTGAACCCAATATTGTCGACCCAGGATTTTAACATTGACCTTATTTTAAATTGTGATCTACCTGACACAGACAACAATCCTCCCATTGAAGCACAGAAATTCACAGGGAGAAATATATTACCTGCAGTTCAAGAGATGGCTGAACAATCTTATCAAGGTTCTTTGACTGCAGATTGTGCCTTTCAATAACCTGCTTCACACTTTAATAACAATAGGTTGGCCATTATTCTTCTGATTATCTTCTACAATATGGCTTTTTTTCCAAGAAAATAATTTGAAAAGGAAGATGAATTATAGGTATCTATGGCAACGTACGTTATATTACGTGCATTCTGTACATATACTTCATGCAATTTTATTACAAAGATTGCCCACATTTCCACTAACACTTTAATATGTTTAGCACTTTAACCTCTTCAGTCCGTGTACGTGCATTCTGTTTTAGATTTAGTCTACGAATCTTGCATGGTTACCCTAAGCTACTTCACGTTGCTGACTTCTGTATTAGGTGTTAATATTACACCCCTAGTATCTATTAAGAGGATGATTCTATGGACCAATCATATAAGATAAAAGAGAACCAAAATCTCAAGCCTAGACAGGTAGAGCTAGCAAATATGATTAGAGTCTTTGTTGGTTTTTTTTTATGTGAAGAAGAATCTCTCAATTTTTATTGAATAGAAGCTTGTCTATTTATACAATCTTTTCTAACTAAAATTCAAAATCAGATAATATCTAATCTAAATAAGCATAAAATAAAATCTAATTTATTTGATGGCTATCCCAATAATATCTCTAATAATATCTTTGAATGTTTCAAAGTCACATATTCAACACTCCTCCTTGACTTTGATACTGTAAACTTCAAGCACCTTTTTTTTTTTCTTTTTTTTGTTTGTACTCCCATATTTTCGCTGTTAGGTTAGACATGATGCTGCAAATAACTCCTCCTCCTCAAGCTGATCGTTTGCTGCTTGTTTGGCTTCTCTCACATTTTGTTGCTCTTGACATATCCTTTCAATATATCCTAGTTGTCCACACTTGTTGCATCTTACATCTGGTTGTCGTCCGGTGATATCTTGTGGTGGAGGTATTGGGTTTGACAATGAAAATGAGAGCTGTATGTCTAAAAGATATGGTTTTGATATTTTTGTTGTTCCTTGAAGTAGTAGTAGCAATATTGCTAATACTACTGTTGTCAGAAGATGATAAACAAAGTGCAAGATTGTCTTTTTTATCATCTTCATTGTTGTTGATGTTTATATCACGTCTTCTTTTCCAAAATTGAAGCGTCAAAGACCCTTCAAAATTTGATCTTCCGTTTTTGTTGCTGATGGCGTAGTCTTCATCTACAGCTTTCTAAAAGTCATTTGCTTCAAGGAAGGCCTCTATTTGAAAAACCCAACTTAGATAATTTCTTCCATCAAACACTGGCAGAGTAATGATAGTGAATGATGATTCTGAATCCATTGTCGTGTGATTTTTGTTTGTGGTGTGGGAAAGCGTAGAATGGGTTATGGGTTATAGGTTATAGGTTTGTAGGTTTAGAGATCCCTTAAGATCAAGAGAGCTCTGATACCAATTGTTAGTTTTTTTTATATGGAGAAGAATCTCTCAATTTTTATTGAATAGAAGCTTGTCTATTTATACAATCTTTTTCTAACTAAAATTCAAAAATCAGATAATATCTAATCTAAATAAGCATAAAATAAAATCTAATTTATTTGATGGTTATCCCAATAATATCTCTAATAATATCTTTGACTGTTTCAAAGTCACATATTCAACAGTCTTAAAACTTTTTCGATTGCCCCTGAAATTGGAGTTTCTTTGATAAAGGTTTAGGTTTGCTGTTCTCATTCTGGTCCTACTTCATCACCTTTTAGGCTTTGGGTGTTATTACTTGGTATACAACTACAAGCTAAGTCTTATGACTGGTCTTGCTTCTCTTGCTGTTGTAAATGGTATACACATAAGTCAAAGCAAAGAGACTATGAAGTCATAGTCTTTACAGTCACAATCACCTGCAATTTAAGGGCTACAATCCCCAACCTCAGAGGACGATAAATTAGTAGTAGACATTTTATTGAATCAGGACAAGAAAAACCTCATAATTTAACCAATCACATTAATCCAATCCAAGCTAATAATTTTAATAAAATGCAATGAAGACAACTTAAAAATAAAACAAAAATATGTAAAAACTTTAGTTATCGGATTCAGTCTTTAACTAAAACATTTATCGTAACCTGGACATTGAACTAATCATTCCATTGACTAATTCTGGACCAACCCGGATATATAAACACTGTCAAGTAGTAATGAAGCTTCTTAGTACCAGGTACAGTCTGTGTTGCAGAAAAACAATGAAGCTTTTAAGTCCCTTTTTTTGTTTCTTTTATCAAATATTTTGTTTGCATATTCTTCTATTGTTTAGAATCTATATTTTTGTTTGTGTATTCTTCTATCGTATATTTTGATTTTAATTTTATACATGCAAATATATATGTGATGTCCAAAATCACAAAATATTACGAAGATAGGGAACATTACAAATATCTCTTAGTATTCTTGTTAAATTGAAATGACGCTTCTACTGTTCAATTAACCAAACTAGTTTACTCACTAGAATTGCCCAATTTTAAACTTAATATTTGATCTTTTGGTAACAACCCAATTCATAATTATATCGACCACATATGTCCATTGGTTTAGTACTCTCTTATCTTGAGCCTGAATCCACTTTTGGTTTTTAATCGCTTCAAGAAAGAAACTCATCAGCACATATCTTTGAAGGAGATGTGACATTCTACTTCATTGGGCTCAAAGCCAATGACACTACAAGAAAATGGGAAATTTGTCATAATGAAAGTGATTGTGATATTCTTTCTTCCACATGAAAACGAAATTAAAAAATATCCTCTTAGTTGCCTAAAATCTCTCATTAGTTTCTTTTCACTTAAAATAAAATTTTGGAAACATATATTTATCAAGAAAATTCAAGAAGTCTAAAATAGTTTCGGTATATGAATTTGATAAACATTTTGGTTCCATAGTTTTTCATAACATGGAAGGCCTCACTACGGTTCTATCATATAAAACCACAATACCGACGGAACCTAAAACCAAGAATTCTTGGTTAATTAACCTAGATAATAATATACCGTGCTCATATGAAGTAGCTCTCAATTTTCTCCCATACACTGGAAGGAATTCCAAGATTATAAATGCATATAATGTCGTTTGAATTTGATCAACGTACTAAACTATACATTCTCTAAAATACCTTTCGCTAATGAGTATTAGGTTCTCAACTTTATATATATATATATAGAGAGAGAGAGAGAGAGAGAGATTATGTGATGTTAAAAAAGATATTAATGGCCATGAAATGTTGGAATGAACAAAAGGATTTCTTAACATATATGCACAGAACTGTTAATGCCCATAAAAGCATGAAAGGTGATGTCTAGAGCTTATATCTACTTCAGACATGACTGATCTTGGCTCTGTATGCAATTGTAGAATCCGGTAGTTATCAGCTAGAGTAGGCTACCTTATTGTTTTAAGCATATACATACACACACACACACATATATATATAACTGGATTTCTTATGTAGTGCCTATTCTGTCGAGGTGTATGTATCACATGAAACATTTTTTTCATCTTACACCTGATATTTACTTAGTATACTCATGAAATCATTTAGTTGCAAACACATCTAATTAACATTTTATGAGAATAAGCTAAACTATAAGTTTCAAGTTTAAAATAAACAGTCTGGCAAATCATAAAACTAGCAAAAGGAAAAAGAAACATCAAAGTTACTACTATCAACTAGTATAACTCACTCGAGTAAGCAAGAAAGCACTTGATAGAAAAGGATTCACTGATTATGTCTGTTTCTTACATAAAATCAATGGAAATTATAATAATCTCTCTCAACTATAACGTTGAACTAACAGCAAAGGAACTAGTAGCTACTGACGTCGAAGATACTAGTAGCTATACTGACATCAAACACTGTATACACTTGGTACATATATACAGTCTCTGTGACATAAGAAATTATATGACATGTTTTTTCTTCTTTTCACAATTTTGTTTGCTTTGAAAGAAACCAATTGAAGAGTTGCTGACTAGAACCCGTACTGGGTTGATCAATGAAATCACCAATCATCACATGGTCTAATATGGATCCTAGCTAAAGAAGGACATGATAAATTAATTAATAATGAAAAGCAGTCTTCTTGGAGAGATAAGCAAATGAAAATGAGAATTATAATGGGTAAGAAAAGGAACCTTGAGCTTGAGTACTCAAAGAGCTTCCCAGTTGCAGAAAACACTATCAGAGCAATCTCAGCATCACAGAGCGTTGAGAGCTCAGAAGCCTTCTTGAAAAGCCCTCTTCTCCTCTTTGAAAATGTCACTTGCCTTGCAGTTATGTTGTCTATCTTCTTGATTTGGATTTTCTGCCTCGTCATTTCTCCCTATACAAAGTTACAATATGTATGAAAATTAAACTGGAATTTCATAGAGGAGGAACGAGAGATACTATATTGGATTTGAGAATTTGCTGTGGATTGATCAATAAAACTAAAATGGGTCTTTCTTAACGAGAATCAAACAAGGGAATGCTAATGATCAGTGACTCGGTGACATAAAACAAGTGTGCTTGTGTGTTTTACCGCATATATAAGACTGCTTCTCCATAGAAGTATATATCTAATTTAAGGTGTGTAGAGATTGAAAAAGTCGTTAATCGGATCAAGAAGAGTAACCGATTCAACTACATATTTTGTCTAGAATCACAAGGATGAACTTGGCAAAACCAACCCAGAATCAATCTAGGTTTTCCCATGTCAAATTTTCTTGAAGAATAAATATAATTTATCTCAAACTTCCAACACAACATCTTTAACCTTTTAAAGCAAGAGAGAATAGGGAAAAAAATGGTTACATTGTCTGAATATTAATAAACAGTTGAAACAAAACGAACAATGAAGATTACTGGATTTTGTCTGAGAAACTGACAGCGGATCTCAGCGCCAAGGATTCGATAGATCAAACTGTCAACAATGAGAATCAAAGAGCTTCGAAACTATTTGATTCAAGGGAAGGTGAGAAACAAGTGCACCATAGAGAAACAGTTTACCTTTATCTGGAAGCTGTATGAAATTTGCTGTTTAACTTAATCAGAAAGTGATAGAGTTTAATAAACGGAGGAGGAAGACAAAAATAAATATACCAGTTAGCGAATATTACTGCAAAATAGAAATGTAGAAGAAATCCCCATCAACGATCATATAATAAAACTAGTACACATAACAAAGTATTGGATGAGAAGAGAAAATTAGGAGACTTGCTAAATCAAGCTAAGAATCTGAAGATGATTACGGAAAGAAAAGTTACCCAAAATAGAACATCAAAAACAAAATCTTGAAACCAACCCTAGATAGAGAGAAACACTAAAGAGCAAAGAGCTGAAGTGGGTTAATAAAGTTGGAAGCTGAAGAGAGAATAATCAAGTGATATAGAACCCATCTCTGCTTACCAATCCAAGCTCAGGAAAATTACAAGGAGGGCACCAGCACAGTCCACCTAGGTTTATCAACTCTTTTTACTTTGTTTCCTTTTTAAGATGCCTTCTTTTTTTGGTGCTCATGGCAGTTTCACACAGAGACAAAAGAAAGTCACCGACAATATTTAGACAAGAGATTTTAGAGACAGAGAGACAAAGAAAGACTTCTTATCTTAACCTAGTTGGATGGAAAAGAAGGAAAGATTCCATTTATGAACAAGAAAAGGAGTGGCTCTGTGAGGTCTTTTCACAATTTGTTTGAGTAGATATACATGCGCAGTAAGGTAAAAAGAGGAAGGTAAAGTGGAGTTTTCATGTGCTTCTGGGCGGAGCTAGGCACAAACTAAGACAAGCTTTGTTTCTTTTTCAAGTCACACGCACAGTTTTATGTGTTTTGGTTTACACGGGAAAGTTATTTCCGTACAAGAAGCCATCCTCGCTCAGTGGACAGATATTAATGCACGAGTTGTACCCTCGTACCAATCATCCCAATATGCAGTCAATTCTTCTGTTATGTACATATACATCTTAGCAGCTAATTAGCTTCATCTTTTCTTTCTTCGGTTTGTGGGCTTTTTGTCTCAGCGAAATATAGATATATCAATATATGTAACAAGTTATTTTTGCATAATATAAATTTGTTATCTGAATACTCAAACTTCGGGTCGTGTGAAATAGTTATTTTTCGCCTAAATAGTTTGAGTTTATTAATAACAGTAGCATTATTTCTTGATAATATCTATTTAAATATCAGGATATGAATGAAACACCTTAGTTCTAATTATACCTATATATAGTTATGACACAGTAAAACAAGAGAAACAAAAATAATTATAATTTAAGAATTATAAGACAAAATTTTAAAAGGAAATAAATTCTATTGACGAAGAATTATGTTAATCTCTCTCAAGAGATGTTAAAATAGTTTATAAACCCTAGTTCATTAGGAAAATTTATAATCAAAATAAAATACTCTAATTCATCTTAGAAATGCTTTTAAAAGAAATAAAAACTCTAATTTATCTTAAAAGATGTCCAAAAGAAATTGCAAACTCTAATTTATCTTAAGAAGACTTTAGAAAAAAAAGAATCAAACAGATTGAGTAAAGTTTAAAATAAGAAACAAAAAATAAGAAAATAAATTATTTAAAAATTTGCAGAGAAGGATGTTAGATAAGACGTGATCATATGCTAATCAATATTTACTTATGCTTAATCAAAAAGAAATCCAAGGAAGAATGTTAGATAAGGCGTGATTATGTGCTAGCCAATGTACCATTTTGTCTAAAGAGAAAGAAATTGATGCGGTTCCGCAAGTTCACGAGTCTCAAGTAGTATAGTATAATATCGTCCCACAGGGAGTAATTATATAAGTACTAGGCTTGGATCCCTCAATTAATTGGACTAGCGATTTTGTATGTTTGGGAAAATTAAATTAAGAAAATTAACTAGCAAAAAAAATAACAAATTTTAAGCTAAAGAAAATTGCGAATATTTCAAGGGGTTAATTTGAATGGAATGTGGTAAACTTCAAGGATGGTTTCACTTTTAGCCCTTTTTATGGACTTTACCTGGGTCAATTTATGAGGCGAATTTTGGTTGATAGAAGGTTGAGCCTAGAGTTTCTTAGATCCTTTTTCAAGGTATCAAAGGAGTGTTATGCAATAATCCTAGTCTACTATCGTAGCCTAGCAATCAAGCATAACCAATTATGTTCTTTGCTCGCCTGGTTTTCTCTCATAAATTCAGTATATGTCTAAATTTGATATTTATAAGTTCCATGTTTTGGAGTTCCGTTATTAATTTTTACCTATCGTTTCTTCAATTAACAACTAACGCTTAGTAGTGGTTAGCCAAACATAATACCAGCAAAATTAATATCAAAACAGAAATATTAAACTTATAAATCCATACTCATAAATCAACCGAAATGCAATTCACAAAAATTAGCTAAAAGCTTACCCTAACCTTGAAGCTTTGAGGAAGCTACTCACTCATGGTAAAATGAAAACCACAAACATTCAAGTCAACAAACATCATACGAGACACTAAATAATAAACAGAGGATAAATGGGTTTCGTGTTTCCTCTGCTCGCTTATTTATTTACGCCTCCCCGATGTCAGGTCCTTGCTTGGTTTGCCTTGCTCTCCTCCAGCTCTTCAATAAATTAATTGCCAGCAGATGCCCTTGATTTGCCTAGTGGAAAGAGTTTTTGGTGTAATAGAAAAATGAAAAGAAACAGCGTGAGTAGAGAGGATTGCTAGGTGGTGTAACGTTGATGAGCTTTTTTTTTCATTTTAGCCAACAACCACTGAAATGTTAATGGCCAAAGGATTTTGTGTAATAGAATATCAAAGTGGCTTCAATGGATAGGATTTCATGTAGAGTAACATTGCTGCTCCCCTCCCTGGTGTAACGTTATTTCCTCTCCATGCAGAAATCAGTTCGTGCACACCCTTTTCTTTCCTTTTTTCTCAGTTCACTCACAACCCCCTCTCACATTTTTCTCTAGTCCACTCAGCTTCAGATCACGTATTTTCCTCTTCGCCATTACTCACTTGACTCACGATTTTCCTCTTCACTTCACGCACTCCCCCTAGTTCTCACCAGTTCACTCCCCCTTCTCTCCAGACCACACTCTTCCCACTCATATAACGCACAACTCACCTCCTTTTGGTTTGGTATGGTGTGTCTACTTTTGTGGGCCTCTTCTTTAGCTGTACTCACATTTCCTGCTAGTGGGGTGGTGGTGTAGCTAGCTTTTATTTAATTCCTCCAGATGTACTTCTCCAGTTGGTGTGCGTAGTAGGAGGTGGGACTCCTTGGTTTTCCAAATTTTTTCCGCTTTGGCATGGCCTCTTCACGTGTTCTTTCGTCCTCGCTTTCTTTTTTACAACTAGCTACTTTGTTGTTTTCCTTCTCTTGTAACAAGATCAACCTTATTCCATATACCACTAGCTGCCACGTTAGTTTGGAGTGTTGAGTGGCATGTAAAGTCTGCGGTTCCACGCCTTTAGTGTGTAGCATTGATAACTTGACAGGTCACCTTAATTGCAATCTTTTTGGAGCATCATCTTACAGCTTACGCCTCCCCTAATATCCCACTTATGTTTTGTTTTTAGCCAACACATGTAATGTTTTCTTGAGCTGCCAGCTCCACCTTTGGTGTATCTCTAGTGTGTAACGTTAATAACTCAATGTGCTGGAGCCCCACTCCTGCGTTATTTTTTTTCTGGTGTAGCCTTGTTGCTTGGTTTGTGGTGGGTCCACTTCAAGTTGGTCCTCCTCTGTGTGCATTGCCGCTGTCCCTTGGAGCTTATTTGAGTTTAATTCTCCAGCATTGTCTTCTTTTTTATTCACCTGTAACGACAACTTCTTTGGTCTAATTTGAGGCCAAATTTTATGCCTTTTTTATGAAAAATAAAATACATAACAATCTCAATGCAATTAAATCAATTAACCTAAAAAATGCTACTATAATGAATGAATGAACATGCAAAATAAATGCAAATATGATCTAAATATCTATATAAATTGGACTAAACAAATACCCCCAAACTCAAACTTTTGCTTGTCCCTAAGCAAAATTAAGAAAGTTGTTCAAAACAGATTAAGAAGCATTCAATAATTGGAATTTTCAGAATTGCAGTAACTAATTAAAATTTACTGTTAGCCACTTATCAAACCATACCCACCTTCACAGTGCAAGGATGCCAATGCTCGCTCAAACACATACTCCTTGATTCAAGTCTAATTAGAAACCAACCAACTCACTCACAAGACTAGAGAAAAGCCAAATAAACTCAAAGGCAATTTACAACCCAAAAGACTCTAAAGATATTATCAAATTAACCAATCCCATAGGCAAAAATTCTCCATCCCATCTCCACTAATTTTTAGCACACATTTTCAAAAGATCAAAGGTCTTATTAGGATTGTAATGAGGTCGTTGGGTTTAAACTTAGCTTAGACCAAGGAAAAGGATAATAAAAGCCTAAATGAAATGGAAACAATTATTCAAGAAATAGGAAAATATAACGGACCCCTTTTTTTCTTTTTCTTTTTTTTAAAGTAACTAAAACCGTGGAAACAAGGAATTTTTTTATAGAATATCAAAACTCAACATGACAACATGTTATCGAAAACGATAACAATTACAAGACTTAACTCAATTTCACTGAATTCCCAAGTTTCAAATAATTGACTCTCCCCCAAACTCAATTTCTTGCATACTAGGGGCAATGGCCTGCAAAACCCTCACTTGCTTGCTCTTTTTTTTTTTGTACTCTTTTTTTCGTTTTTTTTTCCAACCCCCCACATAACCTACTCCTAAATAATCATTTCCACATGAAAGGTAGGGAATGCTTGGCTTATAGCTTGGTTAAATGAGGGTGCCAAAGAAATAGGGATTTTACTCAGGCTCAACTTGGCTCCGAAAGAAATATAGGGTTATTTTAAGCTAAAATTGGATTGCGGTTTATAATTCAAAGAAATTTGCCTTAATCACTTCCTTATCAAATTTGTGCTTACATTTCACCTCGATAGGCCTAGAGAACTTGTTCTAGGATTGGCGAGATCTCACTAGGTTCCAACTTGCCTAAAAATTTAATGGATAATCAAAACTCAAATAAAATGGATAGGAAGACTTAAATCAAAGAATATGAGTATGATTAAACAATTGGAAACCGAGCACTAATCTGGAACAATCTATCCACAAACCTTCTAAAGGTAAACCCAATTAGGTCTCAAGCAATTCTCAATTTCCCAAAAGTGAGGCCAAAATCAAAACCTTTAAAGATCAAATTTTCTTAATGAGGTTTAACTATGCAAGAAAAATAACTAAAAAAATGAAAAGTAATGGTAATTTTTTTGTATTTTTGTATTTTTATTATCTTTTGTTTTTTTTTAATTTTTTGAAAAATTTTGAAAAATTGATGATTTTTTTTTGAAAAAAAATGATTAAATTTTTTTTTTAAAAAAAAAATTGATATGCTCACCCCCTCAAACTCAGATAGGACATTGTCCTCAATGTCAAGGTACACAGGTACAATTTGAAGTAGGTAAGCAAGCATGGATATGCATAGTTAAGGACAAAAAGAATGTCGGCAATGATGCATGCGAAATAAGAAATTGCTGCAGATCATACTCAAATACAAACAGCCGCAAAATTCAACAATATGCCAAGACATGATTAAGAGGCACAAAGAACGTCCCTGTAATGAGTTGGATCATTTTCTTCAAAAGTGTAATTCTCCCCATCAAAAGTTGCTTGTAAGGTCCAATTTCCTGCAAATAACACAAAGAGGAACGTGAATTTAAGGTACAGAAAAAACATAATAAAAAAATAAAAATAAAAATAAAAATAAAACAAAACAACGAAGGTGTGAAACTTGGGTTGCCTCCCAAGAAGCGCTAATTTAAAGTCCTTAGCTTGACTTGTCCAAATGGTTGCTTAAGGGTCGGCGTTAGAGAGGGATTGAGTGACCCCTGTTTCTATTGGAAATCCAGCCACATAAGGCTTTAACCTCTGCCTATTAACCTTAAAAACTCATGTTTTGGGATCCTCAACTTCTACCACACCATGAGTATAAACCTTAACAATTTTGAATGGTCCCGACCACCTTGACTTCAACTTTCCGGGAAATAGCTTGAGTCGCGAATTAAATAGCAAGACCAAATCTCCTTCTTTGAACTCTCTTTGGATAATATGTTGATCATGCCACCTCTTCATTCTTTCCTTGTAGATTCGAGCATTCTCATAAGCATCCAAGCGAAGATCCTCCAACTCATTCAACTGAAGCAAACGCCTTTCTCCAGCTGCTTTGAAGTCCAAATTAGGCTTCTGAATAGCCCAATATGATTGCTTGTGCTCTCTAAGCACTCTTAAAAGTTTATCAACCTGCACAGGGCTTAAAAAAGCATTATCAATGACTGGATAGGTCGAATTAGGGCCCAGAAATTCATACCTGAGATTAGGAGGCAACGGTTTCAATTCCACATTCGGAGGTTCTTCTTTGTTCAAATCAGGTGATGGTTTCAGTTCAGGTTACACAGGTTGCGTAGATTTTTGCACAGGTTGTTCATCGAGCATGTGCGCAAATTCAAAGACTTTTGACTCCTTCTCCTTAAATTCTGTATTACCCCCAACAGTTGCTACACCCTTCACTAAGCAGTGTTCCAACGAATCCTTTGAACGAGATTTTCTGAATTCAGCACCAATCAGCATGTCAATAAAGTCCACCCTTAAACAAAAATCTTTGTCATCCATAGCCTTCATTGCCTTTCTCAAATTAAACTCAACTTCTTCCTCCCCCACTCTCATAGTCATTTTTCCATTCTTAACATCTATGACTGCTCCAGCTGTGGCTAAAAAGGGTCTCCCAAGTATAATGGGTATGTTAGTATCCTCCTCCATTTCTAGCACAACGAAGTCTACCGGGATAAAAAGACTTCCAACCTTGAGGGGCACATTTTCCAATATCTCAATGGGAAATTTTATGGACCTGTCAGCTAGCTGCAATGAAATGGTAGTCGGTTTAAGCTCTCCGATGTCCAATTTCTGACAGATAGATAATGGTAATAAGCTCACACTTGCCCCCAAATCACATAATGCTCTCCCAATTGTTGTGGTTCCAATTTGGCAAGGTATCGAGAAACTTCCCGGATCTTGAAGCTTGGGAGGGAGTTTGTTATGAAGAATGACACTTGATTCCTCTGTAAGAGCCACAGTCGCATATTCCTCTAGCCTTCTTTTATTAGACAAGATGTAGCGCCCCCTTACCGTAGAGTAAACACTGATACGCCCGTAGGTCATACCGATACATACCCTACGATGAGGGTGCACTACGATACGATCAATTCTATAACTCTCATGGCATCACAACAATAAAGCAATAATAACAATTTCACCAAATTTTGAAACCAAAAGATATCCTTCATTTCATTCCTGAAAAACCATCAGTACATACTTCTGTCACAATTACATCTGTACAGATCTATAATAGACAGGATTAACTCCTATCTAGATCATCCCAAAATGTCCCAAAGGATCCCCAATGACCGACCATGGGCCATGCTCCTCTCGCCAAGACACACACAGAGGAAAAGTCTCAAAATTTGGAGCTAGAGTCACACTATCTCTCGTCTCCGAAAAATAGTTGCAATTTTGGGTGAGTTTATAACTCAATGAGTAACCATTATCGATGGTTCACTCAATTCATGCATTACGCAAAATTGCGCACAAAGCAACACAAGATCATAATCGAATCACGATTCATAAATTCATTAAACCATGATCACACATTTGCATTTAATCCTATATCAAATTCACAAAGACAAACACGCATCAATGCATAATGCTTTCCATTTCATTTTAATGTTGTGGATCAAGGCCGAATTATCCCATTTCGGGCACATCACATATTACATGAAATCACATTTTCGGGTAGAGAGCCCTCTGGGTATGCACTACAGACCACGCAAGACTAGGGATAGGAGAGCCCTCCGGTATGCACTAATCCCTTTTCACTTATCACAATAGACGAGCTCATAGCTCCAATCAGATCAGAATGTGCTCCAGTCACAACTGTCAGTTACTAATTTCTATTCATGCCTAGCATGCGTTCACAATTCACAATAACATATTACATGCGAATCACTCAATCAGAATCACAAATAGTTCACACACAAAGCATATAGCACATCAGAGATTGAGAAATCAACTAGGTTACTCACCTCTAAACTTCCGAGCTACTGCCGGGAAGTCTTAGTTGCATCAGAGGATCGACGCTCCACTTGAGCCTCTATGAAAATCAGAATAACCGAACATCACTAATGTTACCAATTTCAATAATCAATGATGCAAGTATATCGAATAATTTAAGTACTATGCATGTTATGACATTTCTAACCTCAAACTCGAATTGTCTCAATTCCACATATTCACACTAATCCATAGCAATTTCTAACACCATGATTCAATTGGCTAAGTTCAAGATCCTCCAAAGTCAAATTATAAGACATAGGAATTATCGCTAAGAATCAAATTCACTATTCAATTGTCATTCGATTTTGAGAACCACCGAATCAATTTTCCGAAACTCCAATCTCTTAAATCGAAATTCGTACTCCCGAATTCATAATCTCTAAATTGAAATCCATCCATATCTAATTGAATCATCAAATTCCTAATTCCCAATTAAAATTTCAGAAAACAACCTCCCTCGCTGCGGCGAGCCCTTTTTTCGCCTTACGCCACAATTTTTCTTCGCACACAGACTGCTGCAAGACGTCATGACGTAATGAATTTTTCGTCATGGCGCTCTCCTCATTGTCACAGCATGCCATGTCTCCTCGTCGCAAGCGGCTTGTTCTTCGTCTTGCGCCATGACGATCATCGCAGATTCGCCAGAAAACTCGTAATTTCCTGCATTTTTCAGTCCCAATCCATTTCTTTCTCTTCTAAACACTCCAAAACAACTTCCTATACTTAACACAACTCATTCCTAACTTCAAACCCACCAAATAAACATTATTCATAAAATACCCAAATCAAAATCCACATTTTTATTTAAACCTAAATCATCCGAAAACTTCAAATTCGCTAAACCATTAATACCTTAATTCATTACTCAAGTCTAACTCAAATCTAACTATTTAAAGCATAAATAAGTAGACACTTACTTGATTAGAGCTTGAACCTTTGAAAAACCACTTCAATCTCTAACTCCCACTCCTAAACACATCCACCCAAATTCCATTTTCTTCCAACTCCAAACCAAAGGGATGAATGATCAAGGACAAAGAAGGAATGATTTGCAAGAAGAAAGCAAGAAGCAACTCCAAGCTAAGATCCACGCAAGGAAGAAGGAGAACAAAGCAATTTCTTTCAAGGGAAATAGGGCAAGCATCGTGGATCATTTTTCAAAGGAGGAGAGCTTATATACTAAGGAGATTAAGGCTTGTTTGGCAAGTTCATTTGCCACAGTCCAATCCGAACAATCCCGATCCAATTTCTAATTCTAATTTCTCCCGAATTCCAATGGTTCATACCCTAATTCCTCAAATCATAATTCAAATTATCTCATATCAATTGTCAATCAAATTTGGAACTAGAATCATAATTAATCAGTCACTAAGCCATTTTTCCGGTCCGGGCTCGATACTCTAAAAATTTTAGAAAAATTCCTATAAATCCTCAAAATTAGAAAACTCATGATCGTATACTCAAATTTTCAATTCTCCATTCCTAAATTCAATTTTGACACTCCAATTTACTAATCAAAGCACAATTAACCTTAATCACAAAATCTCCAATTTCACAATCAAGTCAGAAATTGGTCATACATGCATGTACATACATATGCTTGTGCAATCATGAACATTCATCAATAATGTAGAGGCTATGAATGCATATGCAAAATACATATGCAAAATATGTATGAGATGAATTGTACCCATCCCATCGGTGACGGGATGTTACACAAGATTTCCTTTAAGAACTTGGCATAAGTAGGCATTTGGGAAAGGGCTTCTGTAAAGGGGATGTTGACATAGAGCTTCTTCATAATGTCAACAAATTTTCCAAACTGCTGGTCTAGCTTAGCTCTATGAAATCTCTGAGGGAATGGGATGGGTGGCTTATATGGTGGTGGTGGTATGTATTTTTTTGGCTCAAGTGATTGTTGCACAGGCTGTGCATCGGATTGCATAGGCTGTGCATCCTGGTCTGTTCCTTCGGATTCCTTTTCAGCTTTGTTCTTCTGCACCATAGGTTCCAAAACCTTTCTACTCCTTAGTACCACTCCCTTGGTTTCCTTAGGAGCCTCTGATTGTACTGGTAGCTTACCCTTGTCAAACCTTAGTGATGCTACTTGCTGTGCAATCTGAGTTTCAAGCATCTTATTATGGATCGCCAATTGGTCCATTCGGGTAGTAAGTTGCTGAATCAAGTCTCCTTGCTTCTGCATAAAGGTCTCCATCATTGATTCAAGGTTGGACTTAGGTTCAGTTGGCTGAGGTTGAGCTTTTTGTCTCAAGTTTGAAAGACCTGGAGGGACACGGTTTTGTTGTTGCTGGGTCTGTTGGTAATGTGGTTGATTTTGTGGGTAAAGAGTTTGGTTAGGGAAATTTTGGGGTGGCTTGGGTTGTTGAGACCAGGATAAATTTGGGTGGTTTCGCCATTCAGGGTTATAAGTGTAACATCCCGTTACTGTTAGCAAGGGTATTTTGGTAATTGGGACAGACTGATAGGTTTCATTGTATTCACTAATTGAGCATGGTACTGGCCTCTGATCATAGAGAAACAGGTTTCTTGCATATGCATTTATTCATAGGTGCATGCATTCATGGTTTTCCGGTAATTCAATTGAGCATGGACTGACTGAATTGACTGGATTGTGAACTGGAATTGACTGAATTGAGATTCGATTGAGAAATTAAGGAGTAATTGGGTTCAAATGACTGATTTAGAATATTTTAAGAGTGATTGGCAATTGATAGTGGCTCATAGAAATTTTTGGGAAATTCGGGAGAAAATGCCCGGACCGAAAATAATTGAGTGACAGACCGATTGACTGTATAGTACTGAAAGAATTGTCCAATGGCAATAGAAAATTAGAGTTATACTGTTAGGAATTGAAAATGTTGAACCATTGGAATTTAGGGACTGAAATTTAAATTGAATTGATGACTTATGTCTATAAATACCTAGGTTTTGAAATTGGGAATTTCCTAAGGCAAAAATCAAGCTTTTTCTCTCCTCCTCCCACGGTGATCTACAATCCCTTCCCATTGGTGTGAGTTTTCGATTGTTTTCTTACTGGATCTTCTCCTTGTGCTATCTTGGAGTGTTTATTGTGGATAATGGAATTTGTGGAAGCTTGAGAGTGTTGATCGTTGATTTTGGAGGAGATTAGGGTTTACGGAGATTTGAGGGATTTGTGGATTTGAGGCTTGATTTGGTAAGTTTAATGGCTTTAATATTGTTATTTATGTTGGTTGTTGCATTTTTGGCATTTATTATGGTTGATTTGAGTAGCTGGGAGTGTTTAATGTTGATTTTTAGAGAGAGAAAAAAGGGATGAACGATCAGAGAAGAAGGAGATTTCGTCATGACGTCGCGACTCTGCACATGAGCCTCGTCATGCGATTTAATAATTATTCGCTCACGCATGGAAAGCGTGAAGGGGACGCCACGGCGAAGCGCAATTGTTGGACGCCGCGACGAGCCTCCTTACGCCTCATGGCGCCCTGAATGGATTGTTATGCATGAATGCGAACCTTTCAAATACCATGAGAGAGTCTCTTGGCCGAGGCGAAGGGGACATTTTCTGATTGGATTGATTTTAGTTTTTGGGCATAATTTTTGGTGTAGACCTCCGATTGAGGTGATTTCTGATTCGTTAAGAACTAGGGAAAGAGGTCTATAATTGAGGATAATTTTGAGAGTTGAAATTCAATTTAAATGGTATTGATTCATAGAGAATAAGGTCAATTATGGTTCCTATTGTGACCTAAATATTGGATTGTGACAATTGGAGTTCTAATTGGGGTTTTCAATGGAGGTTTTGACCCAATGAATATGGAATTACTATAGAGATGTATGAATTGAGGAATTTGAACTGAATTTAGGATTGAATCAAATCAGTATTGATCCGATTGAATGACGAGTTAGAATTGGGCATAGGATATCAAAATTGGGTTTTAGCGCCGGGAATCGTGAACATGCATTGTACATAATTTCATAGAGACATATGCATCATTGAATTGTCCAATTGAGCATTTAGTAATGGGGATGTATTTAAATGTTATAGAGGCACCGTTGGATCGTCATTCCACGGACTTTGCTAGGACTTCCAGGTAGTAGCTCGGAAGTTACAGGTGAGTAACCTAGTTGGTTTCTCAAATTTCTGATTGTCTAAATGCTCTATGTGAATTACTTGCCAGTGTGAATTTTATGATTATTGAAATATATACGATCGAATTTCATGCTTTTACTATATTGGGTTGGACTACTGTATGACACTGGGAATTAAAATATTGGGCTTTTATAGCCGTATCACTGAATCACTGAACACTGCATTACATCCATAAATGCATGATCAGATAATGGACATATGACCCAAGTTGCTATTATCACTGAAAAGAGCCTCGAGCTCTAACACTGTACTGACCGGGCCTCGAGCCCGAGGGGAGAAATCCCTGACGCGTCCCCACTGAATACTGACTAAGCACTTGGGCACAACACTGAATAACCAAAAAAGAGTCTCATATGCACTGCATATACATGGGTAACTGAATTGTGATGATTACTGAATTACGTGATGACATGATTTATTGTAAATTGTTATATGATACTGCAAACTGTTATAGGCTACTGCAAGTTGTTATATACTAATTGTATCTTACTGTGCTATGCTGTACGCAATATGCGTAATGCATGATTTGAGTGAACCATCGATGATAGTTTCTCATTGAGTTCGCAAACTCACCCAAAATTGCAACCTATTTTTCAGGACTGATAGATTAGACCCCTAGCTCCGGAGATAATCTTTTCCTGCCGTGCGAGCGTGCTGGCAAGAGAGGCAATGACACACAGGTCGGTCAGCTGGGTTGGACTTTTGCGGATGATTTAGGATAGAGGTTTGTATCAGTTTCCTTTTTGAGTTTTGTTTAGGGGACTGATAGACTTGTCTATTCTGCTATCGGATGACTGTATCAGATTGATATTATGATTTTAAATTTAGCGATCTCTGATATTGTGATTTATTTATTGCGATGCCATGTGGATTATTAGTGAAATTTTCTGGTAGTGCACCTTTATCGTGGGTTACGTGTCGGAACAACCTTCGGGCGTCCCAATGTGTACCCTACAGTGAGGGGGCGCTACATTAGGTGGTATCAGAGCATGGTTTGGCATAATGTATCATTAGGCTGGAATCACTGTAAGAATAGCAGAACTGATCGGAATTTCTTGTCTATCTTAGGTCATCCGTCCTTGGAGATCGGGTTGAGTTGCCAGCTGACCTGGAATCGGTAGGAGCTAGTAGGGAGTCCCTCATGCCTCATTCAGAGGAGTTGCCTCCTCGAGTTCCTGTGAGATGGGAACGGAGATATGATCGATCGGCAAGCATAGGGGTCATTGATTTCTTTGGCAAAGATAGACCTGCTTTGAAGTCGAGGATGGCTTCGAGAGGGTGAGAGAGTCCTCGATCAGATGGATTGCGACCCGGATGAGCGATTTGATTATGCGCTTCTCTTCTTGGTCCCGTGATATCGATGGTGGAAGACTATCCCGCAAGATCTGCTCGGACCTGATTCGACTTGGGATGACTTTTTGAGGGCCTTCCGGGACAATTACATGCCCAAGGTCTATCTGGAAATGAAGATGCAGGAATTCTTAGAGCTGAGACAGGGGCAGATGTCAGTGGCCGACTATGAGGTGCGGTTCAATGAGCTGATGGGATATGCTTCGACTCTGATTGCTACTGAGGCTGACAGGTGTCGGCGTTTTGAGGGTGGACTCAATCTGGAGATCCGTACCTGACTGGCCAGGTCTGACATGGGTAATTTCATTGAGCTGAGGGCTGCTGCAGTGAGGATAGAGCAGCTACTGAGACAGAGTATAACTGAGACTGGTAAGGGGATCAGGGGCAAGAGACCCAGCAATAGCCAGGGCAATGCTAGTAGAGGGTACAGTAAGCGTTAGAGCAGGCCCTTCAGATCCGCAGGAGGGGCTAGACAGTCTGGTTATGGGCAACGAGGCAGGTTTGCACAGATTGGTAGTGGCGGCGGCAGTGCCAGGGATTCAGGGCAGACTATTCCAGTTTGTGACCATTGTGACAAGAGGCACAGCGGAGAGTGTCGGTGGCTGTCTGGAGCTTGTTTGAGGTGTGGCTCGATGGACCACTTAGTTAGGAACTGCCCAGAGACTTTGGGAGCCCAT
Source organism: Erythroxylum novogranatense (assembly GCA_029891385.1). Classification (NCBI taxonomy): domain Eukaryota; kingdom Viridiplantae; phylum Streptophyta; class Magnoliopsida; order Malpighiales; family Erythroxylaceae; genus Erythroxylum; species Erythroxylum novogranatense. Next base: position 96,647,239 of record CM057227.1, on the reverse strand, counting down.
TCTACAATGATTGGAAGATCATGCAGTAATACCACGGTGCAGCAGAGCTGTGGAGGTGGATCAGGATAGAGAGGCCGAGGTCGAGGTCGAGGCCGAGCAGAGGGGTCAGAGGGTCCGAGCAGCAGACAACAGTCACAGGCTAGGGTCTATGCCATGACTCGGCAGGAGGCCCAGGATTCCCCGGAAGTTGTTGCGGGTATGCTTCTGATTTTTGGTTTTGAGGCATATGCATTGTTGGATCCTAGATCCACCCATTCTTTTATTGCACCGCATTTAGCATGTAGACTGCATGGGGATAGAGAGAGGTTACAGTATGGGTTAGAGGTGAGTACACCTCTAGGTAGTACGACTGTATTGGGAGAGGTTTGTATGGGGTGTCAGGTTCAGATCGATCGAGCAGTTTTGAGTGCCGATCTGATCATTTTGCCTCTGAGAAAGATAGATGTGATATTGGGGATGGACTGGTTGACTGCACATAGGGCTATTATGGACTGTTATACCAAGGAGGTTGTGCTGGAATCTCCTGGTCAGCCCAGAGTGGTGTTTCGAGGAGTTAGTCAGGCAGTGCCAGCGAGGATGATATCCTTCATGAGTGCCCTGAGGTTGATGCAGGGAGGTTGTAAGGCCTATCTGGCTCACGTAATGGATTCCAGAGTCGAGCAGAGGTTGCAGGATGTACCCGTAGTCAGGAAATTTCTGGATGTGTTTCCCGAGGAGTTACCGGGATTGCCGCCAGAGTGGGAGACAGAGTTTGTGATTGATCTCATTCCCGGTATCGCTCCTATATCAATACCTCCGTATAGGATGGCACAGGTGGAACTGAGGTTGCTTAAGGCTCAGTTGTAGGAGCTACCTGACAAAGGGTTCATTAGACCGAGTGTTTCGCCATGGGGAGCTCCGGTACTGTTTGTGAAGAAGAAGGACGGGACTCTGAGACTGTGTATCGATTATAGGCAGTTGAATCGGGTGACAGTGAAGAATAAGTATCCACTGCCTAGGATCGATGATCTATTTGATCAGTTGCAGGGAGCTCAGGTGTTGGGCCCCAAATTTTTGTTTTCTTGATGTTATTAAGTATGAATTATGTTAGTTGTATGATTTATGGCATAGTTTGATTTTAGTGGAAGTAGTAATGGAAAATTTGAATTATTTGAGATTAGTATGGAATAAGTGTTTGAAAGAGTAGAAATGTTGAGGGAAAAATGGTCAAGGCACATGAGTTAGGATGTTTAAGGCTTGCATGGAGGGGCATTTTAGTACTTGCCCTATCTTGTAGGTTTAAGGAAATAAAGAAAGAAAGAAAGGAAAAGAAGAATAAGAAGAAAAGAAAGAAGGAGAAGAGGAGTCGTAAGAGAGGAAGAAGAGGAAGAAAAAGAGGAAGCTCCCGTTTGTCGTTTTCGAAGGTTTTGAAGTATTCTTCAGGTAAGTTATACTCTTCTACTCTTGTTTAGGTTGAATTAAACCCTAGATTTGCATGGATTGAGTAGAAATCGTTGAAGTTAGGGTTTATGGAAATCTTTGGTAGATTTGCATGGGTTATTGTGTTGTTGATGTTTTTGGTGTTAGAATGAGTTTAAAATAGAAATGTATGACTTGATTTATGGCTTAGATGTGTTGTAGTTGAGAAAGGGAAGGATTTAAGGTTGAAAATGGCAGAAATTTGGGTTTGGGAGTCGTCTCTCCCGTCCGCACGTCATGACGTCGTGAGGTCATAGCTTCTTGGCGTCTGCAGAAGGCCACACGTCATGACGTGCGAGCCAAGCCTTACGAACGTCTTGAGAGAGCATCGACGCCATGACGTGTCGAGTCAGACTGTTGCGGCGTGCTACAGCTTCGTCATGCGAGCCCAGCTTTTTCAACAGCGATATTTTTAGTGTTTTGATCATATCTTTTGGTACATAAGTCCTTTTGGGGTGATTTTAGAGGCGTTGTAAATTAGAGACATAGATCTACAAGTTTTGTGAAGTGAGGAAGTTCTGAATCAGTTTCTAAGACTATGGAATTTTGGATGGAAGTTAGGAATGGAATTATTGTTTCAGCATGAGTTATTAAATGGGATTTTGGTTCTTATTTTAGGAGATCAAGTGAGGCAAGAGGATTAAGAGGCTCAAGAGGAAACTCATTCCTAGGCAAGAACAAACAAGGAATTCAGGTGGGTTCATGTTTATAATAGAGTAATTAAGTCACTCATTGTTTTGTTTAATCAAGAAAGAGTTAATGCATTTAAATTGCATCATCACGATTGTATTACATACTATTATGACTGATTATAGGTTGTTATATGATTTGCATTCATGAATCATGAAAAGGATTCCAAAAAGGGGGTTTTTCTCCTTTCACAAATACATGTACATGAAATCATGTTTTACGAATATATGACAAGCAAGTTTACAAGCAAGTGCCAGTTTGGCAAACAAGTTTACAAGAACATGAATCATGCATATTTATGTGGGTTGCGGTGTCCCTCACGAATAGTCAAGTGCACATTGACTCACGAAAAGGTTTCTCCCGCCTGCCCGACTGTGGCACAGGGTTTCTCACAAGGATTCCCTCACGAAATTACGTCTACACATCAACATTTCGATGGCATGTGTAGTACGTCACGAACCAAGGACAACCCAAACCATCATGTTATGTTATGTGTTATGATTTGTTATGTGTCATGCATCATGAACTGGTTAAGAATCAAGCATTTTCAATCTATGAATCATACATGCTCAATGACTATGATTTCAACAAGTATCACGACAATGAGTAAATTTTTGATTACTTTTGCTTATGGCTATGTTATAAATATGTTCCCACGAGCTTTATAGCTCACCCCCTCTAATCTCCCCCATTCAGGTGACGAGCAAGAGACCGAGTGAGTCACGAGTTACGGCGACACTCCATTTTGTCATGTTTATTTTTAAGCTTTAGTTTCATTTCAAGTACTATTGGTTTAAGAGTATTTTGTATTTTTGGCTCTTGAACTCAAAGTTGTAATTTGGTTTGAGATATTCTTAAAGCTTTATGAAACTCATCTTTTGGATAATGACTTATGGATATGTTTGTTTTAAAGCATGAAAGCAAGTTTTGAGTATGTTCACGATGGGTCCATTGAACTTCCGATGGGTTCCTTCCTCACTTGTTTGATTGACCTGTTTAGCCTTGTTTATTCAATCGCATGAAAGCAGGTTTCAAGTTTGTTTTCCAGCAGGCTCATTAATCTTCCGCGGGTCTTTTCTAAATGTATTATTAGCATGTTTCACGTCACGCTCTCATATCCGATGTTGGGCAGGTCTTTTTCTTAAATGTATAATTAGCATGTTTCACGCCACGCTCTCATGTTCGATGTTGGGCTTCGGCAGCGGGGTCCAACATGTTGTGGTATCAAAGCGCCTAGGTTTTTGATCTAGGGCTGCATGACATCACTTTCAAGAAATAACTTGCATTGTTTTTCATGATTGGAACTGTTTTTGCATATTTTGAAAATTGTCTTACTTGAACTAAAGTTTTCAATGGTTTTCTATTCAAGGAGTGAACATGCCACCTCGAAGGAGAACTCGGGGAGCTATGACTCGATCTCATTCTCGTCAGGGGAGTACGGATGAATCCCATATTCCTCAGGATGCTGGGACACATTCTTTTTCGATTTCAGAGGCACCTAGTTTGTAGCAAGAAGTGCCTCCTCCGCCTCCTCCTATGCCTCAAGGAACTCCCATGGATCCGAGTTTCTTTCAAGCCTTTGCTCAGGCTTTCACGTATGTCATGGGTCAGAGATCTCAGATGCCGATGCAAGCTCCAATAGACAGGAGTGGACAGATGACAAGCTCGGAAGTTTGGGGTCATGGATTTCAAAGGGACTACTAATCCGTAAGAGGTGAAGCTCGTTGAAGAGGACCAGAGGGTCCTAGTTCAGTGAGATGCTCGAGATGAGGACAAGCTAGATTATGCAATCGATCATTGCGGTGATGCACCGATTGGTGGAGTCGATGCCTCACGGTCGAGGTTGTTCCTTGATTGCTAACATGGAGGATTTTGTAGAAGTGTTCAAAGAAGTATCTTTCCAGGTTTATGTGCGAGGATAAGGCCGAGAATTTCTCAATCTTATCTGAGAGGGACATGAGTGTGGCGAGTATGAGCTGAAGTTCACACTTCGCGATATCGTGAAACATTGTGGCAACAGAGGAAGACAAGTGCCGCGTGTTTGAGGGAGGTCTTCACTGGGATCGTGGAGAAAGTCCCGATCCATAATTTCTGACTACCAAAGGTTGGCGGATCTTTGCTCTCAGCCGAGAAGTCGGAGAATATCGAAATGAAGCGAACAAGAAGAGGAAGAACGAGGAGCGACATTGGGAAGGGTACTAGTGCTCCAATGCCCGAGAGGAGCACGAGGAGCGCCACAATCGAGTGAAGTAGGTGCGGTGGGGCTACCAGAACAAGCGGTGAGGCGATGTCGTGGCAAGCCTCTAATGTGGGAGGCACTGGTAGAGCGAGAAGGAGTGGTTCACCCATCCCTTATGTGATCGATGTGGAAACATCACGGGGAGAGTGCCTCAGGTCACTTGGAGTTTATTTCAGATGCGGAGAGAAGGGACATATAGCCAAGCATTGTCCACAGGCACCGAGACAAGAGGGGTCGCAGTTTCAAGCTCCTAGGCGTGTAGAGACAGTGGGAACCAGGCCAGTTACTGAGGTAGGTAGCTCTGGGACTGCAAGGAAGAATGTTCCTCAGAAGGCCAAGGGGTCAGGCGCCGACAAGAGTGTTTGCCATGACTAGGGAGGAAGCTGCAGCCGCACCTGAGGTTGTCACGGGTATGGCTCGATTATTTGATTCAGCAGTATTTGTTTTGATTGATTCTGGTTCCACACACTCTTTGGTTTTTGTGAGCATAGCATTGCATGGTGTGAGTTCTGTGCCTTTGGATAGGCCTTTGATTGTTAGTACTCCTCTAGGGAGGAACGTGGTGATCAGTCAGGTGTATAAGCAGTGTGAGCTTTTTATTGATGGTGCTAGATTGGTAGTGGACTTACTACCACTAGACCTTAGAGGATTAGATGTTATTCTGGGGATGGATACCATGGAGAAGTATCTGGCCAAGCTGGATTGTGGTCAGAAAGAGGTAGAGTTTGATCTGGGCAATGGTGAGAAGGTGATCTTCAGAGGGGACAGGAAGACACCATCACCAAGATTGATTTCAGCTATGTTGGCTGAAAGGATTATGGGCCAGGGATGTGAAGCTTTCTTGACGCATGTTGTGGATGCCGATGTGCATGAAGGGAAGTTAGAGGATTTCCCGATTGTGAGGGAATTCCCAGATGTGTTCCCAGATGAGTTACCAGGTTTACCGCCGGTGAGGGAAATCAAGTTTGTCATTGACTTGATTCCCGGAACCGCGCCTATTTCAATACCGCTTTACAGGATGGCTCCAGCTGAGTTGAGGGAGCAGCTTAAGGAACAGTTGGAGGAACTGTTAGAGAAGGAGTATGTCAGATCGAGTTCGTCTCCTTGGGGAGCACCGGTTCTGTTTGTTAAGAAGAAGGATGGATCGTGGCGTATGTGCATTGACTATCGGAGACTTAACAAGGTGATAATTAAGAACAAGTATCCTTTGCCACGGATAGATGATCTGTTTGATCAGCTGCAGGGAGCACGGGTCTTTTCCAAGATTGATCTCAGGTCAGGCTATCATCAGCTCAGAATCAAGGAGTCTGATGTAAGCAAGACAGCATTCAGGACCCGTTATAGGCATTATGAGTTTTTGGTTATGCCATTCGACGACCAATGCTCCACCGCTTTCATGGATCTTATGAACAGGATCTTCAGGGAGTTTCTGGATCAGTTTATCATAGTGTTTATAGATGACATTCTGGTGTATTCTAAGAGTGAAGAAGATCATGATGAGCATCTCAGGATTGTATTGCAGACTCTTAGGGAGAGAGAGCTTTATGCCAAATTCAGCAAGTATGAGTTCTGGCTTCATGAGGTGACTTTCCTTGGACATGTGATTTCGCAGGATGGTGTGCATGTTGATATGAGGAAAGTTGAAGCAGTGGTGAATTGGCATGCACCCAAGACAGCGACAGAGGTGAGAAGTTTTCTGGGTTTGGCAGGTTACTACAGGAGGTTTGTAGAAGGATTCTCCATGATAGCTGCTCCGATGACTAAGCTATTGAGGAAGAATCAGAAGTTTGACTGGACTGATGAGTGCCAGAAGAGTTTTGAGGAGCTCAAGCACAGGTTGACAAGTGCTCCAGTGCTGATTTTGCCTTCTGGTGATGAGGGCTATATAGTGTATAGTGACGCAGTATGAGTTGAAGTAGGGTAATAGCATATGCTTCAAGGCAACTGAAGCAGTATGAGTTGAATTACCCGACTCATGACTTGGAGTTGGCAGCAGTGATCTTTGCCTTGAAGATTTGGAGGCATTATCTTTATGGTGTTGGACCGGGATCTTTACTGATCACAAGAGCCTCAAGTACTTATCGAGCGTAAGGAATTGAATTTGAGACGAGAGAAGGTGGATTGAGTTACTCAAGGATTATGATTTGTTGATTGAGTACCATCCAGGCAAGGCGAATGTAGTGGCGGATGCATTGAAAGCAGAAGTCTTCTATTGCCCATGTTCAGACAGTGTATCTTCCTTTATTGGAAGAGATGGCCAAGCTTAAGATAAGCTTGAAGCGGGAGGAACCAAATTGCCTCTAGCTAATTTGAGTGAGGCCTATACTCCGGAGAAGGTTAGGGAGTTGCAAGCACAGGATGCGAGTTGAGCAAGCTTAGGAGGAAATTCGAATGGTAAGGCTTGGAGGTAGTAGTGAGAGATGATGGACTCATGACAATGGGGGAAAGCTTTGCATTCCGATAAAGAAGGAGGTTAAGGATGAGATTTTAGATGAGGCACACAATCGCCTTATGCCATGCACCAGTGTAGCACTAGGATGTCTGAGAGATTTGAGAGAGCATTTACGGTGGAAGGGCATAAAGAGGGATGTAGCAGAGTATGTCGATAAGTGTCTCGTGTGTCGCAAGTCAAGGTCGAACACCAGCGCCTTCAGCAAGTTAAGGCCATTGTCCATTCCTGAGTGGAAGTGGCAAAGAGTAACCATGGATTTTCTGATGGGTTTGCCTAAGACTAGTAGGAAGCATGATGCCATATGGGTTATAGTGGATCGGTTGACGAAGTCAGCCCATTTTCTGGCAATCAAGTAGACTGATTCGTTACATGTGCTAGCCAGGAAGTACATTGATGAGGTAGTGAGGTTGCATGGGATTCCAGATTCTATAGTGTCTGACAGGGATCCTCGGTTCACATCGATATTTTGGGGAAGCTTGTAGGAAGCTTTAGGTACTAAGCTGCATTTTAGTACGGCATTTCACCCTCAAACGGATGGTCAATCTGAGAGGACCATTCGGACACTTGAGGGAATGCTCAGGGCATGTGTGTTGGATTTCAAGGGAGCTTGGGATGAGCATTTACCATTGGTCAAATTTGCTTATAATAATTTGTACCATTCGAGCATTCAGATGGCTCCATATGAGGCTTTGTATGGAAGAAGGTGTAGAACTCTGATATGTTGGGATGAAGAAGGAGAGAGGAAACTAGTCGGACCAGAGTTGATCCAGATGACTGTTGATAAAGTCAATCTAGTTAAGCAACGGCTTAAGGCAGCCCAGGATAGGATGAAGAGTTTCACTGATGCTCATCAGAAGGAGATGGAGTATGAAGTCGGTGAGAAGGTGTTTCTCAAGACGTCTCCTTGGAAGGGAGTAATGAGGTTTGGCAAGAAAGGCAAGTTAAGTCCAAGATATGTGGGTCCTTATGAAATTCTTGAGAGGATCGGACCTCTAGCTTACAGGTTAGCGTTGCTGCCAGAGTTGTCTCAGATTCATGACGTCTTTCATGTTTCTATGCTGAGAAGGTACAGATCAGATCCTTCTCATGTCATTCAGGTTTTAGAGGTTCAGTTGAGAGACGACTTGAGTTATGAGGAAATTCCGGTAGCGATCTTGGACACCAAGGAGAAGGTCCTCAGGAATAAGACAGTTTAGCTAGTTAAGGTTCTGTGGAGGAACCATTCAGTGGAAGAAGCCACGTGGGAGCCTAGAGATGCCATGAAAGAGAAGTATCCAGGTCTTTTCGATGATTCAGGTAAATTTCGAGGACGAAATTTCTTTTAAGAGGGGGAGAAATGTTGGGCCCCAAATTTTTGTTTTCTTGATGTTATTAAGTATGAATTATGTTAGTTGTATGATTTATGACATAGTTTGATTTTAGTGGAAGTAGTAATGGAAAATTTGAATTATTTGAGATTAGTATGGAATAAGTGTTTGAAAGAGTAGAAATGTTGAGGGCAAAATGGTCAAGGCACATGAGTTAGGATGTTTAAGGCTTGCATGGAGGGGCATTTTAGTACTTGCCCTATCTTGTAGGTTTAAGGAAATAAAGAAAGAAAGAAAGGAAAAGAAGAATAAGAAGAAAAGAAAGAAGGAGAAGAGGAGTCGTAAGAGAGGAAGAAGGGGAAGAAAAAAAGGAAGCTCCCGTTTGTTGTTTTCGAAGGTTTTGAAGCATTCTTCAGGTAAGGTATACTCTTCTACTCTTGTTTAGGTTGAATTAAACCCTAGATTTGCATGGATTGAGTAGAAATCGTTGAAGTTAGGGTTTATGGAAAACTTTGGTATATTTGCATGGCTTGTTGTGTTGTTGATGTTTTTGGTGTTAGAATGAGTTTAAAATGGAAATGTATGACTTGATTTATGGCTTAGATGTGTTGTAGCTGAGAAAGGGAAGGATTTAAGGTTGAAAATGGCAGAAATCTGTGTTCGGGAGTCGTCTCTCCCGTCCGCACGTCGCGACGTGCGTGAGAGGCTGCACTGCCACATGGCGTCGAGAAAACCACACGTCATGACGTGTCGAGCAAGACGCCATGACGTGCCGTAGTCGCTTCGTCATGGCGAGCCTAGTTTTTCCAGCAAGCGATATTTTTAGTGTTTTGATCATATCTTTTGCTACATAAATCCTTTTGGGGTGATTTTAGAGGCGTTGTAAATTAGAGACATAGATCTACAAGTTTTGTGAAGTGAGGAAGTTCTGAATCAGTTTCTAAGACTATGGAATTTTGGATGGAAGTTAGGAATGAAATTATTGTTTCAGCATGAGTCATTAAATGGGATTTTGGTTCTTATTTTAGGAGATCAAGTGAGGCAAGAGGATCAAGAGGCTTAAGAGGAAACTCATTCCTAGGCAAGAACAAACAAGGAATTCAGGTGGGTTCATGTTTATAATAGAGTAAATAAGTCACTCATTGTTTAGTTTAATCAAGAAAGAGTTAATGCATTTAAATTGCATCATCACGATTGCATTACATACTATTATGACTGATTATAGGTTGTTATATGATTTGCATTCATGAATTATGAAAAGGATTCCAAAAAGGGGGGTTTTTCTCCTTTCACGAATACATGTACATGAAATCATGTTTTACGAATATATGACAAGCAAGTTTACAAGCAAGTGCCAGTTTGGCAAACAAGTTTACAAGAACATGAATCATGCATATTTATGTGGGTTGCGGTGTCCCTCACGAATAGTCAAGTGCACATTGACTCATGAAAAGGCTTCTCCCTTTGCCGATCGTAGGCACGGGGTTTCTCACAAGGATTCCTCACGAATTACGCCTACACATCAACATTTCGATGGCATGTGTAGTACGTCACGAACGAGGACATGCCCAAACCATCATGTTATGTTATGTGTTATGATTTGTTATATGTCATGCATCATGAACTGGTTAAGAATCAAGCATTTTCAATCTATGAATCATACATGCTCAATGACTATGATTTCAACAAGTATCACGACAATGAGTAAATTTTTGATTACTTTTGCTTATGGCTATGTTATAAATATGTTTCCACGAGCTTTATAGCTCACCCCCTCTAATCTCCCCCATTCAGGTGACGAGCAAGAGACCGAGTGAGTCACGAGTTACGGTGGTACTCCATTTTGTCATGTTTATTTTTAAGCTTTAGTTTCATTTCAAGTACTATTGGTTCAAGAGTATTTTGTATTTTTGGCTCTTGAACTCAAAGTTGTAATTTGGTTTGAGATATTCTTAAAGCTTTATGAAACTCATCTTTTGGATAATGACTTATGGATATGTTTGTTTTAAAGCATGAAAGCAAGTTTTGAGTATGTTCACGATGGGTCCATTGAACTTCCGATGGGTTCCTTCCTCACTTGTTTGATTGACCTGTTTAGCCTTATTTATTCAATCGCATGAAAGCAAGTTTCAAGTTTGTTTTCCAGCAAGCCCATTAATCTTCCGCGGGTCTTTTCTAAATGTATTATTAGCATGTTTCACGTCACGCTCTCATATCCGATGTTGGGCGGGTCTTTTTCTTAAATGTATAATTAACATGTTTCACGCCACGCTCTCATGTTCGATGTTGGGCTCCGGCAGCGGGGTCCAACATCAGGTGTTCCCTAAGTTGGACCTGCGATCAGGTTATTATCAGTTGAGGATTGCAGAGGCCGATGTGCCTAAGAGTGCTTTCAGGAGCAGGTACGGGCATTTCGAGTTCTTAGTGATGCCGTTCGGGTTAACTAATGCCCCGACAGCCTTCATGGCCTTGATGAATAAGGTTTTTCAGCCCTACCTGGATCGGTTAGTGATAGTGTTTATTGATGATATACTGGTTTATTCGAGGAGTAGACAGGAGCACGCTGAGTATCTGTGTAGCACCCCACTCCCGACGAGACCCGAACCCGATATCCATGGTGATATCCGAGCCCGTGACCCGCGAGGGTAGCGTATCCTCATTAACAAAAATCGTATGATATTTTCTTTTTCTTTCAAAAATATTAGAGTGCGCAAACAATCACTGACTTGGCCCAATTATAACAAAACATTTTCAAATATTAAACCATTTTACTGATAAAACAATTTCACTCATTATTAGCACTAATTAGTGCTCAGTCACTCAATACAATTACATGAAAACAATTGGGCCTACTAAATACCAAATTAATACACGAATGCAGATACGGACGACACTGATCCCGACCCGATACTCTGTCTTGCTAGCAGCAGACGTACTCCCGCGTGTCCAACGGGGTACTCTCCATTTCCTGAAAAATAGATGCAATGTTGGGTGAGTTTGCGAACTCAGTGAGAAACCATGATCGATGGTTCACCCAACTCATGCATATCAACTCAATCACACAATATTGTATATATATCAGAAATAAGAAATCACAAGCATTCAATTTCACATTTTATAAGGCAATAAGCCTTTCACACAATTCACATTAAACATTCATTTATGCAATGTGCATGTGACTCTTCCATTTTCTTTCGTTGTTGTGACCGTGCGCCTGAGCTCATATACGTTGAGCCATAGGCTCTGAAACATTGGGCTTAAAGTCCCGAAACGTTGGGCATAGCCCTGATCATCGAGCCGAGGCTTGGAATACGTTGGGCACGAGGCCCTGTGCGTTGAGCTTAAAGCTCTGAAATCGGTGGCGACACCGGTCACAACTGCCATTATCTGATCATTTACTATGCATGAATGCACATGTCATTTTCCAATATCCAATTATCGCATTTCTATTTCCAATTCCAATTAATTACTATTTCCGATCATTTTCCAATGTTCTCGGACTTTCAGTCCGGTATTCATTCCCATGCATTTACATTTACAATCCAATTTACTAATCTATCACATTTACAATCCAATTTACTAATGCATTCACACGCACTTATTTTCATTTGCACTTCAATATCACAATCCAATATTTCGAACACCCATGGTCCGAAATCAATCAAAACAATCAATTACATATATCCATCCTTGCATCCTCATGGCAATCAATGCATATAATTAATAAACACATAAGGTTGAGAAACCAACTAGGTTACTCACCTATTACTTCTGAGCTAATGCCGGGAAGTTTCCGCCCCGTCGGTCGGACGATGCTCCACTTAGGCGTCTATAAGAAACAGAGAAAGAACGAGTCACTACAGATGCAATTTGTGCACATGTAGGTGAAATATGCATGTTCATGAATTTTCCGGCCCTAAATCCAAATTTCCCCATAATAAAATCCGTCTAAAAATTAGAAACCTATTGGCGGCGACGGCAGCAATTCGGACCTCTATAGGTCCCCAATTAAACAAAATAGTGATTAAAGGCTCCGCTACCGGGGCCCGTCAATTTCCGTCCAAAATTCCCAATTTCTCACAAAATGAAATTAAATATTCTACGAATCCGATGCCTCAAGAATCAGGTCAATCGGACGTCGGACGGAAAAGAAATTGCCAAATGAACTCACAAATTACCAATTAAATATAAAATAATAATAAATTAAAAAAATAAAAAGTTCAGCCTCGCTGGGGGCGACGTCTCGCCCCAGCGGGGCTGAATAATCGGCTTCGTCGCTAGGGCGACGCGTCGCCCTAGTGACCGGGCCTTAATTCAATTACCCTCTTTTTTTTTCCTATTTCCCATCCGAATTTCCAACAACAATAATTCTTAGCACACAAATCAGAAAAATACAAACCATAGCTTGTTGGAAAGATAATGAAAAGCTCTACCATTCTCATGAAGACCATAAAAATCAATTTCACCCCTAAGGGTGTCAAAAATCCCTTCAAAGCTACTGCCTACTCAAATCCCATTAAAACAGAACAGTACATTGAAATTTCCATAACTCTCTGATTCTTCAGCCAAAAATTACCACATAAATAAGCTCAATAAGTTCACAATGTCATCTACAACTTTCATGAACAACCCAAAATCAAATTCCATTGCTACACAAGTCAATTAATTCACTCAATGTTGCTGTCCCTGAAATCATTCAATTTGAGCAGTAAACTTATAACAAGCATAACTCCCTGTACACAAGTCAGAAAACTCTGAACTTTATATCCCTGAAAAGATAAATCCTCAAACTTCAATTTTCATGAAGAACGCAATTTCCAATTTCATTTCTAACCATTTCAAAACCGTCATGCAAGTTACTTCCATGATCAGCAATTCCTAATCTAATGCAGGATCAGTTTTTACAAAATCATAACTCCCAACTCTGACCTCTAAAAATTATATTCCATATCTCATTTTCAATATAATGTCTTCCTCTACAACTTTGCAGAAGATCACTCACACCAATTCAGTCCACAAAAAGTGCTAAAATTGCTCCCAAGCAAAAAGCTCACAAAATCAACACTTAAGCTAGGTTTCATCAACATGCCCAAAACCAGTCCATAGGAATCAGTTCATATCTCCCAATATACAACTCGAAAATTATCAAGATCAGTGGCAACGGAAAGCTAACTCAATATTCCTCAACTTCCATGAAGACCATTTTTCCTAGTTCCCTACCAATTAATTTAGAAAAAACAGCAAAGATCATAGGGTATGGTTTCGGTTACTGTTCACAGGCAATAAAACAGTAACTTTCCATGCCAAATTTCAACCTATTAGAGTTACAATTTGACAACACCTATTTCACACAAAAATGTAGCTAACATCCCAAAGTTTAATTGGGCACAAACCTCACCTCATTTACTCACCTATACAATTTGTTATGAATAACACAGTACAATCAATCAAAAACCCTAATTTTCCAGATTTGGTCCAACCTTTGTTTCTCTCATTTCCATTGCCTTTAACACATCATCAAGCATCCAAATAACACAAATCAGTTCTTATACCATTCATACACATTCATACATGTCCTAGGGCTAATACCTAAAAGTTGGCAGCACTTAATTGCTCAATTCTAATTAACATGAATCATCAAAATTCAATCACAAATCAAGTTAAAACCATGTCTTCATACTACCTTATCCATTCCTACTTCAAACTAGCCTTATACCCATTAAGTCAAGCAATAATTATCATCAAATTAAAGAATCAATCAACATCATAATTGTACCATAATTCCCATTACATGCTTCTAATCACCATGATTCAATAACTACATAATCAAAGTATCATTAAAACCTTACCTAATAAAAGCTTCCAACTCCAACTCTTGCTTCTTCACCTAGCATCAACCTCTCCTCTTCACTCCACATATACAATCACCAACCTCCTTCACTTCTCTAGCATGCACAAAACTCATCATACCAAGGAAAGTAGAAGAACTAGAGGAAGGTTTCACTTTGAGAGAGAAGGAAGAGAATTCGATGGTGAGAGAGTAAAAAATGGGGAGAGCTTTCGGATGATTGCTTAAGGCTTCTTTTCCTTCTTTTCTAAGGCAATACGAGAGAAATACTAAGCATAGGACAAAAGCCATTAAGGCAAAATGACAAGTGACATGATAGGATTAGTTAAACAAAATAGTAATAAGACAAAATAATAGATAGGATTTAGAAATCCTACTACAATTTGACCCATTTTAGTCCAATGGTCCTCATTTCAATTCCAAAATAATATACCCAATATTACAGTGCCATTGGGTAGAAATTTTCGCTACCGAAAATTGACCGGTTCGCCAATTGGCGATTTTTTTCCGGTCCGGGAATTGCCAGGAAATTTTCCCGAATCATTTTTTTGAAAATTACCTAAATTGCCCAAAATTGTAAAACATAAGACAGTCCACTCCCAATAATTTTTTAAACACGAAAACCATACTTTCACCACAAAAACACTTTTAGGCCATGTACTGGCGATTTTGCCGGTCTGGGAATTTTCTCCGGATAATTCCAGAAAAATTCCCATAAATCCCTAAAAATGTAAAACACTCTATGGCGCACTCCAAGTAATTTTCCAAATCCCCCATTATAACACCAATTTCACAAAAGATCACAATCAGACACTTATGCCGGGAAATGTCATGAATGCATGTATGACTATATGCCTGTGCAAAACTCACCATTTATAGAGGCTGCATGACATATGTTCATGCCGAGATATAATTTAATACTCCTAACCCGTCCCCATCCCAATTTACTAAAATACCCTTCCCATCGGAGATGGGATGTTACAATTCTCCCCTCATAATAAAAATTTCGTACTCGAAATTTCATATACGATTGATCAGGAAGGCAGGGGAGTCTTTTTGATTAATACCCTCTGTTTTCCACTGATTTCAAACACGACCAAATTCTGTCCATGAACGGAAATCAAAACAATCAATGACTCTTTTCATTTCTCAACTTTACATGATTTTACTGCTTTCTCAGACTTACGCGCAATTCGTCACTTTCGATATCAATACTTTGTGAATCCGAATCATCTTTTAAGTTTTAGCCTAACTTGCCAATCCATAATTCTATTCACACCACAATCGCGTAAAGGCCACTCCTCACGAATTCAATTTCCCTTAATTACACCTTTATTTCCATCTAAGTACATTTTAGCTGAGGCCATACCTTTCAAAATATTTCATTTATCGCTTATCAGAATCTCATGAGATTTATAACCTCGGTGTGAATCAATTCAACTTAATGTCACCATCGTAAATTACTTAACCTATCCCTTTATTGCCCTGATCACATAATAAAGACCCCTTATACACTTTTCGCATGGTGACACCAATATAATGATTGTCATACCACAATCACTTTGCCCTATATCAATCTCATATGAAATCCAAAAACACCTGTTGGTTAATCACACATATCATCGTTTAACCATCAATTGCTTTTCCACAATACTTTTACTAGAACATAACACTTCGATTGTTTCTTATGCTTTCTCGAACCATTTACTTATAATCATTCGTTTTCCCATTCTAACCTTTCAATTACTCTTTCAATACGCTCTTGCTAGAACATAAAGCTTTGATCATTCCTTACATTTTCACTAACAGTTCCCGTAATGAATATCACCCATATGTCTTAATTCGAACTATACCTATCACTTTCCTCAACAAATGGAGTTATCTAAAGTTCTTTGATACGGTTTACAATTTCTACTTCCTCACTTGGGTTTTGCCAACTGCTTTGATGCACACCACCGTTGAAATTCCATAGCTAATAATACTTTCTTTTGCCCTTTTTTTTAGTTCGACTATTAATACGCAATAATACACCAGATTTGATCACTTTATTGCCCAACTTTTGATTTTTCTGCAATTGAATTTCTTTATTTCTTTGTTCAATTCCTTGAATTGCACCATTAGCTTAGTTTGGAGTAATCGGCCACTGAATCCTTTTCAAATCATTCTACTGCACGACATAACTCAATAGTTATCGATTTGCATATTCATAGACATCTCCAAACTATTTCTGTACGATTTATGTCTCCAAGCTTTTAGGCCACACTCAGAATAACAAATTTCAAATCATTAATCATAATACCGCCCATGGAATCATATTTGTCCCCAAGGTACATAAAATCACTTTATCCAATTTCCATAGATCACATTAGAACCTTTACTGGAACACTTCAAATGTCTCCTTTACGATCATTAGTCATAACATTCACATGTTTTCCTCAATTATTCTTGTCGATTTGCTAAAACTAGAAAATCTTTAACAATTTATGAACGCATCCGGCATTCCATTAGTTCTCATTAATTCCACATTCCGCATACACATATCTTTTGAACTTTCGCATTTTATCAATACCTATATCTTAATTAATTCTCCCAATATCCCATGTTCGCATCCTAATTCATCCCTTATTTCACTCTTATGAAACTTGCATGATAACCAATCTCCTCACCTATACCAATGTATCGATTTCTTATGCTTATATCTATTATCCATTGCAACACAATTGAGACATGTTCCTTTTCGCACCCATAGTTGATTCATGTAACTTTTTAATTATCGAGCGTCTCGAATGAGGAACAATTTTCAGATAATTTGTCTCATCGTAACATATTCTCGCACATGTTCCTTACCTTCATTTCTCCACATAACTTAATTTATTCACGATAGATCACTCATTGACTTGAATAAACAATCGTTATATCGATCTCGTGCTTACACAAAATATAATTACACAAAATATACACGAATTTTTTTTAATCCCTCAAATTCGCAATTAATAATTCCTTAATATGCGACTTCTCTTACATAATCGAACCATCTCATTAACATAATGTACACTTTTTTCAAGAACTTAGTTTAGCTCTT
This sequence comes from Erythroxylum novogranatense, assembly GCA_029891385.1. Taxonomy (NCBI): domain Eukaryota; kingdom Viridiplantae; phylum Streptophyta; class Magnoliopsida; order Malpighiales; family Erythroxylaceae; genus Erythroxylum; species Erythroxylum novogranatense. The sequence goes on along the minus strand of CM057227.1, from coordinate 96,630,163 downwards.
ACGCTAGAGTCTCTGCGGATGTAATACAAATCGGTTACTCTTGATACATCACGAAGATAAATCTCGAAGAGCACTTAAACAATTTCTTTTCCTCTACTATCTCGCCATACATCACCATAATCATCACATCCTATCGATATATCTCTATAGTCCCATCAATTTGCCCATTAATAGATCATACTGCTAAGAATCCCTTAATTGCATTTAATTCTCGATAACCATTCTCTTTTTGGTACCAATTCTCGATCATGGGGACCTTACTCTATTCATGTCCCTCATTTTCTTCTCTCAAGCTCATTACCGATGCTAACATCTTTAACTGTATCACTTCTTTCTCAATTGATCATTACAAGTATTCTCATACCTTACTCTCACTCATTTTGAACTTGAGCTACCGGCATTATAATCGGAGCTTATGTAATAGGCCACCGATTTCTTCCTATATCATAATCCCGCACATTATTCATTTATGCTTAATCATTTCACCCATGATAGTAATCCCACATCAGATATACACTTACAGTGACAATATATTCTGAACTCAGCAACCTTCCTATTTACACCCGTCCTCGCCGTGAGGATCATATACAATCTCTATTCTATACAATCGATCAAGATAAGCACTTTCGTTTCTTATTCTAACACATAATCAATTATTATTATTATTTTACAAAATTCTAGCTAGCAATTATCCATTAACTCAAAGAATTGCAACTGAACATTTTCACTTACCATAGGGCTCCATAGCGGTGTGCATTTACTTAGCGCATCAATTAAACCCAACAACTTTTCATCTATCAATTTCATTGTCTTACATTTCAATCTTTTCATTATGGCATTATACCCATATATTTCCACACTCAAATCAAGATCACGATGTGAAATCATTCTTGATTTTGCCATTAATATATTTTGACTCCAAATCACCAATCCTTATATATAATTCTCATCACGGTAATCAATCCCAATTGTAACCTCGCTATATCATAGAACACTTTATTTTCATTCACCCAATACATCGGAAATCTTCCCATTATCACAACTATATTTTTTTTCTATTCATTCCCAACTATAATCTTTATTCAAATTCATATTCAAGGTATACCCAATCTAACTCCAATATTGTACTTCACAATATACCCGTCAATACCAAAGACGAATATTCGTTCATGCTGTCGAACCATACACTTTTTCCTATTTTGCGATATCCATTTCTTCTTTTATCACTCTCAACACATTATCCTTTTCTCACTTTTTCTATCCGCTTAAACGATGAGACATATTTATACATACGACTCATATACAACATCGGGGATCGATTGTCACCGTCTGTGTGACACAACTTAAATGCGCATAACTAGACACACCCATTTTTTTTCGAAAGCCCATGTAAGATTGTACTTCGGGCTCGATACCTAAATGTAGCACCCACTCCCGACGAGACCCAACCCGATATCCATGGTGATATCCGAGCCCGTGACCAGAGGGTAGCGTCTTAGAACATTCATTACCTTATTAACAAAAATCGTATGACATTTTCTTTTTCTTTCAAAAACATTAGAGTGCGCAAACAATCACTGACTTGGCCCAATTATAACAAAACATTTTCAAATATTAAACCATTTTACTGATAAAACAATTTCACTCATTATTAGCACTCATTAGTGCTCAGTCACTCAATATAATTACATGAAAACAATTGGGCCTACTAAATACCAAATTAATACACGATTGCAGATATAGACGACACTGATCCCGACCCGATACTCTGTCTTGCTAGCAGTAGACGTACTCCCGCGTGTCCAACGGGGTGCTCTCCATTTCCTGAAAAATAGATGCAATGTTGGGTGAGTTTGCGAACTCAGTGAGAAACCATCATCGATGGTTTACCCAACTCATGCATATCCACTCAATCACACAATATTGTATATATATCAGAAATAAGAAATCACAGGCATTCAATTTCACATTTTATAAGGCAATAAGCCTTTCAGACAATTCACATTAAACATTCATTTATGCAATGTGCATGTGACTCTTCCATTTTCTTTCGTTGTTGTGACCGTGCTTTGAGCTCATATCGTTGAGCCATAGGCTCAAACATTGGGCTTAAAGCCCAAACGTTAGGCATAGCCACGATCATCGAGCCGAGGCTCGAAATACGTTAGACACGAGGCCTGTAGTTGAGCTTAAAGCTCAAATCGGTGGCGACACGGTCACAACCGCCATTATCGATCATTTACTATGCATGAATGCACATGTCATTTTCCAATATCCAATTATCGCATTTCTATTTCCAATTCCAATTAATTACTATTTTCGATCATTTTCCAATGTTCTCGGACTTTCAGTCCGGTATTCATTCCCATGCATTTACCTTTCGTTTCACTATCACATTTACAATCCAATTTACTAATCTATCACATTTACAATCCAATTTACTAATGCATTCACACGCACTTATTTTCATTTGCACTTCAATATCACAATCCAATATTTCGAACACCCATGGTCCGAAATCAATCAAAACAATCAATTACATATATACATCCTTACATCCTCATGGCAATCAATGCATATAATTAATAAACACATAAGGTTGAGAAACCAACTAGGTTACTCACCTATTACTTCCGAGCTAATGCCGGGAAGTTTTCGCCCCGTCGGTCGGATGACGCTCCACTTAGGCCTCTATAAGAAACAGAGAAAGAACGAGTCACTACAGATGCAATTTGTGCACATGTAGGTGAAATATGCATGTTCATGAATTTTCCGGCCCTAAATCCAAATTTCTCCATAATAAAATCCGTCTAAAAATTAGAAACCTATTGGCGCTGACGGTGCGCAATTCGGACCTCTATAGGTCCCCAATTAAACAAAACAGTGATTAAAGGCTCCGCTACCCGGGGCCCCGTCAATTTCCCGTCCAAAAATTCCCAATTTCTCACAAAATGAAATTAAATATTCTACGAATCCGATGCCTCAAGAATCAGGTCAATCGGACGTCGGACGGAAAAGAAATTGCCAAATGAACTCACAAATTACCAATTAAATATAAAATAATAATAAATTAAAAAAAATAAAAAGTTCAGCCTCATTGGGCGACGTCTCTACCAGTGGGCTGAATAATCGACTTATCGCTAGGCGACGCGTCAGCCTAGCGACGCAAGTTTATCGCCCGTCACTAGGGCGACGCGTCGCCACAGTGACCGAACTTAATTCAATTACCCTCTTTTTTTCCTATTTCTCATCCGAATTTCCAACAACAATAATTCTTACCACACAAATCAGAAAAATACAAACCATAGCTTGTTGGAAAGATAATGAAAAGCTCTACCATTCTCATGAAGACCATAAAAATCAATTTCACCCTAAGGGTGTCAAAATCCTTCAAAGCTACTGCCTACTCAAATCCCATTAAAACAGAACAATACATTGAAATTTCCATAACTCTCTGATTCTTCAGCCAAAAATTACCACATAAATAAGCTCAATAAGTTCACAATGTCATCTACAACTTTCATGAACAACCCAAAATCAAATTCCATTGCTACACAAGTCAATTAATTCACTCAATGTTGCTGTCCCTGAAATCATTCAATTTGAGCAGTAAACTTATAACAAGCATAACTCCCTGTACACAAGTCAGAAAAATCTGAACTTTATATCCCTGAAAAGATAAATCCTCAAACTTCAATTTTCATGAGAACTCAATTTCCAATTTCATTTCTAACCATTTCAAAACTGTCATGCAAGTTACTGCCATGATCAGCAATTCCTAACCTAATGCAGGATCAGTTTTTGCAAAATCATAACTCCCAACTCTGACCTGTAAAAATTATATGCCATATCTCATTTTCAAGATAATGTCTTCCTCTACAACTTTGCAGAAGATCACTCACACCAATTCAGTCCACAAAAAGTGCTAAAATTGCTCCCAAGCAGAAAGCTCACAAAATCAACACTTAAGCTAGGTTTCATCAACATGCCCAAAACCAGTCCATAGGAATCAGTTCATATCTCCCAATATACAACTCGAAAATTATCAAGATCAGTGGCAATGGAAAGATAACTCAATATGCCTCAACTTCCATGAAGACCATTTTTCCTAGTTCCCTACCAATTAATTTAGAAAAAACAGCAAAGATCATAGGGTATGGTTTCGGTTACTGTTCACAGGCAATAAAACAGTAACTTTCCATGCCAAATTTCAACCTATTAGAGTTACAATTTGACAACACCTATTTCACACAAAAATGTAGCTAACATCCTAAAGTTTAATTGGGCACAAACCTCACCTCATTTACTCACCTATACAATTTGTTATGAATAACACAGTACAATCAATCAAAAACCCTAATTTTCCAGATTTGGTCCAACCTTTGTTTCTCTCATTTCCATTGCCTTTAACACATCATCAAGCATCCAAATAACACAAATCAGTTCTTATACCATTCATACACATTCATACATGTCCTAGGGCTAATACCTAAAAGTTGGCAGCACTTAATTGCTCAATTCTAATTAACATGAATCATCAAAATTTAATCACAAATCAAGTTAAAACCATGTCTTCATACTACCTTATCCATTCCTACTTCAAACTAGCCTTATACCCATTAAGTCAAGCAATAATTATCATCAAATTAAAGCATCAATCAACATCATAATTGTACCATAATTCCCATTACATGCTTCTAATCACCATGATTCAATAACTACATAATCAAAGTATCATTAAAACCTTACCTAATAAAAGCTTCCAACTCCAACTCTTGCTTCTTCACCTAGCATCAACCTCTCCTCTTCACTCCACATATACAATCACCAACCTCCTTCACTTCTCTAGCATGCACAAAACTCATCATACCAAGGAAAGTAGAAGAACTAGAGGAAGGTTTCACTTTGAGAGAGAAGGAAGAGAATTCGATGGTGAGAGAGTAAAAAATGGGAGAGCTTTGGATGATTGCTTAAGGCTTCTTTCCTTCTTTTCTAAGGCAATACGAGAGAAATACTAAGCATAGGACAAAAGCCATTAAGGCAAAATGACAAGTGGCATTATAGGATTAGTTAAACAAAATAGTAATAAGACAAAATAATAGATAGGATTTAGAAATCCTACTACAATTTGACCCATTTTAGTCCAATGGTCCTCATTTCAATTCCAAAATAATATACCCAATATTACAGTGCCATTGGGTAGAAATTTTACACTAGAAAATGGACCGGTTCGCTAATTGGCGATTTTTTCCTGGTCAAGGAATTGCTGAGAAATTTTCCTAATCATTTTTTGAAAATTACCTAAATTGCCCAAAATTGTAAAACATAAGACAGTCCACTCCCAATAATTTTTAAACACGAAAACCACACTTTCACTACAAAAACACTTTTAGGCCATGTCGACGATTTTGCGGTGCAGGAATTTTCTCCTGATAATTCCAGAAAATTCCATAAATCCTAAAATGTAAAACACTCTATGGCGCACTCCAAGTAATTTTCCAAATCCCCCATTATAACACCAATTTCACAAAAGATCACAATCAGACACTTATGCCGGGAAATGTCATGAATGCATGTATGACTATATGCCTGTGCAAAACTCACCATTTATAGAGGCTGCATGACATATGTTCATGCCGAGATATAATTTAATACTCCTAACCCGTCCCCATCCCAATTTACTAAAATACCCTTCCCATCGGAGATGGGATGTTACAATTTGAGGATTGTACTGCAGGTCATGAGAGAGAGACAGTTGTTTGCCAAATTCGCTAAGTTCGAATTTTGGCTAGATGAGATTGTGTTTCTGGGGCACGTGGTGTCCGGTGAGGGTATTCAGGTGGATCCTCACAAGATAGAGGCAATGATGAGTTGGGAGATTCCGAGGAGCGTGCCAGAGTTGCGGAGTTTCCTAGGATTGGCCGGGTATTACCGAAGGTTCGTCGAGAGGTTTTCGTTGATCTCCGCCCCTTTTATGAAACTGTTGAGGAAGAATGTGCCGTTCAGATGGACTGAGGAGTGCCAGAAGAGCTTTGAGGAGCTGAGACATCGGTTGACTACTGCACCGGTGTTAGGCATTCCATCTGGGACTGGAGGTTTTGTGGTGTACAGTGATGCCTCGCATCAGGGATTGGGTTGTGTGTTGATGCAGCATGGGAGAGTGATAGCTTATGCCTCGAGACAGTTGAGGTCTCACGAGGTGAATTATCCGGTACACGACTTGGAGCTAGCTGCAGTTGTATTTGCTCTGAAGATCTGGAGACATTATTTGTATGGGGAGACGTTCCAGATCTTCACTGATCATAAGAGTTTGAGGTATCTGTTGAGTCAGAGAGAGCTCAATCTGAGATAGAGGAGATGGATAGAGTTACTGAAGGACTATGACTGCACGATTGAATATCATCCAGGGAAGGCCAATGTGGTGGCCGATGCTTTGAAAGGTGAGATCGCATGGTAGTGCAAATTTCGATTCGAGTTTCGAGGTTACCCGTCTGTTCGGTTGAGAGCTCTTAATGTACAGATGGATTTGAGTCAGGATGGAGCTCTGATTGCTACCCTGAGGCTTAGGCGATGTTTGCATGACAGATCCGGAGGTTCGAGATCGGGACCCGTGTTAGTGAGGCGATTGAGAGAGTCGGTGGTACATATTCAGAGTTTGAATTGAGAGATGGGACCCTATGGATGGGACAGAGACTATGTGTGCCAGATGTTGATGATTTGAGACGGGAGATTTTGGAGGAGGCACATGTAGCTGCCTATGCTATGCATCCTGATGCGACCAAGATGTATAATACATTGAGACAACATTTCTGGTGGCCTGGTATGAAGAGGCAAGTGGCAGAGTATGTTTCCAGGTGTCTAATATGTCAGCAATTTAAGGCAGAGCATCAGGCTCCAATGGGGAAGTTGCATTCGTTGCCCATTCCGGAGTAGAAGTGGGAGCGAATTACCATAGATTTTGTGAGGGGGTTGCCTAGGACACCGAGGCAACATGATACTATCTGGGTCATAGTAGAATGATTGGTTAAATCGGCTCACTTCTTGCCAGTGAGGGAGAGTAATACTCTCGATGAGTTGGCCCAGAAGTATATGGCAGAGATTGTGCGGTTGCATGGGGTTCCGTTGTCGATAGTCTCAGACAGGGATCCCAGATTTACTTCGAGATTCTGGAAGAGCCTACAGATTGCTATGGGTACTAGGTTGAACTTCAGTACAACGTTTCATCCTCAGACAGATGGACAGAGCGAGAGGACGATTAAGACTGTTGAGGACATGCTTCGGGCATGTGTATTGGAGTTCAGAGGAGCATGGGATCCGTATTTGGCACTGATCGAGTTCGCATATAATAATCAGTACCAGAGTAGTATTGGGATGACACCGTATGAGGCCCTGTATGGGCGACAGTGTAGATCGCCTCTTTACTGGGATGAAGAGGGTATGAGGATGTTAGAGGGTCCCGAGTTGATCCAGGATATAGTGGATAAAGTACAGTTGATTCGGAGTCGCATCAAGGCAGCTCGGGACAGACAGAAGAGTTATGTGGATCAGCATCGGTGAGAGATGGAGTACAGTGTGGGTGACAAAGTGTTCCTTCGGGTGTCACCTTGGAGAGGAGTACTGAGATTTGGCCGTAAGGGCAAGTTGAGTCCTCGGTACATTGGTCCTTATGGGATCCTTGAGAGAATAGGACCTTTGGCTTATAGATTGGCATTACCGAGTTAGATGTCCCAGTTGCATGACGTGTTTCATGTTAGTATGCTCCGACGGTACCGTTCAGACCTAACTCCTGTGATTCCAGCTCAGGAGATTGAGGTGGCCAGTGATTTGAGTTATGTCGAGGAGTCGGTACAGATTATAGGATCACGGATCAAGCAGCTGAGAAACAGGGTGATTCCGTTGGTGAAAGTCCTTTGGAAGGACCACTCTTCTGAGGAAGCTACTTGGGAGACTGAGGAGCATATGAGGAGTCAATATCCTCATCTATTCGATCGGACAAGTATGAAATTTCGGGACGAAATTTTTATTAGGAGGGGTGAATTGTAACATCCCGTTACTGTTAGCAAGGGTATTTTGGTAATTGGGACAGACTGATAGGTTTCATTGCATTCACTGATTGAGCATGTTACTGGCCTCTGATCATAGAGGAACAGGTTTCTTGCATATGCATTTATTCATAGGTACATGCATTCATGGTTTTCCGGTAATTCAATTGATAATGGACTGACTGAATTGACTGGATTGTGAACTGGAATTGACTGAATTGAGATTTGATTGAGAAATTAAGGAGTAATTGGGTTCAAATGACTGATTTAGAATATTTTAAGAGTGATTGGCAATTGATAGTGGCTCATAGGAAATTTTCGGGAAATTCGGGAGAAAATGCCCGGACCTGAAATAATTGAGTGACAGACCGATTGACTGTATAGTACTGAAGGAATTGTCCAATGGCAATGAAAAATTAGAGTTATACTGTTAGGAATTGAAAATGTTGAACCATTGGAATTTAGGGACTGAAATTTAAATTGAATTGAGGACTTATGTCTATAAATACCTAGGTTTTGAAATTGGGAATTTCCTAAGGAAAAAATCAAGCTTTTTCTCTCCTCCTCCCACGGTGATCTACAATCCCTTCCCATTGGTGTGAGTTTTCGATTGTTTTCTTACTGGATCTTCTCCTTGTGCTAGCTTGGAGTGTTTATTGTGGAAAATGGAATTTGTGGAAGCTTGAGAGTGTTGATCGTTGATTTTGGAGGAGATTAGGGTTTACGGAGATTTGAGGGATTTGTGGATTTAAGGCTTGATTTGGTAAGTTTAATGGCTTTAATATTGTTATTTATGTTGGTTGTTGCATTTATGACATTTATTAAGGTTGATTTGAGTAGCTGGGAGTGTTTAATGTCGATTTTTAGAGAGAGAAAAGAGGGATGAACGATCGGAGAAGAAGGGGATTTCGTCGCACGCCGCGACCTGCGCGCGAGCCTCGCCGCGACGAATAATTATTTGTTCGCCGCAGCGAGCGTGAAGGGGACGTCGCGACGAGCGTTAATTGTTGGACGCCGCGACGAGCCTCCTTCGCCTCATGGCCTACCAGAGTGGATTGTTCACCATGGCGGCAGTTCCTTCCGCGGCAATGCGAACCTTCTGTGGCCATGGCGAGAGTCTCTTGGCCGAGGCGAAGGGGACATTTTCTGATTGGATTGATTTTATTTTTTGGGCATAATTTTTGGTGTAGACCTCCGATTGAGGTGATTTCTGATTCGTTAAGAACTAGGGAAAGAGGTCTATAATTGAGGATAATTTTGAGAGTTGAAATTCAATTTAAATGGTATTGATTCATAGAGAATAAGGTCAATTATGGTTCCTATTGTGACCTAAATATTGGATTGTGACAATTGGAGTTCTAATTGGGGTTTTCAATGGAGGTTTTGACCCAATGAATATGGAATTACTATAGAGATGTATGAATTGAGGAATTTGAACTGAATTTAGGATTGAATCAAATCAGTATTGATCCGATTGAATGACGAGTTAGAATTGGGCATAGGATATCAAAATTGGGTTTAAGCACCGGGAATCGTGAACATGCATTGTACATAATTTCATAGAGACATATGCATCATTGAATTGTCCAATTGAGCATTTAGTAATGGGGATGTATTTAAATGTTATAGAGGCACCGTTGGATCGTCATTCCACGGACATTGCTGGGACTTCCAGGCAGTAGCTCGGAAGTTACAGGTGAGTAACCTAGTTGGTTTCTCAAATTTTTGATTGTCTAAATGCTCTATGTGAATTACTTGCCAGTGTGAATTGTATGATTACTGAAATATATACGATCGAATTTCATGCTTTTACTGTATTGGATTGGACTACTGTATGACACTGAGAATTGAAATACTGGGCTTTTATAGCCGTATCACTGAATCAATGAACACTGCATTACATCCATAAATGCATGATCAAATAATGGACATGTGACCCAAGTTGCTATTATCACTGAAAAGAGCCTCGAGCTCTAACACTGTACTGACCGGGCCTCGACCCCGAGGGGAGAAATCCCTGACGCGTCCCCACTGAATACTGACTGAGCACTTGGGCACAACACTGAATAACCGGAAAAGAGTTTCATATGCACTGCATATACATGGGTAATTGAATTGTGATGATTACTGAATTACGTGATGACATGATTTATTGTAAATTGTTATATGATACTGCAAGTTATAGGCTACTGCAAGTTGTTATATACTAATTGTATCTTCTTGTGCTATCTTTGTCGCATAATATGCGTAATGCATGATTTGAGTGAATCATCGATGATGGTTTCTCATTGAGTTCGTAAACTCACCAAAAATTACAACCTATTTTTCAGGACTGATAGATTAGACCCCTAGCTCCGGAGATAATCTTTTCCTGCCGTGCGAGCGTGCTAGCAAGAGAGGCAATGGCACACAGGTCGGTCAGTTGGGTTGGACTTTTGCGGATGATTTAGGATAGACGTTTGTATCAGTTTCCTTTTTGAGTTTTGTTTAGGGGACTGATAGACTTGTCTATTCTGCTATCGGATGACTGTATCAGATTGATATTATGATTTTAAATTTAGTGATCTCTGATATTGTGATTTATTTATTGCGATGCCATGTGGATTATTAGTGAAATTTTCTGGTAGTGCACCTTTATCGTGGGTTACGTGTCGGAGCGACCTTCGGGCGTCCCGATGTGTACCCTACGGTGAGGGGGCGCTACAATAAGTATTTGCGAAAGCTCCACCTTGGTTTTTCTGCCCATAATTTCCCACAAAATTCATATGTTCAGCCCCAAATTCTTGCCCAATGTTCTAAAATTCTGTACCCATACTTGATCCAAAATCCTGATCTTGCAAGGTATGCACTTAACTAACAGCAGCTACAGCAAACTTATCCAATTTCCTTAAAAGAGCTTCAAATTTCGAATTCAATAAGGTAAAGGCATCCAATTCAAAGACTCCTTGAGGTTTCTTCCCTTCTTGCTTAACCTCTCTCCGATCATTGTTCCACTGGTAGTTGTTATAGGCAATTTTCTCCAATAACATGAAGGCCTCGTCTTCATTCTTGTCCATTAAATCACCTCCAGTCGTAGCATCGATTGTACTTCGCATAACTAGAGAAACTCTGTTGTAGAATATTTGCACGATCATCCACTTCGGGACACCGTGATGCGGACATTTACGTTGAAGCTCCTTGTACCTCTCCCATGTTTCGTATAACGACTCATCTTCTTTGGTCTGAAATGAGGTAAGCTCACTTATGAGTTTTGTCATCTTCCCAGGTGGAAAATACTGAGCCATAAAAGCTTTGGACAACTCCTTCCAGTTGTTTATCAAACCAAGTGGTAACGAATGGAGCCAATCCTTAGCTTGATCTCTCACAGAAAAAAGAAACAATCGAAGCCTTATAGCATCCTCATGTATCCCATTCAGCTTCAACATTTCACAATTTTCCAAAAATTGTTGCAAGTGGACATGCGGGTTTTCTGTTGGGTGCCCTCTGAACTGATTCTGCTGCACCATTTGTACAAGGCCGGGTTTTAATTCAAAATTATTTGCTTGCACAGGAGGCCTTGTAATACTGGGGCGAAATTCCCCAAAATCTGGGACCATAGGATTTCATGTAGAGTAACGTTGCTGCTCCCCTCCTTGGTGTAACATTATTTCCTCTCCATTCAGAAATCAGTCCACGCACACCCTTTTCTTTCCTTTTTCTCAGTTCACTCACAACCCCCTCTCACGTTTTTCTCTAGTCCACTCAGCTTCAGCTCACGTATTTTCCTCTTCAGTTCACGCACTCCCCCTAGTTCTCACCAGTTCACTCCCCCTTCTCTCCAGACCACACTCTTCCCACTCATATAACGCACAACTCACCTCCTTCTGGTTTGGTATGGTGTGTCTACTTTTGTGGGCCTCTTCTCTAACTGTACTCACGTTTCCTGCTGGTGGGGTGGTGGTGTAACTAGCTTTTATTTAATTCCTCCAAATGTACTTCTCTAGTTGGTGTGCGTAGTGGGAGGTAGGACTCCTTGGTTTTTCCAGCTCTTTTTCTGCCTTGGCATGGCCCTCTTCATGTGCTGCCGCTATCCCTTGCTTTCTTTTTACAACTAGCTACTTTGTTGTTTTCCTTCTCTTGTAACAAGATCAACCTTATTCCATATACCACCAACTGCCACATTAGTTTGGAGTGTTGAGTGGCATGTAAAGTCTGTTGTTCCACGCCTCTAGTGTGTAGCATTGATAACTTGGCGGGTCACCTTAATTGCAATCTTTTAGAGCATCATATTACAGCTCACACCTCCCCTAATATCCCACTTGTGTTTTGTTTTTAGCCAACACATGTAATGTTTTCTTGAGCTGCCAGGTCCACCTTTGGTGTGTCTCTAGTTTGTAACGTTAATAACTCAAAGTGCTGGAGCCCCACTCCTGCATTATTTTTTTCTTTTCTGGTGTAGCCTTGTTGCTTGGTTTGTGGTGGGTCTACTTCAAGTTGGTCCTCCTCTTTGTGCATTGCCACTGTCCCTCGGAGCTGATTTGAGTTTAATTCTCCAGCATTGTCTTCTTTTTTTATTCACATGCAACGGTAACTTCTTTGGTCTAATTTGAGGCCAAATTTTATGCCTTTTTTATGAAAAATAAAATACATAACAATCTCAATGCAATTAAATCAATTAACCTAAAAAATGCTACTATAATGAATGAATGAACATGCAAAATAAATGCAAATATGATATAAATATCTATATAAATTGGACTAAACAGAAATGCAGAGATTAACGTTAGATAAAGCGAGATCATATGCTAGTGAATATCTCATTCTATCCAAGAATTCGAATGTCTCATAATTTACTCTCACTTGAGAACTCGACCGTGAGTTATTGTCAATATATCTAAGCTTCGTATTATGAAAGTAAGGTGAAAGATTAAAGTTGGAGAGACATTTCCCATCCATAAAGGTAGTTCAACAACATAAGCATTATCATTAATTTTTCTTTTAATTCTAAACAGACCATATTTCTTTTATTGTAGTTTATGATGATCTCCAACCATTCGATTTTTGCTCAAGAAAATCATAACTTATCTCTAACATTAAATGCTTAAACTCTCCTATGTAGGTCAACCATAGCTTGGTACTTCTCATTAGCTCTTTCAATATTCTTTTTCACCTCCACTTGAATATCTTGTGCCTCTTTGGCTAACTTTGTAGGACTAAGAAAAACGTTAGAAGATGTTGACAATTTAACAAGATCAAGAGCACGATTAGGTACTTTTATGTAAACCAAAGAAAATGATGATGAACTAATGACACTATGAGCTATATTGTTGTAGGCAAATTCAATTTGTACAATCAAGAAATATAATTTTTTTGGTTTTTCAGTCATATACATCTTACTAAATTGTCCAAGGTCTATTTCACTAACTTTATTTAACCATCTATTTTTTGGTTGATCAGTGCTATTATATTTAAGAGAAGAATTGAATAAACCTTATAAGGTTCCCTAAAAGTGACCCAAAAATTTGTTGTCATAATCAAAAGTGATGGATTTAGGAACATCATAGAGTTATGACACTTCTCTAAGAATACCTTGGCAACTACTATAGCATCTGCCATCTTCTTACAAGGGATAAATTGCGTCGTTTTAGAAAACCTTTTAACAACCACAAAGATAGCATCTATACCTATAACATACCACTCCTGTAAAGCATAAGCTTGAACATACCAGAGGATATTCAAGAACATACTCTATGAAAATGGTACATTAAGACAATCAAACTAACTCATTAAAGGCATCAAACATATCATAAGCATTTTAAATGTTCATTTATTACCATTTCATCAATCCCTCACCTTTCTTTGGGTCTACTTGTATACCCTGTCCAGACACTATATGACCTAAGAACACCATATGATCAAGCTAGAATTCACACTTATTTAACTTGATGGACAATTGCTTCTCTCTCATTGTCTATAAAATTATCCTCAAATGCTCGTAATGTTCTCTCTACTCCTCGAATACACTAAGACATCGTCTATGAATACAATAACAAAGTGATCTAAGTAAGGTCACAATACTTTATTCATTAATGCCATAAAAGCAACTGGAGCATTCGTCAATCCAAAAGGCATTACTAAAATCTTGAAAGGTCTATATATGGTTCTGAATGCACTCTTTGGTACATTAGCTTCTACTATTTTCAATTGACAATACCCTAACATCAAATCCAATTTAGTAAACACCTGAGTTGTCTATAAGTGATCAAGTAAATCATCTATTCTCAGTAAGGGATATTTAATATTCACTGTCACCTGATTTAATTGCCTCTAATCAATGCACATTATTTATATGGTGAAACGTTTCAGATTTTTACGGGTCATCGAAGTTTGAGATATGTATTGAGTGACAAGGAACTTAATATGAGACAGAAGAAGTGGATTGAGTTACTTAAGGATTATGATTACATGCAGAGTATCATCCAGGTAAGTATAATGTTGTAGTTGATGCATTAAGCAGGAAATCTAATAGCAATGAAGCACAATTCAAGCATCATGGTTACCAAATCTAGTTCAACTAAGAGCACTGAATGTTGAGCTAATTTTGGAACAGAATGAAGCATTGTTAGCTACGTTGAAGCTTAGATGCATATTACATGAAAAGGGTCATAATAGCTCAAAGCAAATACCCAAAAATAGTAAAGATTGTAGAGAAGTTAAAACAGAACCTGAGTTCTAAGTTTGAATTGAGAAATAATACATTATGGTTGAATCAGAGATTATATGTACTAGATGTTAATAGTTTGAGAAAGGTAATTTTGGAAGAATCACACATAGCAGCCTATGCTATGCATCTTGGTACTACTAAGATGTACAATACTCTGAAATGACATTTTTGGTGGCTGGGACAAGTGGTTGAGTATATTGCCAAGTGTTTGACATACTTACAAGTTAAGGTAGAGCGTCAGACACCAGTTGAAAAATTGCAGTCATTACCTATTCTAGGGTGGAAGTAGGAGAGGATTACAATAGATTTTATTATAAGTTTGCTGAGAACTCCAAGATAGCATAATGCCATATAGGTCATTATTGATAGATTAATGAATATTTGAGAGAATAACACACTAGATCAATTAGCTAGGAGATACATAAATGAGATAGTGAGGTAACATGGGTACAAGTGTCTATTGTATTAGATCAAGATCCTAGATTTTGGGGCAACCTACAAATAGCATTTGGTATAAAGTTAAATTTTAGTATAGTGTTTCATCCTTAAACAAATGAACAGAGTGAGAGGACTATTCAGATTATTGAAGATATGTTTAGGACTTGTGTTTTAGAGTTTCAAGGAGCATAGGATGAGCATGTAGCTCTCATTGAATTTGCATACAATAATCATTATCATAATAGTATTGGTATGGATCCATATGAGGCATTATATGACAAAAAGTTTCGAGCACTTTTATACTAGGATGAAGAAGGCCTAAGGATTGTTGAATGTCTAGAGTTGGTTCAAGATACCGTTGATAAGGTAAAATTGATTAGTAGTAGGATTAAGGCAGCTCATAGGCATATGTACATCAGCACCGAAGAGATATGAATTACCAAGTAGGAGACAAGGTATTTTTAAGAGTTTCACCCTGGTGAGGAGTGCTAAGGTTCAATAAAATGGGAAAGTTAAGCCTTAGATATATCGGTCCTTATGAGATTACTGAGAGAGTTGGACCATTGGCTTACAAATTAGCATTACTGCCAGAAATGTCTCAGATTCATAATGTATTTCATATTAATAGGCTCAGGAGATATTAGTCAAATCCAACACATATATTACCCACACAGCAAGTTGAGATTGAAACTAATTTGAGTTATGTATAGGAACTGGTTAAAATAGTTGAATATCAGACTAAGCAATTAAGAAACCGAGTAATTCCTTTGGTTAAAGTCCTTTAGAGGAATTATTCGAGAGAGGAAGTTATATAGGAGATTGAGGAGAACATGAGGCAACAGTACCCCCATCTATTTGATCAATCAGGTAAGAATTTTGAGGACGAAATTTCTTAAGGAGGGGAGAATTGTAATAATCGGTTTCCAAAACTATTGAGAGTTAAAGTGTTAGATTACTTAGTCACATGAATTTCACCAAATTAGAACGAATTTGGTGCACTTAGGATATGATTTTTTTATTTCATTTACATGCATAATATGAGCATACACACATAAATTTTGATTTAAAAAAATTGCACTCAATTGACATGTTCCAGGGTATGAAAGTTTCTAAATAATTGTGACATGATTGTGCATTTCTAATGTCTTGTATTTTGATTTGCAAATAAAAAGAATTGATGGATTATAATTAATAATTTGGAGTTATTTGTCACAATTGGAAGATTAATGGATTAAAATGTACATTTAGACTAGCCAAAATTTCAAGTAGCAAGACAATTGACACGAGAAAATTTAGGATGACTAAGCCTATAAAATGAGTGACGTATGGAGGTAGAATTGAGTGAAAAATAGCTTAAATAATTGAGTGACAAATGGTAAAAGAACTAAGTGACATTTGGTAGCCTAAAGAGTGGACATGTGGATGGCTTAGACACTTGACAAGTGTCCTCAAACTTATCTTACACCTACACCATGTTACCAACACATTTAGCTCCATTGTAATGTTTCTTCTGTACTCTTTACCTCTCCTTCCTCTCGTAGCCAAATCCACACCTCCTTTGTAACACCCCACTCCCGTGCGACCCGAACCTGATATCGACGGTGATATTCGAGTCCGTGCCCCCCGAGGGTGGCGTGTTAAAACACTCATTTAGTAGTTGGTACATTTTTTTTTCACATAACAATATATGCAGAATTCAAATGCCAAGTTGGGTCCTCATTCAATCATATACAATTTCATTATACACAATTTTCAATAGCCATTCGGGCCTATTTACCAAATACAAATATACACTTCATTACATGAATAAAGACATGCAATGCAGACGCAAACTGATCCCGATTCTATCTTTCATTTGAATCATGCAAATATACTCCCGTTGGCTTAACGGGGTATTCTTCTGACCCTGAAAAATAATTGTAAATTTTGGGTGAGTTTTGCGAACTCAATGAGTGACCATCATTGATGGTCCGCTCAGTCATTGTAACAATAATATCAATATATATATAACATATTTCCCACTGTTACCCATTTGACCACAGTTCAAAATTTCACATACATTTAAATTTTTCTTCAATAAGCACTATCACAAGACTGCACATTCACACACTTTCCATCTATTAGCATTGTACTGTGACTGAGTGCCTAACTGTCCCATTTAAGGGCTCATTAGTATCTGTCCCTTATCCGATAGTGGATACATGGCTCATTACTATATTGAGCCTGAGGCTCTAAATCACTCATGAACTCCAAGCTCATCTTCACACATTGAGCTAAAAGCTCTGATCGGTGGCAACTCTGGTCAACAACCATTATATTTCATACAACACAAGGCATATCACTATTCTCATAGTCTCACAGTTATAAAAATACCCCATGACTGTTATCACATCAGCAGATGGCAATTTGCAGTGCATTCGATCAACTATCAACTATATCAAACAAAAGCAGTATGTAACCCTTTTCCAATTTATAATAGTGTTGTGACCGAGCGCCTGTATTGTCCCTCCCTATAAGGGCACATTTATCGTTGAGCTATAGGCTCTAAAACTGTCCCCTTTTGGGGCTCATTAATCATTGAGCTAAAAAAAGCTCTGAAATTGTCCCCTTTTGGGGCTCATTAATCATTGAGCTAAAAAACTCTGAAACTGTCCCCTTTTGGGGCTCATTAATCGTTGAGCTAAAAAGCTCTGAAACTGTCCCCTTTTGGGGCTCATTAATCATTGAGATAAAAAGCTCTATTCGGTGGCTGCTCTGGTAACAACTATCAATTTTCTGTTCATGCATTCCTATATGAATTTCATATACCACAATTTATCACTTTATTTATGTATTCAATGACCACAATTATTTCCAAATTACCACAAACGGACAAATGATTCACAATTTGTCACATAAAAAAGAAACACCATCACAGTTTCACTTTCCCATAATACTTCTATGTCATATCATAACAATACTCCAGACTTTCGATGCAGTTACGAATCGATCACAGTCCCACCATTATTCACCACAGTTTTATAAAGACAGAATTCTAAGCACATAATAATTGAGGTACTGTCTAAGTCACTCACCTCATATCCATGCTTGAATCTTATCTAAAGCCTCAATTTCTTCATTATTTCTTTCCTTCATCCAAGTTAAAATTCCCTAAGCCACAATTACCCAGATTCAACATCACTTACTGCATAAACACTAAAATTGAGCTTCGGAAACACAAATCCATACCAATCTTAAGCCATATGAACCAAACCCCTTCAAAATTTAACAAATCAAAAATCTCAATCTTACCTTGATCTTTCACCCATCAATGAATTTGTTGGACCCCGAACTTTCGGTGGAAATTAGAAATATTAAAATGAATTCAATGAGTGTTTTCGGATATGAATTGTGTTATAGATGTTATTCGGATATGAATTGTGTTATAGATGTTATTGTGCTTAAAGGAAATTGATGAGGAAAAGAATTTATTGGTTTTAATGACTTTGAAGACTAGTTTTGGTTCTGAAAGTTTAAGTGGATGAGATGATTGAAATGGAAGTTGAAATCAGGAAATAGAAAGTGAAAGTGTGAAATTTTGAAGAAAATAGAAAGTTTGACTTGAAAGTTGACTTTTTGATTTAGGCAGAATTTGAGGAAATAATCTTCATAAAATTTGTAGATTATGTTGAGAGCTTTCTGTAGCCATAAATTTTGATAGTTTTCGATATCGGAATCAAAAGTTATGAGTTTTTGAAGTTAAGTGTACTTGGCATTGTTTGGGAAAAATACTATGAAGTATAAATTTGTGTGTATTGTGCTTTGAGGCCGATCGTCGTACTGATGTGGTTTGAATTGAAGTAAATGGTTTACGTGAAAGTTATAGAGAATTAGAATAGCTTTAAAATGATGTATAATATGCGATTCTTGGTTGTGGAGGTTGAAAGATATGATAATGTGAAGTTTGGATATTGCTTAGGTGATTGCTAACAGGGCAGAAACTTTGATTGAATAATTGACTTAGCTAGAGGTTGAAGTTGCTTTGGAGTTCTTCATGAACATTTTAGAGCTTGTTTGTATCTTTCCATTGATATAAAGCACGAAAATATTGGACAAGGGAGTAGAAAGTTATGATTTTTTAGAAGTTCTGATGCTGTTTAGTGTGAAGCTGATCGACCAGTCCATTTGTGTGGAGTTTTTGACCCATTTAGAGGTCGATCTGATTTTTAAAGCCATCATGAAAGTTGTAGAGGGTTCTTTTACCTTTCTATAGACACTAAGTTTGTCAAATTTGGAGTTCTGGGTCAAAAGTTATGATGTTTGCAAGTTGAGGTACTGTGTAAAGTTTTGAAGAGATTATCGATTGGTCATCTTTGAGTGCATTTTGACCCCTTTAAAGACCGAGCTTGTAACATCCCGTCACCGATGGGAAGGTTATTGTAACATCCCATCACCGATGGGAAGGATATTTTAGTAAATTGGGACGGGTTAGGAGTATGGGTTTATAGCACGGCATAAACATACATCGTATAGCCTCTATAAATGATGATTGTTTGGCACATGCACATGGTATACATGCATTCATGATATTTCCGGCATAAGTGTCTAATTGGGATCTTTTGTGAAATTTATGGGATAATTGTATTTGAAAAATTATTTGGAGTACGCCATTGAGTGTTTTACATTTTTAGGGATTTATGAGAATTTTTCTGGAATTTTTCGGGGTTCTTGCCCGGACCAAAAAATTCCAACTGACTGATTGAGTGAGCCTTTTTGTACTGAAAAGGGGTTGCCTAATGGCATGAAATTAGTGGATAAATAATGTTAGGAAATTATTTTAGTGCCATGATTAGAGTTTAATGGGGATTAGTACTTAATTAACTAGGATTAGCTTGATTTTGTCTTTTTCTCTTTTTAATGCCAAGTGTCCTCTTCATTAAAGAAATTTGTCTCTTTATATTCATCACCTATGACTTTTTAAAGAGAAATTGCTTGAGTCTCCCTTGTCATTTACGGCTATTCTTCTTTGGTGAGTTTATCTCCTTGAAAGTTGAAAAAAAAGAGTTAGTTTAAAAGTGCAAAACTTCATCATCCGAAGGTGCCTTGTTCACCTCTTTCGATTTTTTTCCTTTTACCTATCCCATATAAGAATTGTCTCCTTGGTTCCTTGCTTGCTCTTCTTCACACACAAACCAAGTTGAAGCTTTGAGTTGATGAAAACCTTTGGTATGCTTATGAAAACCGTGGGTGAGATTTGAAAAAAAAAAGAAGTTGGTGAGAACTTGAAGAATTGAGAGCTTGAACTTGTTTAAGGTGAGTATTGATCTTTGTTCTTATGCTTTTAGTAGTTAGAAGTATTCATGGAGATCCTTTAAGCATTTGTTTGATCATGAAAGTGGTAGGTTTGAATGGGTTTAATGCATGCTTGTGTGAGGAAAATGGATAGAGTAGGTAAAGAATGTGAAAGTAAGGTTGTTAATGATGTTTGTGATGTGTAAGGAATGGAAATAAAGTATGGGAATTGTGTATATGTGTGCTGCCAACTTTTGTGTAAGTATACAACTAATTGTTGTGTTAAGCTTATAGCTGAATTGGAGGTTTAAATGAATGTAAATTGATGTAGGTAAAGTGATATAATGGAAGAGGATGAGGTATAGATGAAATCTGGAAAATTGGTGTTTAACCTATTGAAATGTTTTGATCATAACTAATTGTATAGGTGAGTAAATGAGGTGAGGTTTGTGTCCAATTAAACTTTAATATGTTGGCTACAATTTTGTGTGAAATAGGTGTTGTTAAATTGTAATGCTAGAAGGGCAAAATTTTGCATGGAAAGTTACTATTTTATTGCCTGTGAACAGTACCTGCAGTTATGACCTGATTACTTTGTTGATTTTTCTACATTAATTGATATGGAACTAGGAAAAATGGTCTGTATGAAAGTTGAGGCATATTGAGTTAGCTTTCCATTGCCACTGATCTTGCTAATTTTCGAGTTGTATATTGGGAGATATGAACTGATTTTTATTGATTGGTTTTATGCTTTTTGGAGAAACCTAGTCAAAGTGTTGATTTTGTGAGCTTTCTGTTTGGGAGCAATTTTAACAATTTATGTGAACTGAATTGGTGTGAGTGATATTCTGAAAAATTGTAGAGGACGAAATTACCTTGAAAATTATATATGGTGTGTAATTTTTAGAGGTCAGAGTTGGGAGTTATGATTTTGCAAAAACTGACCCTGCATTAGGTTGTGAATTGATGATAATGGCAGTAATTGCCATAATAGTTTGGAAATTGTTAAAAATTGAATTGGAGTTTGAGTTCTCATGAAACTTGAAGTTTGGGATCTTATCTTTTCAGGGATATAAGGTAGTGAATTTAGTGACATTTGTGCTAAGAGATATCTTTGTTTGGAAAATTCTTGTCAGTTGGTTGATTTCAGAGGGCTGATGCTTTGGTGAATTGTTTGACATTGTTAGCAAGTGAATTTGATTTTGGGTTGTTCATGAAAATTGTAGATAACATTGTGAACTTACTGAGCATATTTATTGTATTATTTTTGACTAAGGAAATGAGTAGCTACTGAATTTGCAATGTACTGCCCTGTTTTGATAGGTTTTGAGTGGGCAGTAGGTTTGATTGGATTTTTGACACCCTTAGGGGTGAAATTGATTTTTATGGTTTTCATGAGAATGGTAGAGCTTTTCATGATCTTTCCAACAAGCTATGGTTTGTATTTTTCCGATTTGTGTACAAAGAGTTATGGGTGTTGGAAATTCGGATTGGAAATAGAAAAAAAAAGAAAAAGAAAAAAAAGGGCAAGGAAGTAGAGGAACCTCGCCTGGTCATGAGGCGACGCCGCCCTCATGACGAAGGAGTCGAGTCGTCCTCGCGAGGGCGACGTCTCGCCCCCGCGAGGCAGGCACAGAGATTTATATTTTATTATTTTATTATTATTTTTTTTTAGAATTTGGCATTAAGTGACCTAATTGTTTCTTTTATCAATTTCTTTTCCGTCCGACGTCCGATTAACCTGATTCTTGAGGCATCGGATTTGTAACATATTGAATTTCATTTTGTGAGAAATTGGGAATTTTTAGACGGGAAATTGACGTGGACCCGGGTAATTGTTCTATGATCACTGTTTTATTTATTTTTGGACCGATTGAGGTCCAAATTGGGTGTTGTCAGTGGCTATAGCTTTCTAATTTTTAGATGAAATTTTTATTATGAGAAAATTTTGGATTAGGGCCGGGAATGCCATGAACATGCATTATACACGTTTTACTTATTCCATGCGCATTGTTTGATATTTCTAAGTATTCAGTTGGTAATGTATTCTTATGTTAATTGTTATAGAGGCACAGTTGGAACGTCACCCCACGGACGTTGCAGAGACTTCCTGGCATTAGCTCGGAAGTTATTAGGTGAGTAACCTAGTTGGTTCCTCAATCTATGTGTGTTTAATTTTATGCATTGATGCCATGTGGAGATAATGGATGGATATGTGTGTTTGATTTTGATTGATTTTGGACCATGGGTGTCCGAAATATTGGGAACGTGATATAGAAGTGCTATTGTGTATAATCGATTATGAATGCATCAATGAAACAAATGGTAATGGCATATGACTGAAATACCGGACCGAAAGTCCGAAGAAACGAAAATTGGTTACTGAAATGTAAATAAATGGGAATTGAAGCATATGCATTCATGCATAAGAGCATGATCACATAATGGCAGTTGTGACCGGAGCAGCCAACGTTAGAGCCACAGGCTCATCAGATTAGGCTTTAAGCCCATCAAACATCTTATTCTCGAACCGAGCCTCGAGCTCGAGGGGAATTAGTGCATACCCTGAGGGCTCTCCTACTCCCTAGACGCGTCTAACTACTGATCACTGATAGGCGCTCGATCACAACACCGTAATAAATTGGACAGTGTCCCATGTGCATTGCATATATGGTGTGATTGAATGTGAATTGTGTGAAAGGCGAAACGCCTTACAATTGAGAAATGTGATCGTATGTATTTTATAGTAAATCGATTGAATATGCATGAATTGAGTGAACCATCGATGATGGTTCCTCACTGAGTTCGCAAAACTCACCCAAAATTTGCATCTATTTTTCAGGTCTTGAAGAATACCCCGTTTGACATGGGAGTATTGTATGCAAGTGAAAGATAGAGGTCGGGATCAGTTTGCGTCTGCATTAGTATGTTTTTATTTTCTAATATCCTGTATTATTGATTAAGTCAGTTTGTAATGAAAAGGGCCCCAAGGCCATTAAATTGGTTATAATTGTTTTCCGCATATGTTATAATTTGTGTGTGTGTGTGTGTATGCGTAACAAAAAAAAAATTATACTGAGTTTTTGGACTGAGTGATGTAGCGCATCACCCTCGCGGGGCACGGACTCGGATGTCACCATCGATGTCGGGTTCGGGTCGTGCGGGATTGGGGTGTTACAGAGCTTGCCTTCGACTCCTTCTTGAAAATTGTAGATCTTTCTTTTATCTTTCCAACGGTACCAAGTTTGTAAAATTTGGAGCTCGGAGTCAAAAGTTATGAGTGTTAGAAGTTTGAAGGTTGGATTGGGTGCTAGCCGACCTCTGTTGGCCGACCTCTGTTGGCCCACCTCTATTGGCCGACCTCTGTTGGCCGACCTCTGTTGGCTGACCTCTATTGGCCGACCTCTGTTGGCCGACCTCTGTTAGCACATTTTCAAAAGTTCTTTTCTCGCAGTGGTCGAAATCACAATTTCCAAAACATAAATGCATCAATCATAACACTTCACAATGCAAATGCACACATAACGGCTCGAGAGTTCCTTAAACACAACGAATAAACCGAAGTTTATCGTAAACACAACGAGTCTAATTTCTCAGGATCTTGTGGCCTCTAACGGGAAGCCGGGAGAAGGCTAAGGGTCATCGTGCACGAGACTAACGAAACAGGTTCTCTCTTGCCCAATCACAATCTCATAACCATGCTTAAATCAGTTTATCGATTGCTCTTTTCCGAATATACGAAATTCCATGGAATTTTCGAGGCATAACACAAATGTATTTTGCAATTCACCAAAAGTTCATGCATTGAATCAATAATGATTTTTCAAATCATTCATACAATGATGCAACATTTATGATGCAATTGAAATCAAAAAATCTCTTTGTTTAAGGAAAGCAGCAGTGGCTTATAAATATATTATAAACAGGTACTCACCTCGAATCGATGCTAGAAGCTTGAACTTAGCTTCAATTTGATCATTTCTTCTTTTATTCTCCCAATTGAAAATTCCCTACACCAATGTCACACAAATTCGACCTCATAAATGACATAATCCTTAATATTGAACTTAGAAAACACTAATTCCACACATAATCAAGCCATCTAAATCACCAATTTTCAAAAACCTCAATTCATAAAATTAGGCATAACCCTAATTAATTTCCATCCAAAATTAAACCCATAATACTAAGCAATCACCAAAATTGACTCCATAATACACAAACCCATATCATTTTCCATGATTCTAAACCAACAATCTTCCAAAATTCACAAATCAAAATTTCGGGTCTTACCTCATCCTTCACAAATTTTCAGATTTCTTAGCTCATGTTGGAGCTCTCGTCATCCTCCACGTTTTTCCTTCATGAAGAAACATGGAAATCTTGCTTGAAGACCCTTAAAAATCAAACCCTAGCTCTCTCTCTCTTTTCTTTCTCCTTTACTCATCCGAAGGCTTGCTCACCCTTCTCTTTTCTTTCTCTTATTCTTTTTCTTCTTTTTGTTTCTATCAATTTGTGTGCATTCTCTCCTTATAAAGGACCACAATCTTGCCATGTCATTAAATGACTTAAAATTGACCCATTTGCCCTTACTCATAAGCCTAAAACTTAACTCTTTAAGTAAATTTCCAAAATTACCCCTTCCTTTTTGACTTAAAAACTTTAGAGAAACGTCCCTCTATGTCTTACGAATCCATCGCTTCAAGAATCGGATCGATCGGAGCTCTATAGCTCAAGATATCTCCAAAATACTGAAGTTTGTTCTTCAGACCCGAGGCTAAACACTATACCTAACTTTTGACCCGAATTTGGAAGTCTTAGAGGCTAAATTATAGATCAGCTCCTTCATAACATTTGTAGCCCCATGTCTCTATTTTCATTTGCAGAAAGAATCCGATCTATCCGAGATCTACAGCTCAAGATATCTCCAAAATACTGAACGATATTCAGACCATTACAAAATTGAAATTGAACACTACATCTAATTCCGATCCAAATTTGAAAGTCTTAGAGGCAACATTATTGATCGGCTCCTTCAGATGAATTGTATATATATGTCTCTAGTTTAACTTGCAAAAAGAATCAAATCGATTGAAGCTCTACCGATCGAGATATCTCCAAAATACTGAACATTGTTCAGCTTATACAACACCGATCAGCTCATATAATCCAAGCTATCTTTCTCCATTTAATGCTAAAACTATCTATCTATTATGGAAAGATAGAAAAATGTCTTAGGAATCCAACGCTTTAAAAATTGGCTTAATCGGATGTCGGACGAAGAAGTTATGCTCAAAAGAGTGAAGGGAGGTCAGAGCTCGGTCAGAAAATCAAAGCTTAGCTAGAACGAAGATCGGTCGGCCAACAGAAGTCGATCAGCCAACAGAGGTCGGCCAACAAAGGTTGGCTAGCACCCAATCTGACCTTCAAAATTCTAACACTCATAAATTTTGACTCCGAGCTCCGAATTTTACAAACTCAGTACCGTTGGAAAAATAAAAGAAAGATATACAATTTTCAAGAAGGACTAGAAGGCAAGCTCAGTCTTTAAAGGGGTCAAAAATGCACTCAAAGATGACCAATCGATAATCTCCTCAAAACTTTACACAACACCTCAACTTGCAAACATCATAACTTTTGACCCAGAACTCTAAATTTGAAACACTCAGTGTCTATAGAAAAGTAAAAGAACCCTCTATAACTTTCATGAAGGCCTTAAAAATTAGATCGACCTCTAAATGGGTCAAAAACTCCACACAAACAGACTGGTCGATCAACTTCACACTAAACAGCATCAGAACTTCTAAAAAATCATAACTTTCTACTCCCTTGTCCAATATTTTTGTGCTTTATATCAATGGAAAGATAAAAACAAGCTCTACAATGTTCATGAAGAACTCCAAAGCAACTTCAACCTCTAGCTAAGTCAATTATTCAATCAAAGTTTCTTCCCTGTTAGCAATCACCTAAGCAATATCCAAACTTCACATTATCATATCTTTCAACCTCCACAACCAAGAATCGCATATTATACATCGTTTTAAAGCTATTCTAATTCTCTATAACTTTCACGTAAACCATTTACTTCAATTCAAACCACATCAGTACGACGATCGGCCTCAAAGCACAATACACATAAATTTATACTTCATAGTATTTTTTCAAAACAATGCCAAGTACACTTAACTTCGAAAACTCATAACTTTTGATTCCGATATCGAAAACTATCAAACTTTATGGCTACACAAAGCTCTTAACATAATCTACAAATTTTATGAAGATCATTTCCTCAAATTCTGCCTAAATCAAAAAGTCAACTTTTAAGTCAAACTTTCTATTTTCTTCAAAATTTCACACTTTCACTTTCTATTTCCTGATATCAACTTCCATTTCAATCATCTCATCCACTTAAACTTTCATAACCAAAACTAGTCTTCAAAGTCATCAAAACCAATAAATTCTTTTCCTCATCAATTTCCTTTAAGCACAATAACATCTATAACACAATTCATATCCGAAAACACTCATCGAATTCATTTTAATATTTCTAATTTCCACCGAAAGTTCGGGGTCCAACAATTTTTTCCCTCTTAAAAGAATTTTGCCCTCGAAATTTCTATCTGAATAATCACCAAGTAAATTATTCTCTCAAATAATTTCTTCGAAATAATCATATTCAATCACTTTCTTAAAAGGTTTTGCTTATTAATTTGTTATAAACTGTTACCCACGAAAAGAAAAGCATTTTTAAAAGGTTTTGCTTATTTATTTGTTATAAACTGTTACCCACGAGCTATAAGCTCACCTCCCTTCATTCCCATCCACAGGTGATGAGAAGAAGATCGGGTAAAGAAAATTGAAGATTTCTGTTTGCATGTGTTTATATTGTATTATTGTTAAGTTAGGTGATTTCTGAGAAGTCTAAAATTGTTGTGTATTGTGTACTTTGGTTTAGGGTTATGGGTAATGTATAAGGCTTGAAAATGCCACTATGTTTTGGTATAAAGCTTTGATTTATGAAATGGTGTATAAATTGTAATTGAATTATGAGATTTTGATGAGGTTATTGAGTTATGGTATTGCACATGGATATGTCATATAAATTTCGTATGTTCAATTGAGATATAAGCATGATTTGTATATGGAAAAATGTGAATGAACATGTATTAGACATTGGATAGTGCGATTGTATGTGAATGTTTTTGGATTGAGGAATGAGAAAAGAGAGAAAAGAAAAGGAAAAAAAATTTATACCGGATTTTGGACAGTTTAAGTCTAAGATTTCCATCGTGACAGTGATTCCTAAAATATTTGTTCATGAATGTCAGAAATTGGTTTCAATTCGACTTGATCTGATGTTTGCTTTGTTTTGATTTGCTTCCAATTCTTTCGCATTAAGATTGGATTTGTTTTCGTGTTGTAAATGCCATTCTTCGCTTTCGCTTATGATTTTGCTTCCGCTTTATGTTCCTTTCTTTCGATTGTGCTTTCGCTCGTTTTTGTTTTCCGTTTCTCTGGTTGGGATCCGGTTTTTGGGATCGGGTCCCAACAGAATTTCTTGGCTTGGATGGAAGCTCTCATCATCCTCCACGTTTTTCTCTTCTTGAGCACCATGAAAATCCCTCTTGAAGGGCTTAGAAAAATCAATACCTAGTTTACTCTTTCTTCTTTCTTCATTTCCCATCCGAGGGCTCTCGACTCTTCTCTTTTCTTCTATTCTTTCTTTTCTATTTTGCACAGCCCACTTGCTTTTACAGTGCCATATCATTTAATGAGTGAGGAATGACCCATATGCCCCTCCATTTAAGCCTATAAACTTAACCCTTTAAGTAATGCTCCAAAAATGCCCTTCCTTTTTGCCTTAAAACTGACATCTTGGCCCCTTATTTCGATCCGGTAAATAAAACAATTTGGCAAAACTTTCTTATAGAGAGATGTTCCTATATGTCTTACAAAATCATCGCTTCAAGAATCAGATCGATCGGAGCTCTATATCTCAAAATATTTCAAAAAAACTGAAGTCTATTAGATATTTTGTTTGGACCAAAACTAAATCAAGACTAAACATTGCACGTAACTTCACTCCAGAAGTTGAACATCTTAGAGGATAAATTGCCGATCGGCTCCTGCATATAACTTGTAGATCTATGTCTCTAGTTTCATTTGAAACAAGAATCAAATTAATTGGAGCTCTATAGCTCAAAATATCTCCAAAATACTGAAGTACGTTCAGACTGTTACAAAACCGAGACTGAACACTACACCTAACTTCTGTCCAGAAATTGAAAGTCTTAGAGGCTAAATTGTCAATCGGCTTCTTCATATAACTTGTAGATCTATGTCTCTAGTTTAATTTGAAAGAAGAATCGGATTGATCCAAGCTCTATAGCTCAATAAATCTAAAAAATAACAAATGATGTTTAGACTTTTTCCATAGGTAAGCTCACTTTAATCGGGTTGATCTTTCTCCATTTAATGTCAAAACTGATCTATTTGGTATGAAAAGATAGGAAAAAGTCTTAGTAATCCAACGCTTCAAAAATCGGATTGATCAGAGGTCGGATGAAGAAGTTATGCTTAAAAGAGTGAAAGGAGGTCGGTCGGCTGAAACATCGACAGAAATGCGGATCGGCCAATTTGCCGAGCGGTGCGCGCGCAGAGACCCGCTCACGGGCTGGAGCTCGGCCTGCCGAGCGCGGGGCTGGCCGAGCTCTCGCGCGGGCCAATCGGCCAGCTTGACCGACCTTCCAACTTCTAACGCTTATAACTTTTGACTCCGAACTCTGAATTTTACAAACTTGATACCGTTGGAAAGATAAAAGACCGATCTACGATTTTCATGAAGGACTTAAAAACAATTTTGGTCTCTAAAAAGTTCAAAAAGTCCCTCAAAGTTACTGATCGATCAACTTCACACTAAACAGCATCAGAAACTTCCAAAAATCATAACTTTTCATCCCCTTAGCCAAGAATTTCAAATTTTATATCAATAGAAAGAGAAAAACAAATGCTACATCTTTCAGGAATAACTTAGAAACCAATGCCATCTCTAACTAAATCAAATTTACAAACAAAAGTTTAGCCTACCCTATTTATCCTCAACAAAAATCCAATCTTTCAAAATTCATAACTCCACATCCCCTTAGCAAAAATTTCCATACCATATAGCAATAAAAAACTTAGATAACCTACTATAATTCTCAGGAAGGACTTCAAGGCAAATTCCAACTCTAATTAGGTCGAATCCACCTATTAATGTGGCTGCCCTGTTAATTGGTATTAAAACAGCATATGACCATAACCATAGCCAAAACTTTACAAATTCATATGGAACAATCCTTACATCCAAAATTCGTATAAAATACCTCATTAGAAAGCTATAACAATCCTCTACAACTTTCCAGAATGTCACTTGAGGCAATTTCACCCTTAACAGTCTCAAATAAATGTCAGAACACAAAGAGCACAAAATCTATGCCCTTAGAGCATTTGCACACCAATACACATTTTGGACTGAATTACCACCTGAGCATTATCAGACCATAACTTGTGATCTACACATCAAAAAATATCATACTCAGTGGCATTAGAAAGATAACACATAAATCTTCAACTTTCAGTAATGCCAATTTCACAAAATCTGTCTCTTTTATCCTATAAAAATTCTCAAAGTTTCAGGTCATCAAAATGGAACCAAGATCCGTATACTGTTCATCCAGCACACACATCTCAACTTCCGAGCCAAATTCAAAGCTCTTCAAGCCACAATTGGCTAGAACTTCCTTCATAGGAATTCTAGCCATACTTCTCAAGTTTAATTTAAAGCAATCTTCAACTCAATAGCATAACCACATCAAAATTTATAAACAAATACCTGAAACATACACAAGTTCCAATTTTCCATATTTCAACCACAACGCTACTCCTTTCATGCAAGCATCAATACCACATCAATAACCATCCCATTTAACCGAGAATTTAACCACAAATTTATCAAGACATTTACTTGAGTAATTTATCCCAATTTGCAGCACAAACATACAATCTTCTTACTTGAATTTACCACTTATCTAACATTATTCAAACATCAAAACCAAATCCAAAACCAATCCAACACATGTTCAATCATTTAGCCTCACATATACATGCACTTATACCCATACAATTATCTATTTAGCAACACAAACATACTACTTTCACTCTTTCAACACCTTCTACCCATAAATTTTAAAAATTCACATTTCCTATCTTTTATACCTGGCAATTGTCAATGAATTCATGTACCACTTAAAGAGCTAGTAATCATTATGTAAATGCATGTATGCTAATAAGATGTACGAACAAAACCATTGCATTTCCTTTGTCTCTCCTTGAGCACACTTGTACAATATTTCAGGTCCTCACCCTTCATTTAGGGATGGGATGTTACAATTCTCCCCCCTTAATAAATTTTGTCCTCAAAATTTTTATTTGATTGATCACTACCGTTACTCTATTTTCCATATGTCTCTCCATTTCCCATACACTTCATCCTTCAATTTCTTATTTTACGAAAGATCACAGTAGACAGACTTAATAAATCTTTCAATCCCATATTTGACTATCTCACGATTTTAACTATCTCACTTGAATATTTCAGATTACACTCCAACTTTTATTTCGTATGTTGAGGATCAGATCATTATTTCAACCTATTCACTTATCACATTTTATAAATCCAATACCTCTTTCACCAATATTACTAACTTATAATAAAAATTTTCATAACGACCAATTCATACAGTTTCATTGATACCTTTTTCCAACTTTGAGTACACCTTGCCAAGGTGTTAATCACAAAAATACTTCATCTCTTTTTCGACACTTCACTATACGTTGGTGCTAACACATTGACACTTATGTCCATTTCACTATAACAGGTGTTAATTCTCCTAACTCATTTATCTTTCAAATATCATTGGCTCTTATTTCAGATTCGTCTCCCCTTTGACCATTCACTGTTCTTTAATGTTCATGCACTCAATTCGTATATTCACTTAACTATATTTCATCTGTCCGATTTTGATCCACCTCATCTAACCCATTAATCTTTCAAAAGTCACTTTCCTTTGTCTCACTCATCGCACCATTGTTATTATAGTCAATCAGAGCTATACAACAAACTCATATTCCTATGAACTCCAAAATATAAGCATTAAACACTTCTCACTGTTGGAAATTCAAACATGTAACCACGTACTTCTCTAACAATTTCTTTGCTCAATCACTTTTATCGGGTACACATATTTCTCATTTCCATCACCAAATATCGTTCTTCCGAGTTCACTCGAAAGTTCAAATTCATTATGGGACTAACCATTTTGAATCCTTAACTCATAAACTTTCTTACCTCTTTCCAGTAAAACTGAATCTAAAACTTCAATACACTAGTAATACTTCATTTTACCCCATATTCAACTTGACATTTTGCACTCTTCATTGCCCTAAATTTAAAAACCCCAATATCTGAATCTGCTCTATTCATTTTAAAAATGTCTGTTCAATGTTTTAGACTACACTCTATCTTTACCAGTATAGAAATCATTTGTGCATGCCTTTCAAGCTTAAAAAATTTTCTCGAAACTATACAATTTGTACATTACAGGAATGCCTTAGCATGTCTAATGTCTCCAAGACTTCAAACAATAGTACCGATACCACTTATCAAAATCAACTCATATTATACTGTTACAACATATTGTATCATACTTTCTGATGTGAAACTTTATCATACACTGCACAATCTCCAAATGATATGCTTATCATCAGTGTCAGATTCCTCAATTATTCATATATCTCTTTTTACTTTTCAACACTTTCAAAATACCGTCTATGAGCATAGTCACCAATTGATACCATTTGCTTACATTGCATAAATCTCTATTGGGGTACTGTTGATTTCAAAAGACATCACTCAAATCTTTTCATTGAGTCCACATTGATTTTTGATTTTTTTCTCATTTAATTCCCTTTAATTCACATCGACATATTCACATGCTTATTCATTCGTACTTGTACCTCCATACATTCCACTTCATTTGAGTATTTCACTTTGTGGGTTGGTATTATTTTTCTTAGATTCCATTTAAGATCTCCCAACAGTTTTGTATCAAATCTTATAGAGACCTATTCTCTTTACGTTGCAATAGGATCACCTTAAATTGAAAATCCACTCACGTAGTTGGATACTTTACATTACCTTAAACACAATGCATAGAATCTCAGTAGTACATTTCACTTGCTATGCTAGAGTCTCCTCTTGAGATATAACTCCATTATTCACTTTTAATTTAGTACTTACTTATTTTCGATTTGTTCCTATCATGACCACTATTAATTTGAATTGTCTGTTCATCTTAACTCAATGTGGGAAATTCTTCTTTAAAAGAAGATTTCTTTCTACAATCATCGATACTGTTCACGAAATTCTCATCAACCAACTATTTTCCATAATTGCGTTTCAACCATTCTGAGTATCTCAAGAAGATCAATTTTAACTATACTCAATATCCCAATAAGAGCAATTTTATGCCATAACTGTATGATCGGAGCATCTTTTGCACTAAGGCTCTGTGAGGAACTAAACAATTTCTTTTACACCTAGACTTTGGTATATATATATCACCAAAAATCATTTCATCACATATGATACATCATTTGAAATCTTAATATCCTCCCAACGAGCACTATAAGTACTCTTGTGTCTTACTTTAACCCATTATAAACCTTGAACTATAGGAACTATGATTGGCACTTATTCAATAAGTTACCGATCGCTTCCTAGGTTATTTCCATGTATATTTTTCACATAAACTCAATTGTTTCACTAATCATGATGAATTCAATATCCAATGTATACTCATAAAGGTGAATCAACCTAAACTCGCCAATTCTTTTCATATAGTACCATCATTGTTTCATTTTCCACTTGTCATTGAATTTCATTTCACACAGTTTTATTTCCATCTCAAAACATAATTCTTATATCGATAATTCACACATCCCTTCTAAGTCTAAGCTAGACCCTTCAAGGTCATATCAACTTGGCTTATACACTTTAATCTCATCATTTCTACTTGTCTCATTATTATATTTTTTTCCTCAAACAATCTGTGATAGGGTATTCACATTTATATCACATTCGAGGATATATCATCAAAACACAACAAAATATTACATTCATTAATACAGTGTGTTCAACCAATCTAGAATTTCTGATGTGCAATCATTAGAAATTTTCAGTCTTAATTTTCCTCTAATATCCCCTTATACTGATTTTCAAACTCTTAGCACAATATTCGCATAACCATTTTGGTTCCAAGCTCATGCTTTCATGCTCATAACCACTTCACGATTTCATTTCATTCCATCTATACACTTTATTTTCCTTTTTTACTCATATGATCATCTTCCTCAATCAATCCTCAATAACATACCTATTCACACCGATATCACCTCAAAGGATACATATCCCAATTGAGGTGAACTGTTGGACCTCGAATTTTTTTTTTATTTTATGATGTCATTAAGCATGAATTGTGTTAATTATGTGTTTATGCCTTAGTTTGATTAATTTTGGAGTATTAGTGGATAATTGTGGTTAAGTGAGAATTAAAAGGGTTATTTGTGTGAGGGCAATTTAGGAAGACCACTTAGGTGGAAGAGCTTAAGGCTTTGCAAGGAGGGGTGATTTGGTCTTTTCCTACCCCTTTAGACTTAAGAGAAATAGACTTAGAAAGAAAGAAAAGAGAATAGAAGAAGGAAGAAGGAAGAAGAAAGGAGTTGTCGTAGCTTGAAGAAGAAAAAGAGGAAAAGAGAGTTTTGTGAAGCTAGTGATTTCTGATAGATTCGAAGTGTTTTTGGGTAAGTTTAACTTCATTCCTTTGTATTGTGATTAGATTTAACCCTAAAATGGATTGAATATGTGATAATCGATGGTTTAGGGTTTTAGGGAAAAAATGGTTAGATTTCTTTAGGTTGTTGATTCTATGCAGGTTTTTAAGTTCTTAATGGGGTTAGAAAGGTAGTGTAGGACTTGATCTAAGGTTTAGATGTGTTGTATTTGGAAAAGGGAGAGGATTGAAGTTGGAAATTGCTGAAAATCGAGTTTCGGGGTCGTTCTCCAGACCCCCACGTCGCGACGTGCGAGAAAAGGGAAGCAACGTCGCGACGAATAAATGTTTATTCACTGTGACGTGCGAGAATGCCGTGAACGTCATGACGTGCGACAGTTTGCTCGTCGCGACGTGCGAAGGTATGCACGTCGCGGCGTGTGGCATTTTGTTCGCCGCGGCGAGCCCCCTGTGTCCAGCAAGAAATGTTTAGTTTTTTGGGCATATCTTTTGGTATAGATGTCCAAATAGGATGATTTTGGATTCATTGTGATCTAGAAATAAAGGGCTACAAGTTTTATGAAGAAGGGAAGTTCGGAATTTGCCTCGAAGAGTTCGGAATTTTAGGAGGAGGTCAAATTTAGACTTTTAGTGCTTTATTTTGGATTTCCAAGCTTTGAATATTTTCTGTGGATATTAATTTAATGGAAACTTGGTTTGTTTTAGGAAACCAAGCTGACCCGATTCCATCGCAAGAGGAAGGACACCAGTGAGTTGGATACTCAAGCGATATTAGGTGGGTAATGTACTTATAGTTATTGTGTGACTAGGCAATTTCTTGCCTATGTATGAATATATGTTATAGGTTATGTATGTTAAACATGATGATTTGAATGATTTTGATTTCTTACACTTTGAAAGAATTATGAGAATGGATAGCATTAACTTTTGATTCTGAGCATGTTATGCCTCTACTTCGGTCATGGCATTTTGACTAAATGCAAAGTATGAAAACATACCATATGATAAAATGATTATGAGCATGATTATGTGCTGTTGTTTGGGCGAGAGTGGAACCATTTCGTTCATCACGTGCACGTAGACAAGAGCCTTCTCCCGGTTGCCCGCTTGTGGCTTATGAGATCCGAATGGACTCATTTTGTTCAGGGTGTAAACTTCGGTTTCTCCCTTTTGTTTCCATAGAACCCTCGAGCCATGTGATGTGCGTTGCATATTTGAACTGTTGTTATGAAGCATATTTGCGACATGTTTTGTGAGTCGAATTAATTATGTTGAATGTGTCAATTTGCTTGATTGGCATGTGGATGCCTGAATTGATGCATGTATATATATAATGTATATATGTACATATGCCTGAATTGTGCTAGTTACCGATGGCTATAATTATATTAGCCACTGAGCTGTGTAGCTCAACCCATTACTTTCCCTCCTCAGGTGCAGAACGGGCCGATTGTTGATCTTGCAAGGCATCGGAAACTTCAAGATATCTAGGAGCCCTGTATTAAGTTAGTACCTTAGTTGGCCCTCCAAGCATATCATCATGGAGCATATTCATGTATTTTGGGTTTAGACTTATTTTTGTATTATGACATTTGAAAATGCTTGTTTATTTTCCCTTCGACTTGTAATGGCATGAAGCCCCTTTGTTTATTGGGGTGTTTAATTCATGTTTTAATGCATGTGCAAGCGCTTGATGGTATGAGAATGTTTGTGTGTGATTTATGAATCGAACTATGTATGGATGTTGGGATCGGGTTCGTTATATTTGGGTGCCCGACGCCGGCGTAACCCGAGGGGCCGCCCCCGGGAATAGGTGATCCGGGACCCGGGCCCAACATGAACTTTTTTTCCATCATACGAGACCAGATACATTTCTTATTTCCCAATTATCCATAAACCTCTATTTTCTCATAATCACCAATTTCCCACTCCAACTCTTAAGGAAATGCTCATGCATGGGACTCATAGTGGGGGATCAGTCGCAGTTGTCTGCTATGACCTAATTACTATGCATATGCATATCACTTGACCCCTATTTTAGAATGCCCATGAATGATTGTACTACTGGGCTCTGATACCACCTATTGTAACACCCCACTCCCGCGCGACCCGAACTCGACATCGATGGTGATATCCGAGTCCGTGCCCCGTGAGGGTAGCGTGCTAAAACACTCATTCAATAGTCGGTACATTTTTTTCACATAACAATATATGCGGAATTCAAACCCCAAGTTGGGTCCTCATTCAATCATATACAATTTCATTATACACAATTTCCAATAGCCATTCGGGCCTATTTACCCTATACAAATATACACTTCATTACATGAATAAAGACATGCAATGCAGATGTGAACTGATCCCGACTCTATCCTTCATTTGAATCCTGCAAATATACTCCCGTTGGGTTAACGGGGTATTCTTCTGATCCTGAAAAATAATTGCAAATTTTGGGTGAGTTTTGCGAACTCAATGAGTGACCATCATTGATGGTCCGCTCAGTCATTGCAACAATAATATCAATATATATAACATATTTTCCCACTGTTACCTATTTTACCACAGTTCAAAATTTCACATACATTTAAAATTTTCTTCAATAAGCACTATCACAAGACTGCACATTCACACACTTTCCATCTATTACCATTGTACTGTGACCGATTGCCTAACTTTCCCATTTAAGGGCTCATTAGTATCTGTCCCTTATCCGATAGTGGATACAGGGCATATTAATACATTGAGCCTGAGGCTCTAAATCACTCATGAGCTCCAAGCTCATCTTCACACATTGAGCTAGAATCTCTGATCAGTGGCAACTCTGGTCAACAGCCATTATAATTCATACAACACAAGGCATATCACTATTCTCATAGTCTCATAGTTATAAAAATACCCCATGATCAAGTATCACATCGGCAGATGGCAATTTGCAGTGCATTCAATCAACTATCAACTATATCAAACAAAAGCAGTATGTAACCCTTTTCCAATTTATAACAGTGTTGTGACCGAGCGCCTGTACTGTCCCTATAAGGGAACATTTATCGTTGAGCTATAGGCTCTAAAACTGTCCCCTTTTGGGGCTCATTAATCATTGAGCTAAAAAAAGCTCTGAAACTGTCCCCTTTTGGGGCTCATTAATCATTGAGCTAAAAAGCTCTGAAACTGTCCCCTTTTGGGGCTCATTAATCATTGAGCTAAAAAGCTCCGAAACAGTCTCCTTTTGGGGCTCATTAATCATTGAGCTAAAAAGCTCTGAAATTGTCCCCTTTTGGGGCTCATTAATCATTGAGCTAAAAAGTTCTATTCGGTGGCTGCTCTGGTTACAACTATCAATTTTCTATTCATGCATTCCCATATGAATTTCATATACCACGATTTATCACTTTATTTATGTATTCAATGACCACAATTATTTCCAAATTATCACAAACGAACAAATGATTCACAATTTGTCACATAAAAAAGAAACATCATCAAAGTTTCACTTTCCCATAATACTTCAATATCATATCATAACAATACTCCGGAATTTCGGTCTGGAGTTTTGAATCGATCAAAGTCCCACCATTATTCACCACAGTTTTATAAAGACAGAATTCTAAGCACATAATAATTGAGGTAGCGTCTAGGTCACTCACCTCATATCCATGCTTGAATCTTATCCAAAGCCTCAATTTCTTCATTATTTCTTTACTTCATCCAAGTTAAAATTCCCTAAGCCACAATTACCCAGATTCAACATCACTTAATGCATAAACACTAAAATTGAGCTTCGGAAACACGAATCCATACCAATCTTAAGCCATATGAACCAAACCCCTTCAAAATTTAACAAATCAAAAATCTCAATCTTACCTTGATCTTTCACCCATCAATGAATTTCTTGGATTGGATGGAAGCTCTCATCATCCTCCACGTTTTTCTCTTCTTGAGCACCATGAAAATCCCTCTTGAAGGGCTTAGAAAAATCAATACCTAGTTTACTCTTTCTTCTTTCTTCATTTCCCATCCGAAGGCTCTCGATTCTTCTATTTTCTTCTATTCTTTCTTTTCTGTTTTGCACAGCCCACTTTCTTTTATAGTGCCAGGTCATTTAATGAATGAGGAATTACCCATATGCCCCTCCATTTAAGCTTATAAACTTAACCCTTTAAGTGATGCTCCAAAAATGCCCTTTCTTTTTGCCTTAAAACTGACATCTTGGCCCCTTATTTCGATAAGGTAAATAAAACAATTTGGCAAAACTTTTTTCTAGAGAGATGTTCCTATATGTCTTACGAATCCATCGCTTCAAGAATTAGATCGATCGGAGTTCTATATCTCAAAATATCTCAAAATTACTGAAGTCTATTAGATATTTCGTTTGGACCAAAACTAAATCAAGACTGAACATTGCACGTAACTTCACTCAAGAAGTTGAACATCTTAGAGGCTAAATTGCCGATCCACTCCTTCATATAACTTGTAGATATATGTCTCTAGTTTCATTTGAAACAAGAATCCGATCTATTGGAGCTCTATAGCTCAAAATATCTCAAAAATACTGAAGTATACTCAAACTGTTACAAAACCAAGACTGAACACTACACCTAACTTCTGTCCAGAAATTGAAAGTCCTAGAGGCTAAATTGTCAATTGGCTTCTTCATATAACTTGTAGCTATATGTCTCTAATTTAATTTTCAAGAAGAATCAGATCGATCCGAGCTCTATAGCTCAAGATATCTCCAAAATACAGAACAATGTTTAGACTTTTTCCATAGATCAACTCACTTTAATCGGGTCAATCTTTCTCCATTTAATGTCAAAACTGATCTATTTGTTATGAAAAGATAGAAAAAAAGTCTTAGTAATCCAACGCTTCAAAAATCGGGTTGATCGGAGGTCGGACGAAGAAGTTATGCTCAAAAGAGTGAAAGAAGCCGAAACATCGATAGAAATGCGGCTCGGCCAATTTGTTGAAGCGGTGCCTATGAGAGAGGCCAGCGGGCTGGCGCGACCTGCCGAGGCGAGGCTGGCCGAGCTCAAGCAGTCGATCGCCACCGACATACCTTCTAACTTCTAACGCTTATAACTTTTGACTCCAAACTCCGAATTTTACAAACCTGATACCGTTGGAAAGATAAAAGACTGATCTACAATTTTCATGAAGGACTTAACAACAATTTCGGTCTCTAAAAAGGTCAAAACATCCCTCAAAGTTACTGATCGATCAGCTTCACACTAAACAACATCAGAAACTTCCAAAAATCATAACTTTTCATCCCCTTAGCCATAAATTTCAAATTTTATATCAATAGAAAGAGCAAAACAAATGCTACATCTTTCAGGAATAACTTAGAAACCAATTCCATCTCTAACCAAATCAAATTTGCAAACAAAGGTTCAGCCTACCCCATTTATCCTCAACAGAAATCCAGTCTTTCAAAATTTATAACTCCATATCCCCTTAGCAAAAATTTCCATACCATATAGCAATAAAAAGCTTAGATAATCTACTACAATTCTGAGGAAGGACTTCAAGGCAAATTCCAACTCTAATTAGGTCGAATCCACCCATTAATGTGGCTACCCTGTTAATTAGTGTTAAAACAGCATATGACCATAACCATAGCCAAAACTTTACAAATTCATATGGAACAATCCTTACATCCAAAATCATAAAATACCTCATTAGAAAGCTATAACAATACCCTACAACTTTCCAGAATGTCACTTGAGCCAATTTCACCCTTAACAGTCCCAAATAAATGTCAGAACACAAAGAGCACAAAATCTATGCCCTTAGAGCATTTGCACACCAATACACATTTTGGACTGAATTACCACCTGAGCATTATCAGACTATAACTTGCGATCTACACATCGAAAAATATCATACTCAGTGGCATTAGAAAGATAAAACATAAATCTTCAACTTTTAGTAATACAAATTTCACAAAATCTGTCACCTTTATCCCAGAAAAATTCTCAAAGTTTCAGGTCATCAAAATGGAACCAAGATCCGTATACTGTTTATCCAACACACATATCTCAACTTTCGAGCCAAATTCAAAGCTCTTCAAGTCACAATTGGCCAGAACTTCCTTCATAGGAATTCTAGCCATACTTCTCAAGTTTAATTTAAAGCAATCCTCAACTCAATAGCATAACCACATCAAAAGTTATAAACAAATACCTGAAACATGCACAAGTTCCATTTTTTCCAGATTTCAACCACAACTCAACTCCTTTCATGCAAGCATCAATACCACATCAATAACAATCCCATTTAACTGAGAATTTAACCATAAATTTATCAAGACATTTACTTGAGTAATTTATCCCAATTTGCAGCACAAACATACAATCTTCTTACTTGAATTTACCACTTATCTAACATTATTTAAACATCAAAACCAAATCCAAAACCAATCCAACACATGTTCAATCATTTAGCCTCACATATACATGCACTTATACCCATACAATTATCTATTTAGCAACACAAACATACTGCTTTCACTCTTTCAACACCTTCTACCCATAAATTTTAAAAATTCACCTTTCCTATCTTTTATACCTGGCAATTGTCAATGAATTCATGTACCACTTAAAGAGCCAGTAATCATTATGTAAATGCATGTATGATAATAAGATGCATGAAAAAAACCAATGCATTTCCTTTGTTTCTCCTTGAGCACACTTGTACAATATTTCGGGTCCTTACCCTTCATTTGGGGACGGGATGTTACATCCTTCACATGTTGAGTTTTTGTTCTAAATTCTGTCCATTTCCACCTTAGAACCCTTGTCAATTTCTTCATAAAGATAGCTATATTATGTTGTCTTCTTCTTGTCTTTGTTGAAACTCATCCTACTCCCTCATTGTTCCCAAGATTATCTTGCATGCATGTAAGGCAAACCTGGCTTGATACATTGAGGTTGCATTTGAGCTGAATAAGTAAGTGAAATACTGATCTATTATTTCATATGTTAGCAGAAATTATAATGACTGATTAGGGATAGATTGAATATGTTACTGGTGTTGAAATTGTGCTAGAAAGTGATGAATAAAAAGGGGTACCTTCTATTCTATTTTTGGATGCATGAAAATAGTAGTTTATGGGCTATTATATGCATGATTTAAATTAGGATTTGAAGTATAATTGAGGCTGAATTTATGTTAAAGATAGGTGTTAATGGAGTGTTTTCAAATATGGAAAAGTTAAGACTACATGTAAGATGGTATAAAGTGAATGGTAATGAAACAAATGAGAAAATTTTTGTGATATTTAATGTAACCAATATGGAAGCTAGACTAGCATGAAATGAAGTAGCTTTAAAGGACATGAATTTTGGAAAAAATTTAAGTGGCAGTGATGTCTCTAAGTACGTGAAATTCGTGTAGAATTGAGGGAAGAAAGACAGTGCACGATCGTGGCCCTTAGTGCATGATCGTGGCCGTTAGTGCACAATCGTGGCGTATTACATAAGCTTCTATCATGATTATGGCATGGTCCCTCATGATCGTGGGCCTAGTTCTAGAATATTAATTTTAGCCTTCTGTACACGTTGAACCAGTTGAGGAAAAGTAACTCTAAATTAGTGTATTTGGACTTGATTAAGGCTTAAAATGAACCTAGATTATTGTTTGATTAATTGGTTAAGAGCTTGATAAGTTTAGGTTGTTAATTGATGTCATAACATAAAGAATGAACTATTTTAATGTCAATTTATCAAAATCTGGAAATTATGATGTGATAAAGGAAACAAGGTGTTCATATGAATGCAAACATGATCTTAAGGGTGTGAGTAATGTACATTCAGCATGAGTGAATGAGCATTGAAGAACATGAGGTAATTATGAATGAGAATTGGGTAATTGTATGAATACATATTGTTAGAAAAATTTGGTGAATATATGATTGATGAATTTGGAGTAAATCAAGCTTACTTAAGGTATAAACCTGATTGCAAACTAGTTGTATACAAGCTATAATGTTTAAATGGTAAAGATATTTATATAAGAATACATACCCAGAAAGTTAATTGAGCATACATTGAAACACGACACATATACATGTGTATGCTTGTACATCCATATGATTAAACAAATTAGTGATTTGTGAACTATGTGTGTATCGCATGACGATAGATGCGTAAGGTGATCGTCAACATCCAGACATTACCCGAACATCGAGGTAATAACTTTTCTAGAGCATACTGTGAGTCAATTTAGATGTGTAAACTCATTTATATGTGCTTATGTATGAATTGTATGTTTAATATGGAACATGTGTACAACTGATTGATAAATTCCAGACTTAGATCCGAGGAGTTTGATACATGTGAAATGAGTAAACATAAATGAAAGGAAATGAAAACATAGCATATGAAATGATGCATCTCATCACATTGAAATGCATGATCAGATATAGTAGTTGTGACCAGAGTGGCTGATGTGCAGAAAAGAGCTTTGAACTCAAGATTATGAAAAAGAGCCTTAGGCTTAAATAATATAGACTCAGTATCTATAATGGATACGGGCCAAAAATGATCTCAGTGTTGGACCCCTAAAAAAATTTTCTTTAAGTAAGCATGATTTCAAAATAATTTTAGAGTTTAGATAGATTTAATTTTTTGGAACTATAATGGTGCCAAGGTTAGTAGGATTTGTTAAATAGATAAAGGAAAGTAAAGTGTTGAGGTAATAAAGATGTAATAAGGACATTTTTGGGAGATCATTTAAGCATAAAAGAGCATAAGCTTATAAGGAAGGGTAAGATAAAGATAGACTTTTTGGGCTCATTTAGGGTAGAAATAGAAAAAAGGAAGTGTTGTTTTGCTTGTTAAGGGGTGAAAAACGTGATTTGAAGAGGGAGAAGAGTGAGAAAACAAAAGTTAGAAGAGAGAAGAGAAAGGTTTTAGTGGAAGAAGGAAAGAAGAGAGATCAACTTGTTAAGGTAGGTTAACCATCTTTTCTTCTTGCTTTATTAAAGGAATGATTTGAGTTGTGGATGAAGGAGTTAAAGAGAATGAAAAGTTTGTATTGGAAGGAGATGAATTAGGAGAACCCTAGTGATTTTAGGGATTCTAAACTAGGCCTTAGGTTTTCTAACCTAAATGGGTTATGGTTAGGCTAGATTTGTGTTTGTCAAAATTTTGTGATTTTTTCAATTATAAATTTTTGTTGGATTGTTGGTTGATTGGAACCTTGGTTGTTGTAGGAAGCCAAGGAAATCCTACCCAAGAGCAAAGGGAAAGGCAAGCTTGACTTGGTTTTCGCAAGATAATTAGGTGGGTAATGTGTTTATAGTTATTGTAAAATTGGGGCAAATTCTTGCCTATGTATGTGTATATGAATGCCAAAAGTTGCTTTTCTTGAAAATAAATTAAATGTGAATGTTTGGAAATTGCATGGTAATCATGTTATACCTTAAAAAAGGGCATTACATCTTGTATTAAATGCAAAGAAGACAAAGCATAAAAGTATGAGCATTTGAGAAAAATGAATATGTGCCTTGTTTGGGTGAGAGTGGAACCATTCTATTCGTCACGTGCATGTTGACAAGAGCCTTCTCCCGGTTGCTCGCTTGTGGCATATGAGCTATAGAACTGGACTCATTCTGTTCATGGGGTAAACTTCGGTTTCTCCATTTTGTTTTCATGGAATCCCTTGAGCCAATTGCTTGCATCTTTAAATTTGTTGTGTATGATGCATTTGAATGTTATGTGCTATTAGTTTTATTCTAAATTGAAGATTGCTAGAATTGTTGGATATACGCATTTATATATATATATACATATGCTTGAATTTGTGGTCATTTGACAATGACTATAAATATATTTACCACTGAGTTGTGTAGCTCACCCCACTCTTCCCTCCTCAGGTGCAGAGCATGAAGGTTAGCAATCCTTGCAAGGCATCAGAAATTCCAAGATAGATAGGTTTTGTACTAAGTTAATGGCTAGACTTTCGAATAGCTTTATATGCA
The DNA here is from genome assembly GCA_029891385.1 of Erythroxylum novogranatense. Taxonomy (NCBI): domain Eukaryota; kingdom Viridiplantae; phylum Streptophyta; class Magnoliopsida; order Malpighiales; family Erythroxylaceae; genus Erythroxylum; species Erythroxylum novogranatense. Next base: position 96,585,835 of record CM057227.1, on the reverse strand, counting down.
TCTTGAACATTGAGCATCCAATGTATTTTTGTAACTTGGGTTAAGACTTGATGAAATGTCGATGTATAATTAAAGCTATGAATGGAGGCTATGTGCAAACTTAATTTTTGATTTAAAAATGAATTGAGTATTGAAGAAGTTCTGTGTGGATGTGCTTATTATCTTGTAGTGATATTGCATATTTTAAGTTTTCCATAGGGATAGAATTGTGTACTGACTTCAGGGGAAAATATGAAATGATCTAGGTAGAACTGGTAAAAATAGTCTTCTTGAAAGTTGTATAGGATCTTTCCAACTTTCCAACAATATAAAGTTTGAAAATTTTGGATATCGGAGATGGGAGATACGAGTATTACAAGTTGTAAGGTCCAATTAATCTTAGTATGACGTCAGCATCGTCTTAGTTTAGCTAGAGCATCTTCTGGTCTAAATTTGATCCTCTAGATGATAAAATTTGTTGGGACCCGATCTCGAAATCGGACCTCAATTGGAAAACGGAAAACGAAAGTGAAGGAACGGATAGCGAAAACGAAAACAAAGTGGCAGAACGAATCAATCGGATCGGAAAACAAAGGGAAACAAATGAACAAATCCAATCAAAAGCGAAAGAATCCGAAGCGGAAACATATGGTGAAAGCGAATTCAAAAGAACGGAACATAAGGCAAAAGTCAAAGCAAACAAATCGAAAGCGAAACAAAAACTTAATCCGACAACCGAAAATAAATATCTTAAAAAAACGTCGTGTTGGAAACCTTAAGACTAAACCAATCTGAAAACCGATATAAATTTTTCTTTCTTTCTTTTTCATTCTTTATCAATCTCATACAAAGCAATTTAATTTTTCATTTGGAAATTATCAATTCCATAAACTCAAATATTTTATCCTTCACAGTCATACATGTCTCAATCTTCATCTTTTAACCAATACTTATTTTTCTTATTTTTGCCATCAAAACTCACACAAGCTATAAACAATCAAACCATACATATAAAGCACTTCTATATTCCCAGCTCAATCAACACAATCATTATCCTCATCGGACCTTCTTTCCGGAATCCCATCATAAACAAACACAACCATGTTTCAATCCCATACGCAAATCCATATCACAAGCAATGCCATTCATATTCATCTCAATTCAAATGCAAATTCATAATTCAATCCAAACCTAAACCAATCATATTCATATACAATCACAATTCATATCCCATAATCATACATAAATTTATATCTCAATTTCATACACAAGTCCAGAATTCAATTACATTCCAAAATAAATACACTACAAATTTTAATGGCATTTTCAAGCCATAAACAAATCAATACCAAAATCCAATTTACTCAATATACAAGATATGCAAGAATCGATCAAAGTCTTGACTTTCTTTCATCTGATCTCCCGCTCGATACCTGGAGATGAGGATGAAAAGGAGTGAGCTTGACAGCTCGTGGATAACATGTTTATAAATCGAAAGATAAGCAAAAATCATTTTCTAAACTTTTTGCCATTTTATAAAAGTTTTCAAAATAGAAAATTTGGCAAAATGCTTATTTCTCAAACTTTTCAAATCATTTATAAAAAATTTCAATAATTCCACGGCTGAAAAATCCTCAATTGCTCATTTCTAAAAAATTCTCACATTTCTCACAATTCATGAACAAATTCAAAAACATGAATGCACACAAATACAAACAAAATCAAAAACACAACAGACACATCAGAATGGTTTGGGTCGGTCCAAACGAACGTCTCGCACATTCCCAAGATAGCGGTCCTGCAACAATGTGAATGAACGTACTACACTTTCCCGCATAGTGGTCCAGTGTAGCCGTAAACTTATGGGAGTCTGAAATCGAAGCTCCGATGCCACTAGCGGGTAGGCGGGCGAAGCCCATTAAAAAGAAAACAAGTGCACTTGAATCAAACTTATGGGACCTAACCAAACCCACATAACACATTTCATACTTGAAAATCGGATTGCCCGAAGGCACATTTCAGAAACTTAGTATTTATACCATGTCATAACCAATAAATTTCCGATCATAATTTCCACAAATTTCAAAATGCATATAACAACCAAAATCACATAACCAATTTTCAATCAATCAATCACAAAGAATGCAACAATTTTGCAATTTATCAAAATCATAAATCAAATAAATTACCATTCATTCAAACATTGAAATCATCAATTTCTCAAATTATTCAAAACATTCGAATAATAATGAATTCCATAATTATTGCAATTTCTTAAAATCATTCCGAAAGCAAGGAATTAATCATTCGAAAATAATAATTTAGGAACTTTTGCTTTCTTGATTTTCCAAAAACACAATAGTAGCTTATAATTCAAAATATAAACATATTATCCACCTCATTTTCATGTTTGAAACTTGTCCAAAGCTTCAATTTCTCCATTCCTTTCCTTAATTTTCCTCATCCAAGACAAAAACCCTAATTCACAATTATCCAAAAATTAAGCATCACCTAAGGTATAATCACCAAAATCAACTTGAGAATTCACAAACCCATAATATTCTTAAGCCATAAGAATTAAAATCTTTCAAAAATAAACAAATCAAAATCTCAATCTTACCTTAATCTTTCTCCATTTTTGGAATTTCTTAGCTCCATAGGAAGCTTTCAACTTCTTCGACATTTTCCCCCTTGAATCATCTCTCAAATCCTTCTTGAAAGCTTGGAAAAATCGAAGCCTTAATCCCTTTTTTCTTCTTTCCTCTATCTCCACCGAAAATCTTCTTCTCCTTTCTTTCCTTCTTTCCTTTTCCTTCTCATTTTTCTCTTAAGTGTTGTGCTACTCCTCTTAAAAATGAAAGCCACTTCATTCTTTCATTTAATGAAAGCCAAATGAATATAAAGCCCTTACTTATTAGCCTACTAACTTAACTCTTTAAATGATCTTCCAAATTTTTCCCTAAAATTCATTTTAATTCATGCTTACTTTAGGACATTTTTCTAACCATGAAATTGAAGGAATTTGCTAAAACTTCCTTCTATAGAAACATTCCTCATTGTCTTAATTTCATAACGCCACCAAAATCGTTTAATTTGGTGCACTATTCCAAAAGTTACACGTCAAACATTTCGGACTATGCTTATGCTAAAATATTTTCCAGCACTTTACTTCCATTCAAAAATTGACATTCTTAAAGACTAAATTGAAACTTGAGTCCTTCAGGACATTTGTAGCTCAATTTCTCTAGTTTAATCTAAATCAAGAATAACCTCATTTGGATTACTAGAGCAAAAGTTATGGCCAAAATACTTTCAAATTTTGCTAATCCAAAATTGCACACTAAACCTGACTTCAAGTCAGAAATTGAAAGTCTTAGGGGCTAAATTGAAATTCAATTTCTTCATATAACTTGTAGCCCCATGTCTCTATTTTATTATGCAACAAGAATCAGATCAATCAGATCTCCACATATCAAGAAGTTCTCATAAGACTGAACCCTGTTTAGAAAATTATCTAACTCACTTTGATTAAATTATTCTTCCTCAATTTAATCTCAAATATTCACAAGTTTCCCATGAAGATGTATATAATTGTATTAGGAATCCAACGCTTCGAAAACCAAGTCAATCGAATGTCGGACGGAAAAGATATAAGCAAAAGATTGAAGAGGGGTCGGATTGGAGGAAGTAGAATGAAGAAGACGAAAGAGGCAAAAAGGCATCACATCGGGCCAAAACGGCAGCGCCCAAAGGGGGAAAACACAAAACGATGTCGTGCAAGGGAGAAAGCAGCAAAGTGAAACAGCGTCGCACGCGAAGGAGGAAGAATTAACAAAGCAAAAACGGCGTCGCACGTGAAGGAGGAAGAATATATATAGATATCCGAATTTTTCCAAACATCATAACTCTTGCTCCCGAATTCCAAATTTGACAAATTTGGTATCAATAGAAATCTCAAAGGAAGCTCTACAACTTCCATGCAGAACTCGAAAACTAATTCAGCCTTTAAAGGGATCAAAATCCCAATCAAACTTTCTGTCCAAAATAATGTCCCCCTAAACAATAACTCAACTTTGAAAAATTCTATCTTTCAACTCCAAGGTCCAAAAATGTCATACTTTATATCAATGCAAAGATCAAGAAGCAACCTACATTGTTCATGAAGGACAAAAAAATCAATTTGGCCTTTAAGGAAGTCAAAAACTACTTCAAAGTTTCTGTCCACAATATTCTTCCCCAAACAGTAATAGCAACTTATAAAAATCATAACTCCAAATTCCATGGTCCAAAAATTGTATACTTCAAATCAATGGAAAGATCAAAACATAATCTAAAACTTTCGTGAAGCACTTAAAAGAAATTTCTACCTCTAACTCGGTCAATTTTTCAATCAAAGATTCAGCCAGAATAGTGGTCATCCTATACCACCTCCAAACTTCACAATTTCATATCTTCCAATTCTCACATCCCCAAATAACATATTATACATCATTGTAAAGATCAAAACCTAAATTACAATCTTCAAGAAGACCCTCTAATACAATTTATACTCTAAGAGGGTCAAAAATGCAGTCAAATTTTCTGCCCATTATGGAAATTTTGACAGCATCTCCCCTAAAATGTCACTAGCCAAATTCTTCAACTTACACAACACTTCACTTATCCACAATCTCAAATTACCACATCCAAACACAATACACAATATCTAATCTTTTTATTAAACATATGCAAAACACAAGGAAAACCCAATTGTCTTTCATTTTATCAAAAGCTCATAAATTCATTTATACTTTTCATTTATTTCAAAGAATCATACTATATTTCCTCATTTAATTTCATTTTATATTTTCTAATTTTCACGAAAAGTTCGGGGTCCAACAAAATTGGTCTTTAAGGTCTTCATGAGAGTTGTAGATCTTGAAGTTCTCTTTCTATTTATCTATAGAACACTTGAATCTGAGTTCTGTACAGAAATTTATACCCATTGTTTCAATTCATCTCAGCATAATGTCAGCAATTGTCTCATGACATCAGTATCGTCTTAGTTTGGCCAAAGAATCTTCTGGTCTAAAGTTGATCAGCTAGATGATAGAATTGGTCTTTAAGGTCTTCATGAGAGTTGTATATCTTGAAGTCCTCTTTCTATTAATATATATAACAATTGAATCCGAGTTTTATACATAAAGTTATACCTATTTTTCCAATTCATCTCAGCATGACATCAGCAATTGTCTCATGACGTCAGCCTTGTCTTAGTTTAACCAGAGCAATTTTTGGTCTAAATATGATCCTTTATATGGTAGAATTGGTCTTTAAGGTCTCCATAAGAGTTGTAGATCTTGAAGTCCTCTTTCTATTCATCTATGTAACACCTGAATCCAAGTTCTGTACAAAAAGTTATACCTATTTTTCCAATTCATCTCAATATGATGTCAGCAATCATCTCATGACGTCAACATCGTCTTAGTTTGTCCAGAGCATCTTCTAGTCTAAATTTGATCCTCTATATAATAGAATTTGTTGGACCCCAAACTTTCAGTAGAAATTAGAAATATTAAAATGAATTCAATGAGTGTTTTCGGATATGAATTTTGTTATAGATGTTATTGTGCCTTGAGGAAATTGATGAGAAAAAGGAATTTATTAGTTTTGATGACTTTGAAGATTAGTTTTGGTTATGAAAGTTTAAGTGGATGAGATGACTGAAATGGAGGTTGAAATCAAGAAATAGAAAGTGAAAGTGTGAAATTTTGAAGAAATAGAAAGTTTGACTAGAGAGTTGACTTTTTGATTTGGGCAGATTTTGAGGAAATGATCTTCATAAAAATTGCAGCTTATGTTGAGAGCTTTTCGTAGCCATAAAGTATGTTATTTTTTGATATCGGGATTGAAAGTTATGATCTTTGAAAGTTAAGTGTATTTTGCTTTAGTTTTGGAAAATGCTCTAAGTGTAGGATTGTATATGTTGTGTTTTGAGGCGATTTCTGGACTGTTGTGGTTTGAATTGGATCAAATGGCATTCTTTAATGTTATAGAGGACCTCCATAGTTTCCCAATGATGTATAATGTGCTATTTTTGGATGTGGAGGTTGGGAGATGTGAGTTATTGAAGTTGAGTGCAGCTGCTGCAAATTTTTGAATTGATGTGTTCATAGGGAAGTTTTGTGTATGCTGTGATCGATGCAAATTCGGGACTGATGTGTATGGAATGGGATCAAGTAGCCTTCTTGAGAGTTGTAGAGCTTGTTTTTATCTTTCCATTGATATAAAGCACGAAAATATTGGACAAGGGAGTAGAAAGTTATGATTTTTAGAAGTACTGATGCTGTTTAGTGTGAAGCTGATTGACCACTCAGTTTGTATGAAGTGTTTGACCCATTTATAGGCCGATCTGATTTTTAAGGACTTCATGAAAGTTGTAGAGGGTTCTTTTACCTTTCTATAGACACCGAGTTTGTTAAATTTGGACTTTTGGGTCAAAAGTTATGATGTTTGAAAGTTGAGATGTTGTGTAAAGTTTTGAGGAGATTATCTATTGGTCATATTTTAGTACATTTTTGACCCCTTTAAAGACCTAGGTTGCCTTTGAGTCCTTCTTGAAAATTGTAGATCTTTGGTTTATCTTTCTAACGGTACCAAGTTTGTAAAATTCGGAGCTCGGAGTCAAAAGTTATGAGTGTTAGAAGTTTAAAGGTCGGATTGGGTGCTAGCCGACCTCTATTGGCCGACCTCTGTTAGCCGACTTCTGTTGGCCGAACTCTGTTGGCCGACCTCTATTGGTCGACCTCTGTTGGCCCACCTTTGTTGGCCAACCGACCTCTGTTGGCCGACCGATCTTCGTTCTGACCGAGCTTTGATTTTCTGACCGAGCTCTGACCTCCCTTCACTCTTTTGAGCATAACTTCTTCGTCCAACATCTGATCGATCTGATTCTTTTTGGAAATTAAAATAGAGTCATGGGGCTACAAATTTCATGAAGGAGCCTAGCTATAATTTAGCCTCTAGGACTTTCAATTTTCGGTCGGAAGTTCGGTGTAGTGTTCAGTCTCAGTGTTGTAATGGCTGAATAGTGTTTAGTATTTTGGAGATATCTCGATCGGTAGAGCTCCGATTGAGTTGATTCTTGTTGGTAATGAAAATAGAGACATGGGGCTACAAATATCATGCAGGATCCAAGCCATAATTTAGCCGCTAAGACTTTCAAATTTGGGTCGGAAGTTAGGTGTAGTGTTCAGCTTCGGGTCTAAAGAACAAACTTCAATATTTTGGAGATATCTTGAGTTATAGAGCTCCGAACGATCTGATTCTTGAAGCGATGGATTCGTAAGACATAGAGGGACATTTCTCTAAAGTTTTTAAGGCAAAAAGGAAGGGGCAATTTTGGAAGTTTACTTAAAGGGTTAAGTTTATAGGCTTAAATGGAGGGGCTTATGAGTCATTCCTTAGTCAGTTAATGACATGGCAAGATTGTGGTCCTTTATAAGGAGCAGTGATGCACGTTATTGACATAAACAAAAGAAGAAAAAGAACAAGAGAAAGAAGAGAGAAGGGAGAGCAAGCTTTCGGATGAGTGAAGAAGAAAGAAAAGAGAGAGAGCTAGGGTTTGATTTTTAAGGGTCTTCAAGCAAGCTTTCTATGTTGATTCAAGAGAGAAAAAGGTGGAGAATGAAGAGAGCTCCACTATGAACCCAGAAAATTCGAAATTGGAAAAGATGAAGGTAAGAGTCGATTTTCGATCTTTGATCTTTTAGAGAGTTTTTGGTTTAGAACCATGGAAAATGATATGGGTTTGTGTATTATGAAGTCAATTTTGGAGATTACATGTTGTAATGAGATCAATTTTGGATGGAAATTAATTAGAGTTATACCCAATTTTGTGAATTGGGGTTTTTGGAAATTATTAGTTTAGAATAATGGGAAATATTATGGATTGGTGAAATATGATATCAATTTTGAAGATGTTGTGATTTATGATATTGAATTTGGGTGAATTGGTTTAGGTCAATTTTGGAATTTGGGGATTTTAGAAATTCTTGCTTTAGATAGCTTGGAAAAATGATGAGTATAGGTTTCATATAGTTAATTTTGAGGATTATGCTAATTATGATGTTAAATTTGGATGATTATGGTTTAGGGAAATTTCAATTGGAAGAAAGAAAGAAGCAATGGTCAAATTGAAGCATTGGACAAGCTTCAAGCATGGAAATGAGGTGGGTACCTGTTTATATTAGATTTATAAGCCACTAATGCTTTCCTTAAACAAAGAGATTTTCTTATTTCAATTGCATCATAAATGTTGCATCATTGTATGAATGATTTGAAAAATTATTATTGATTCAATGCATGAACTTTTGATGAATTGTAAAATACATTTGTGTTATGCCTCGAAAATTTCATGGCATTTCGTATATTCGTAAAAAAGCATTCGATAAACTGATTTAAGCATGATTATGTGATTGTGATTGGGCAAGAGAGAACCTGTTTCGTTAGTCTCGTGTACGATGACCCTTAGCCTTCTCCCGGCTGCCCGTTAGAGGCCACGAGATCCTGAGAAATCAGACTCGTTGTGTTTATGATAAACTTCGATTTATTCGTTGTGTTTAAGGAACTCTCGAGCCGTTATGTGTGCATTTGCATTGTGAAGTGTTATGATTGATGCATTCATGTTTTGGAAATTGTGATTTCGACCACTGCGAGAAAAGAACTTTTGAAAATGTGCATTATGGGTTTCAAATAAAGTTTCTGCAAGAAAAGAAAAGAAAAGCATTTTAAAAAGGTTTTGCTTATTTATTTGTTATAAACTGTTACCCACGAGCTAGAAGCTCACCCCCTTCATTCCCATCCACAGGTGATGAGAAGAAGATCGGGTAAAGAAAATTGAAGATTTCTGTTTGCATGAGTTTATATTGTATTATTGTTGAATTAGGTGGTTGCTGAGAAGTCTAAAATTGTTGTGTATTGTGTACTTTGGTTTAGGGTTATGGGTAACGTATAAGGCTTGAAAATGCCACTATGTTTTGTATAAAGCTTTGATTTATGAAATGGTGTATAAATTGTAATTGAATTATGAGATTTTGATGAGGCTATTGAGTTATGGTATTGCACATGGATATGTTATATAAATTTTGTATGTTCAATTGAGATATAAGCATGATTTGTATATGGAAAACTGTGAATGAATGTGTATTGGATATTGGATAGTGCGATTGTATGTGAATGTATTTGGATTGAGGAATGAGAAAAGAGAGAAAAGAAAAGGAAAAAAATTTATATCGGATTTTGGACAGTTTAAGTCTAAGGTTTCCAACGCGACAGTGATTCCTAAAATATTTGTTCACGGATGTCGAAAATTGATTTTGTTTCGCTTTGATCTTAGATCTGTCGTTGCTTCACGAATATGTTAATCGATTTGTTGCTTCCGCTTTGTGTTATTCGATTCGCCTTCGGATTCGATTTATCCGATTTGACAATTGATTCGTATATGATTTTGCTTACGCCTTGTGTTCCTTTCTTTTGATTTTTCCTTTCGTTTCGTATTTGTTTTCTATTTCTCCGGTTGGGATCCGGTTTCTGGATCGAGTCCCAACAGTTGTGGTATCAGAGCGCCAGTTATAGGATCTTACATGGGCGCATGTGTGTGAGTGATTTGCATGAGAAGATGATAAGAGTTAGTGAATGGATATGATTGAATTAGTGAGAATGTGATATTGATGTGAATGACCTAACATGTATTTGGAGTGTAAGAATGTTTTGATTAGGGTGTCGAAAGCATGATTGATGATAAAAGAATATGATAATGGAGATTAAGGTTCGAATTTCACAATGAATTTGGATGAATTCCTTTCGGATATATATATGTGAGATGTAATATAGGATACTTGAAAGATGAGTTGAATGATAGAGATATATATATATATATATATATATATATATATATATATATATATATATATATATATATATATGGAAGTTCAAAAGGATTAAATTGAATGGTATTGGTCCATATTACGGTTATTAAGAATTGGACCATTGACTTGTGTAAATCTGTTAAGAAATATTGATATGATATGATATTGGTGGTATTTGATACAAGAAGTGATGAATTGTGAGTAAGTTGAGAAATATTTTTGATGAGGAATTAGTTAAGAAAGTGATTGAATATGATTATTTCGAAAAAATTATTTGAGAGAATAAGTTACTTGGTGATTATTCAGATAGGAATTTCGTGGGCGAAATTCTTTTAAGAGGGGGAGAATTGTTGGACCCCGAACTTTCAGTGGAAATTAGAAATATTAAAATGAATTCAATGAGTGTTTTCGGATATGAATTTTGTTATAGATGTTATTGTGCCTTGAGGAAATTGATAAGAAAAAGGAATTTATTGGTTTTGATGACTTTCAAGATTATTTTTGCTAATGAAAGTTTAAGTGGATGAGATGATTGAAATGGAGGTTGAAATCAAGAAATAGAAAGTGAAAGTGTGAAATTTTGAAGAAATAGAAAGTTTGACTAGAGAGTTGACTTTTTGATTTGGGTAGATTTTGAGGAAATGATCTTTATAAAAATTGTAGCTTATGTTGAGAGCTTTTCGTATCCATAAAGTATGCTATTTTTCGATATCGGGATTGAAAGTTATGATCTTTGAAAGTTAAGTGTATTTTGCTTTGGTTTTGGAAAATGTTCTAAGTGTAGGATTGTATATGTTGTGTTTTGAGGCGATTTCTGGACTGTTGTGGTTTGAATTGGATCAAATGACATTCTTAAATGTTATAGAAGACCTCCATAGTTTCCCAATGATGTATAATGTGCTATTTTTGGATGTGGAGGTTGGGAGATGTGAGTTATTGAAGTTGAGTGCAGATGCTGCAAATTTTTGAATTGATGTGTTCATAAGGAAGTTTTGTGTATGCTGTGATCGATGAAAATTCGGGACTGATGTGTATGGAATGGGATCAAGTAGCCTTCTTGAGAGTTGTAGAGCTTGTTTTTATCTTTCCATTGATATAAAGCACGAAAATATTGGACAAGGAAGTAGAAAGTTATGATTTTTAGAAGTTCTGATGCTGTTTAGTGTGAAGCTGATCTACCAGTCAGTTTGTATGAAGTGTTTGACCCATTTAGAGGTCGATATGATTTTTAAGGCCTTCATGAAAGTTGTAGAAGGTTCTTTTACCTTTCTATAAACACCGAGTTTGTCAAATTTGGAGTTCTGGGTCAAAAGTTATGATGTTTGCAAGTTGAGGTGCTGTGTAAAGTTTTGAGGAGATTATCGATTGGTCATATTTGAGTACATTTTTGACCCCTTTAAATACCGAGCATGCCTTTGAGTCCTCTTTAAAATTGTAGATCTTTCATTTATCTTTTCAACGGTACCAAGTTTGTAAAATTCGGAGCTCGGAGTCAAAAGTTATGAGTGTTAGAAGTTTGAAGGTCGGATTGGGTGCTAGCCGACCTCTGTTGGCCGACCTCTATTGGCCCACCTCTGTTGGCTGACCTCTGTTAGCCGACCTCTATTGGCCGACCTCTGTTGGCCGACCTCTGTTGGCCGACCTCTATTGGCCGACCTCTGTTGGCTGACCTCTGTTAGCCGACCTCTATTGGCCGACCTCTGTTGGCCGACCTCTGTTGGCCGACCGATCTTCGTTCTGGCTGAGCTTTGATTTTCTGACCGAGCTCTGACCTCCCTTCACTCTTTTGAGCATAACTTCTTCGTTCAACATTCGATCGATCTGATTCTTTTTTGAAATTAAAATAGAGTCATGGGGCTACAAATTCCATGAAGGAGCCGAGCTATAATTTAGCCTTTAAGACTTTCAATTTCGGGTCGGAAGTTCGGTGTAGTGTTCAGTCTTAGTGTTGTAATGGCTGAACAGTATTCAGTATTTTAGAGATATCTCGATCGGTAGAGCGCCGATTGAGTTGATTCTTGTTGCTAATTAAAATAGAGACATGGGGCTAAAAATATCATGAAGTATCTGAGCTATAATTTAGCCTCTAAGACATTCAAATTCGGGTCGGAAGTTAGGTGTAGTGTTCAGCCTCGGGTCTGAAGAACAAACTTCAGTATTTTGGAGATATCTTGAGTTATAGAGCTCCGAACGAACTGATTCTTGAAGCGGTGGATTCGTAAGACATAGAGGGACATTTCTATAAAGTTTTTAAGGCAAAAAGGAAGGGGCAATTTTGGAAGTTTACTTAAAGGGTTAAGTTTATATGCTTAAATGGAGGGGCTTATGGGTCATTCCTCAGTCATTTAATGACATGGCAAGATTGTGGTCCTTTATAAGGAGCAGTGATGCACGTTATTGACAGAAACAAAAGAAGAATAAGAATAAGAGAAAGAAGAGAGAAGGGAGAGCAAGCTTTCGGATGAGTGAAGAAGAAAGAAAAGAGAGAGAGCTAGGGTTTGATTTTTAAGGGTCTTCAAGCAAGCTTTCTATGTTGATTCAAGAGAGAAAAAGGTGGAGAATGAAGAGAGCTCCACTATGAACCCAGAAAATCTGAAATTGGAAAAGATGAAGGTAAGAGTCGATTTTTGATCTTTGATCTTTTAGAGAGTTTTTGGTTTAGAACCATAGAAAATGATATGGGTTTGTGTATTATGAAGTCAATTTTGGAGATTACATGTTGTAATGAGATCAATTTTGGATGGAAATTAATTAGAGTTATGCCCAATTTTGTGAATTGGGGTTTTTGGAAATTATTAGTTTAGAATAATGGGAAATATTATGGATTGGTGAAATATGATATCAATTTTGAAGATGTTGTGATTTATGATATTGAATTTGAGTGAATTGGTTTAGGTCAATTTTGAAATTTGGTGATTTTAGAAATTCTTGCTTTAGATAGCTTGGAAAATTGATGAGTATGGGTTTCCTATAGTTAATTTTGAGGATTATGCTAATTATGATGTTAAATTTGGATGATTATGGTTTAGGAAAATTTCAATTGGAAGAAAGAAAGAAGCAATGGTCAAATTGAAGTATTGGACAAGCTTCAAGCATGGAAATGGGGTGGGTACTTGTTTATAATAGATTTATTAGCACTAGATGATACTACTAAGTGGCTTGTACTCTTATTCATCTCTAACACTGAAAGATCTCTAAAGGAGTTTAAAGATGCCGTTAGAGGGCTGATTGATCCATCATGAGCTTTAGATAATATCAGTAAGTCATCAACAAAGGTAAGGAAAGATAATCTTTGTTTTTTTACATCTAATGTGGAACTTAAATGAAGCTTCATGTTGGATGTTAAACTTAACCAAACTAGTGAGGCTTTTAGTGCATAAAATGAATAAGGAAAAATAGTTTCCCCTTGTCTAACTCCCCTTCTACCTTTAAACAACTAAATTGGTTCTCTGTTTATCAAAATTGAAAAAGAGGTATAGGTAACATACATCATTATCCATTATTTAAATTTACCAAGAAAGCCAATCACTTTAAGTTCTTAATCTATAACATTCAAACTAATTAAGTCATAAGATTTGTTAAAGTCAACTTTAATAGTACAACGCCTTAAAGCATTCATTTTTTAGTACATCTTGAGCAATTCTTGGGCCAATAATGCATTGTCTCTAATCTTTCTCACTTCTAAAAAAGAACATTGCAATTGATTAATAATGATTTTTAACATATTTTTCAATCTCTTTGCAAGTATTTTGGAAATTATTTTGTAGAGAAAATTATAATAAGAAATAAGGTTATAATCACAAAAGAAGCTAAGGTTGTTTAACTTAGCTATAAAGCATATAAATGTTTTGGTAATTTCTAAGAGCATCTTACCTTTCTCAAACACCACCAACATTGCATTAGTCACCATGTTCTTTATCTGGGGCCAAGCTTTCTTAATCATTCAATCCATTAAGTACAACGACCTCTTTATGGTTTAATTTGAATACCACTTGCTCTATATATAAAGAATTTATATAAGCTTGTAATCCTTCAATTTCATTAAAAGAAAACTTATTTTTGATGAATGAGCTAAGAAATTACAAAGATGATTTAGTATTTGCTAGGGATCCAGAAGAGTTTTTAAAGAAGTGAAAAGCCTTATTATTAAGGTCTTGTTGAGAACATATTGCAGTGTTATCTTCCTTCACTATAAATTTGATTTTATTTGAGTTTCACCTAGACAATTTTAAGTTGTGAAAGAACTCTATATCTCTGTCCGCTTTTAGGACTCATTTTACTTGAGCTCGTCATAAACCCTTTGCTTGAAAGGTTTTGCTACTTTAGCTACTCTTAAGCCTCTTGAGTTTCTCTTTAATTCAAAATAATTTTTTCACAAAATATAAGGTTTTATGCTACTAAAATGAGTAAGCTAGAGACTTTTCTATAGCCTAGGTAAAGTTCTCTTACTCAACTAAGTAATTTTTGAACTTAGCTTTACTTTTTGAAAGCCTTAAAAGGCAATTACCATTAACTGGTGTCCTATCTAAGATGCCACCTTGAAGTTTGTTTTTTAATCCAATTTTAGTAACAACCTTTAAACTTCAAGTCTGATACCTTCATCTCTTCAACACACTATTTCATATCACTTGAAAAACTTCTCAGGCAACTGCTTGCTTATGATTCTGATATAAACATAATGTTATTAAACTGTGTTAGAATAATATAAGGTTCCTAAATACTTTGATGAAACCTTTGAAGATTATTCCATAATAATTTCCTTTGAAAACCATTGTTAGATCCATAAATATAGGTAACTACTAATCTTTAAAAAAATGTAACTGAATTATGCATATGTTGATCATTAGCTAAGTCTATAAAACTCTAATTAAATAATTTCTATCTATAAGTCAAAATTAACGTCTAGCAATATATTATGATCACCTAAATATTAGGACTATCAAAGTAGTTTTAAGTAAAATTTTAGTTCATAATTTTTATATATGGTATTAGATTTTATTAAGAATTTAAAACTATTTTACAAAGTGTCATTCTATTTTATCTTGGAATTTATCAAATCAATACTAATTGAGAATAATAGAGCATTCTTCCTAATCACTTTAACGTCATAAATCTTGTATTGATCACTCAACAACCTTTATATAGTTCATACTATATCCAATAACTACTAATTTATCTACCTTTGACTAAGATAGGTCATAACAAGTATTAAAACATAATAATCTCTATATATGATCCTTTAGAGATCTCAAGAAAAGGATCACTTATACAATCATTATAATAAGAATTTTCATAGACATACAAGTAATGTTCTAAATGAAATTCTCATATCAAGTCATTCATTAAACTTGTTTTTAACAAGCATCCATATGTTTGGTTAAGCATCTCTATACTTCAAAGATAAGAGATCAACTACTTCCTTTATAAAGAAGAAATATAACAATTTCTACTCTTTTATACTATATTAACATTCAATCTCAATAGAACAATGACCATAAACAATTTAAGAATAACACACAAATGTAATATAAATTTTGAAATTTTGATCTCATTATAATTCCATTTGCATTGTTCAATCATTCTATGGAACTAATCTTATATATCAATAAATTAAACAAATATGCATAAGATAAACAATATCTTCAAATAATTATGTCATAAAAATTACAACTAACTGATTTGTAGCGCCCCCTTATCGTAGGGTACGTACCGAAACGCCCGTAGGTCGTTCCGATACATAACCCACGATAAGGGTGTACTACGAGCAAACCCATCTATAATCCACATGGCATCAAAATGAAAGCATTAATATAATAATAATCACTAAACTTTGAAACCCAAAAATACTTCCTCATTTCATATCTTAAAACCCATAAATGTACAACTGTCATGATTACTGTCTGTACAAATCCAAAAGAAACCTAAACAATTTCTGAACTAGGTCATCCCCAAAAGTCCAAGCTGACCGACCTCTGTGCCATAACTTCTCTTGCCAACACAATCTCTAAGGCAGGAAAAGTCTCTCTCTCTGGAGCTATGAGTCTACTAACGTTGTCCTGAAATATCACATGTGTTACTAATTCACAAATATCAGGCATTTCGCTTTTCACACAGTCCACATTTAATCATTTGTATATGCAATGCACATGTGACACTTTCATTTTTTTTACGGTGATGTGACCGTGCGACTGATCTGTCCCGATAAAGGGCACATTATACAGTGAGCCTGTGGCTCTGAAATACGTTAGGCCTGAATGCCCTAATACGGTGAGCCTGTGGCTCTGAATTACGTTGGGCTCGAGGCCCTGTTGCGTTGAGCTTTAAGCTCTGAGATACGTTGGCTACTCCGGTCACAACTGTCATTATCTGAACGTGCCTTTATGCATGAATGCATAGGTCTCAATTTACGATAATTACCATTTTACACACAATTTACACTTCGATATCAAGTACTCAATGATTCGGACACCTATGGTCCGGAACCAATCAAAATCAAACACATAAATCCTCCATTATCTCCACATGGCATAAGCACATAATTTTAAACACACAAAGATTGAGGAACCAACTAGGTTAATCACCACTTAACTTCCGAACTACTGCCTGGAAGTCTCAGCCACGTCGGAAGATCGACGCTCCACTTATGCCTCTAAAACAATCAGAATATACAAACATTACCAATAGCACAATTTTCAATAGTCAATAATGCACATGCAGCGAATGCGTTGCGTACTACACATGTTCATGACATTCTCGACACTATTCTCGAATCTCGCCATCTCAACTCTTTTTCTCTAGAAGATAGAAATTCCTAGACACCATAATTCATTTAACTAAGTTCAAAACTCCCAAAAGTCCAACTCCAAGACATAGGGACTATCTTTATATCAAAATGATATTCACTATTCAATTGCCATCCGATTTCGAGAACTTTCGAAATTGATTCAGAAATTCCATTCTTATAAATTTGTAGTTCTTAGTCTCTAAATCGCAATTAATCAAGAACCAATTCATTAGGGCTAAAACCTCAAAAATTATCATTTAAAAGAACCAATTTACTCTTCGGGAAAAAGGCGTCCCGCATGGCAAGCAAGGTTGCTCGCCATGGTGAGATTCTCAGATACGCCATGGCGTATCTACTTGATCTTGCATCATGTGTACCCACTTAAGCTCGCCGCGGCATGCGTCTTCGCTCGTCATGGCATGCGAAAGGAAATTTGCTCGCTGCGGTGTGCGATGAACACGTCGCGGCGTGCAACCCCAGAAACATGCCCGAAACCCAGATTTCTCACTTCTGGCAAATTTTAATCCATCTATCAACCTTAAAAACAATCCAAAACAACTTAATACACTCAAAACAACTAATCTCTAAACTCAATCCCATCAAATAACCATTATCCCTCAATTTCCTAAAACAAAACAAGATAAACTCATCATCCGAAACTCATACATTTCCCCTTCTTCAAGTACTCTAATCAATCATCTAATCAAACTACTTAAAACATAACTAGCAAGAACTTACTTGATTTACACCTTGCAACTTCTTCAAAATATTCAAGATACTCCAATCCCCAAGCTTAAACACACCCACGGTTAACACTCAAAACCAACATCAAACATCATCTTCTCCAACACAAAGCTTAAGGATAGGTTAAAGATGAAGAATGAAGCAATTTAGTAACAACAAAATGAAAGATATAACCAAGGAGGAGATCACGAAAAAGGAGGAGAAGAAGAACAAAGGGGAATTTTCTTTCAAAAGTAAGGGGGTGTCGTCCCAGCAAATTCAAAAGGCAAGGGTTTTTAAACTAAATGTGTAACATCCCATCTCCCATAGGAAGGGTTTATTGGTAATTTGGGATGGGTTAGACGTATTGAATTGAATCTCGGCATGAACATACAGCATATAGCCTCTATGATTAATGATTGGTTGCACATGCACATAGTATACATGCATTCATGATATTTCCTGGCTTAGGTTTCAAATTTAGATTCTTTGTGAAATTTATGGGATAATTGTATTTGAAAAATTATTTGGAGTGCGCCATTGAGTGTTTTACATTTTTGGAGATTTATGGGAATTTTTCTGAAAATTTTCGGGGTTGTTGCCAGGACCGAAAAATTTCCAATAGGGCTGACTGAGTGGGCTTTTCTCTACTGAAAAGGACCGTCAAATGACATTGGATTATTGAATAAATAATTGGGGGAATTATGTTAGTGCCATGTTTAGAGCTTAAGTGGGATTAGTGCTTAATTAATTAGGATTAACTCATTTTCGTCTTTTTCATTCATTAAAAGCCAAGTGTACAATTATTATTTAGCTTTGTCTCTTCTACTCAAGCACCTACGACTTTCTCATTGTTTGGTTAAACAAATAAATCACTTGGAAGCTCATCCTTTATCCTTCATCCGAAACTTGCATCATCTTGGAGTGTTTGTTTTCTCCTCTTTCGAAAGCTTCTTATCCATCCTTTATAAGAGACTTTTCTTTGCTACTTGCCTTGCCTCTCTTTATTCTCTATCACAAGTGAAGCCTTGTGAAGGTGATGATATATGCATGGTTGGTGTGATATCCGTAGGTTTAGGGAGAGTTATGTAGTTGAGTAAGCTTGGAAGATTGAAATAGACACTTGAAGAATTGAGAGCTTGCAACTTGTTAGGTAAGAATTGGTATTTATATTTCTTCTTTTAGTAGGTAGAAGCATTTATGGGGAGCACTTGTGTGTTTACTTCATGATGATAGTGGTAGGTTTGAATGGGTTTAAATGTATACTTGGTTATGGATGAATGAATGACTATAGTTTTCCTTGATTTTGGCTTGGTTTGGATTGAGTTTGTAAGGTTAGATGAATGGAAAACTTAGGAAGATAATTTGTGTTAGTGCTGCCAAATTTTGTATAATCATGTAAATATATGTTGTGATGAATTTGTGGTTGAATTAGAGGTATCAATGGGTGCTTAGTGATGTGTTATTGATGTTAGAAGTGATAGGAGTTAGGTTGTAGTTGAAAAGCTGGAAAATGCAATTTGACCTATTGTAATGTTTTGATCATAACTAATTGTGTAGGTGAGAAAATGAGATGAGGTTTATGCCCAATTAAACTTTGGGATGTTGGCTACAATTTTGTGTGAAATAGGTGTTGTTAAATTGTAATGCTAGAAGGTCGAAATTTTGCATGGAAAGTGTCTGTTTTAGGGTCTGTGAACAGTAACCGACACTATGACCTGATTATGTTGCTGATTTTTTCTAAATTAATTGAGATGGAATTTGGGAAAATAGTCTTCATGAAAGTAGTAGAATATTGAGTTAGCTTTACATTTCCACTGATCTTGCTAATTTTTGAGTTGTATATTGGGAGATATGAACTGATTTCTATTGATTGGTTTTATGCTTTTTGGAGAAACCTAGTCAAAGTGTTGATTTTGTGAGCTTTCTGTTGGGAGAAATTTTAACAATTTATATGAACTGAATTGGTGTGAGTGATCTTCTGAAAATTTGTAGAGGAAGAAATTACCTTGAAAATGATATATGGTGTGTAATTTTTAGAGGTCAGAGTTGGGAGTTATGATTTTACAAAAACTGACCCTGCATTAGGTTGTGAATTGCTTATAATGGCAGTAACTTCCATAACCGTTTTGACATTGTTATAAATCGAATTGGAAATTTACTTCTTCATGAAAATTGAAGTTTGAGATCTTATCTTCTCAGGGATATAAGGTAGTGAATTTTGTGACATTTGTGTTAAGAGATATGCTGTTTGGAATCTTTCTGTCCAGATTGGTTGATTTCAGAGGGCAGATGCTTTGGTGAATTGTTTGACCTAGTTAGCAAGTGAATTTGATTTTGGGTTGTTCATGAGAGTTGTAGATAATATTGTGATCTTACTTCCTTATTTATTGTGTAATTGTTGACGGAAGAATCAGAGAGTTATTGAATTTGTAATGTACTGCCTTGTTTGGATAGGTTTTGAGGAGGCAGTAGGTTTTATTGGATTTTTGACACCCTTAGGGGTGAAATTGATTTTTATGGTCTTCTTGAGAATTGTAGAGGTTTTCATGATCTTTCCAAAGAGTCCAGATTTGTGTCATTTGGATGTGTATACTAAAAGATATGAGTTGTGGAAGAAGAAAGTTTATTGGGAAAGTTGGAAAAAGATTTGGAGTTAGGAGGTTGCATGGTGAGCTTAAAGCTCGCCCATGCGGGCGAGCAGGGAAGCTCGCCCATGGGGGCGAGCGAGGGAGCTCGCCCAGCGAGAGAGCCAGGCGGGGTTGGTGCGCGCCCAGGCGCACCCACAAGCCAACGACGCCATTTTGGAGAAGGAGCAATTGCTTTGTTTTCTTTCCATTTTTGACCTCCCTCCAATCTTTTGTGCATAACTTTTTGGTCCGAACTCCGATTGACCTGATTCTTGAGGTATCGGATTCGTAGAACATTTAATTTCATTTTGTGATAAATTGGGAATTTTTAGACGGGAAATTGACGTGGGTCCGGGTAATTGTTCTGTGATCACTGTTTTATTTATTTTTGGACCGATCGAGGTCCGAATTGAGTGTTGTCAATGGCTATAGCTTTCTACTTTTTAGGTGGCATTTTTATGATGGGAAAATTTTGGATTAGGGTCGGGAATACCATGAACATGCATTATACACGTTTTACTTATTCCATGTGCATTGTTTGATATTTCTAATTATACAGTTGGTAATGTGTACTCATTTCCATTGTTATAGAGGCTCAGTTGGAACGTCATCCCACGGACGTTGCAGAGACTTCCCGGCATTAGCTCGGAAGTTATTAGGTGAGTAACCTAGATGGTTCCTCAATTAGTAAGTGTTTATAATTCTGCACTTATAACTCTGTGGAGAATAATGGTGGGACGATTGTGTTTGTGTATGCCTGGATTGCGGACCGGAGGTCCGATGGATTGGGAGATTCTGACATAGAAGTGCTATATGTGATTTTCATGTGATTACTTGTGAGTGACTTGTCTGCATATGTTGAATTGGGATCAGTTGTGATGTTGCTTTTGTTTTATTTAGATATATGCATTTCATGCATAATTGCCTGATCAGTAATTGGCAGTTGTGACCAGAGCAGCCAACGAGAGCTTAAAGCTCAACGTGATTGGGCCTTGAGCCCACAGTGATTCAGAGCCTAAGGCTCACCATTTAATGCGCCCTTAATGGGATAGTTTTAGGTGCTCGGTCACAACAACGTAATAAATTAGAAAAGTGTCACATACGCATTTCATGTGCATTTGAGTTGGTTCCTTTGACTGATCTAGTAATCATGTGGTACTTTTGAATGTGTTTTGGTGAAATAACTGTGTGTATCTGTGATATATTGTGTATATGCATGAATTGGGTGAACCATCGATGATGGTTCCTCACTGAGTTCGCAAACTCACCCAAAATTGCAAATTATTTTTCAGGACCGAGAGAGTAGACTTATAGCTCCAGAGGGACTTTTCCTGCCATGTAGATTGAGTTGGCAAGAGAAGTCATGGCAAACAGGTCAGTCAGCTGGCACCTTTTTGAGGGATGACCTAGCTAGCTTTAATTTTTTATTTTTCTTTTGGAGTAATGTACAGAACATACCAGTTGTGTAAATTTACTGCTTCGAGGTTATGAAATGAGAAATTATGGTTTCAAACAATTAGTGGATTTCATATTAATACTTTATGATTTTCGATGCCATGTGGAGCGTTAGTGATTGTTCGTAGTGCACCCTTATCGTAGGGTGTGTATCGGAATGACCTACGGGCGTCCCGGTACATCTCCTATGGTAAGGGGGTGCTACAATAGGTAGTATCAGAGCATGGTTTGGCATCTGTTGGGACTAGTACATAATTAGGCTTGAATTATGGTGAGCAATGCAGAAACTGATCAAAGTTCTTGTTTTGTTATAGGTCATCTGTTTTTGGTGATCAGATAGATCAACCAGCTGACCAGGGATCTGTTGGAGCTAGTAGAGAGTCCTCGGTGTTTCGATCTGAGGAGTTACCTCCTAGAGTCCCCGTGAGACGGGAGAGGAGATATGATTTATCTGCGTGGCGGGTCAGAACTTCTATGGCGTCTGAGACTCCGCCGAGGCTGAGGGATGGCTGGAGAGTACTGAAAGGGTTCTCGACCAGATGGACTGCGAACCTGATGAGAGGTTCGATTATGCCGTATCTCTTCTGCAGGGCCCAGCTTATACATGGTGGAAGACTGTTCCGGGCAGTACCACCAGGCCTTGTTTACTGACATGGGCGGACTTTCTGAGGGCTTTTAGAGACAATTATATGCCTAAGGTGTATCTGGAAATGAAGATGCAGGAGTTTTTGGAGCTGAGACAGGGTAGGATGACAGTAGCAGAGTACGAGGTGAGGTTTAATGAGTTGATGGGGTATGCTGCTACTGTGGTTTCTACTGAGACAGATAGGTGCCGGAGGTTTGAGATAGGGCTGAATTTGGAGATCTGTGCCGGATTAGCCCGATCTGATATGGGCTCCTTTATAGAGTTGAGAGCTGCTGCTGTGAGAGTGGAGCAGATTGTGAGTTAGAGACAGGCAGAGATGGGTCAGGGGTCTAGAGGGAAGAGAGTTAGTGACAGTCAGGGCATCTCTGGTAGGGGTTTTAGCAGGCGCCAGAGCAGGATTTTCAGAGCTTCAGGAGGATCCAGACAGTCGGGTTTTGGACAGAGAGGGAGATTTGGACAGACTGGCAGTAGCAGTGGCAGAGTTTTTGGGCAGATTCCCCCATTCTGTGAGCACTGTGAGAAGAGGCACTTTGGAGAGTGTTGGCGGTTGACTAGAGCTTGCCTTAAATGCGACTCCATGGATCACCAGATTCGGGATTGCCCAGCTATATTGGGAGCTCAGTCTGCTGGTAGTGGCCGAGCCGGGAGTAGTACTACTGTACAGCAGAGTAGGGTAGGTGGATCTGGGCGTGGGTCCGGATAGAGAGGCCGAGGTAGAGGCCGTGGTAGAGCTGAGGGATCCCTTCTGAGGACCGAGGGTCGGGGCAGCCGACCACAGTCCCAGGCCAGGGTCTACGCCATAACGAGACAAGAGGCCCAGGATTCCCCTGATGTTGTAGCTGGTATGCTCTTTATATCTGATATTGAGGCGTTTGCATTGCTGGATCCTGGATCCACTCATTCTTTTATCGCATCTCATATGGCATGTAGATTGCATGGGGATAGGGAGAGTTTACAGTATAGGCTAGAGGTGAGTACACCTCTAGGTACTACTACTGCATTGGGAGAAGTCTGCAGGGGATGCTCGATCCAGATTGATCAAGCAGTGTTGAGGGCAAACCTTATAGTATTACCTCTGAGAGAGATCGATGTGATTCGGGATGGATCGCCGACGCCCATAGGGCTATTATGGATCGCTTGTAGCACTTACTCCCGACGAGACCCAACCCGATATCCATGGTGATATCCGAGCCCGTGACCCGCGAGGGTGGCGTCTTAGAACATTCATTACCTTATTAACAAAAATCGTATGACATTTTTTTTTTTCAAAACATTAGAGTCATGAAAACAAACATTGACTTGGCCCAATTATAACAAAACACTTTCAAAGATTATACCATTTCACCGATAAAACAATTTCAATCATTATTAGCACTCATTAGTGCTCAATCACTCTATACAATTCCATGAAAACAATTGGGCCTACTAAATACCAAATTAATACACTAATGCAGATACTGATTTGACGACATCGATCCCGACCGATACTGCTGTCTTGCTAGCGATGAGCGTACTCCGCGTGTCCAACGGGTACTCTCCATTTCTGAAAAATAGATGCAATGTTGGGTGAGTTTGCGAACTCAAGGTGAAACCATCATCGATGGTTCACCCAACTCATGCATATCCACACAATCACACAATATTGTATATATATCATAAACAAGAAATCACAGGCACTCAATTTCACATTTTATAAGGCAATAAGCCTTTCACACAATTCACATTAAACATTCATTTATGCAGTGTGCATGTGACTCTTCCATTTTCTTTCGTTGTTGTGACCGTGCGCCTGAGCTCATATACGTTGAGCCATTGGCTCTGAAACATTGGGCTTAAAGCCCCAAATGTTAGGCATAGCTCGATCATCGAGCCGAGGCTCGAATACGTTAGGCACGAGGCCCTGTGCGTTGAGCTTAAAGCTCTGAAATCGGTGGCGACACCGGTCACAACTGCCATTATCTGATCATTTACTATGCATGAATGCACATGTCATTTTCCAATATCCAATTATCGCATTTCTATTTCCAATTCCAATTAATTACTATTTCCGATCATTTTCCAATGTCCTCGGACTTTCAGTCCGGTATTTCATTCCCATGCATTTACCTTTCGTTTCACTATCACATTTACAATCCAATTTACTAATCTATCACATTTACAATCCAATTTACTAATGCATTCTCACGCACTTATTCTCATTTGCACTTCAATATCACAATCCAATATTTCGAACACCCATGGTCCGAAATCAATCAAATCAATCAATCACATATATCCATCCTTACTTCCTCATGGCAATCAATGCATATAATTAATAAACACATAAGGTTGAGAAACCAACTAGGTTACTCACCTATTACTTCCGAGCTAATGCCGGGAAGTTTCCGCCCCGTCGGTCTGACGACGCTCCACTTGAGCCTCTATAAGAAACAGAGAAAGAACGAGTCACTACAGATTCAATTTGTGCACATGTAGGTGAAATATGCATGTTCATGAATTTTTCGGCCCTAAATCCAAATTTCCCCATAACAAAATCCGTCTAAAATTTAGAAACCTATTAGCGCTGACGGTGCGCAATTCGGACCTCTATAGGTCCCAAATTAAACAAAACAGTGATTAAAAACTCCGCTACCCGGGGCCCCATCAATTTCCCGTCCAAAAATTCTCAATTTCTCACAAAATGAAATTAAATGTTCAACGAATCTGATGCCTCAAGAATCAGGTCAATCGGACGTCGGACGGAAAAGAAATTGACAAAAGAAGCATGAAATCCCAAATTATCAATTAACAAATAAAAATAATAAAATAAATAAATAAAAAACAAAAAACAAAACAAAATTAAGAGTCAGCCTCGCTGGGGGCGACGTCTCGCCCCAGCGGGGCTGACTTATTCAGCCTCGTCGCTAGGGCGAGGCGTCGCCCTAGCGACGCGGCCCATCAACGCCTCGTCACTAGGGCGAGGCGTCGCCCTAGTGACCGGGCGTGTCCATTTCCATTTCCTTTTTTTTTCTGATTTTCAATCCAATTTTCAACACCCATAAATCATTGCACACAATTCAGAAAATTTCCAACTATATCTCGTTGGAAAGATCATGAAACCCTCTACAATTCTCAAGAAGACCCTAAAAATCAATTTCACCCTTAAGGGTGTCAAAAATCCCTTCAAAGCTACTGCCTACTCAAATCCCATTAAAACAGAACAGTACATTGAAATTTCCATAACTCTCAGATTCTTCAGCCAAAAATTACCACATAAATATGCTCAATAATTTCACAATGTCATCTACAACTTTCATGAACAACCCAAAATCAAATTCCATTGCTAAACAAGTCATTTAATTCACTCAATCTTGTTGTCCCTGAAATCATTCAATTTGAGCAGTAAACTTATAACAAGCATAACTCCCTGTACACAAGTCAGAAAAATCTGAACTTTATATCCCTGAAAAGATAAATCCTCAAACTTCAATTTTCATGAAGAACTCAATTTCCAATTTCATTTCTAACCATTTCAAAACTGTCATGCAAGTTACTGCCATGATCAGCAATTCCTAACCTAATGCAGGATCAGTTTTTGCAAAATCATAACTCCCAACTCTGACCTATAAAAATTATATGCCATATCTCATTTTCAAGATAATTTCTTCCTCTTCAACTTTACAGAAGATCACTCACACCAATTCAGTCCACAAAAATGGCTAAAATTTCTTCCAAGCAGAATACTCACAAGTCAGACACTTAAGCTAGGTTTCATCAACATGCCCAAAACCAGTCCATAGGAATCAGTTCATATCTCCCAATATACAACTCGAAAATTAGCAAGATCAGTGGAAATGGAAAGCTAACTCAATATGCCTCAACTTCCATGCAGACCATTCTCCCTAATTCCATCTCAATTAATTTAGAAAAATCAGCAAAGCTCATAGGGTATGGTTTCGGTTACTGTTCATAGGCAATAAAACGGTAACTTTCCATGCCAAATTTCAACCTATTAGAGTTACAATTTGACAACACCTATTTCACACAAAAATGTAGATAACATCCCAAAGTTTCATTGGGCACGAACCTCACCTCATTTGCTCACCTACACAATTATTTATGATCAAAACATTCCAATAGGGCAAAGATTCATTTTCCAGCTTTCAACATTAACCTAACTCCTATCACTTCTAATATCAATAACACTTCACTAAGCATCCAGTTATACTACTAATTCAACCACAAACTAATCACAACATTGACTTATATAACTAACCAAACTTTGGCAGCACATACCTACACAATTTCCATACTTTGTTTCCATGTATTAAGCATCATAAACATCATTAATAACATCACCTTCCCATTCTTTAACTACCATAACCAATTCCTTCACACAAGCATACATTAAACCCATTCAAACCTACCACTTCCATGATCACATACATGCTCAATGGAATCCCATGCATGCTTCTAACTACCAAAAGAAAGAAAGCAAACACAACTCTTACCTTAATCAAGTTCAAGCTATCAATTCTCCACAACTTCAAGTTCACACTTCTTCTTCTTCAATCCTCACCCACGATTTTTATAAGCATCTTAACAATATCATCAATTCAAGGTCTAAGCTTGGTCTTGGCTGTGACTAGTGAGGAAGCAAGCAAATAACAAGAGGAACTTAGATGAGAGGAGAAGGAACTAGTCGAAGGAGGAGAAACACAAATGAAGGGGATGCAAGTTTCGGATGAGAGGTGAATGCTTACCTTCCAAGTGAAAAATTCATGCATTCATCTTCTTTTAGGCAACATCACCGAATAACAAGGATAAGAGGCATTTAATGAAGGTTTATGTTGGCAAAATCTCATTGGTCAAAGATTTAAAGAAAAGTCAACTAATTATTTCTTTAATCCAGATCAAAAACTAACCCAATCAACTCAATTGACCCCCATTTCAATCCTAAATAATATACCCAATAGTACAGTGCTATTGGGTAGAAATTTCGCCATAGAAAATCGATCGGTTCGCTAATTGGCGATTTTTTTCCGTCCGAATTTCCAGAAATTTTCCCAATCATTTTTTTGAAAATTACCTAAATTGCCCAAAATTGTAAAACATAAGACAGTCCACTCCCAATAATTTTTTAAACACGAAAACCACACTTTCACTACAAAAATACATTTAGGCCATGTACCGGCGATTTTGCCGGTCCGAAAATTTTCTCCGGATAATTCCAGAAAAATTCCCATAAATCCCTAAAAATGTAAAACACTCTATAGAGCACTCCAAATAATTTTTCAAATCCCATTATCACACCAATTTCACAAAAGATCACAATTAGACACTTATGCCGGGAAATGTCATGAATGCATGTATGACTATATGCCTGTGCAAAACTCACCATTTATAGAGGCTGCATAACATATGTTCATGCCGAGTTATAATTTAATACTCCTAACCCGTCCCAATTTACTAAAATACCCTTCCCATCGGAGATGGGATATTACAATTCTCCTCCTAATAAAAATTTCGTCCTCGAAATTTCATATACTGATTGATCGGAAGGTAGGGAGTCTTTTCGATTAATACCTCTGCTTTCCACCGATTTCACTACAAGACCAAATTCATCCATGAACGGAAATCAAAACAATCAATGACTCTTTTCCTTTTTCAACTTTCCATGATTACTCACAATTCGTGATCTTAACAATATTTCCAATTCTATCTATGAAACACTTTGTGAAGCCGAATCATCTTTTAAGTTTTAGCCTAACTTGCCAATCCATAATTCTATTCACACCACAATCGCATGGAGGCCTCTCCTCACGAATTCAATTTCCCTTAATTACACCTTTATTTCCATCTAAGTACATTTTATCCGAGGCCATACCCTTCAAAATATTTCATTTATCGCTTATCAGATTCCGTTATTATCAAAACACAAATCTCATGAGATTTATAACCTCGGTGTGAATCAATTCAACTCAATGTCACCATCTTAAATTACTTAACCTATCCCTTTATTGCCCTGATCACATAATATAGGGATAGTGACTCCTTTAGCAAGAAGACCCTTATACGCCTTTCGAATGGTGACACCAATATAATGATTGTCATGCCATAATCCCTTTGCACTATACATCAATCCAAAAATACCTGTTGGTTAATCACACATGTCATCGTTCACTTTGACAGACTATACCATCAATTGCTTTTCCACAATACTTTTACTCGAACATAACGCTTCGATTGTTTCTTATGCTTTCTCGAACCATTTACTAATAATCATTCGTTTTCCCATCCTAACCTTTCAATTACTCTTTCAATATGCTCTTGCTAAAACATAAAGCTTAGATCATTCCTTACGTTTTCACTAACAGTTCCCGTAATGAATATCACCCATTTTTCTTAATTCGAACTATACCTATCACTTTCCTCAACAAATGGAGTTATCTACAGTTCTTTGATACGGTTTACAATTTCTACTTCCTCACTTCGGGTTTTGCCAATCCGTTTTGATGCACACCACCTTTGAAATTCCCATAGCTAATAATACTTTCTTTTGCCCCCTTTTTTTTTTTTCAGTTCGACTATTTATACGCAATAATACACCAGATTTGATAACTTTATTGCCCAACTTTTGATTTTTCTGCAATTAAATTTATTTGTTTCTTTGTTCACTTTCTTGAATTGCACCATTCGCTTAGTTTGGAGTAATCAGCCACTGAATCCTTTTCAAATCATTCAACTGCACGACATAACCCAATAGTTATCAATTTGCATATTCATAGACATTTCCAAACTATTTCTGTACGATTTATGTCTCCAAGCTTTTAGGCCACACTCAATATAACAAATTTCAAATCATCAATCATAACACCGCCCATGGAATCATATTTGTCCCAAGGTGCATAAAATCACTTTATCCAATTTCCATAGATCACATTAGAACCTTTACTGGAACACTTCAATATAGATAGTGAAGAAATCAAATGTCTCCTTTATGATCATTAGTCATAACATTCACATGTTTTCCTCAATTACGAGTTGCTAAAACCAGAAAATCTTTGACAATTATGAACGCATCCAGCATTCCATTAGTTCCCATTAATTCCAAATTCCGCATACACATATCTTTTGAACTTTCACATTTTATCAATACCTATCTCTTAATTAATTCTCCCAATATCCCATGTTCGCATCCTAATTCATCCCTTATTTCACTCTTATGAAACTTGCATGATAACCAATCTCCTCACCTATACCAATGTATCTATTTCTTATGCTTATATCCATTATCCACTGCAACACAATTTAGACATGTTCCTTTTCCGTACCCATAGTTGATTCATGTAACTTTTTCATTATCGAACGTCTCCAATGAGGAACAATTTTTGTATAATTTGTCTCATCATAACATATTCTGCACATGTTCCTTACCTTCATTTCTCCACACATAACTTAATTTATTCACGATAGATCACTCATTGACTTGAATAAACAATCGTTCTATCGATCTCGTGCTTTCAAAACATAATTACACAAAATATACACGATTTTTTTTAATCCCCTCAAATTCACAAATAAATATTTCCTTAATATGTAGTACTTCTCTTACATAATCAGAACCATCTCATTAACATAATGTACATTTTTTTTATAGCATAGTTTAGCTCTTACGCTAGAGTCTCTGCCAGATGTAATACAAATCAGTTACTCTTGATACATCACGAAGATAAATCTCTGAAGAGCACTTAAACAATTTATTTTCCTCTACTATCTCACCATACATCACCATAATCATCACATCCTATCTGACAATATATCTCCATAGTCCCATCAATTTTCCCATTAATAGATCATACTGCTAAGAATACCTTAATTACATTTAATTCTCGATAACCATTATCTTTTTGATACCAATTTCATCATGGGGACCTTACTTTATTCATGTCCCTTATTTTATTCTCGCAAACTCATTACTGATGCTAACATCTTTAACTGTCTCACTTCTTTCTCAATTGATCATTCTGAGCATTCTCATGTCTTAGTCTCACTCATTTTGAACTTGAGCTACCGGCATTATAATCGGAGCTTATGTAATAGGCCACCGATTGCTTCCTATATCATAATCACGCAAATTATTCATTTATGCTTAATCATTTCACCCGTGATAGTAATCCCACTATCAAATATACACTTACAGTGACAATATATTCTGAACTCAGCAACCTTCCTGTTTGCACCCGTCCTCGCTCGTGAGGATCATATACAATCTCTATTCCTATACAACTGATCAGTATAAGCACTTTCGTTTCTTATTCTAACACATAACGAATTATTATTATTATTTTACAAGAATTCTGGCTAGCAATTATCCATTAACTTAGCAATTACAGCTGAACATTTTCACTTACCATAGGGCTCCCATAAGCAGGTGTGCATTTCCTTAGTCAGATCAATTAAACCCAACAACCTTTTCATCTATCAATTTCATTGTCTTACATTTCAATCTTTTCATTATGGCATTATACCCATATATTTCCACCCTCAAATCAAGATCACAGATGTGAAATGACGCCAAATCACCAATCCTTATATATATCTCTCATCACGGTAATCAATCCCAATTGTAACTTTTCTATATCATAGAACACTTTATTTTCATTCACCTAATACACTGGAAATCTTCCCATTATCACCATTCTATTTTTTTTTCTATTCATTCCCAACTATAATCTTTATTCAAATTCATATTCAAGGATATACCCAATCTAACTCCAATATTGTACTTCACAATATACCCGTCAATACCAGCACGAAATATTCGTCTGTCTGGTCGAACCATACACTTTTTCCTATTTTGCGATATCCATTTCTTCTTTTATCACACTCTAACACATTATCCTTTTTCTCACTTTTTCTAACCGCTTAAACGACTGAGACATATTTATACATACGACTCATATACTACATCGGGGATCGCTTGTCACCGTCTGTGTGACACAACTTAAATGCACATAACTAGACACACCCATTTTTTTTGAAAGCCCATATAGATTGTACTTACGGGCTCGATATACCTAAATGTAGCACCCACTCCCGACGAGACCCAACCCGATATCCATGGTGATATCCGAGCCCGTGACCATGAGGGTGGCGTCTTAGAACATTCATTACCTTATTAACAAAAATCGTATGATATTTTTTTCTTTCAAAACATTAGAGTCATGAAACAAACATTGACTTGGCCCAATTATAACAAAACACTTTCAAAGATTATACCATTTCACTGATAAAACAATTTCAATCATTATTAGCACTCATTAGTGCTCACCACTCTATACAATTCCATGAAAACAATTGGACCTACTAAATACCAAATTAATACACGAATGCAGATATCTGACGACACCGATCCCGACACGATACTCTGTCTTGCTAGCGTAGAGACGTACTCCCGCGTGTCCAACGGGGTACTCTCCATTTCCTGAAAAATAGATGCAATGTTGGGTGAGTTTGCGAACTCAGTGAGAAACCATCATCGATGGTTCACCCAACTCATGTATATCCACACAATCACACAATATTGTATATATATCATAAACAAGAAATCACAGCACTCAATTTCACATTTTATAAGGCAATAAGCCTTTCACACAATTCACATTAAACATTCATTTATGCAAAGGTGCATGTGACTCTTCCATTTTCTTTCGTTGTTGTGACCGTGCTACCGAGCTCATATACGTTGAGCCATTGGCTCAAACATTGGGCTTAAAGCCCAAACGTTAGGCATAGCCACGATCATCGAGCCGAGGCTCGAATACGTTAGCACGAGGCCTCGTGCGTTGAGCTTAAAGCTCAAATCGGTGGCGACACCGATCACAACTGCCATTATCTGATCATTTACTATGCATGAATGCACATGTCATTTTCCAATATCCAATTATCGCATTTCTATTTCCAATTCCAATTAATTACTATTTCGATCATTTTCCAATGTCCTCGGACTTTCAAATCCGTATTTCATTCCATGCATTTACCTTTCGTTTCACTATCACATTTACAATCCAATTTACTAATCTATCACATTTACAATCCAATTTACTAATGCATTCTCACGCACTTATTCTCATTTGCACTTCAATATCACAATCCAATATTTGAACACCCATGGTCCAAATCAATCAAATCAATCAATCACATATATCCATCCTTACTTCCTCATGGCAATTAATGCATATAATTAATAAACACATAAGGTTGAGAAACCAACTAGGTTACTCACCTATTACTTCCGAAGCTAATGCCGGAAGTTTCCGCCCGTCGGTCCCGACGACGCTCCACTTGAGCCTCTATAAGAAACAGAGAAAGAACGAGTCACTACAGATGCAATTTGTGCACATGTAGGTGAAATATGCATGTTCATGAATTTTCTGGCCCTAAATCCAAATTTTCCCATAACAAAATCCGTCTAAAAATTAGAAACCTATTGGCGCTGACGGTGCGCAATTCGGACCTCTATAGGTCCCCAATTAAACAAAACAGTGATTAAAGGCTCCGCTACCCGGGGCCCCGTCAATTTCCCGTCCAAAAATTTCCAATTTCTCACAAAATGAAATTAAATGTTCAACGAATCCGATGCCTCAAGAATCAGGTCAATCGGACGTCGGACGGAAAAGAAATTGACAAAAGAAGCATGAAATCCCAAATTATCAATTAACAAATAAAAATAATAAAATAAATAAAAAAAATAAAAAAAAACAAATTAAGAGTCAGCCTCATTGGGCGACGCTCTCCCCAGCGGGCTGACTTATTCAGCCTCGTCGCTAGGCGAGGCGTCCCTAGCGACGAGGCCCATCAACGCCTCGTCACTAGGGCGAGGCGTCGCCCTAGTGACCGGGCGTGTCCATTTCCATTTCCTTTTTTTCTGATTTTCAATCCAATTTTCAACACCCATAAATCATTGCACACAATTCAGAAAATTTCCAACTATATCTCGTTGGAAAGATCATGAAACCCTCTACAATTCTCAAGAAGACCCTAAAAATCAATTTCACCCTTAAGGGTGTCAAAAATCCCTTCAAAGCTACTGCCTACTCAAATCCCATTAAAACAGAACAGTACATTGAAATTTCCATAACTCTCAGATTCTTCAGCCAAAAATTACCACATAAATATGCTCAATAAGTTCACAATGTCATCTACAACTTTCATGAACAACCCAAAATCAAATTCCATTGCTAAACAAGTCATTTAATTCACTCAATCTTGTTGTCCCTGAAATCATTCAATTTGAGCAGTAAACTTATAACAAGCATAACTCCCTGTACACAAGTCAGAAAAATCTGAACTTTATATCCCTGAAAAGATAAATCCTCAAACTTCAATTTTCATGAAGAACTCAATTTCCAATTTCATTTCTAACCATTTCAAAACTGTCATGCAATTTACTGCCATGATCAGCAATTCCTAACCTAATGCAGGATCAGTTTTTGCAAAATAATAACTCCCAACTCTGACCTCTAAAAATTATATGCCATATCTCATTTTCAAGATAATTTCTTCCTCTTCAACTGTGCAGAAGATCACTCACACCAATTCAGTCGACAAAAATGGTTAAAATTTCTTCCAAGCAGAATACTCACAAGTCAGACACTTAAGCTAGGTTTCATCAACATGCCCAAAACCAGTCCATAGGAATCAGTTCATATCTCCCAATATACAACTCGAAAATTAGCAAGATCAGTGGCAATGGAAAGCTAACTCAATATGCCTCAACTTCCATGGAGACCATTCTCCCTAATTCCATCTCAATTAATTTAGAAAAATCAGCAAAGCTCATAGGGTATGGTTTCGGTTACTGTTCACAGGCAATAAAACAGTAACTTTCCATGCCAAATTTCAACCTATTAGAGTTACAATTTGACAACACCTATTTCACACAAAAATGTAGATAACATCCCAAAGTTTCATTGGGCACGAACCTCACCTCATTTGCTCACCTACACAATTATTTATGATCAAAACATTCCAATAGGGCAAAGATTCATTTTCCAGCTTTCAACATTAACCTAACTCCTATCACTTCTAATATCAATAACACTTCACTAAGCATCCAGTTATACTACTAATTCAACCACAAACTAATCACAACATTGACTTATATAACTAACCAAACTTTGGCAGCACATACCTACACAATTTCCATACTTTGTTTCCATGTATTAAGCATCATAAACATCATTAATAACATCACCTTCCCATTCTTTAACTACCATAACCAATTCCTTCACACAAGCATACATTAAACCCATTCAAACCTACCACTTCCATGATCACATACATGCTCAATGGAATCCCATGCATGCTTCTAACTACCAAAAGAAAGAAAGCAAACACAACTCTTACCTTAATCAAGTTCAAGCTATCAATTCTCCACAACTTCAAGTTCACACTTCTTCTTCTTCAATCCTCACCCACGATTTTTATAAGCATCTTAACAATATCATCAATTCAAGGTCTAAGCTTGGTCTTGGCTGTGACTAGTGAGGAAGCAAGCAAATAACAAGAGGAACTTAGATGAGAGGAGAAGGAACTAGTCGAAGGAGGAGAAACACAAATGAAGGGGATGCAAGTTTCGGATGAGAGGTGAATGCTTACCTTCCAAGTGAAAAATTCATGCATTCATCTTCTTTTAGGCAACATCACCGAATAACAAGGATAAGAGGCATTTAATGAAGGTTTATGTTGGCAAAATCTCATTGGTCAAAGATTTAAAGAAAAGTCAACTAATTATTTCTTTAATCCAGATCAAAAACTAACTCAATCAACTCAATTGACCCTCATTTCAATCCCAAAATAATATACCCAATAGTACAGTGCTATTGGGTAGAAATTTTCGCTACCGAAAATCGATCGGTTCGCCAATTGGCGATTTTTTTCCGGTCCGGGAATTTCCAAGAAATTTTCCCGAATCATTTTTTTGAAAATTATCTAAATTGCCCAAAATTGTAAAACATAAGACAGTCCACTCCCAATAATTTTTTAAACACGAAAACCACACTTTCACTACAAAAATACATTTAGGCCATGTACCGGCGATTTTGCCGGTCCGAAAATTTTCTTCGGATAATTCCAGAAAAATTCCCATAAATCCCTAAAAATGTAAAACACTCTATAGAGCACTCCAAATAATTTTTCAAATCCCATTATCACACCAATTTCACAAAAGATCACAATTAGACACTTATGCCGGGAAATGTCATGAATGCATGTATGACTATATGCCTGTGCAAAACTCACCATTTATAGAGGCTGCATAACATATGTTCATGCCGAGTTATAATTTAATACTCCTAACCCGTCCCAATTTACTAAAATACCCTTCCCATCGGAGATGGGATATTACAATTCTCCCCTCCTAATAAAAATTTCGTCCTCGAAATTTCATATACGATTGATCAGGAAGGTAGGGGAGTCTTTTCGATTAATACCCTCTGTTTTCCACTGATTTCACTACAAGACCAAATTCTGTCCATGAACGGAAATCAAAACAATCAATGACTCTTTTCCTTTTTCAACTTTCCATGATTACTCACAATTCGTGATCCTAACAATATTTCCAATTCTATCTATGAAACACTTTGTGAAGCCGAATCATCTTTTAAGTTTTAGCCTAACTTGCCAATCCATAATTCTATTCACACCACAATCGCATGGAGGCCCCTCCTCACGAATTCAATTTCCCTTAATTACACCTTTATTTCCATCTAAGTACATTTTATCCGAGGCCATACCCTTCAAAATATTTCATTTATCGCTTATCAGATTCCGTTATTATCAAAACACAAATCTCATGAGATTTATAACCTCGGTGTGAATCAATTCAACTCAATGTCACCATCTTAAATTACTTAACCTATCCCTTTATTGCCCTGATCACATAATATAGGATAGTGACTCCTTTGGCGAGAAGACCCTTATACGCCTTTCGAATGGTGACACCAATATAATGATTGTCATGCCATAATCCTTTGCACTATACATCAATCCAAAATACCGTTGGTTAATCACACATGTCATCGCTCACTTTGACAGACTATACCATCAATTGCTTTTCCACAATACTTTTACTCGAACATAACGCTCGATTGTTTCTTATGCTTTCTCGAACCATTTACTAATAATCATTCGCTTTCCCATCCTAACCTTTCAATTACTCTTTCAATATGCTCTTGCTAAAACATAAAGCTTAGATCATTCCTTACGCTTTCACTAACAGTTCCGTAATGAATATCACCCATTTTCTTAATTCAACTATACCTATCACTTTCCTCAACAAATGGAGTTATCTACGCTCTTTGATACGGTTTACAATTTCTACTTCCTCACTTCGGTTTTGCCAATCCGCTTTGATGCACACCACCTTTGAAATTCCATAGCTAATAATACTTTCTTTTGCCCCTTTTTTTTTTTTTTCACTATTTATACGCAATAATACACCGATTTGATAACTTTATTGCCCAACTTTTGATTTTTCTGCAATTAAATTTATTTGTTTCTTTGTTCACTTTCTTGAATTGCACCATTCGCTTAGTTTGGAGTAATCAGCCACTGAATCCTTTTCAAATCATTCAACTGCACGACATAACCCAATAGTTATCAATTTGCATATTCATAGACATTTCCAAACTATTTCTGTACGATTTATGTCTCCAAGCTTTTAGGCCACACTCAATATAACAAATTTCAAATCATCAATCATAACACCGCCCATGGAATCATATTTGTCCCAAGGTGCATAAAATCACTTTATCCAATTTCCATAGATCACATTAGAACCTTTACTGGAACACTTCAATATAGATAGTGAAGAAATCAAATGTCTCCTTTATGATCATTAGTCATAACATTCACATGTTTTCCTCAATTACGAGTTGCTAAAACCAGAAAATCTTTGACAATTATGAACGCATCCAGCATTCCATTAGTTCCCATTAATTCCAAATTCCGCATACACATATCTTTTGAACTTTCACATTTTATCAATACCTATCTCTTAATTAATTCTCCCAATATCCCATGTTCGCATCCTAATTCATCCCTTATTTCACTCTTATGAAACTTGCATGATAACCAATCTCCTCACCTATACCAATGTATCTATTTCTTATGCTTATATCCATTATCCATCGCAACACAATTTAGACATGTTCCTTTTCCGCACCCATAGTTGATTCATGTAACTTTTCATTATCGAACGTCTCCAATGAGGAACAATTTTTGTATAATTTGTCTCATCATAACATATTCTCGCACATGTTCCTTACCTTCATTTCTCCACACATAACTTAATTTATTCACGATAGATCACTCATTGACTTGAATAAACAATCGCTCTATCGATCTCGTGCTTTCAAAACATAATTACACAAAATATACACGATTTTTTTTTAATCCCCTCAAATTCACAAATAAATATTTCCTTAATATGTAGTACTTCTCTTACATAATCAGAACCATCTCATTAACATAATGTACATTTTTTTTATAGCATAGTTTAGCTCTTACGCTAGAGTCTCTGCCAGATGTAATACAAATCAGTTACTCTTGATACATCACGAAGATAAATCTCTGAAGAGCACTTAAACAATTTCTTTTCCTCTACTATCTCACCATACATCACCATAATCATCACATCCTATCTGACAATATATCTCCATAGTCCCATCAATTTTCCCATTAATAGATCATACTGCTAAGAATACCTTAATTACATTTAATTCTCGATAACCATTATCTTTTTGATACCAATTCTCGATCATGGGGACCTTACTTTATTCATGTCCCTTATTTTATTCTCGCAAACTCATTACTGATGCTAACATCTTTAACTGTCTCACTTCTTTCTCAATTGATCATTCTGAGCATTCTCATGTCTTAGTCTCACTCATTTTGAACTTGAGCTACCGGCATTATAATCGGAGCTTATGTAATAGGCCACCGATTGCTTCCTATATCATAATCACGCAAATTATTCATTTATGCTTAATCATTTCACCCGTGATAGTAATCCCACTATCAAATATACACTTACAGTGACAATATATTCTGAACTCAGCAACCTTCCTGTTTACACCCGTCCTCGCTCGTGAGGATCATATACAATCTCTATTCCTATACAACTGATCAGTATAAGCACTTTCGTTTCTTATTCTAACACATAACGAATTATTATTATTATTTTACAAGAATTCTGGCTAGCAATTATCCATTAACTTAGCAATTACAGCTGAACATTTTCACTTACCATAGGGCTCCCATAAGCAGGTGTGCATTTCCTTAGGCAGATCAATTAAACCCGAACAACCTTTTCATCTATCAATTTCATTGTCTTACATTTCAATCTTTTCATTATGGCATTATACCCATATATTTCCACCCTCAAATCAAGATCACAGATGTGAAATGACGCCAAATCACCAATCCTTATATATATCTCTCATCACGGTAATCAATCCCAATTGTAACTTTTCTATATCATAGAACACTTTATTTTCATTCACCTAATACACTGGAAATCTTCCCATTATCACCATTCTATTTTTTTTTCTATTCATTCCCAACTATAATCTTTATTCAAATTCATATTCAAGGATATACCCAATCTAACTCCAATATTGTACTTCACAATATACCCGTCAATACCAGCACGAAATATTCGTCTGTCTGGTCGAACCATACACTTTTTCCTATTTTGCGATATCCATTTCTTCTTTTATCACACTCTAACACATTATCCTTTTTCTCACTTTTTCTAACCGCTTAAACGACTGAGACATATTTACACATACGACTCATATACTACACTGGGGATCAGTTGTCACTGTCTGCCGTGACACAACTTAAATGCACATAACTAGACACACCTATTTTTTTTGAAAGCCCATGTAAGATTGTACTTCTGGGCTCTGATACCACAAATGTAGCACCCCACTCCCGACGAGACCCGAACCCGATATCCATGGTGATATCCGAGCCCGTGACCATGAGGGTGGCGTCTAGAACATTCATTACCTTATTAACAAAAATCGTATGATATTTTTTTTTCTTTCAAAACATTAGAGTCATAAAACAAACATTGACTTGGCCCAATTATAACAAAACACTTTCAAAGATTATACCATTTCACCGATAAAACAATTTCAATCATTATTAGCACTCATTAGTGCTCAATCCTCTATACAATTCCATGAAAACAATTGGGCCTACTAAATACCAAATTAATACACTAATGCAGATACTGACGACGATCCCGA
Source organism: Erythroxylum novogranatense (assembly GCA_029891385.1). Classification (NCBI taxonomy): domain Eukaryota; kingdom Viridiplantae; phylum Streptophyta; class Magnoliopsida; order Malpighiales; family Erythroxylaceae; genus Erythroxylum; species Erythroxylum novogranatense. The sequence continues at coordinate 96,546,410 of CM057227.1, read as the reverse complement.
CACGATACTCATCTTGCTAGCGATGACGTACTCCGCGTGTCCAACGGGTACTCTCCATTTCTGAAAAATAGATGCAATGTTGGGTGAGTTTGCGAACTCGGTGAGAAACCATCATCGATGGTTCACCCAACTCATGTATATCCACACAATCACACAATATTGTATATATATCATAAACAAGAAATCACAGCACTCAATTTCACATTTTATAAGGCAATAAGCCTTTCACACAATTCACATTAAACATTCATTTATGCAAAGTGCATGTGACTCTTCCATTTTCTTTCGTTGTTGTGACCGTGCTTTGAGCTCATATACGCTGAGCCATTGGCTCTCAAACATTGGGCTTAAAGCCTCAAACGTTAGGCATAGCTCTCGATCATCGAGCCGAGGCTCGGAATACATCACACGAGGCCTGTGCGTTGAGCTTAAAGCTCTAAAATCGGTGGCGACACCGTCACAACCGCCATTATCGATCATTTACTATGCATGAATGCACATGTCATTTTCCAATATCCAATTATCGCATTTCTATTTCCAATTCCAATTAATTACTATTTCGATCATTTTCTAATGTCCTCGGACTTTCGATCCAGATTTCATTCCCATGCATTTACCTTTCGTTTCACTATCACATTTACAATCCAATTTACTAATCTATCACATTTACAATCCAATTTACTAATGCATTCTCACGCACTTATTCTCATTTGCACTTCAATATCACAATCCAATATTTCGAACACCCATGATCCGAAATCAATCAAATCAATCAATCACATATATCCATCCTTACTTCCTCATGGCAATCAATGCATATAATTAATAAACACATAAGGTTGAGAAACCAACTAGGTTACTCACCTATTACTTCCGAGCTAATGCCGGGAAGTTTCCGTCCCGTCGGTCTGACGACGCTCCACTTGAGCCTCTATAAGAAACAGAGAAAGAACGAGTCACTACAGATGCAATTTGTGCACATGTAGGTGAAATATGCATGTTCATGAATTTTCCGGCCCTAAATCCAAATTTTCCCATAACAAAATCCGTCTAAAAATTAGAAACCTATTGGCGTGCCGACGCATGCAATTCGGACCTCTATAGGTCCCCAATTAAACAAAATAAGGATTAAAGGCTCCGCCATCGGGGCCCCGTCAATTTCCCGTCCAAAATTTTCCAATTTCTCACAAAATGAAATTAAATGTTCAACGAATCCGATGCCTCAAGAATCAGGTCAATCGGACGTCGGACGGAAAAGAAATTGACAAAAGAAGCATGAAATCCCAAATTATCAATTAACAAATAAAAATAATAAAAAAAATAAAATAAAATAAAAAAACAAAATTAAGAGTCAGCCTCGCTGGGGGCGACGTCTCGCCCCAGCGGGGCTGACTTATTCAGCCTCGTCGCTAGGGCGAGGCGTCGCCCTAGCGACGCGGCCCATCAACGCCTCGTCCTTTGAGGCGTCGCGTCTCCTGACCCAAGCGTGTCCATTTCCATTTCCTTTTTTTCTGATTTTCAATCCAATTTTCAACACCCATAAATCATTGCACACAATTCAGAAAATTTCCAACTATATCTCGTTAGAAAGATCATGAAACCCTCTACAATTCTCAAGAAGACCCTAAAAATCAATTTCACCCTTAAGGGTGTCAAAAATCCCTTCAAAGCTACTGCCTACTCAAATCCCATTAAAACAGAACAGTACATTGAAATTTCCATAACTCTCAGATTCTTCAGCCAAAAATTACCACATAAATATGCTCAATAAGCTCACAATGTCATCTACAACTTTCATGAACAACCAAAAATCAAATTCCATTGCTAAACAAGTCAATTAATTCACTCAATGTTGCTGTCCCTGAAATCATTCAATTTGAGCAGTAAACTTATAACAAGCATAACTCCCTGTACACAAGTCAGAAAAATCTGTACTTTATATCCCTGAAAAGATAAATCCTCAAAATTCAATTTTCATGAAGAACTCAATTTCCAATTTCATTTCTAACCATTTCAAAACTGTCATGCAAGTTACTGCCATGATCAGCAATTCCTAACCTAATGCAGGATCAGTTTTTGCAAAATCATAACTCCCAACTCTGACCTCTAAACATTATATGCCATATCTCATTTTCAAGATAATTTCTTCCTCTTCAACTTTGCAGAAGATCACTCACACCAATTCAGTCCACAAAAATGGCTAAAATTGCTTCCAAGCAGAATACTCACAAGTCAGACACTTAAGCTAGGTTTCATCAACATGCCCAAAACCAGTCCATAGGAATCAGTTCATATCTCCCAATATACAAGTCGAAAATTAGCACGATCAGTGGAAATGGAAAGCTAACTCAATATGCCTCAACTTCCATGAAGACCATTCTCCCTAATTCCATCTCAATTAATTTAGAAAAATCAGCAAAGCTCATAGGGTATGGTTTCGGTTACTGTTCACAGGCAATAAAACAGTAACTTTCCATGCCAAATTTCAACCTATTAGAGTTACAATTTGACAACACCTATTAAACACAAAAATGTAGATAACATCCCAAAGTTTCATTGGGCATGAACCTCACCTCATTTGCTCACCTACACAATTAGTTATGATCAAAACATTCCAATAGGGCAAAGATTCATTTTCCAGCTTTCAACATTAACCTAACTCCTATCACTTCTAATATCAATAACACTTCACTAAGCATCCAGTTATACTACTAATTCAACCACAAACTAATCACAACATTGACTTATATAACTAACCAAACTTTGGCAGCACATACCTACACAATTTCCATACTTTGTTTCCATGTATTAAGCATCATAAACATCATTAATAACATCACCTTCCCATTCTTTAACTACCATAACCAATTCCTTCACACAAGCATACATTAAACCCATTCAAACCTACCACTTCCATGATCACATACATGCTCAATGGAATCCCATGCATGCTTCTAACTGCCAAAAGAAAGAAAGCAAACACAACTCTTACCTTAATCAAGTTCAAGCTATCAATTCTCCACAACTTCAAGTTCACACTTCTTCTTCTTCAATCCTCACCCACGATTTTTATAAGCATCTTAACAATATCATCAATTCAAGGTCTAAGCTTGGTCTTGGCTGTGACTAGTGAGGAAGCAAGCAAATAACAAGAGGAACTTAGATGAGAGGAGAAGGAACTAGTCGAAGGAGGAGAAACACAAATGAAGGGATGCAAGTTTGGATGAGAGGTGAATGCTTGCCTTCCAAGTGAAAAATTCATGCATTCATCTTCTTTAGGCAACATCACCGAATAACAAGGATAAGAGGCATTTAATGAAGGTTTATGTTGGCAAAATCTCATTGGTCAAAGATTTAAAGAAAAGTCAACTAATTATTTCTTTAATCCGGATCAAAACTAACCCAATCAACTCAATTGACCCCTTTCAATCCTAAAATAATATACCCAATAGTACAGTGCTATTGGGTAGAAATTTCGCTTCGAAAATCGAATTTTCGCCAATTGGCGATTTTTTCCTATCCGGAATTTCCAGAAATTTTCCTAATCATTTTTTGAAAATTACCTAAATTGCCCAAAATTGTAAAACATAAGACAGTCCACTCCCAATAATTTTTTAAACACGAAAATCACACTTTCACTACAAAAACACATTTAGGCCATGTACCGGCGATTTTGCCGGTCCGGAAATTTTCTCCGGATAATTCCAGAAAAATTCTCATAAATCCCTAAAAATGTAAAACACTCTATGGAGCACTCCAAATAATTTTTCAAATCCCATTATCACACCAATTTCACAAAAGATCACAATTAGACACTTATGCCGGGAAATGTCATGAATGCATGTATGACTATATGCCTGTGCAAAACTCACCATTTATAGAGGCTGCATGACATATGTTTATGCCGAGTTATAATTTAATACTCCTAACCCGTCCCAATTTACTAAAATACCCTTCCCATCGAAGATGGGATATTACACTGCTATACCAAGGAGGTTATTTTGGAGTCTCCTGGTTAGCGTAGAGCAGTGTTCAGAGGAGTTAGTCAGGCAGTGCCCGCCCGGATGATCTCTTTCCTTAGTGCTCTGAGATTGATGCAGGGAGGCTGTGAGGCATACCTGACTCATGTGGTTGACACCAGAGTTGAGCAGAGGCTCCAGGATATTCCCGTGGTTAGGGAATTTCCGGATGTGTTTCCTGATGAGTTACTGGGTTTGCCGCCGGATCGGGAGACAGAGTTTACCATTGACCTCGTTCCAGGTACTGCTCCTATATCTATATCTCCATATAGGATGGCAGCTGTGGAACTGAGGGAGCTTAAGGCTCAGTTGCAAGAGTTATTGGAGAAGGGATTTATCAGACCTAGTGTTTCACCATGGGGAGCTCCAGTTTTGTTTGTGAAGAAAAAGGATGGAACTTTGAGGCTGTGCATCGATTACAGGCAGCTGAATCGGGTGACAGTGAAGAATAAGTATCCACTGCCTAGGATTGATGACCTATTTGATCAGTTGCAGGGAGCTCAGGTGTTCACTAAGTTGGATCTGAGATCAGGGTACTATCAGTTGAAGATTGCAGAGGCCGATGTGCCTAAGAGTGCCTTCAGGAGCAGGTATAGGCATTTCGAGTTCCTAGTGATGCCGTTTGGGTTGACTAATGCCCCGGTAGCCTTCATGGCCTTGATGAATAAGGTATTTCAGCCCTACCTGGTTCAGTTTGTTATTGTCTTTATTGATGACATTCTAGTGTATTCGAGGAATGTATGTGAGCATAGTGAGCATTTGAGGATTGTGTTACAGACGATGATAGAGAGATAGTTGTATGCCAAATTCAGTAAATGTGAATTTTGGCTGGATCAGGTGATATTTTTGGGACATATAGTGACTGGAGAGGGTATTCAGGTGGATCCGAGTAAGGTTGAGGTAGTGCTGAAGTGGGAGGCTCCTAGGAATGTTTCAGAGATTCGGAGTTTCCTCGGATTGGCTGGTTATTACCGGAGGTTTGTCGAGGGGTTCTCATTGATCTCAGCCCCTCTGACAAAGCTTCTGAGGAAAAATGTACCATTCAGATGGAGTGAGGAGTGCCAGAAGAGCTTTGAGGAGCTGAAACATCGGTTGACTACTGCACCGGTGTTGGCTATTCCATCTGGCACTGGAGGATTCGAGGTATACAGTGATGCATCGCATCAGGGATTGGGGTGTGTTTTAATGCAGCATGGTAGAGTTGTTGCTTATGCCTCAAGACAGTTGAGGTCTCACGAGGTAAATTATCCTGTTCATGATTTGGAGTTAGCTGCAGTTGTGTTTGCTCTAAAGATTTGGAGACATTATCTGTATGGTGAGACCTTTCAGATCTTCACTGACCATAAGAGTTTGAGATATTTACTGAGCCAGAGAGAGTTGAATTTGAGACAGAGGAGATGGCTTGAGTTGCTGAAGGATTATGATTGTACAATTGAGTACCACCCGGGGAAAGCCAATGTAGTGGCAGATGCTCTGAGTAGGAAGTCACATACTAGTACAGCTCAGATTCAGGCAATGAGGTTGCCTAATTTGATTCAGTTGAGGGCGTTGAATGTGCAGTTGAATCTGGAGCAGGATGGAGTCTTATTGGCTACTTTGCGACTGAGACCGATGCTACTGGACAGGATCAGGAGAGTTCAGGACAAGGATCCTGTTATGGTGAGATTGATTGAGAAAGTTAAAGCTGATTCAAGTTCTGAATTTGACTTGAGAGATGGGACTTTGTGGTTGAGACAGAGGCTTTGTGTGCCTGTTGTGGATGATCTGAGGTGAGAGATATTCAAGGAGGCTCACATGGCTGCCTATGCTATGCATCCTGGTACTACCAAGATGTATAACACTCTTAAGCAACATTTCTGGTGGCCTGGCATGAAGAAGCAGGTAGCTGAGTATGTGTCTAGATGTTTGACGTGCCAGCAGGTTAAGGCTGAGCACCAGGCTCCAGTGGGTAAATTGCATTCGTTGCCTATTCCGGAGTGGAAATGGGAACGAATTACTATGGATTTCATTATGGGATTGCCTAGGACGCCGAGACAGCATGATGTTATCTGGGTCATAGTGGACCGGTTGACTAAATCGGCCCATTTCTTACCAGTGAGGGAGAATAATACCATGGATCAGTTGGCCCAGAAGTATGTGGTGAGAGATAGTGAGACTGCATCGGGTCCCAGTGTTGATAGTGTCGACGTGATCCCAGATTACTTCGAGATTTTGGCGAGTCTGCGATGCGCTATGGGTACTAGGTGAACTTAGTACAACATTTCATCCTCGATGTATGGGCGAGTGAGAGGACGATTAAGATCATATGATATGCTTCGGCTTGTGTATTGGAGTTCGAGGAGCATGGGATCAGATTTAGCTCGATTGAGTTTGCATACAACAATCATTATCATAGTAGCATCGGGATGGCACCATATGAGGCCTTTGTATGGGCGAATGTGTAGATCGCCTTTGATTGGGACGAAGAGGGTGTGAGGATGATCGAGGGTCCCGAGTGATTCGTGATACTTGTTGAGAAGGTGAAATTGATTCGAGTCGCATCAAGCGCTCGGGATAGATGTAAGAGTTATGTGGATCAAAGATAGAGGGAGATGGAGTATAATGTGGGCGACGAGTATTCTTACGGTGTCACCGTGGCGTGGTAATCGAGATTCGACAAGAAGGGCAAGTTAAGCCCTAGGTACATTGGTCCGTATGAGATTGCCGAGAGGGTAGGACCATTGGCATATAGGTTGGCATTGCCGAGTGAGATGTCTCAGTTGCATGATGTGTTTCATGTGAGTATGCTCCGACGGTATCGGTCAGATCTGACACATGTGCTTCTGGCTCAGGAGATTGAGGTGTCTAGTAATCTGAGTTATGTAGAGGAGCCGATACAGATTGTCGGGACACAGGTGAAACAGTTGAGGAATAAGAGTATTCCATTGGTTAAGGTTCTCTGGAGGAACCACTCGACTGAGGAAGCTACCTGGGAGACCGAGGAGCATATGAGGAGACAGTATCCTCATCTTTTCGATCAACCAGGTAAGAATTTCGAGGATGAAATTTTTATTAGGAGGGGAGAATTGTAACATCCCATCTCCCATAGGAAGGGTTTATTGGTAATTTGGGATGGGTTAGACGTATTGAATTGAATCTCGGCATGAACATCCAGCATATAGCCTCTATGATTAATGATTGGTTGCACATGCACATAGTATACATGCATTCATGATATTTCCCGGCTTAGGTTTCAAATTTAGATTCTTTGTGAAATTTATGGGATAATTGTATTTGAAAAATTATTTGGAGTGCGCCATTGAGTGTTTTACATTTTTAGGAATTTATGAGAATTTTTCTGGAATTTTTTGGCGTTGTTGCCCGGACCGGAAAATTTCCAATAGAGCTGACTGAGTGGGCTTTTCTCTACTGAAAAGGACCGTCAAATGACATTGGATTATTGAATAAATAATTGGGGGAATTATGTTAGTGCCATGTTTAGAGCTTAAGTGGGATTAGTGCTTAATTAATTAGGATTAACTCATTTTTGTCTTTTTCATTCATTAAAATCCAAGTGTATAATTATTAATTAGCTTTGTCTCTTCTACTCAAGCACCTACGACTTTCTCATTGTTTTGTTAAACAAATAAATCACTTGGAAGCTCATCCTTTATCCTTCATCCGAAACTTGCATCATCTTGGAGTGTTTGTTTTCTCCTCTTTCGAAAGCTTCTTATCCATCCTTTATAAGAGACTTTTCTTTGCTACTTGCCTTGCCTCTCTTTATTCTCTATCACAAGTGAAGCCTTGTGAAGGTGATGATATATGCATGGTTGGTGTGATAGCCGTAGGTTTAGGGAGAGTTATGTAGTTGAGTAAGCTTGGAAGATTGAAATAGACACTTGAAGAATTGAGAGCTTCCAACTTGTTAGGTAAGAATTGGTATTTATATTTCTTCTTTTAGTAGGTAGAAGCATTTATGGGGAGCACTTGTGTGTTTACTTCATGATGATAGTGGTAGGTTTGAATGGGTTTAAATGTATACTTGGTTATGGATGAATGAATGACTATAGTTTTCCTTGATTTTGGCTTGGTTTGGATTGAGTTTGTAAGGTTAGATGAATGGAAAACTTAGGAAGATAATTTGTGTTAGTGCTGCCAAATTTTGTATAATCATGTAAATATATGTTGTGATGAATTTGTGGTTGAATTAGAGGTATAAATGGGTGCTTAGTGATGTGTTATTGATGTTAGAAGTGATAGGAGTTAGGTTGTAGTTGAAAAGCTGGTAAATGCAATTTGACCTATTGTAATGTTTTGATCATAACTAATTGTGTAGGTGCGCAAATGAGGTAAGGTTTATGCCCAATTAAACTTTGGGATGTTGGCTACAATTTTGTGTGAAATAGGTATTGTTAAATTGTAATGCTAGAGGGTCGAAATTTTGCATGGAAAGTGTCTGTTTTAGGGTCTGTGAACAGTAACCGACACTATGACCTGATTATGTTGCTGATTTTTTCTAAATTAATTGAGATGGAATTTGGGAAAATAGTCTTCATGAAAGTAGTATAATATTGAGTTAGCTTTCCATTGCCACTGATCTTGATAATTTTTGAGTTGTATATTGGGAGATATGAACTGATTTCTATTGATTGGTTTTATGCTTTTTGGAGAAACCTAGTCAAAGTGTTGATTTTGTGAGCTTTCTGTTGGGAGCAATTTTAACAATTTATGTGAACTGAATTGGTGTGAGTGATCTTCTGAAAATTTGTAGAGGAAGAAATTACCTTGAAAATGATATATGGTGTGTAATTTTTAGAGGTCAGAGTTGGGAGTTATGATTTTGCAAAAACTGACCCTGCATTAGGTTGTGAATTGCTGATAATGGCAGTAACTTCCATAACCGTTTTGACATTGTTAGAAATCGAATTGGAAATTGACTTCTTCATGAAAATTGAAGTTTGAGATCTTATATTTTCATGGATATAAGGTAGTGAATTTTTTGACGTTTGTGTTAAGAGATATATTGTTTGGAAAATTTCTGTCCAGATTGGTTGATTTCAGAGGGCAGATGCTTTGGTGAATTGTTTGACTTAGTTAGCAAGTGAATTTGATTTTGGGTTGTTCATGAGAGTTCTAGATAATATTGTGATCTTACTTCCTTATTTATTGTGTAATTGTTGAAGGAAGAATCAGAGAGTTATTGAATTTGTAATGTACTGCCTTGTTTGGATAGGTTTTGAGGAGGCAGTAGGTTTTATTGGATTTTTGACACCCTTAGGGGTGAAATTGATTTTTATGGTCTTCTTGAGAATTGTAGAGATTTTCATGATCTTTCCAAAGAGTCCAGATTTGTGTCATTTGGATGTGTATACTAAAAGATATGAGTTGTGGAAGAAGAAAGTTTATTGGGAAAGTTGGAAAAAGATTTGGAGTTAGGAGGTTGCATGGTGAGCTTAAAGCTCGCCCATGCGGGCGAGCAGGGAAGCTCGCCCATGGGGGCGAGCGAGGGAGCTCGCCCAGCGAGTGAGCCAGGCGGGGTTGGTGCGCGCCCAGGCGCACCCACGAGCCAACGACGCCATTTTGGAGAAGGAGCAATTGCTTTGTTTTCTTTCCATTTTTGACCTCCCTCCAATCTTTTGTGCATAACTTTTTGGTCCGAACTCCGATTGACCTGATTCTTGAGGTATCGGATTCGTAGAACATTTAATTTCATTTTGTGAGAAATTAGGAATTTTTAGACGGGAAATTGACGTGGGTCCGGGTAATTGTTCTGTGATCACTGTTTTATTTATTTTTGGACCGATCGAGGTCCGAATTGAGTGTTGTCAATGGCTATAGCTTTCTACTTTTTAGGTGGCATTTTTATGATGGGAAAATTTTGGATTAGGGTCGGGAATGCCATGAACATGCATTATACACGTTTTACTTATTTCATGTGCATTGTTTGATATTTCTAATTATACAGTTGGTAATGTGTACTCATTTCCATTGTTATAGAGGCTCAGTTGGAACGTCATCCCCACGGACGTTGCAGAGACTTCCCGGCATTAGCTCGGAAGTTATTAGGTGAGTAACCTAGATGGTTCCTCAATTAGTAAGTGTTTATAATTCTGCACTTATAACTCTGTGGAGAATAATGGTGGGACGATTGTGTTTGTGTATGCCTGGATTGCGGACCGGAGGTCCGATGGATTGGGAGATTCTGACATAGAAGTGCTATATGTGATTTTCATGTGATTACTTGTGAGTGACTTGTCTGCATATGTTGAATTGGGATCAGTTGTGATGTTGTTTTTGTTTTATTTGGATATATGCATTTCATGCATAATTGCTCGATCAAGAATCGCGCGGTTGTGACCAGAGAAGCGATAACGAGCTTAAAGCTCAACATGATTGGGCCTTGAGCCCACAGTGATTCAGAGCCTAAGGCTCACCGTTTAATGCACCCTTAATGGGATAGTTTTAGGTGCTCGGTCACAACAACGTAATAAATTGGAAAAGTGTCACATACGCATTTCATGTGCATTTGAGTTGGTTCCTTTGACTGATCTAGTAATCATGTGGTACTTCTGAATGTGTTTTGGTGAAATAACTGTGTGTATCTGTGATATACTGTGTATATGCATGAATTGGGTGAACCATCGATGATGGTTCCTCACTGAGTTCGCAAACTCACCCAAAATTGCAAATTATTTTTCAGGACCGAGAGAGTAGACTTATAGCTCCAGAGGGACTTTTCCTGCCGTGTAGATTGAGTTGGCAAGAGAAGTCATGGCAAACAGCTCGGTCAGCTGGCACCTTTTGAGGGATGACCTAGCTAGCTTTAATTTTTTATTTTCTTTTGGAGTAATGTACAGAACATACCAGTTGTGTAAATTTACTGCTTCGAGGTTATGAAATGAGAAATTATGGTTTCAAACAATTAGTGGATTTCATATTAATGCTTTATGATTTTCGATGCCATATGGAGCGTTAGTGATTGTTCGTAGTGCACCCTTATCGTAGGGTGTGTATTGGAATGACCTACGGGTGTCCCGGTACATCTCCTATGGTAAGGGGGTGCTACAAAAACGCTTAAGACATGTTTGGCAATTCACTTGCCACATGTCCACTTCTTAGGGTCTAAAAATCTAATTCTTATTCAAATTTTCTCCCAATTTTGCAATGGCTCTAAAAAATAAATCCTAAAATCATGATTCTAGATTTTCTCGTGCCATTTGCCAATCAATTTCGAAACCGGAATCAAATTTATCAGCCATTAGGCCCTTTTTTTCGGTCCAGACATGTTACTCTGAAAATTCCAGAAAAAATTTCTAAAAATCCTCAAAAATATAAAACACATGATCATACACTTCAATTCCATATTTCCAACCCCAAGAACTCAATTTCACTCAAATTCAATATTCAAAGCACAATCTATACAAAAATCACATAATTTCCACTTTACACAATTATGCCGAGAATATGTCATACATGCATGTACCTGCATATGCTAATGCAACAATGATCATTTATCTATAAATATAGAGGCTAAAATGCATGTGCAATTCGAAATATACATGCACATAATCCTAACCCATTCCAAATTACCAATATGCCCATCACATCGGTAACGGGATGTTACAATTCTCCCCTCCTAATAAAAATTTCGTCCCCAAAATTTCTTACCTGACTGATCGAACATATGAGGGTACTGCCTCCTCATGTGCTCCTCAGTCTCCCAAGTCGCTTCCTCAGTTGAGTGGTTTCTCCATAGGACCTTCACTAATGGAATAACACTGTTCCTCAACTGCTTAACCCGCGACCCCACAATCTGAATAGGATCCTCTACATAACTCAAATTACTAGCTACCTCAATCTCCTGAGTCGGTATCACATGGGTAGGGTCTAATCGATACCTCCGGAGTATGGTCACATGGAAGACATCGTGCAACTGTGACATCTCACTCGGTAATGCCAATCTATAAGCCAATGGTCCTATCCTCTCGATAATCTCATACGGACCAATATACCGAGGGCTCAACTTGCCCTTCCTGCCAAATCTCAGAACTCCTCTCCACGGTGACACTCGGAGGAAAACTCTGTCTCCTACACTGTACTTCATCTCTCTTCGATGCTGATCCACATAACTCTTCTGTCTATCTTGAGCCCCCTTAATACGACTCCGAATCAGTTTTACTTTATCCACAGTGTTCTGGATTAGCTCGGGACCCTCAAGCATCCTCATACCCTCTTCATCCCAATACAGAGGCGATCTACACTACCTCCCATATAAAGCCTCATATGGAGCCTTCCAAATGCTGCTCTGATACTGATTATTATAAGTAAACTCAATCAAGGCTAAATACTGATCCCATGCTCCTCGGAACTCCAATGCACAAGCTGGTAACATATCCTCAACAGTCTTAATCGTCCTCTCACTCGCCCATCATGCGAGGATGAAATGTCAGATCAAGTTCAAATTTGAGTATCCATAGCAGACTACAGGCTCTTCCAGAACCTCGAAGTAAATCTAGGATCCCTGTCTGAGACTATAGACACCGGGACCCCATGCAATCTCACTATCTCTGCTACATACTTCTGGGCCAACTGATCGAGAGTATTGTTCTCTCTCACTGGCAAGAAGTGAGCCGATTTAGTCAACCGATCCACTATGAACCAGATAGCATCATGCTGTCTCAGCATCCTAGGCAACCCCATAATAAAATCCATCGTAATTCGCTCCCATTTTCACTCCGAAATAGGCAACGAATGCGCTTTCTCATCGAGCACTGGTGCTCACCTTAACTTTCTTGGCACGCCAAACATCCGAAATGAACTCTGCCACCTGCCTCTTCATGCCAAGCCACCAGAAATGCAGCTTAAGAGTGTTATACGTCTTGGTAGTACCAGGATGCATAGCATAGGCGGCCAAATGCGCCTCCTCTAAAATCTCACGCCTCAAATCATCCACATCAGGAACACAAAGCCTCTGTCCCATCCATAAAGTCCCATCTCTCAACTCAAAATCAGAATCCCGATCAGATCTCACTCTCTCAATCAGTCTCACCAGCACAGAATCCTGGTCCTAAATTCGCTTGATCCTATCGAGTAACATCGGCCTAAGGCTCAGAGTGGCTATCAAAGCCCCATCCTGATCCAAATCCATCTGCACATTCAGAGCTCTCAACTGAGTCAAACTAGGCAATCTCCCAATCTGAATCTGAGCTGCACTAATGTGAGATCTCCTGCTCAATGCATCTGCCAACACATTGGCCTTCCCTGGATGATACTCAATCGTGCAGTCATAATCCTTAAGCAGCTCTATCCATCTCCTCTGTCTCATATTCAACTCTCTCTGACTCAACAGATACCTCAAATTCTTATGATCAGTGAAAATCTGGAACGTCTCACTGTACAAGTAGTGTCTCCATATTTTCAGGGCAAAAACAACTGCAGCTAACTCCAAATCATGCACAGGATAGCTTACCTCGTGAGACCTCAACTGTCTCGAGGCATATGCAATCAATCTACCTTGCTGCATCAGAACACACCCCAATCCCTGCTGTGAAGCATCACTAAAAACCTCAAAACCTCTGGCCCCCGACGGTAAAGCTAACACCGATGTCGTAGTCAACCGATGTTTCAGCTCCTCAAAAATCCTCTGACACTCCTCAGTCCATTTGAAGGCCACATTCTTCCTCAGAAGTTTTGTCAGAGGGGCTGAGATCACTGAAAACCCCTCGACAAACCTCCAGTAACAACCCGCTAAACCTAGGAAACTCCGCATCTCTGACACATTCCTTGAAGCTTCCCACTTCATCATTGCCTCAATCTTATGAGGATCCACCTGGATACCCTCACCAGTCACAATATGCCCTAGAAATACAACCTCATCTAGCCAAAATTCACATTTACTGAATTTGGCATACAACTATCTCTCTCTCATGACCTACAAAACAATCCTCAGATGCTCAGCATGCTCCTGTCTACTCCTCGAATACACTAAAATAGCATCAATGAACACAATAATGAACTGATCAAGGTAGGGCTGAAAAACCTTATTCATCAAATCCATGAAAGCTGTCGGGGCATTAGTCAACCCAAACGGCATCACTAGAAACTCGAAATGCCCGTACCTGCTCCTAAAAGCACTCTTAGGCACATCAGCCTCAGCTATCTTCAACTGGTAATAACCCGATCTCAGATCTAACTTGGTGAACACCTGAGCCCCCTGCAACTAATCAAACAAATCATCGATCCTAGGCAGTGGATACTTATTCTTTACTGTCACTCGATTCAACTGCCTATAATCGATGCACAACCTCAGAGTATCGTCCTTCTTCTTCACAAACAGCACTGGAGCTCCCCATGGCGAAACACTGGGCCTGATAAATCCTTTCTCCAATAACTCCTGCAGCTGAGCCTTAAGTTCCCTCAGTTCCACCGGTGCCATCCTATATGGAAGTATGGATATAGGAGCGGTACCTGGAACGAGGTCAATGGAAAAATCCATTTTTCGATCCGGCGGCAAATCCGGTAACTCCTCAGGAAACGCATATGGAAATTCCCTGATCACGGGAATATCCTGCAACCTCTGCTCAACTCTGGTATCAACCACATGGGCCAGATAGGCCTCACAACCTCCATGCATCAACCTCAGGGCACTCAGAAAAGAAATTATCGTGGCTGGCACTGCCTGACTAACTCCTCGAAAAACTGCTCTAGGCTGACCAGGAGACTCTAATACAACCTCCTTGGCATAGCAGTCCATAATAGCCCTATGGGCAGTGAGCCAGTCCATCCCCATAATCAAATCAATCTCTCTCAAAGGCAGCACTATCAGGTCTGCACTCAATACTGCTTACTCAATCTGGATCGAGCACCCCTTGCAGACCTCTCCCAAAGTCGTAGTACTACCTAGAGGTGTACTCACCTCTACCCCATACTGCAACATCTCTCTATCCCTATGAAATCTACATGCCAATTGTGGTGTAATGAAAGAATGCGTGGAACCTGGATCTAGCAATGCAAAAGTCTCAATACCAGAGATCGGAAGCACACCTGCAACAACATCTGGAGAATCCTGGGCCTCCTGCCTAGTCATGGCGTAGACCCTGGCCTGGGACCATGGTTGGCTGCCATGTCCCTCGGTCCCCACAAAGGAATCTCCAACCCTACCTCGGGCTTTACCTCAGCCCCTCAGTCCAGGCCCACCACCGCGACTCTGTTGCACTGTCGTGTTACTACCAGATCTCCCACTCATAGCAGACTGAGCTCCTATAATCATAGGGCAATCCCTAAGCTGATGATCCATAGAGCCACATTTCAGACAGGCTCCAGTCATCTGCCAACACTCCCCACTGTGTCTCTTCTCGCAAAACTCACAAATAGGAGGAATCTGCACAAATCTCCCCCTCTTACCAAATCCAGACTGCCGAGATCCTCCTAAAGACCCGAAGGTCCTGCTCTGGCGCCTGCTAAAACTCCTGCCAAAGCTACCCTGACTATCACTTGATCTCTTACCCCTGGATCCCTGACCAGTCTCAGCCTGACTCTGTCTCAGGAGCTGCTCGACTCACACTGCAGCAGCCCTCAACTCAACAAATATGCCCACATCAGATCGAGCCAACCTGGTACGAATCTCTAGATTGAGTCCACCCTCAAATCTCCAGCACCTATCAGCCTCCGTAGAAATCAAAATAGTAGCATATCCCATGAGCTCGTTGAACTTAACCTCATACTCTGCCACTGTCATCGTACCCTGCTTCAACTCGAGGAACTCCTGCATCTTCATCTCGAGATATACCTTGGACATATAGTTGTCTCTAAATGCCCTCAGAAAATCCTCCCATGACAATACGCAAGGCCTGGTGGTGCTACCCGGGACAGTCTTCCACCACTGATAAGCTGGGCCCTATAGGAGAGATACTGCATAGTCAAACCTCTCCTCTGCATCACAATCCATCTGGTCGAAGACTCGCTCAGCCCTCTCCAGCCATCCCTCAGCCTCAGTAGGGTCCGTTCTTCCATAAAAGTCTGCAGCCCCCTGCTTGTGCAGTTTATCATACCTCCTCTCCCGTATCGCGGGAACTCTAGGAGGCAACTCCTCATATCGAGGCACTGAAGACTCCCTACTAGCTCCGACTGAACCATAGTCAGCTGGTTGATCTACCTGATCACCAAGGACAGATGACCTAAAACAACACAAAGTTCTGATCAATTTTTGCTTTTCTCATTGCAATTCAAGCCTAATTATGCACTATGCCCAACAGATGCTAAACCATGCTCTGATACCACCTAATATAGCGCCCCCTTATCGTAGGGTACGTACCGAGACGCCCGTAGGTCGTTCCGATACATAACCCACGATAAGGGTGTACTACGAGCAAACCCATCTATAATCCACATGGCATCAAAATGAAAGCATTAATATAACAATAATCACTAAACTGTGAAACCCAAAAATAATTCCTCATTTCATATCTTAAAACCCATAAATGTACAACTGTCATGATTACTGTTTGTACAAATCCAAAAGAAACCTAAACAATTTCTGAACTAGGTCATCCCCAAAAGTCCCAGCTGACTGACCTCTGTGCCATAACTTCTCTTGCCAACACGATCTCTAAGGCAGGAAAAGTCTCTCTCTCTGGAGCTAGGAGTCTACTAACGCTGTCCTGAAAAATATTTGCAATGTTGGGTGAGTTTGCGAACTCAACGAGAAACCATCATCGATGGTTCACTCAATTCATGCATAAACAATCAATTCACAGAATATTACAAAATATCATATACAGAAATATCACATGCGTTACTAATTCACAAATATCAAGCATTTCGCTTTTCACACAGTCCACATTTAATCATTTGTATATGCAATGCATATGTGACAATTTCATTTTTTTTACGGTGTTGTGTATACCGATCTTTGATCCCCAAGAATGGGCACATTATACGGTGAGCCTGTGGCTCTGAAATACGTTGGGCCTGAATGCCCTAATACGGTGAGTCTGTGGCTCTGAATTACGTTGAGCTCGAGGCCCTGTTGCGTTGAGCTTTAAGCTCTGAGATATGTTGGCTACTCCGGTCACAACTGTCATTATCTGAACATGCCTTTATGCATGAATGCATAGGTCTCAATTTACGATAATTACCATTTTACACACAATTTACACTTCGATATCAAGTACTCAATGCTTCGGACACCTATGGTCTGGAACCAATCAAAATCAAACACATAAACCCTCCATTATCTCCACATGGCATAAGCACATAATTTTAAACACACAAAGATTGAGGAACCAACAAGGTTACTCACCACTTAACTTCCGAGCTACTGCCTGGAAGTTTCAGCCACGTCAGAAGATCGACGCTCCACTTGTGCCTCTAAACCAATCAGAATATACAAACATTACCAATAGCACAATTTTCAATAGTCAATAATGCACATGCAGCGAATGCGTTGCATACTATACATGTTCATGACATTCCTGACACTATTCCCGAATCTCCCCATCTCAACTCTTTTTCTCTAGAAGATAGAAATTCCTAGAAACCATAATTCATTTAACTAAGTTCAGAACTCCCAAAAGTCCAACTCCAAGACATAGGGATTATCTTTATATCAAAATCATATTCACTATTCAATTGCCATCAGATTTCGAGAACTTTCGAAATTGATTCAAAAATTCCATTCTTATAAATTTGCAGTTCTTAGTCTCTAAATCGCAATTAATCAAGAACCAATTCATTAGGGCTAAAACCTCAAAAATTATCATTTAAAAGAACCAATTTACTCTTCAGGAAAAAGGCCTACTCGCTGCGGCGCAAGATTGCTCGCCGCGGCGAGATTCTTCGCATACGCCTCGACATATGCGATGATGCGCACCATGGTGTGCCTACTTACACTCGCCGCGGCGTGCGTCTTCGTTCATCGCGGCTTGCGAAAGGAAATTTGGTAGCCGCGGTGTGCGATGAACACGTCGCGGCTTGCAACCCCAGAAACACACCCGTAACCCAGATTTCTCACTTCTGTCAAATTTTAATCCATCTATCAACCTTAAAAATACTCCAAAACAATTTAATACACTCAAAACAACTAATCTCTAAACTCAATCCCATCAAATAACCATTATCCCTCAATTTTCCAAAATAAAACAAGATAAACTCATCATCCAAAACTAATACATTTCCCCTTCTTCAAGTACTCTAATCAATCATCTAATCAAACTACTTAAAACATAACTAGTAAGAATTTACTTGATTTACACCTTGTAACTTCTTCAAAATATTCAAGATACTCTAATCCCCAAGCTTAAACACACCCACAGTTAACACTCAAAACCAACATCAAACATCATCTTCTCCAACACAAAGCTTAAGGATAGGTTAAAGATGAAGAACGAAGCAATTTAGTAAGAAGAAAATGAAAGATATAACCAAGGAGGAGATCACGAAAAAGGAGGAGAAGAAGAACAAAGGGGAATTTTCTTTCAAAAGTAAGGTGGTGTCGTCCCAGCAAATTCAAAAGGTAAGGGTTTTTAAACTAAATGGCTTAAGGCATGTTTGGCAATTCACTTGCCACATGTCCACTTCTTAGGGTCTAAAAATCCAATTCTTATTCAAATTTTCTCCCAATTTTGCAATGGCTCTAAACAATAAATCCTAAAATCATGACTCTAGATTTTCTCGTGCCATTTGCCAATCAATTTCAGAACCGGAATCAAATTTATCAGCCATTAGGCCCTTTTTTTTTGTCCATACATGTTACTCTGAAAATTCCAGAAAAATTTCTAAAAATCCTCAAAAACATAAAACACATGATCATACACTTCAATTCCATATTTCCAACCCCTAGAACTCAATTTCACTCAAATTCAATATTCAAAGCACAATCTATATAAAAATCCCAGAATTTCCAATTTACACAATTATGCCAGGAATATTTCTTACATGCATGTACCTGCATATGCTAATGCAACAATAATCATTTATCTATAAATATAGAGGCTAAAATGCATGTGCAATTCGAAATATGCATGCACCTAATCCTAACCCATTCCAAATTACCAATATGTCCATCACATCGGTAACGGGATGTTGCATGATTAGTTATAAGGTATAAACTAGCATCTAAAAGATAAATATCATCATAAAAATTCTTATCAATAGTAGAAGTCTAAACAATGGGTTTAACAGGAGATTCCTCATGGAAGCCTAAGACTAACTTCATGATTGCTAAATTTATCATGAGAGATTTAATTCATTGTTTGCCATTAAGCTTTAACATGGTAGATAATTAGTGATTGCTTAAATCTAAGGAAAAACTATAAGATCAACATTAATGTGCGTATAAAATAATATTGTCATTTTCACTTTAACTTAAATGATCTACAAAAGTGATCATGAATGATAGATTCCATAGAACATCAAAAGATTGATAAATTCATATGAAATAGCAATACATAAAGTATAATAACTAAATGCATTAATCAATTGTCAATATAATAGTAAAATTTTGTTAGTTCAAAATTATAAATAGATTTTATTCACCAATTAACTATCGTAACAAATAATGAACTTATAAATAAGATAATTTTATTACCCATATGGATCTTAGTAGAAAATGAAGTGAATCACACATTATTACAACGCTTATTATACGATGTATAAATGCACAAGAAGGGGGGGTTGAATTGTGTATTTTCCCTTTTTGAAAAACCTCAAACTTCAAAATCGTTTTGTCAAAAGAAAAACTTGTTCTTTTCACAAGAACTACTGTAAATCAAAGTTAATCGTATTCTTTGAAAACTTGTTTGAAAACTAAGTAAAATCGAAACTTTGAACGATAAGAGAGATAAGGATAGAGAGAAGTAGACACGGTAATTTTTATACTGGTTCACCCCAAACCGTGGGCTACGTCTAGTCCTCAGATGTCTTTCTGAGATTTTGCTGTCTCTCAACAACTTTACAAGTATTCTTTCTTTCTGAGCCTCTTCAGGTCTCTTTATAGTTAGTATTCTTTTACTCTTAGCCTCTGCAGGCTATCTGTACTACTTTCTTATAGAAAGATATTTGAGCTTTGTTACAGTAAGATAGCTCTAGCTATTTGGATAATAAACTCTCAAGTAAGCTTTGAAACAATTGTTGCATGCGCGTATGTTTATGTAATGTATGTGTCTGTGTGTGTAACTTTGCAATCTTCAACTTCGACTTATATTTATAGCCTTCGTCTGCAACTGCTTCTTGAATCTTGCTTCTTGAATCTTGAAAGAAACGGTTATTCAGTTGAGTTCTGTAACTAACTCAAACTGATTCTTGATTCAAACGTCATTTGCTTCTGTCTGCTTTTCATCGTCTGCTTTTTCTTTCGTCTATTTTTTGGCTTCCATCTGCTTTTGGCTTTCGTTTGCTTTTAGCTTTCGTCTACTTTTGGCTTCCATTTGCTTCTGACTTTCTTCTGCTTTTGACTTTCGTCTTCTTTTGGCTTCCATCTGCTTTTGGCTTCCGTCTGTTTTATCATTCTTCCGTCTATTTTTCAATCTCCGTCTGCTTTTCATTCTTTCTTCTATTTTTCAATCTCCTTCTGCTTTTCATCTATCTTCTGCTTTTTCTTCTTTCGTCAGCTTTTCATCTTTCATTATTTGTATTTCATCATAATCATTTATGTAAAGTCATTTTGACTTAACAATCTCCCCCTTTTTGATGATAACAAATAATCATACGATTAAGGTGAAAAGCTGTAAAAAGAAAAAATATGCAGTTGAAAACTAAGAAAACATATCTTCATACTGTCTTTGTCTGACTTCTTCATGTTCTGCTTATTCTTCCTCCCCCTATCTTTTTCTTTCTTCTTCAAAAATTCATCTTCTTCGTTCACCCCCCTTTGATTTCTGCTTTCCATTCTTTTCTCCCCCTATTTGTTATTAATAAAAAATGATTACAACCGATGATGCTTCAACAATTCTTTCACCATCTCCTTCAACTCCTTGATTTCTCTTCGTAGGTGCATTACTTTTGCTTGCAAGTCAAAAGGTAAGGTGGGTTGATCATCATCCTCAGGGTGTTCTTCAAAAGCAATTGTAGTAACATATACGTCTGAAGATGGAATATAGTCTTCAAAAAGTTCAAAAATAGGTGGATAAACCAATAGGTTGGGCTCAGGAAGGTCTAAGTCATAAGGAGCTGGTAGCCTTAGCACTTGTCTTCCACGCAAGGGTAGAGCTTCTTCTTCAATTGACAGTGTATTAGATAGTGGCCTAATATGCACTATTGTCTGCACAAGGGATTCAGTAAATGTCCCTTTAGTAAGCTTTCCCCCCATTGGACAATGTTCATCCTTCGCTATTGAACTACAACTAGCTCCTGTAATCGTCTTTACTGAAGTGCACGCTTCATCTATTCTTCGCACTTGTTCTTCAATCTAATCAGCGGACAGATCATCAATTACCCCTTCTGGCTATAACTTCTTCTCCCCCTTATTAACATCCATGGGTTTCCGTGGTTGAAGGTCTGGTACAACCTTTATCACTGTTTCCTCTGTAATTGGGTAAATAGTGTATGGTTGACTGGTCATCTTTGTAGGGTATGGTTTTGTGGCAGCATACCTCAAGGCTTCATAAAAATTCCTTTCATCTTCATTCAACAGATGCCATGTCCCACTATTTATAGGAATAGGTTGTAAGTATGCCTTCACTAACCTCCTCGGTGTATCCCTGATGATTATTGAAGTACTCCTTTTAGTCACAGGTTGAACTTCCTCAATCAATCTGATTTCTAATTCGTCTTTCCTCATAAATTCAGAATAGTTGTATGGAACCAGACTGAGTTATTCCGATTCTTCTTATTGAACCTGTACCAAACTAAGTTATGTTGCTTCCTGATGATGAACCTCAGTAGGAATAACATTTACCAGACTTAGTTTTGCTGTTGTCTCTTGTGGAACAGTAATAGGAGTATTCTGCGTCTGACTAACTTCCTTAGCAGTAGGAACACTCTTCTTCTGACTAATTTCCTTAGTCTTCTTCACTGCCTTAGTCAGTCTTGGAGTTTTCTGAGGTTGGGGTTTCTGCTTCTCAGAATCCAATTTTCTTTTCCTCTCAGTCTCCTTGGCCTGTTTGGTTGAATCTTCACTTAAGATCGAGGCTAGAGATCTC
The DNA here is from genome assembly GCA_029891385.1 of Erythroxylum novogranatense. Taxonomy (NCBI): domain Eukaryota; kingdom Viridiplantae; phylum Streptophyta; class Magnoliopsida; order Malpighiales; family Erythroxylaceae; genus Erythroxylum; species Erythroxylum novogranatense. The sequence continues at coordinate 96,524,272 of CM057227.1, read as the reverse complement.
ATAGCCTTCGGTGCATGAGTCTCAGAGACTTCTGCCTGACTTCATTCTCTGGACCTCTTTTCTTCTTGCTATCTCAAGGTTCAAATCCTGGGTGATCTCTTCGCCTTCTTTGGAATATCACTCAGAAGCTTCTCCCCTTTTCTCTTCAAGACACTTTCATCTGTCATCCTAACTTGGCTACTTTCTTTTTGAGAAATCATCTTTTCCTTCAAAACTTCTTCAGATGATTTTCTTCTTTCAATCATGGGCATTCTTGTACTAACTTGAGGTTTAGAACTCTTTATGGGAGACCTCTCCTGTATCCGCTCCCCCTTAGTTCTAGCTTTATTCTCAAAATCTGCTTCTGCTCTGTCTAGATTCTTCAAGCCCATTTTTGTTATAGTACCCGAGTCGATAACACTTTTGACAGATATCTTCATTCTGTTTCCTCTGTCAAGACAGACTTCAGACTCCCTGAAAATCCTTGTTAACAACATTCCGTACGGGTAGCTGTTAGTATCCTTCATCCCTTTAACCATCTACTGAAAAAATAGAAATGGTAGGTCAACTGGTTGGTGATTCAGCAAGTAGAATAGGCATTGTTCATCCAGAGTAGTCACCAAATGCCTTGAACCTGATCTCGGTAAGACGCAGTTGAACAGAATCGCATGTAAGACCCTAGCCTTCAGCACCAGACTTGAGGTCTTCCTCTCCGTAGGGTCATTTTCTCCATACAACTGTCTACTGACTTCGTCTTCCTTTAAACTGACCTTTGTCATCCATCTGGCTTTGCTCGTTAGCTTCTCTCCAACAGATGGACATCCAGTCACCTTCTTGATCAACTCTGTTATTACAATAATAGACAGTCCGTCTACTGTAGAAACAATAGCTTTGTCTACCATTTTCACATTCTTCCAAAACTCATACACTTCATTTCGATATACATACTCCCGCACTTGGAAGAACTTCCTCCAACCGGATTCTACAATCTCTGGTTCGATATCCATATCATCTTTCCTCAGAGATTCAAAATCCACATGCCTTCCGCAGATCATTGCTTGCTCCATTGATTCCGAATAGAAACTGAATTCGGTAATCTGTTCTTCAAAGGTAAGGTTGATTTCAGAGGTTTGAGAGGGCTGAAAAGTTTGTGGGTTGAGAGTATTCGAAAGGTTTCTGATTTGAGATTTCTCGAAAGGTCTTATCAGGCGTGTTCTAGAATCGGTGAAGTTCTCAAGGCTATGAGACTTTCCCTCCAAAATTTACTTTTGAGAGAATTTACCAGCTGTAACTCACTGTTTCTAACGCCGTTAACTTTGACGACCTTTTAACTTGGCTGTAAAATGTCAAACGGTTGGTCATTTAACATCACCATGTTGAGGTTCCGTCTGATTTCCTTGAACCGTTCTTCACTCAATGGTTTAGTGAAGATGTCCACCCATTGAAACTCTGTCTTAATAAACTGTAGACTCACAACCTTTCTCTGAACGTAGTCTCTCAAGAAATGATGTCTGACTTCGATATGTTTTACTCTCAAATGTTGTATAGGATTCTTTGATAAGTTGATGGCACTGGTGTTGTCACATAAAATTGGGATCTCCTCTTCTTGAACTAAATAATCTTCTAGTTGGTATTTAATCCACAATGTTTGCGAACAACAGCTTGCGGCAGACATGTACTCGGCTTCGGCAGTTGATAGAGCGATTGAGCCGGGAAACTAGGTTTGAGCCAAGAAAGTGACAGCCTCCACTCGTACTCTTCCTTTCAACTCTATCTCCGGCATAGTCCGCATCGCAATATCCAATCAACCTGAAATCTTTACCTTTCTCAAACATTAAGCAAAGATCAGTAGTACCTACGAGATATCTCATAATTCTTTTAACAACTATGTAATGAGACTCTCTAGGATCGGCCTGAAACTTTGCACACAAGCATACACTGAACAGTATGTCAGGTCTGCTTGTTGTAAGATAAAACAAAGAACCAATCATCCCTCTATACAGGGTTTGATCCACCTTCTTACCAACTTTGTCTTTCGACAAGAGGTTCGAATGATGCATCGGAGTTGCCATAGGCTTCACATTATTCATATCAAATTTAGACAACAATTCTTTTACATATTTTTGTTGATGGATAAAGATCTTCTCTTCGGTTTGCTTAACTTGCAACCCAAGAAAGAACTTCAACTCACCCATCATACTCATCTCAAACTCATTTTTCATCAGACTCTCAAAACTCATACATAAATTCTTTGAAGTAGCACCAAAAATGATATCATCAACATAAATTTGAACTAAAATAAACTCATTCTCATAATTCTTTCTAAAGAGCGTCTTATCTACCTGACCTCTACTAAAACCACTTTCCAAGAGAAAGGTACTTAGACGATCATACCAAGCTCTAGGAGCTTGCTTCAAACCGTATAAAGCTTTATGAAGTCTATAGACATGATCTGGATACCTAACATCCTCGAAATCAGGAGGTTGTTTAACATACACCTCTTCTTCTATAAAACCATTCAGAAACACGCTTTTCATATCCATCTGAAAAGGCTTTATATCATGACAAACCGCATATGCCAATAATATCCTAATCGCTTCAAGTCTCGTTACTGGAGCATATGTCTCATTGTAGTATATTCATTTTTGCTGATTATAGCCTTGTGCTACTAATCTAGCTTTATTCTGACTCACTCTCCCTGATTCTTCTAACTTATTCTTAAAAACCCATCTAGTTCCTATAATGAATTTCTTCGAGGGTCTAGGAACCAAGGACCAAACTTTTTTCCTAGTAAATTGGTTCAATTACTCTTGCATGGCTAAAATCCAAGCTTCATCCTGAAGAGCTTCCTCAATCTTTTTAGGCTCTATTTCAGAGACAAAAGCTACATTAGCTTCTCTTCTAAATTTGGACCTTGTACAGACTCCTTCAGAGGTCTCTCCAATAATTAACTCTTCTGGATGAGAACTCTTATATCTCCAATCTCTTTTTAAACCAAGAGTCTCTGGAATATCCTCAACCTTGTCTAACTGAGTTCCTGATGATGAAGCCTCTATTGTATCACCTAAGAGCTTTGAAGGGACTTCACTCTCCATGTCATCTTCCTTACTGGGTTGGGAACTATCATCAAACTTGAAATGAATGGTCTCCTCAACCGTCTTCGAGGTAAGATTATAAACCCGAAAAGCCTTGGATGATAAAGAGTAGCCTAGAAAGATTCCTGAATAGGTCTTTGAATCGAACTTATCAAACAATTCCTTTGTATTCAGAATAGAGAACTTGCAACCAAATGGATGAAAGTAAGATATATTCGGTCTCTTTCCATTCCATAATTCATAAGGAGTTTTCTTCAGCAATGGTCACAGCAATATCCTATTCTGAATATAGCATGCTGTATTCACAGCTTCTGCCCAGAAGTACTTAGGAAGATTCATTTCACATAACATAGTCCTTGCCATCTCTTGAATCGTCCTGTTCTTCCTTTCAACAACTCCATTTTACTGCGGAGTCCTAGGAGTAGAGAAATTGTGGAAAATTCCATTCTCCTCGTAGAATATTCTAAACTTCTCATTCTCAAATTCTCCACCATGATCACTCCTGATACTGGTTATAGACATTCCTTTTTCATTCTGTAACTTTCTGGAAAGGGATCTAAAACACTTAAAAGACTCATCTTTTGTTGGACCCCGATCTTTTAGTGAAATTAGAAATAATAAAAAATATGAAATAAGTATGTTTGAATATGAATTATGAAATAGCTATGTTTATGTTTTAAAACAAATTGATGAGAAAAAGAACTGATGGATTTTGATGAATTTGATATTTGAATAGATTTTTATAGATTATACAAGTTTAAGTGAATGAGAAATTGAAAATTAAGTTGAAAATCAAGAAATAAAGAGAAAAAGTGTGAAAACATGAAAAGTTTGACTTTTTGGCCATTAAGAGTTGACTTTTTGATTTAGGCAAAATTTGAGCAAATGATCTACATGAAACTTATAGCTTATGTTGAGAGCTTTCTGTCGACATAAAGTTTGATATTTTTCAATATCGGGAGTGAAAGTTATGAACGGTCAAAGTTATGTATTTGTTTTGCTTTGGTTTAGATTGACAAGTATTTGACAGAACTTTTGTTTATGTTTTTGACCCTCTTAAAGCTTGAATTGGATTAAGAGGTCTTCTTAAAGATTGTAGCACATGTTTAGATCTTTCTAATGGTGTATAATTTTCCTTATTTGGAGTTAGGAATAAAAACTTATGGGGGTTAGACCTAGTTCAGTTATTATTCATTTGGCATATTTGTGCAGTACCTTTATAAGGGTTTTTCACCCCCTTAGAGCTTGTTTTGATTTTTACATCCTTCCTAGAAAATGTAGATTACCTTTTCCCCTTTTCAATGATGTATAATATGAACTTTTTGGAGTTAGGAGCAAAAAGTTATGAGGTTTGGAAGATTGCAGATACTGTTCATTTGGTCCATTTACTGTTCCATTGGCCATTGTATAGGCAGAAACTTTCAGAGTATTTTTACCTCTCTTAATGACTGATTTGATTTTTGTACCCTTCATGAAAATTGTAGATAATCTCTTTATCTTTTCAATGAGGTAAAATGTGACATTTTTAGGCTTGTGTGTTAAAAGATATGATTTTTCAAACTTCTGGCATTGTGTAGGTCAATTTCAAAATTGGCATAATTTTTGATTAACAATTTGACCCCTTTAGCGACAGAATTAGTTTTTATGTTTTACAAGGAAGTTGTAGAGCTTCCCTTAAGCTTTCTTTTGATACTAAATTTGACAAATTTGAAGTTCAGAATCAATAGTTATGAATTTTGAAAAAAAATTATGTTCTATGATGTCGTTTTTGTTTGCTTCACATTTTGCTTCTTCCTTCCAAATCCGACCCTTTTGCAACTTTTTGCTTATATCTTTTCCGTCCGACATCTGATTGACATAGTTTTCAAAGCGTTAGATTCCTAAGATAATTATCTACATTCTTAGGGTAAATTTGTATTTTTATGAGATTAAATTAAGGATGATTAATTTAATCAAAGTGAGTTAGATAATTTTCTGAACATGGTTCAGACTTTTGTGAAATTTGGGATATGTGGAGATCCAATTGAAGTGATTCTTGAGGAAAAATAAAATGGAGTCATGGGGCTACAAATCATATGAAGAAATAAAATTTCAATTTAGCGCCTAAGATTGTCAATTTCTGACTTCAAGTTTGGATTAGTGTTAAGTTTTGGATTAGGAACATCTGAAGGTATTTTGGACATAAAATTTGATCTAGTAATCCAAATGAGGTGATTATTGATTTGGATTAAACTAGAGAAATAGAGCTACAATTGTTATGAAGAAATCGAGTTTCACTTTTGTGCTTAAGAATGTCAACTTTTGGATGGAAATGACGTGCTGGAAAATGATTTAACATAAGACATGTCCGAACTGTTTGGAGCATAACTTTTGTTGTAGTGCACCAAATTAAATGATTTTGGTGGCGTTATGAAATTAAGACAATAAGGAAAAATTATCTAGAAGGAAGTTTTACAAATTCCTTCAATTTAATGGTCATAAATTCGTCCTAAAGTAGACATGACTTAAAATGAAATTTAAGGGCAAATTGGAAAGTTTACTTAAACGGTTAAGTTATAAAGCATAGATGGAGGGACAAAAGGGTCATTTGACCCTCATTTAATGACATGGCATATATAAGGCAAGGGGTTGTCGTTTGGAGAAGTAGAAGCCCGATGATGAGAGGAAAAACAAAAGAATAAGAAGAGAGAAAGGAGAAAGATGGGTTCGGTGAAGGAGAAAGGAGAAGGGAAGGAGAAACGATGGCTAGGGTTTCAATTTTGGGTCTTTCAAGCATGAGTTTTTGAGTTGATCCAAGGGAAAAAGAAGGCAAGGTGATGAAAGCTTGCTATAGAAGCAAAGAAATTTCGAAAATGGTGGAGAAATGAGGTAAGAGTAAATTTCAAGTTTTGAGTTTTTCATGAAGTTTTGGTTTAGAATCATGGAAAATGGTATGGGTTTGTTAATTCTATGCTCAATTTTGATGATTACATGTTGTAATTAGATCAATTTTGGATGACAAATAATTAGGGTTTATGTCAATTTTTGTGATTTGGGAATTTTGGAAATTTATGATTTAGATAGCTTGATTATATGTGGAATTAGTGTTTTCTAAGTTCAATTTGAGGATTATGTCAATTATGAAGTTGAATTTGGGTTAATTTGATTTAGGGAAATTTCAATTGGAAGAAAGAAAGAAGCAATGGTCAAATTGAAGCTAGGGACAAGCTTCTAGCATTGATTCGAGGTGGGTAATATGTTTATAATTTGAATTATAAGCTATTATTGTGTTCTTGAAAAATAAAGAAAGTGAAAAGAGTTTTTAAATGTTTATTTTGAATGATTAAAATCCCTTGCTTTTGGGAAATGATTTAAGAAAATGTAATCTTTATTGAATTCATTATTTTTTGAATGATTTTGAATAAGTTGAGAATTTGCCTTTAATTGATGATTTTATTGTTTTGATCAAAAAGGTGAAATTTGCTACATGAATTATGGATAATGTTTGTGCATTTGTGAATTTGATATTGTTTGAATTATGATTTGAAGAAATTACTTCGATTTATGCATTCTTTGAGTAATAAAGATTTTCGATATGTGAAATTATATGATACGATGTTCGATTATGACCTGACATGTGAAAAACAAGATTTTAAAATATGCCTTTGGGCCATCCGTTTTTAAGTGTGAATTATGTGATATGTGGGTTTGGGTTAGGTCCCTTAAGTGAGTCAGTGCACTGTCTCTTTTTAAATTAAAGGCTTCTCCCGCCTACCCGCAAGTGGCACTAGAGTTCTGATTTCGGACTCCCATAAGTCACAGCTAGACCGGACCGTTATGCAGAAAGGTGTAGTACGTTCCATTCCCGGCTGCACAGGACCGTTATGCAGAAATATGCAGTACGTTCCGTTTTGGACCGACCCAAACCGTTTGATATGTTTTATGTTTTGATTTGTGATTTTATGATATTGCAATCATGTTGTTTTTGAAATTGCTTATGATTTATGAAAATTGGAGAAAATTGAGAAATGAAAAAGTGAGCTTTCAACAGTGAAGTTTGAGAAATTGTTTATGAGTTCTTTTGAAAAGTTAAAAAGTTTGAAAATGAGCTTTTACTAAATTTCCGACTGTGAAATGTTTAAAAATGGCAAGCGTCTTCAAAAAGGGTTTTTGCTTATTGTTCGTTTTATAAACATATTATCCACGAGTTTTGTGCTCACCCCCCTTTCATCCTCTTCTCTAGGTTTTGAGCAGGAGATCGGATGAAAGAAGGTCAAGACATTAGTTCGATGTTTGCATGTGTCTGTATTTTGTGTACTTTGGATTATGGATCTTGGTTATGTATATGGCTTAAATTGCCATTATTGTATTACAAGCATTTATTTCAGGATGTATAGGAATTCTGGATTTGGGTATTGAATTGAGTTATATAGGCATTTGTGTATGATTATGGGTTTATGAAAGATAAATTGTAATTGTTTATGCATATGATGGATTGAATTAGAAAATTTTGTATATAAATGAGTGTGATGTATTGTAAATTCTGAAAATGGTTGATTGAATATGGATTATTTCTGATATGTAAAGTACTAGATATAGGTTTGTGTTTACTGAGATCCCGAACGGAGGGTCCAGTGGATTTTGATGATTGTGTGTTTTGATTGGGAATTATAGGAAGTGTTTTTTAAACCCTTTGCAGGTTTGAGTTAGTTGAAATGCAGCCGTTATGCTGCCGAAATTTTGTTAGATATATTGAATAAAGAATAAAAATAAGAATTAGATGTTTAAAAGATGAATTATGGGATAAGTATGATTGTTAAGAAGATTAATATGATTGAGTTTTGTATAAGGATAAATGTTCCAAAAGGGAAATTGTATTGTATGGATTTGCATGAATTTGAATAAAGATGCTTAAAGGAAAAATAAAAAAAAATTCATACCGGATTTCGGATAGTTTAGTCTAGGTTTCCAACGCGATAATCTGTTGAGAGGTATGTTATCGGATGTCAGATCCGTTTTCACTTTGTCCCCGTTTTGTGATTCGATTCAATTTGTGTGTTCATTCGCTTTCGAATTCATTTCTGCAGTTCGTTATGCAATTTACTCGCTTTTGATTCGTTTCGCATTCGAATTCGCTTGCCGATTTCGATTGGATTTCGATTACGTTATTGTTTCCTCTTTATGTTTCTGCTTCGAAATTCGAATTCCGTTTTCGATACTTTGTTTTCTCTTTCGGATTTTTTGTTTGCATTGTTTCAATTCGCTTTCAATTGTGATTCGTTCTTTCGAATTCGTTTTTCCTTCGATTGCTTCCGTTTCATTTCTGTTTCTATCTTTCGTTTAACGGTTAGGATCCGATCTCTGGATCGGATCCCAACAAAAATGGTATCAGAGCCCAGTATTAGGATCATACATGGGCGTATATGATTGTTAAGAGTTTTGAATCGATTTGATGAAATTAGTGAGAATGTGAACATGAAGTGATTGTACCAAAATGACTGTTTGATTTGGGTGTCAAGAATATGGATTTGACTATGCTTTTGTGAGATGAAAGAAGGGATATGTAAAAGATGAGCTTGAGGATAAGATTATATGTATAGAGGTACAAACAGTTGTTTTTGAATGATGGTGTGGTCCATATTAAGGTTATTAAGAATTGGACCATTGATTTGTGTAAATATGATAAGAAATAGTGATTTGATATGTTGGAGGTATATTTGATATAAGAAGAGATAAATTGTGTAAAGATTGAGAAATATGTATAATGAGGAAATTAGATAAGAAAGTAAGTGATTATGGTCATTTAGAAGCAAGCACTTAATGATTTCTTAAGTAAGAATTTCGAGGACGAAATTCTTTTAAGAGGGGGAGAAATGTTGGACCTCGATCTTTTAGTGAAATTAGAAATAATAAAAAGTATGAAATAAGTATGTTTGAATATGAATTATGAAATAGCTATGTTTATGTTTTAAAACAAATTGATGAGAAAAAGAATTAATGGATTTTGATGAATTTGATATTTGTATAGATTATACAAGTTTAAGTGAATGAGAAATCGAAAATTAAGTTGAAAATCAAGAAATAAAGAGAAAAAGTGTGAAAATATGAAAAATTTGACTTTTTGGCCATTAAGAGTTGACTTTTTGATTTAGGCAAAATTTGAGAAAATGATCTACATGAAACTTATAGCTTATGTTGAGAGCTTTCTGTCGCCATAAAGTTTGATATTTTTCGATATCGGGAGTGAAAGTTATGAACGGTCAAATTTATGTATTTGTTTTGCTTTGGTTTAGGTTGACAAGTATTTGGTAGAAACTTTGTTTGTATTTTTGACCCTCTTAAAGCTTGAATTGGATTGAGAGGTCTTCTTAAATATTGTAGCACATGTTTATAGCTTTCTAATGGTGTATAATGTGCCTTATTTGGAGTTAGGAATAAAAACTTATGGGGGTTAGACTTAGTTCAGTTAATGTTCATTTGGCAGATTTTTGCAGTACCTTTGGAAGGGTTTTTCACCCACTTAGAGCTTGTTTTGATTTTTGCATCCTTCCTAGAAAATGTAGATTATCTTTTCCCCTTTCCAATGATGTATAATATGAACTTTTTGGAGTTAGGAACAAAATGTTATGAGGTTTGGAAGATTGCAGATACTGTTCATTTGGTCCGTTTACTGTTCCATTGGCCATTGTATAGGTAGAAATTTTAAGAGTGTTTTTACCTCTCTTAATGACTGATTTGATTTTTGTACCCTTCATAAAAATTGTATATCATCTCTTTATATTTGCAATGAGGTAAAATGTGACATTTTTAGGCTTGTGTGTAAAAAGATATGATTTTTCAAACTTTTGGCATTGTGTAAGTCAATTTCAAATTTGGCAGAATTTTTGATTAACAATTTGACCCCTTTAACGACAGAATTAGTTTTTATGTTCTACAAGGAAGTTGTAGAGCTTCCTTTAAGCTTTCTTTTGATACCAAATTTTTCAAATTTGGAGTTCAGAATCTATAGTTATGAATTTTGAAAAAAAAATTATGTTCTATGATGTCGTTTCTGCTTGCTTCACATTTTGCTTCTTCCTTCCAAATCTGACCCTTTTGTAACTTTTTGCTTATATCTTTTCCGTCCTACATCCGATTGACATGGTTTTTGAAGCGTTGGATTCCTAAGACAATTATCTACATTCTCAGAGGAAATTTGTATTTTTATGATATTAAATTAAGGATGATTAATTTAATCAAAGTGAGTTAGATAATTTTCTGAACATGGTTCAGTCTTTTTCAAAATTTGGTATCTGTGGGGATCCGATTGAAGTGATTCTTGAGGCAAAATAAAATTGAGTCATTGGGCTACAAATCATATGAAGAAATAAAATTTCAATTTAGCCCCTAAGACTGTCAATTTCTGACTTTAAGTTCGGATTAGTGTTCAGTTTTGGATTAGGAACATTCGAAGGTATTTTGGACATAAATTTTGATCTAGTAATCTAAATGAGGTGATTATTGATTTGGATTAAACTAGAGAAATAGATCTATAATTGTTATGAAGAAATCTAGTTTCAATTTTGTGCTTAAGAATGTCAATTTTTGGATGGAAATGACGTGTTGGAAAATGATTTAACATAAGACATGTCCGAACTGTTTGGAGAATAACTTTTGCTGTAGTGCACCAAATTAAATGATTTTTGTGGATTTGTGAAATTAAGACAATAAGGAACAATTCTCTAGAAGTAAGTTGTAGCAAATTCCTTCAATTTGATGGTTATAAATTCGTCCTAAAGTAGACATGACTTAAAATGAAATTTAAGGGAAAATTAGGAAGTTTACTTAAATGGTTAAGTTATAAGGCATAGATGGAGGAACAAAAGGGTCATTTGACCCTCATTTGATGACATGGCATGTATAAGGCAAGGGGCTGTCATTTGGTGAAGTAGAAGCCCGATGATGAGAGGAAAAACAAAAGAATGAGAAGAGAGAAAGGAGAAAGATGAGTTCGGTGAAGGAGAAAGGAGAAGGGAAGGAGAAACGATGGCTAGGGTTTCAATTTTGGGTCTTTCAAGCATGAGTTTTTGAGTTGATCCAAGGGAAAAAGAAGGGAAGGTGATGAAATCTTGCTATAGAAGCAAAGAAATTTCGAAAATGGTGGAGAAATGAGGTAAGAGAAAATTTCAAGTTTTGAGTTTTTCATGAAGTTTTAGTTTAGAATCATGAAAAATGGTATGGGTTTGTTAATTCTATGCTCAATTTTGAAGATTACATGTTGTAATTGGATCAATTTTGGATGACAAATAATTAGGGTTTATGTCAATTTTTGTGATTTGGAGATTTTGGAAATTTATGATTTAGATAGCTTGATTATATGTGGAATTAGTGTTTTCTAAGTTCAATTTGAGGATTATGTCAATTATGAAGTTGAATTTGGGTTAATTTGATTTAGGAAAATTTCAATTGGAAGAAAGAAAGAAGCAATGGTCAAATTGAAGCTAGGGACAAGCTTCTAGTATTGATTCGAGGTGGGTAATGTGTTTATAATTTGAATTATAAGCTATTATTGTGTTCTTGAAAAATAAAAAAGTGAAAAGAGTTTTTAAATGCTTATTTTGAATGATTAAAATCCCTTGCTTTTGGGAAATGATTTAAAAAAATGTCATCTTTATCGAATTCGTTATTTTTTGAATGATTTTGAATAAGTTGATAATTTGCCTTTAATTGATGATTTTATTGTTTTGATCAAAAAGGTGAAATTTGCTACATGAATTATGGATAATGTTTGTGCATTTGTGAATTTGATATTGTTTGAATTATGATTTGAAGAAATTACTTCGATTTATGCATTCTTTGTGTTTGAGTGATTAAGATTTTCGATATGTGAAATTATATGATACGATGTTCGATTATGACATGACATGTGAAAAACAAGATTTTAAAATATGCCTTTGGGCCATCCGTTTTCAAGTGTGAATTATGTGATATGTGGGTTTGGGTTAGGTCCCTTAAGTGAGTCAGTGCACTGTCTCTTTTTAAATTAAAGGCTTCTCCTGCCTGCCCGCAAGTGGCACTGGAGTTCTGATTTCGGACTCCTGTAAGTCATGGCTACACCAGGCCATTATGCGGAAAGGTGTAGTACGTTTCGTTCACGGTTACACAGGACCGCTATGCGGGAATGTGCAGTACGTTCCGTTTTGGACCAACCCAAACCGTTTGATATGTTTTATGTTTTGATTTGTGATTTTATGAGATTGCATTCATGTTATTTTTGGAATTGCTTATGATTTATGAAAACTGCAGAAAATTGAGAAATGAAAAAGTGAGCTTTCAACCGTGAAGTTTGAGAAATTGTTTATGAGTTCTTTTGAAAAGTTAAAAAGTTTGAAAATGAGCTTTTGCTAAATTTCCGACTGTGAAATGTTTAAAAATGGCAAGCGTCTTGAAAAATGGTTTTTGCTTATTGTTCGTTTTATAAACATATTATCCACGAGCTTTGTGCTCACCCCCCTTTCATCCCCATCTCCAGGTTTTGAGCAGGAGATCGGATGAAAGACGGTCAAGACATTAGTTCGATGTTTGCATGTTTCTGTATTTTGTGTACTTTGGATTATGGATCTTGGTTATGTATATGGCTTAAATTGCCATTATTGTATTACAAACATTTATTTCGGGATGTATAGGAATTCTGGATTTGGGTATTGAATTGAGTTATATAGGCATTTGTGTATGATTATGGGTTTATGAAAGATAAATTGTAATTGTTTATGCATATGATGGATTGAATTAGAAAATTTTGTATATAAATGAGTGTGATGTATTGTAAATTCTGAAAATGGTGGATTGAATATGGATGATTTCTGATATGTAAAGTACTAGATATAGGTTTGTGTTTACTGATATCCCGAACGGAGGGTCCGGTGGATTTTGATGATTGTGTGTTTTGATTGGGAATTATAGGAAGTGTTTTTTAAACCCTTTGCAGGTTTGGGTTAGTTGAAATACAACCGTTATGCTGCCGAAATTTTGTTAGATATATATTGAATAAAGAATAAAAATAAGAATTAGATGTTTAAAAGATGAATTATGGGATAAGTATGATTGTTAAGAAGATTAATATGATTGAGTTTTGTATAAGGATAAATGTTCCAAAGGGGAAATTGTATTGTATGGATTTGCATGAATTTTAATAAAGATGCTTAAAGGAAAAAGAAAGATAAAAAAATACATACCGGATTTCGGATAGTTTAGTCTAGGTTTCCAACGCGATAGTCTGTTGAGATGTATGTTATCGGATGTCGGATTAGTTTTCACTTTGTCCCCGTTTTGTGATTCGATTCAATTTTTGTGTTCATTCGCTTTCGAATTCATTTCTGCAATTCGTTATGCGATTTACTCGCTTTTGATTCGTTTCGCATTCGAATTTGCTTGCCGATTTTGATTCGATTTCAATTACGTTATTGTTTCCGCTTTATGTTTTCGCTTCGGAATTCAAATTCTGTTTCCGATACTTTGTTTTCGCTTTCGGATTTTTTGTTTGCATTGTTTCGATTCGCTTTCAATTGTGATTCGTTCTTTCGAATTCGTTTCTCCTTTGATTGCTTCTGTTTCGTTTCATTTTCTGTCTTCCGTTTAACGGTTGGGATCCGGTCTCTGGATCGGGTCCCAACATCTTTGTGTGACAAAAATAATATTCAACAAAATCTAGTAAAGTCATCAACAATAACGATTCCATATTTCTTTCCGCCAAGACTTGTTGTCCTAGTTGGACCAAACAGATCCATATATAACAACTCTAGAGGTCTAGAAGATGTTACAAAATTTTTAGAAGAAAACGATGTTTTGGCTTGTTTCCCTTTCTGGCAGCTTTCACAAAAGAACTCTTTGTCAAAACTTATTTTTGGTAAGCCTCTTACCAAATCATGCTTTAACAACTTTGAAATATGTTTAAAACTGACATGACCTAGGTTTTTATGTCAAATTAGTCTTTCTTCTTCAGTTGATAAAAAACATGAAACATTTTGATTTTGAAAATCTTCTAAATCAATTTTGTAAAGATTATTTATTCTTTTGGCAGAAAAGAATATAGAACCATCTTTGTTTCTGACTTCACAAAAATTTTGATTAAACGTAACTTCAAAACCATAATCACACAATTGACTGACACTAATCAAATTGTGTTTCATACCATCAACAAGTAGCACATTATCAATGCATGCAAAGGAATCTTTACCTATTTTACCGATTCCAATTATCTTGCCCTGCTGGTTGTCTCTGAAAGTTACCGATCCTCTCTTCTTATACTGAAGATCTAGGAACATAGACCTTCTTCCCATCATATGTCGCGAGCATCCACTGTTTAAATATCAATGATGCTTGTCGCATCTTCCAAGGAAGGATATCTGCAGGAGAAACTATTTTATTTTTTGGTACCCATATTTTATTGGGTCCTCTTGGGTTAGTAACATGCACAGAATGATTCATTTGACAAGTTTGTTGATGAACACGTGTTTGCTGATACTTCTTTTACTAAAAAAAAGACTTTCTTCCCTAATGAGATTTATTTCTTGTAAACCCTAATCCAGTTTTATCACTCAGATGTCTACATTTTCCTAACATCTCATTCATTTTCCTTGTACTCTCAGTGAAGGTAGCTAAATCAGCTGAAAGAATCTTAATCCTAAGCTTCAGCTGATTGATCTCTTCAGATCTATCTACAGCTTTCTTTTTCTTATTCTCCTCTACTTGCTGTTTCAAGCATGTATTTTCTCTCTCTAAATCTTGTGTATGTTTGCATACTTTTTCTTTATCAGTTTGTACTGTTTCAAAATAGCATGAGAGTCCTCTAGTAGTTCCGAATATGCATTATGCAAGTCATTATATTTAGAAGTTACCTCCTCATCACTTTCCTCTTCGGCTACTAAGCAAATGTTTGCATACTCTGATGTTTCGGAGATTGTATCTGATTCAGATGAATCTAGATCCTCCCAAGTTGCCATCATGCTTTTCTTGCCTTCTCTACTCTTCTTTGGTTTCTTCTTTAGAGTAGGACACTCAGACTTGTAATGTCCAGGTTGATTACACTCGTAGCATATGATGGATGTCTTTTCTACTTTTCCATCATCTTTGCTGTTCTTCTTGAAGAATTGACTTCCTTTGGACTTCTTCTTCCACATTCGCCTAATCTTCTTTGATATGAAAGATAACTCATTATCTTCATCACTTGACTCTTGTTCTGATTCGCTGGAGTTATCATTCTTTGATTCTTCAATCTTTAATGCTTTTGACAACTTTCTCCTCCTTTGAGTCTTGTGATTCTTCTTTTCGGCCTTCAAGGCTATTGACTTGTCTCGTTTGGGCTTGTCTTCAGCGATCCAAGCAACTCGTCAAGCTTTAGTATGCTTAAATCCTTAGCTTCCTGCACAGCAGTAACTTTTGGTCTCCATCTCCTTGGTAGACTTCTTAAGATCTTACGAACATGATCTTGAGTGTTGTAAGTTCTTTCGAGAGCTTTCAATCCGTTGATAATTGTTTGACATCTTCCAAACATTTGATCAATAGATTCTTCATCTTTCATCTTGAAAAGCTCGTACTGGTGCACAAGAATGCTTATCTTAGATTCTTTGACTTGGTTTGTACCTTCATGTGCGATGGACAACGTGTCCCACATCTCCTTCGTAGTATTGCATCTGTGGACTTTGTCATACTCACTTCTGCTTAGGGCATAACTCAAGAAAAACTTCGCTTTAGAGCTCAGTTGGAATCTCGCCTTTTGATCAGCCGTCCAACTGATCCGTTGAATAAGATTTCCTTCTTCATCTACTGGTGCGTATGGTCCATCCTCTATCACGTCCCAAAGGTCAACATAAGTAGATTCTATAAACAGCCGCATCTTATCTTTCCAGTAATGATAGTCTTCTCCGTTGAATGCTGGAGGTCTAGTGACTGAGGCACCTTCTGCAATGTACGTATGTGATTCCGCCATAATCTTTGATCCACACTTTGTTACAGTGATACTTGGACACCAAGCTTTGATACCAATTGAATTGAATCACACGTTATTACAATGCTTATTATATGATGTATAAATGCACAAGAAGGGGGTTTGAATTGTGTATTTTCCCTTTTTGAAAAACCTTCAAACTTCAAAATCGTTTTGTCAAAAGAAAAACTTGTTCTTTTCACAAGAACTACTGCAAATCAAAGTTAATCATATTCTCGAAAACTTGTTTGAAAACTAAGTAAAATCGAAACTTTGAACAATAAGAGAGATAAGGATAGAAAGAAGTTGACACAATAATTTTTATACTGGTTCACCCCAAACCGTGGGCTACGTCCAGTTCTCAGATGTCTTTCTGAGATTTCACTATCTCTCAACAACTTTACAAGTATTCTTTCTTTCTGAGCCTCTTTAAGTCTCTTTACAGCCAGTATTATTTTACTCTTAGCCTCTGCAGGCTATCTGTACTACTTTCTTACATAAAGATGTTTGAGCTTTGTTACAGTAAGATAGCTCTAGCTATTTACACAATAAACTCTCAAGTAAGCTTTGAAACAATTGTTGCATGCGCTTATGTTTATGTAATGTATGTGTCTGTGTGTGTAACTTTGCAATCTTTGACTTCGACTCATATTTATAGCCTTCATCTGCAACTGCTTCTTGAAGCTTGCTTCTTAAATCTTGAAAGAAACGGTTATTCTGTTGAGTTCTGTAACTAACTCAAACTGATTTTTGATTCAGACGTGATTTGCTTCCGTCTGCTTTTCATCGTCTGTTTTTTCTTTCATCTGTTTTTTGGCTTCCGTCTGCTTTTGGCTTTCGTCTGCTTTTAGCTTTCGTCTACTTTTGGCTTCTGTTTGCTTTTGGCTTTCGTCTGCTTTTGGCTTCCGTCTGCTTTTGACTTCCGTCTACTTTTGGCTTCCGTCTGTTTTTTATTCTTCCGTCTGTTTTTCAATCTCCGTCTGCTTTTCATTCTTTCGTCTGTTTTTCAATCTCTGTCTGCTTTTCATCTATCGTCTGCTTTTTCTTCTTTCGTCTGTTTTTCATCTTTCATTATTTGTACTTCATCAAAATCATTTATGTAAAGTCATTTTGACTTAACATAAAATTTGATCAATATTAGGATGAAAAAATATTAACTAAAATAATGAATTGACTAGATATATGAGAAGTAAGCTATTTTTTAGAAAAGGTTAATATCATTAAAAAGTCCCCAATACAAAATTGATAACTATATACAAGGCAAAAAAAAAAATCATAGATATCCTTAATTAAGCTATATAACTCCAAGTTTTAGCACTAGTATATCCATTCCTTTCATTAATTTACTTTGTGACTTATCCTTATAAGTGTGCTACTCTAACTCTCCCATAACAATGATAATATGGACATTGTTTCAAAATAAGTTATTATCAACTCTGGCAATCCATTGCCTTTTTAATTCTCCATAAAGGTGCCATCAAGTGATTATAGCTTTTGACTTTTCTATTCATTATTGCATGTTCTCTAATCTATAGTATAACCTTAGCTCTTACTTATCCACATTTCTTCCTTTACCTTTAAAATACCTGACTGCAATTCTTCCCAAAGCTTATAGAGACATGACCCAAACATTTTCAACATTAGGGTTTTATCACCAGGAGATATTCCAGTAGATAAAAGCCATGACATAAGTTCTTAATAGTTACACTTGGTACCTTTGAGATGGAATAGTCCCATAACTGATTCCTATATGTCATAGAAAAAGTTACAGGTGAAGAAGAGGTGTTTAAGAGTTTTGACATTGGTTTTGCACAAGAAACATATGTTTTCTAGGTTAAGGAAATGTAGTTGGCTCAATTTAGCTAGTTTCTCTTTGGCTATCAACTATAATGAAAAGAAATCTTTGATAATAAGTTCCAATTCAAATAATCTTGCTCTAACCTTGATATTTCCCTCTTCTCTTTAGGATTTTCTTATAAGATATATTTAACAATTTGACAATTATGTTTATTAACTGGACATATTCATCTTCTTTCTCATATATGGGTTCCAAATTGGTAACATGTATTATATTTCCACCTTAGAGTTCTTTGGAAATCTATTCAATAATGAAAAATATCTTTGGTTATTATGAAAATGGACTGTCAAACACCAATTATCAATGTAAAGAGATATTGATTTCTTATTCCCAACTTAATTGAGTGTTTATATCTTATGAAAAATTTCCCCTTAACTTTGAGAACTAGGAAAAGAAACATAAGTTGTTCTATTATTTGTTTCGCATAAGCTTTTACCCTTTAGCATGTAGATAATGACTCCTTTTAAACTAGGATTCTCCATATTCTTTTTTCCATAAACAAATTGGTAGAAAAATTTATTGATATAATTTCTAAGCTCCCCTCTAATAGTAGTTTAGAAATCTCACTCCATCTCACATTTTCTTAGTATTTCCCTTCTCCATTCCATAGAACTCCTAATTAGCTTCTCTATTTATTTGATAATAGATATGGAAATAAAAAATGAGAAGTACAATAGACATGTAGAAACCTAAGAACTAAATTAATCAATTAGAGCGTCCTTGTATAAGACAACGTCTTATTACACTATAATATAAGCCTCTTTTGTCTCTTCTAGATTAAGGGAACGTACTCATTAAGTTGAAGTCTCCTTATAGGTAAGGAAGTCCCAAATAATTGAAAAGGACTTGTTTATTACTCGAGAGTAGTAACAACCCTCAAACTTTAATGTAGAAACTTGTTTATTGCGTAAATAGTAATAATAACCCTTAAACTTCAGGTTTGATACCTTCAGCTCTTTACCACACTCTCTTAGATCACTTGAAAAACTTCTCAAGCAAATATTTCTGCTTTTGATGCAAACATAACACTATTAAAGTCTACTAGAATAATCTTAGGTACCTAAATATTTTGATGAATCCTTTAAAGACTGTTCGCTAATAACTTTCTTTGAAAACCATAGTTAGAGCCATATACATAAGTGATTGCTAACTTGGCTCTTTCATGGAATAAAGTCACTAAAAATGCACATATTGATCACTAGTATTGAGGGCCTCCACTTTTACTGCTCTAGTGTCAAAGACAATGATAATATGACTAATGATTGGAAACAAATTCCCAATGGTTACTTATTGACTTCAGCTTTAAAAAATTCTCCATACTAAACTTGGTTTCTAGCATACCAATCTCACTTGGCTTATTCTCTAAAATATATCCTTTTAGGGTTTTCTTGGCCAATTTATAACCCTAACTTTCCATACAATTAATAGCATTCAATGAGTTTTAATCATAGTCCTTTATGCTTTTTCCTTCTCTATGACTTCCTTCTACAATCAAACTTAAAATCCTAACTGTTTCCTACATTATTTCCTTCTCTTATTGAAGAGGTATTAGTCAAGTCTATAGAATCTTGAGGCTCATTAAACTTGAACCTCATCTGTTATAGTGATAGTTACCTATTGTTATTCAATCCCCATCTTCATTCTTAGATTTTTCATTGTTTGTCTCTCCACACTAATTATTGGAGAAGTCTACATAACTTTCCACTTGAACATCATTTTCCATTTGTTCTTTTGAGCTTTCAACATTTTCTCTGTTGGCCCTTCATTTCCTTTGGACTCTTGTAACTTATTCATTGGAGGATTGAACCCTTTAGCTAGTTAAAATCTCCCAAACAAATTTAATACCAATAGCTTTCTACTATTTGCCTTGAAGGTTCAGGGAGGGCTTCTGTTGGTACAAAATTTTAACTAAATCTTCAATTAGAGTGTTCCACTCTCCTAGTCTCATTATCATAATGGAATGATGTAGAACCTTATAAAGTTCATTATTAACGTACAATCTCACAAGCCCAAATCTCCTCCTCAAAGCTATGGTTTTATCTATACTCACTGATTTTTTTATTTAGGTTACAAGCAAGCTCAGGCTCTTACTGGATCAGTATTCTAAAGGCACATTGTGAAATTTAATCCAAAACGGTATGTTTTCTTACCTAATGTTCTCTTGACTAATACCTGGTCTTCAAGGTTGAAGAAGTAATAGGAAATTTTATGTGTTAAGGCGCTGCCGCCATAAGATCTTTGGCTCCTACATCACTTGAATACTTAAAGAGAACAAAGTTTTTTTTTTTAAAAAAAAAACCCATGTAAAACTTTCCCTTTTCATATTTTATGTGCCTAACTATTAAACATAGGTTGTTGAGGTTTAAGATTTCATTAACACTTTGATATTTGACGCCATTATAACTTCTCTATCTAAGCAACTTGGTGACATATGTTGAAAATTACTCTTTGTACTCTCCTGAACAACTTTCTTCCAACTTATTTGAGGGTTAACAAGGGGTCTGTTTAAAGTTTTACAATGTCACGTGACGAAGCTTTTGTTTGGGGTCTAGGGGAGCTTAAGAGCTAGCCCTTTGACCAAGAAATAGTAACTAATTAAACTTAACATGTGAATTTATCCAAAATTAGGAAAGTTATCAAGTTAAATGAATAAAATATTCAATTTAGCACTAAAATTGTAAATAAAATGTGCCTATTCAATAATAATAATTTTAACACGTCATTTTGTCTATGTTAAACCTATAAAAGGATCTATAATCCAACTTCAACCCGTGAGTTTGATATTTTATTCCTTTTTAAATTTCTAAGGGATCTATGAAAACAGGAGAAAATAAGTTCTAAAAATAATAAGCCTCTAATTATGATTATGAAATTTGCCCAAGAAACATATATAATTATGATTATGAAAGATATACAGATTATATGTGCCTCTAATAACAATTTTCCATAATTAACAAAAAATGATAAAATGGGTATACTACCCACAGCTAGCACAAAAAGGGAAAATAGAAAAGAATAAAAAAGTTTCAAGACTTATAAAAGAGGCTCAATTACTGGATGATGAAATTTCACAATCAATGAATGAACATTAAATATACAATATCAACATGATTTTAACACAATGCTATACTGATCTAAAAATTATTTATATATGTACAAAAGAGATTGAGCACAATGAAGAAAGGCTACGGTTCTATGAATCCAATTCCATAATCTTTTATCCACACCACATCATAATCTTAACTTCTTAATTAATCTATATACAATCATTTAAGAATTTTATTACATATTTTTAATTTAATTAAAATTTTCTTCCTTTTCTAAAAACCCTAACCTCCATCGCTTAATGTTGCTAACTACTTGTAAATTGTAAGTATCTATGTATTATTTATAGTTCTTTTATTTTTAATAGAAAATCTATATTTGATGAAGATGATTTTATTTGGATTTGTCTTTTCATTTTCTGAGCTGTAATCTTCTTTTTATACAAGTTAATGTTTTTTCTAGGTGTTAAACTCTCTTTTAGATTTTATGCTAACGACTCCTATATCAAAAGTTTTATATTCGTATTTGGAAAGATTAATAGTTAGAAAGAACAATAACTAGAGTGACAATGTTAAATCAAGTATGGAGTTCTTAACTTCTATCGACTTAAAATACTGCTTTGGAGGAGCTATTTACCGTATATGTTTCAATTGAATGTTATAAATTGCACTACAACAAATGTATGTTTTCGCCAAAAGTAATTGGACATTTTGTGTCGAAATTGTTGTTTAATGAATTTTTTGCGATGATTTACGCAAAATGATTTAGATTAGAATGAATGAGATAGCATTTTATGTGTCCTGTAAGTAGAAATAGCACATTACTAAACTTATTATAAACTTAATTTATAATTAAAATAAATCCTATAAAGTTCAAACCAAAATAAACAGTTAATTTTCAAATTAGTTTCTATAAAAGAAAATACTTTAATTAACATTCTGACTAGATACCGATCAAATGACCATTTATTTGCTCCTAAAACTCACATTTGCTATGTATACATTGTAACTAAGTTTTGCTCTCCATCAGCTTATCTTGTCAACAATTTGTAAGATTAGCAATCTCTTATTATAGATCGCTAATAAATACTTTAAACCAAAAGGTATCTATTCACCATATTAAAATTTATAATTTTGAATATGCTAAAATTTTGAATATATATATTTGTGGAGATAATTAAAGTTCTTTAGGAGGAAAGTATACAGTTAAATAAATGAAATTTGAAATTGTGGGATAGAACTAACTAAATTAGTATTTGTTTTAATTCCAAACTTAGCTATTTATAGCCTTTCTTCTATAAATGATAACTTATAAAATATTATTAAAGACTAACTTATCAAGCTAAATTCATTATAAAATAGTGAAGAAAATACAAAATAATAGCAGAAACAATACATCAAACCATACACTCAAAGAGAAACTCTCAATCTGAAGTCCCACCCCATAATCTACAACATCATGAACAAATAATTGAAAGTTTAGCTGGCGACATCAGCGCTAGAAATTTAGTTAAGGGTGATTAGAAGTCGCTTGGGCTGGATTGACGACATCGTCGAGAATTGGAAGACCTGGTTTTGTTGGGAGTGTGAGCTTGGGCAATTCAAGGCAACTTAGGGACTTCTGGCTTTGGGATTTCTGGCAACTCTGGTTTTGGCAAAGCTGGGACTTCAGGTTTTGGAATTTCTGGCAATTCAGGCAACTTGGGGACTTCTGGCTTTGGGATTTCTGGCAACTCTGGTTTTGGCAAAGTTGGGACTTCAGGTTTTGGAATTTCTGACTTGGGGACTTCTGGCATTGGAATTTCTGGCAACTCATGTTTTGTTAGAGTTGGGACTTCAGGTTTTGGAATTTCTGGTAATGTTGGAACTTCAAATTTGGGAAGTTCTGGCAATTCAGGTTTTGGTAAAGTCGGGAGTTCGGGTTTTGGAAGTTCAGGTAACTCAGGTTTAGGAATTTCTGGTATGTCAGGCTTTGGAAGCTCAGGTAACTCAGGTTTAGGAATTTCTGGTATCTCAGGCTTTGGAAGCTCAGGTATCTGTGGCAATGTTGCTTCGAGAAGATTGTGAGTGTTCACCCGGATAGCATATGAGCTCATCAATGACAAGTTGAGTAGTAGTAGAAGTAACATTATGGCTGGGAAGCGAAGATTGGCCATAGATTGGAGCAGAAGATGGAGGAGAGAACTGCAACTTGGTGAAATATTGGCAAATGATATTAGTGTTTCTTGTGATTGCTACGTTTTTTTTCTCCCAATTGTGGTGGTCTTATATTGATTTGGGAAGTGGTAAACGCCAAAATCGTAGAGACCAAAATGCTGGTTGGTAAGAAATTTTGTTCACCGTTAGTTCAACTCCTTACCAATTGTATCAGCTTATGACGGCTACGTGGTGTTTAAGTCGTTTCTTTCGTTCTGCGGTCTAGCTACTTTAATTTTATATAGTTCCATATACATGTGATTAGTTGGACTCCTTCAAACTAATTAAGTTGGCGTGACAGTTGCTAATTTCCAATCAGTTTGTGTCAGATGTAGCAAAATAGGCATGTCTATTATACATTTAATGGAACTAGCTACTTTATGACCCAATGCTTGAAGTTATTATAGTCTTAAGAGTAAATATTATACTTTAATACAAGAACTAAACACGAGGCGGTGATTCATGAAATACCCTCTAAAATTTTACTATATAGGCGAGTTATCAGAGATGGGACGAGAACTCGTGACGTCCACCAAAAGTTTCCACAAATTAAGAGTTCCAACATTTAGTTTGATATGCATGTTTATTGCTTGTTCCGTAAAATTTTTTATTTATTATAAATATATGACATTATTTATGAAGACAATCAGTCGTACAACCTATCAGAATAACTAAATACAGAGGGCAAAATCTTATTCATTATAATCATGTAGAGAATTATTTATACAATCGATTATAACTGATGAGCATATGTTATGTACTCCCAATTTGTGAAAAGAATCCCGAAACATAGGTGAGGAAAGAGCTTTAGTGAAACAATCAGCTAACTGGTTGGCAGAAGAAACCGGAAGCAACACAATAACACCACGCTGTAATTTCTCACGAACCACATGACAATCAATGTTAATGTGCTTACTTTGTTCATGGAAAACCGGATTATGAGCTATCAACACAATAACACCACGCTGTAATTTCTCACGAACCACATGACAATCGATGTCAATGTGCTTAGTTCATTCGTGAAAAACCAGATTCTGAGCTAAGTAAATAGCATATTGATTATCGCAAAACAAAAGTGTCGGAACAGTAGGAGCCAAGAGAAATTTGCCGAGTAAATAATGAAGCCATTGCACTTCACAAGATGCGGTTGCCAAGGCACGGTTTTTAGCTTCGGACGAGCTACGACTGATGGTGGATTGCTTCTTAATTTTTTTAGGAAATCAAGAAAGAACCAAGAAAAACACAAAAATCAATAATAGATCGCCTTGTGTCCTGACAAGTACCCCAATCCGAATATGAAGAAGCTATAAGACAAAGATCACTGTCAGAGGAAAATAAGAGACCCAGACCAATGGTGCCCTTCAAATACCGGTAAACACGATGAGCAGCAGGCAAGTGAACAGAAATAGGACAATCAAGAAATTGCGCCAATTGCTAAACAACAAATGAAATGCTGGGTCGAGTAGTAGTCAAGTACTGAAGTTTGCCAACAAGCTTCCGATAGTGAGTAACATCCTCCAAAATAATACCAGAGTCCTTCGATAGTTTTGTTTTAGGTAAAATGGGAGTAGAAATAGGTTTTGACTCCAAAAACTGAGTGTCTCGAAGCAAATCCAACGTATACTTTTTCTGGCAAAGATTAATACCTAGCTTCGTTCTGGCGACCTCAAGACCTAGAAAGAACTTCAGCTCACCAAGATCCTTAATGGTAAATGCCTCATGTAAATATTGTTTGATGTGACGAATAGCCTGCAAGTCATCACTAGCAACAATAACATCATCAACATAACCTAATAGGGCCATGAAATGTGTACTCCCTGTCTTGAGAAACAAAGAGTGATCAGAAGTAGCTTGCGTGAAGCCATACTGAAGTAAGGCAGAAGTGAGCTTAGCATTCCATTGCCGACTAGCCTATTTTAAGTCATAAAGAGACTTAAGCAATTGACAAACTTTGGTGCTCTGTGCGACATAACCCTTAGGAAGTTGCATGTATACTTCTTCAGCAAGATCACCGTGAAGAAATGCACTGTTAATATCGAGCTGATGCAAGTGCCATTCTTTGATGGTTGCTAAGGCCAGAAGAAGACGCATTGTTGTCATCTTGGCCATTGAACTGAAAGTGTCAAGAAAATCCACCCCTTCTTGTAATGTTCCACAGAGCCGTCTGCCTTGCGCTTGATTTTGAAGAACCACTTACAACCAATTGCACTTTTACCAGGAGGTAGATCGACTAGCTCCCAAGTTTGATTTTGTTGGAGAGCGTCGAGTTCCGCGGCCATAGCATGGTGCCAGGACTCATGCATAACAACTTGTTCATATGTATGAGTTTCAAGATCTTGATCAATTGCTGCTGCAAAAACATAACGATGAGAAAATAGGTGAGAATAAGAAAAAACATTACAAAGTTGATGAGGACTGGATCACTGTGCAACCATGCAATTGTAGTCACCAAGATAAAATGGTTTGAACTTTGGTCGAATACTCTTTCGTAGGGTCAGAGGCGGAGGTTACGAAGAAGGAGCGAGAGTAGGGAGTTGAGGCGTAGATGAAGAAGGCATCGTGGAGGAAATAGCAGGAGGCGATGTGGAAACATTGTCAGGTAAATCAGAAGATGATGAAATAACAGGAACACATGGAAAATCATCGACTAACGACTGAACTGATGAAGAAGTAAGAATGACTTAATCAATGATGGACGAATGAGAATGTTGCAGATCAGAAGTTAGTGTAGAAAATGGAAAAAAATATGTTCATAAAAGGAGACATCCCTAGAATGAAAAATTCGTTGAGCATGAAGATCAAATAGTTTAAAGCCCTTAATACCTGGAGAGAAACAAAGGAAAATAGATTTTATACTTCTGGAATCAAATTTGTTATGAATATTAAAATGATTTGAAGCAAAAGCAAGACAACCAAAAACCTTTAAATTATCAAAAGAAGGTGGCTTAGAATATAAAACCTCAAAAGGCGAAAAAGTATGAAAAATAGAAGTAGGAATTCGATTGATCAAATATACACTATGCGACACACACTCACCCTAAAACCGTATAGGTAAGTTTGCTTAGAATCTCAATACTCTTGCCACATTGAAAATGGGTTGATGTTTTCTCTCAACAACACTGCTTTGCTGAGGAGTTTTAACACACGAGTTTGATGAATTATACCATGCGAATCATAGAAAGTTGGAATATTAAACTACTTACCGTTATCGGATCGAATATATTTCACAGTACAACCAAATTGTGTAGATATATAAGAAATAAAATTTATTAGAAAAGGTGGTTTGCACACTATTATAAATTGTTGAATGCTCTTATAGTTGCCCGATTTGTGATTTTTGACACACCCCTCTCAATCCAGAGTAGGACTGGACATCTGATGGACATATTAGGTAAAGAAACATAACTGGGCACCGCCCCAAGCCGTCGAGACAAACTGCCTCTGATACCATGTTAGAATAACCGAAATACAGAGGGTAAAGTCTTATTCATTATAATCATGTAGAGAAGTATTTATACAATAGGTTCCATAACTGTCAATTATAACTCTAATATAACCTGTCAACTAAAGAGAGAGTAATTGAAATTCCTAACGTAAATTATTTAGAATTGATTACCTTATTTATAATTTTTTATTTTTATAACCCTATTTTTTATATTAATAAGTTATGTTTCATTTTATCATTATAAGTATATTTCATATATTTATTAATTATAAAATTTTATTTTACTTAATCAATTAAAACTTGTAACTTCAATTAATTGAATTAATTATAATATTTTGTTTCATTTCCTAAAATCATATTCTCCTTCCTAATGAATTGGTCTCATCTTATTTGTGTTATCAATATATATAGGTTTTATATATTCATTCAATATAAAATCTCTAACTTTTATTAATCAATTGAAATTTCTAACTTCAATTAATTAAATTTCTTATTTTAATTATATATTTTCTTTCATTTCCTATAATCTTATCATTCATTAGTAAATTTCATTTCATCTTATTCATTTTATTAATAGATTTATATTTTATAAATTTATTCATTATAAAATCTTAATTTGTAACCTCAATTAATTGAATTTTTACTTTAATTATATTATTTTTACATTTTCTAGAATCCTATCATCCTTCATTAATAAAATTGTTTTCATCTTATTCATTTTATCAATATATGAACATTTTATATTTATTCATTATAAAATCTAAATTTTTATTAATCAATTGAAATGTGTAACTTCAATTAATTGAATTTATCACTTCAATTATATTTTTCATTTTTATAATCCTATCATCATTCATTAATGAATTCATTTTATCAATATATGTACAGTAGAACCTCTTTAAATTGATGCTCGGTAAATTAATAAACTCTTTAAGATAATATTTTTTTCGATCCCGACTTGGGCAAGTTAAAAATTTAATAAATTTCGATAAGATAATAAGATAATACATTTTAAAATACCCTATGTAAATATAGGTCCCATTAATATCATAAATTAATAATTATATAAACTTACACAAATATTACTATGACAATTTAGTGAAATATGATTTTAGTGTTGTTTGTATCTTGACTAACTTTCAAATGAAACTTTTCTTCAAACCACAACTGTAAATCTTTTTGGGTGCATATCGAATGATCTCTCTTGTACTCACATAATTCTTTGCGTATTTGATCTGTTATTGTTAATTTGGTGACACCTTTTAGATGAGGAGCCATTATTAGGTGTGGTTTCAAGAAATTTTCTATCTTTTTATAAAGTATTTCTATCTTCATCATACGTATATATGTACATTGAATGTTTTAGTAAAATACAATAAATAATACTTAATTATTAAGAAACAATGAACATTATTTATTATTTTCATTAATATTATGTACAATGAATCTATGTTTTAAATTCATTCAATTAATATGAAACATGAATTTTCTAAAATACAATGCTTTTGATGTAATCAAAATTTATCTTCAATTAATTACAAAATCTCTTTAAATTAATAAATATTAATTTATTGGTTAATTAATATCTCTATAAAATAATAAATATCACGATCTCAACAATATTAATTTATAGAGGTTTTATTGTATGTTTAATGTATTTTTCATTATAAAGTCTTTTTTATTAATCAATTCAAATTCATAATTACAATTTGAAATTTGTAACTTCAATTAACTGAATTTCTCACTTCAATTATAATTTTCTTCTTTCATTCCTTATAATCATATCCTCCTTCATTAATAAATTTAAGCTCATCTTATTCATTTTATCAATACATTTACGTTGTATATATTCATCAATATAAAATCTCAACTTTTATTATCCAAATGAAAATTGTAACTTTAATTAATTCAATTAATTACTTTAATTTTAATATTTTCTTTCATTTCCATAATCTTATCCTCCTTCATTGATGAATTTAGTTTTATCTTATTCATTTTATCAATATATGTAAGTTTTATGTATTCATTCATTATAAAAGCTCAATTTTATTAATCAATTAAAATTTGTAACTTCAATTATTTGAATTGATAACTTCAATTATAATATTTTCCATTAATTTCCTATAATCCTATCTTCCTTCATTAATGAATTTGATGTCATTTGATTCATTCTATCAATATATGTACATTTTATGTATTCATCAATTATAAAATCTTATAATTGCAATTTGTATTAATCAATTGAAATTGTAACTTCAATTAATTAAATTTCTCACTTTAATTATGATATTTTCCTTTATTTCTTATAATTCTATCCTTAATGAATTTAGTTTTATCTTATTTATTTTATCAATATATGTATGTTTAATATCTTCATTTATTATAAAATCTCAATTTTTATTGATCAATTGAAATTTGTAAATTTAATTAATTAAATTTCTCACTTATAATATTTTTGCTTTCATTTCCTATAATCATATCCTTCTTCATTAATGAATTTGATTTCATATTATTTATTTTATCAATATATCTATATATTCATTCATTATAAAATCTTAATTTCTATTAATCAATTAAACTTAATAATTTCAATTAATTGAAATTTTCTCTTCAATTATAATTTTTTCATTTCCTATAATCCTATCCTTCTTCATTAATGAATTTGGTTTCATCTTATTTATTTTATCAATATATGTACGTTTTATATATTAATTCATTATAAAATCTAATTTTGTTAATCAATTAAAATTTTTAACTTCAATTAATTGAATTTCTCATTTCGATTATAATTTTTTCATTTCTTATAATCCTATCCTCTTTCGTTAATGAATTTGATGTCATTTGATTCATTCTATCAATATATGTACATTTTATGTATTCAACAATTTGTATTAATCAATTGAAATTGTAACTTCAATTAATTGAATTTCTCTCTTAATTATGATAATTTTCCTTTATTTCTTATAATTCTATCCTTAATGAATTTAGTTTCATCTTATTTATTTTATCAATATATGTATGTTTAATATCTTCATTTATTATAAAACCTAAATTTTATTGATCAATTGAAATTTGTAAATTTAATTAATTAAATTTCTCACTTCAATTATAATATTTTTGCTTTCATTTCCTATAATCATATCCTTCTTCGTTAATGAATTTGATTTCATATTATTTATTTTATCAATATATCTATATATTCATTCATTATAAAATCTTAATTTCTATTAATCAATTAAAATTAATAATTTCAATTAATTGAAATTTTCACTTCAATTATATATTTTTCATTTCCTATAATCCTATCCTTCTTCATTAATGAATTTGGTTTCATCTTATTTATTTTATCAATATATGTACGTTTTATATATTAATTCATTATAAAATCTCAATTTTGTTAATCAATTAAAATTTTAACTTCAATTAATTGAATTTCTCATTTCGATTATATTTTTTTCATTTCTTATAATCATATCCTCTTTCGTTAATGAATTTGATGTCATTTGATTCATTCTATCAATATATGTACATTTTATGTATATATAAATTATAAAATCTCAATTTATATTAATCAATTGAAATTCTTAAGGGTTAATTATCAATAAAAGTCCAAAATTTTGTCAAATTTTCAATTATAATATGTACTTTAAAAATAACAATAAAATATTTAAATTTTTAATTTTTTTTATTCTAGCTGTTAATCTCATTGTTATCTTTACTGACTTGACATTGCTACGTGTTAAGGGTTCCTCGTTAATCAGACACGTTAGAGTAATTAGCATATGTCAGTTTGATTATTAAAATAATGTCGTTTCAACAAATGAATAACACATCCTGTTGTTCTCAATCTTTAACCTAAATCCCTAAGTCCGTAATTGCGAAGACAGCTGTCGAAAATATTGTTGCCCAACCGGGCCTCTGCTGTACGCAAAAAATCAAACCACTGAAGCATAAGACGGACAAAACCCTCTTCCTACTCCAGATCATCATCCAAAAATGGCGAAGGAATATCACCAAACAGAGGACCAAAAGGTGCCATTTGTATGGTCCATGGCTATGGTAATGACATTAGCTGGACCTTTGAGGACACAACTATCTTCCTGGCCCACATGGGTTTTACTTGTGTTGCTCTTGATATTGAAGGACATGGCAGATCTGAAGGCCTTAGGGCTTGTGTGCCCAATGTTGATCTTCTTGTCGAAGATTGCCTTAATTGCTTCAGTTTCGTGAAAGAGGACAGCTTAATGGGTTGCCTTGTTTTTTATATGGTGAGTCCATGGATGGTGCTGTATGTCTTTTGATTCATTTTGCTGACCCTGACGGTTATGGTGAGGACAAAATGAGTGTTCAATGGTTTCAGGTTCAGTCACTGAGGATGATTCTATGCCTTGTTCTTCTCATTTGGGTAACGAGAAACAGACTTCCATTGGAAAGAGTTCGAATTATGATGTAGCGGTTGGAGATCCAGAGCAAGTGGCATTAGTTAAACCTTTTGATATTTGCCCCCTTAAAGCTGAAACTCCTTTCATGTTAAAACCATCTCTGCTTGTCAAGAATCGGGAAAGACGGAATGAAATTAAACGTGCTACAAAGGGAATAAGTAGCAGTATACTAAGACCTGGAATGGTTCTTTTAAAGGGCTACTTATCCATGGATTATTAGGTCCTCTATGTGCTTTCTTTTATTTCTCTTGCAAAATTATGGTTCACATTGATCATGTGCATGCCTAAACTCATGGTTAATTTTCTTTCTTCAAGTTCAGTTGCTATTTCTTGAAAGGTGACAATATTCAGACTTGTAATTCCTTGATTATTTCAACGAGGCTGTGGTTAATCTTTTCAAAAACTACTGGTTTTAGACTCTTAGTAATGCAGAGAAGCTTTTCTACCAAGTAGTAGTTTCCCTTATTTTAAACCCCACAATTGTTGATTTTACTAGCGTATTCTGTTGTTCTTCTAGATCGGAATAGTGACACTTTGCCGAAACTTTGGACTGGGATCTGGAGGTTTCTATCAACCTGGTTATCACCAAACCTTGGACTGCTAAAGTGCTGTTAAATGAAAAAGTATTGTATACAAAAATGTATACAGCAGCAAACAACACCAAATCAAGATATCAAATACATTGCCCTTCCTCTCTTGAAAAGACTGAAAATATTTTTGACATGTACCCAATGTTCCTTCCATATTACAGAAACTAAACAAGTTTAAATATCAACACGAACAATAAGTTGCAACTTTTAAGCCCTATACCACGAGGAATGCAATTGAGATGAAAACTCAATCGAACATGTGAAAGTGGACATAAAATTGCGTATTTCACGTTGATCTATCTATTACTGTGATATTCCAATACAACTATATATTTATAACAAGGACACGAAATAGAGTACAAAATAACACGTTCATACCAGATAAAGAGTATGGAATCTTCCCACTTGGATAGTTCACCTATATTTGGTGTGAACCAATGAACAAAATTTAAATAAAAAGGACCGATGGATCTGTTGAAACATGATTCAAGTCATGTGAAATAGTTTGACCGAATATTTAGAAAATTGTTATTTATTTTATTTAATTATTTATTTAAATAACTTAGTGGAGTTAGTGGATAGTTGGGTGCCTAGTCTTTAACTTTTTCTGTTACAGCGTATGTTTATTTACAGATTTTTTTATTTGCTTTATGTACACAGCACATTACAATTAATAAAAAGTTTTAGAAGTCTTTTCCTCTATCTTACGTGTTTTACATACTCTGCATACCTTCACTGTCTTTTTTTCTACTTTAGCTTTCTGTCATCCAACAATCTTGGTATCAGAGCTTTCGTTGGTCCATTGGGCAATTGAGTGAAACATTTTGTTTTTAATCTCCCAGAGAGTTATGTTGGGTCCTTTTTTACTTTGAGTTTACAAATGGTAGCAAACGCTATTTCGCCGTCTTCGTAGCACCTCATACCCATTTTTAATGGTGAGAAGTACGAGTTTTGGGGTATCAAGATGAAGATTTTTTTCATAGCTCAAAGCCTTTGGGAGCTGTTAGAATATGGTTTTGTAGATCTGACAGATACAGAAGAAGAGGCAAAAGCAAGATTGAAAGAAACCAAACAGAAGGATGCCAAAGCTTTGTTCTTCATTCAACAGGCAGTCTATGAAACAATTTTCTCGAGAATTGCAGCTACAACGATGTCATTAGAGGCTTGGCAAATTTTGAAGAAGGAGTTTCAAGGTTCTTTTAAGGTGATTACGGTAAAATTGCAGACTTACCGTCGTGAATTTGAAACTCTATCTATGAAAGGTAATGAATCTGTTCAAGTGTATTTGTCTAGAGTTTCATCTCTTGTTAATCAAATGAAGTCGTATGGTGAAAATATATCTGAAGAAATTGTTGTTGCAAAGGTTCTACGGAGTCTAACTCCAAAGTTTGAACATATTGTTGCCATGAATGAGGAAGCGCATGATTTATCTGATTATTCATTTGATGAACTAATGAGTTCTTTGTAAGCCCATGAAGAAAGGTAGCTCAGGTCACATGAAAAATATGAAGAAAAAGCACTTCAAGTGAAGGGGAAGCCTGATCAGAAGGAAACGAAGGAAAATTCTTCTGGTCGCGGCCGTCACAGAGGTGGTTTTCGTGGAAGAGGCCATGGTAGAGACCAAGGAAGAGGCCGAGGTAGAGGAGGATCAAATGAAGAAAGGCATAACAGAATCTTTGTGTATCACTATTGCAAAGAACCAGGTCAGAAAGAAGCATATTGTTGGCAAAAGCATAAGGAGGAGAGTCATCAAGCAAGCTTTGTAGAGAAAATAGATGAAGAAAGTAAGCTATTCATGGCTCTCTTTTTTGAAAAAGATGCATCTAATGATGTTTGGTTTTTGGATAGTGGTTGTTCCAATCATATGTCTGGAAGTAGATCACTATTTAAGGAGATTGATGTGTAGCACCCCCATACCATAGGATATGTATCGGGACGTCCGTAGGTCATTCCGACACATACCCTACGATAAGGGTGCGCTACGAACAACCACTAACACTCCACATGCCATCAAAATCATAAAGCATTTATATGAAATCCACTAATTTTTGAAACCATAATTTCTCATTTCATAACCTCAAAGCAGTAAATTTACACAACTGATGTGTTCTGTACAATACTCCAAAAGAAAATCAAACAAAAAGGCTAACTAGGTCATCCCTCAAAAGTGCCACCGACCGACACATGTGCCATGACTTCTCTTGCCAACTCAATCTACATCGAAGAAAAGTCCCTCTGAGCTATAAGTCTACTCTCCGGTCTGAAAAATAATTTGCAATTTTGGGTGAGTTTATGAACTCGGTGAGGAACCATCATCGATGGTTCACCCAATTCATGCATATACACATACATAACATAGCCTACGCACAATTATCTCACCAAATCACATTTAGTAGTACCACATAATTTTCATACCAATCCAAAGAATCAATTCAAATGCATATGGAATGTGTATGAGACGCTTTTCCAATTTATTACGTTGTTGTGACTGAGCGCCTGAAACTGTCCCATTAAGGGCGCATTAAACGGTGAGCCATAGGCTCTGAATCACTATGGGCTCAAGGCCCAATCACGTTGAGCTTTAAGCTCTCGTTGGCTGCTCTGGTCACAACTGCCAATTACTGATCATGCAATTATGCATGAAGTGCATATGTCCAAATTAAACAACACCAACATCATATCAGATCCCAATTCAATAGGTACACATAAATCTTGTACAGGTAATCACATGCGACACTTCTATATCAAATTTTCCAATCCATCGGACCTTCGGTCCGCAATCCAGGCACAAACAAACACAATTTTCCCACCATTATTCTCCACAGGGTTCTAAGTGCAGAATTATAAACACTTACTAACCGAGGAACCATCTAGGTTACTCACCTAATAACTTTCGAGCTAATGCCGGGAAGTCTCTGCAACGTCCCTGGGATGACGTTCCAACTGAGCCTCTATAACAATTAAAATAAGTAAACATTACCAACTGAATAGATAAAAATACTAAACAATGCACATGGAATAAGTAAAACGTGTATAATGCATGCTCATGGCATTCCCGACCCTAATCCAAAATTTTTCCATAAAAAAAATCCGTCTAAAAATTAGAAACCTATTGGCGCTGACGGTGCGCAATTCGGACCTCTATAGGTCCCCAATTAAAAAATAAGTGATTAAAGGCTCAGATTCGGGGCCACGCCAATTTCCGTCCAAAAATTCCCAATTTCTCACAAAATGAAATTAAATATTCTACGAATCCGATGCCTCAAGAATCAGGTCAATCGGATGTCGGACGGAAAAGAAATTGACAAAATGAAATCCCATCCCAAATTACCAATTAAATAATAATCATAATAATAAAATAAAATAAAAACAAAAAAATAATAATAAAAAACCGTTCAGCCTCATGGGCGACGTCTCTCCCAGCGGGCTGACTAAACTAGCTATGTCAAGCTAGGGCTTACGCGTCGCCCTAGCGACGCGCCTTATACCTCAGATCACTAGGGCGACGTCGTCGCCTCAGTGACCGAACCTACCCTCTCTCTTTTTTTTTTTTTTTTTCCTATTTCCCATCCGAATTTCCAACAACAATAATTCTTAGTACACAAATCAGAAAAATACAAACCATAGCTTGTTGGAAAGATAATGAAAAGCTCTACCATTCTCATGAAGACCATAAAAATCAATTTCACCCTTAAGGGTGTCAAAAATCCCATCAAAGCTACTGCCTACTCAAATTCCATTAAAACAGAACAGTACATTGAAATTTCCATAACTCTCAGATTCTTCAGCCAAAAATTACCACATAAATATGCTCAATAAGTTCACAATGTCATCTACAACTTTCATGAACAACCCAAAATCAAATTCCATTGCTAAACAAGTCAATTAATTCACTCAATGTTGCTGTCCCTAAAATCATTCAATTTGAGCAGTAAATTTATAACAAGCATAACTCCCTGTACACAAGTCAGAAAAATCTGAACTTTATACCCCTGAAAAGATAAATCCTTAAACTTCAATGTTCATGAAGAACTCAATTTCCAATTTAATTTCTAACCATTTCAAAACTGTCATGCAAGTTACTGCCATGATCAGCAATTCCTAACCTAATGCAGGATCAGTTTTTACAAAATCATAACTCCCAACTCTGACCTCTAAAAATTATATTCCATATCTCATTTTCAAGATAATGTCTTCCTCTACAACTTTACAGAAGATCACTCACACCAATTCAGTCCACAAAAATTGCTAAAATTGCTCCCAAGCAGAAAGCTCACAAAATCAACACTTTGACTAGGTTTCTCCAAAAGCATAAAACCAAGCAATAGTAATCAGTTCATATCTCCCAATATACAACTCGAAAATTAGCAAGATCAGTGGCAATGGAAAGCTAACTCAATATGCCTCAACTTTCATAAAGACCCTTTTCCTAGTTCCATACCAATAAATTTAGAAAATCAACAAAACACATTACTCATACTTGCGGTTACTGTTCACAGGCAATAAAACAGTAACTTTCCATGCAAATTTTCGACCTTCTAGCATTACAATTTAACAACACCTATTTCACACTAAATTGAAGCCAACATCCCAAAGTTTAATTGGGCACAAACTTCACCTCATTTGCACACCTACACAATAAGTTATGATCAAAACATTCCAACTGGTCAAACACCAATTTTCCAGATTTCAACATTACCCTAACTCCTATCACTTCTAACATCAATAACACATCACTAAGCATCCATTCCTACCTCTAATTCAACCACAAATTCATCACAACATAAACTTCTATAATGACACAAAAATTGGCAGCACCCACACAAATGATCTTCCTAAGTTTTCCATTCATCTATCCTTACAAACTCAATCCAAAACCAAGCTAAAATCAATAAGAAGTATAGTCATTCATTCATCCATAACTAAGTATACATTTAAACCCATTCAAACCTTCTACTATGATGATCAAGTAAATGTATAAAGGATCTCCATGCATGCTTCTAACTATCAAAAGCATAAAACAACTCTATTCCTTACCTTAATAAATTGCAAGCTCTCAAATCTCCAAGCCTTTAAACCTCCCACACTTCCTACCTTAATCAAGCTACAAAGTCTCAACACTTAGACAACACTCACGGCTCTCTCCTCTACACATGCATATAATCATCCTCTCAAGGCTTAAGGAAAGACTTGGCTGTGACTAGTGAAGAAGCAAGCAAGGACAAGTGGAACTTTGATGGAAGAAGAAGGAACTAGTCAAAGGAGGAGAACAAAAGTGAAGAAATTGAAAGCTTCGGATGAGAGAAGATTGATATCTTTCCAAAGCTTTCCAATATATATATTTTTAAGTATCACAAGGAGGAAAAATCGTGGATGATGATGAAAGAAGACAAAATCCATAAATCAAAAGGACACTTGGCTTTTAAGTGTAATAAAATATCATTTATCCTAATCCAAATTAATTTAGTACTAATTCCAATTAATCTCTAATCATGGCACTAGAATATTATCCTAACCTCATTTATCCACTAATCTTATGCCATTATGCAGCCCTTTTCAGTACAAAAGGCTCACTCACTATCGATTGAATTTTCCGGTCCGGGCAAGAACCTCGAAAAATTCCAGAAAAATTTCCATAAATCCCTAAAAATATAAAACAATTTATGGCCCACTCCAAATAATTTTTTAAATACAACTATCATATCAATTTCACAAAAGGTCCCAATTCGACACTTATGCCGGAAATGTCATGAATGCATGTATACCGTGTGCATGTGCAAAACAATCATCAGTTATAGAGGCTATATAATGTATGTTCATGCCGCGTTATAATTCAAGTCTCCAACCCGTCCCAAATTACCAATAAACCTTTTCTATGGGAGATGGGATGTTACATGATGAGTCCAAAAAATCAAAGGTAACACTAGGAGACAATAAGAAGATTCAGGTTGAAGGCAAAAGTATTGTTAGCATTACAACAAGTCAAGGTGCTGCTAAGATTTTACAAGATGTCTTGTTCGTTCCTAGTCTATCTCACAATTTGCTTAGCATTGGGCAATTAATGATTTGTGGATACTCAATTTTATTTGATGATGGGTTTTGTACTATTAAAGATAAAGTTGAACAAGTCATTGCTAAAGTTCAGATGGCTAATAATAAAACGTTTATGCTGGAAGTTTCCATAGTTGAGCAGTATGCTATGATTGCTAGTGGAGATAATGAGACCATATTATGGAATTTACGTTATAGGCACTTGAATATTAATGGGCTGAAATTATTGAGTCAAAAAGAAATGGTTTTTGGTTTACCAACACCTAAAACTCTTGACTTTTGTGAAGGTTGTGTTTATGGAAAGCAGAGTAAAAAGTCTTTTCCTATAGGAAAGTCTTGGAGAGCCTCTAAATGTCTTGACTTAGTGCATGTAGATTTGTGTGGACCGATGAGTAGTGAATCACTTGGTGGTAGTCAGTATTTTTTGTTGTTTACAGACGATTACAGCCACATAAGTTGGGTTTACTTCTTGGGAAATAAATATGAAGCCTTTGACAGATTCAAGGAGTTCAAAGCACTTGTGGAAAAAAAGTGGTCTTTTAATAAAGACACTGTGAACAGATTGAGGAGGTGAATTTGTATCAACTAATTTTAATACTTTTTCAGCAACAAATGGAATTCACAGGGATCTTATAGCACCATATACACCAGAACAGAACAGTGTAGTTGAAAGAAAGAATCAAACAGTAGTAGAGATGGTTAGAAGCATAATGCAAGCAAAATGTCTTCCTACTTCTTTTTGGGCAGAAGCTGTTGCAACATCAGTATATCTCCTAAATGTGTCTCCTACAAAAGCTGTTCTTAATCAAACACCATTTGAGGCTCGGATGGGTAGAAGACCAATGGTAAGCCACTTAAGAGTTTTTGGTTGTATAGCTTATGCCTTGGTTAAAAATCACTCTCATAAATTTGACGAGAAATCAGAGAAGTATATCTTTGTTGGCTATTGTTCTTAATCCAAAGCATATAAGCTATATAATCCTATCAGTGGCAAGATTTTCATCAGCAAAGATGTAGCATTCAATGAAGATGCTAAATGGATTTGGAATAAAGAAACTGAGCAGCAACATCTTCAAGTATTTGAAGATAATATTGCAACACTGCAGGATTCAAGAACAGTAACTTCTAGTTCACTAGATACTTCTCCTCCTACAAGCAATGATTCATCACGATCGAGTTCATCAACTGAAACTCCTCCAAGGAAATTCAAATCCTTGAAGGATATTTATGATACTTGTACCTCTGCTTTACTTGTTTCAGATCCTAATTGCTTTAAAGAGGCTGCAAAAAGAAAGGAATGGTGCAAAGCTATAGAAGAGGAGCTAATGGCTATTCAGAAAAATTAGACTTGGGATTTGGTAACTTTGCCAGAAGGAAAGAATGTTATTGGGATCAAATGGGTGTTCAAGACAAAGTATCATGCAGATGGGAGCATCCAAAAACATAAAGCAAGGCTTGTGGTAAAAGGTTATTCCTAACAACAAGGAGTTGACTTTGATGATACTTTCTCTCCTGTTGCTCGCTTTGAAACAGTAAGAACCTTTTTAGCCTTAGCTGCTTAATTAAATTGGCCTGTGTACTAATTTGATGTTAAATCTGCTTTTTTAAAAGGTGATTTGAAAGAGGAAGTTTATGTCTTACAACCTGAAGGTTTTGTAGTTAATGAAAAAGAAGATAAGGTTTACAAGTTAAAAAAGGCACTTTATGGCTTAAAGCAAACGCCGAGGGCATGGTACTTCAAAATTGATTCTTATTTTCAAGAGAATGGTTTTGAAAGAAGTAATAATGAGCCCACTCTTTATCTAAAGAAAGAAGGTAAAGATTATTTTTTGATGCTATGCCTTTATGTTGATGATATGATCTATATGGGTTCAAGTGAATCTATTGTTGTTGAATTTAAAGATTGGATGATGAAGAAATTTGAGATGTCTGATTTGGGTCTGTTGCATTATTTTCTTGGTCTTGAGGTGAAACAAGGAGTTGATGGGATATTTATTTCACAAAAGAAATAAGCGATGGATCTTTTGAAAAAATTTAATATGCTGAATAATAAAATTGCTGCTACACCTATGAATGTTAATGAAAAGTTGTGTCGTGATGATGGTCTTGAATTGGAAAATGCAACATATTTTAGAAGTCTTATTGGTGGTTTAAATTACTTGTCTCATATAAGATCGGACATTGCTTTCTCTATTGGAGTTGTGTCTAGATTTATGCATAAACCAAGCAAGCTTCACTTTGGAGCTGCAAAGAGGATATTGAGGTATATTGCAGGAACAACAGGGCATGGAATTTGGTATTCAAAGGTGTCAAATTTTAGATTAATTGGCTTTACTGATAGTGATTGGGCATGTAGTATTGATGATAGAAAAAGTACATCTGGTTTCATGTTCGGTATTGGGTCTGGTGCAATTTCATGGAGTTCGAAGAAGCAAGAAGTGATGGCCTTATCAACTTCAGAGGCTGAGTACATTCCAGCAACTTCTTCAGCTTGTCAAGCAGTTTGGCTAAGAAGACTACTTGCAGATTTTAATCAGAAGCAGATTGATGCAACAGAAATATTTTGTGACAATAGATAAACTATTGCAATGACAAAAAATCCAACATTTCACGGTAGGACCAAGCACATCGACATCCGCTATCATTTTATTCGAAGTCTTGTCTCTACTGGAGAAATTACTTTGAAGGTTTGTGATACAAGTGAGCAAGTTGCAGACATTTTCACAAAGTCACTTTCGCAAGAAAAACATGAGTTTTTTAGAGAACAACTTGGAGTTTGCAACTTTGAATCAAGGGGGAGTGTTGAAACATCATTCAAGTCGTGTGAAATGGTTTGACCGAATATTTAGGAAGTTGTTATTTACTTTATTTAATTAATTATTTAAATAACTTAGTGGAGTTAGTGGATAGCTGGGTGCCTAGTCTTTAGCTTTTTCTGTTACAATGTATGCTTATTTAAAGGTTTTTTTATTTGCTTTATGTACACAGCACATTACAATTAATGAAAAGTTTCAAAAGTCTTTTCCTCTGTCTTGCGTGTTTTACATACTCTGCATACCTTAACTGTCTTTTTTTTTCTACTTTAGCTCTCTGTCATCCAATAAGACCTGTACATTAATGGCTAGTTGGAGCAAACGCTACAAGCAATTGTCAAAGTGAAGTTGTTAGGTATATTGCTGGTGCTTGGTGTGATCCAATCCAATCCTAACTGTCAAATTGCTTATAGTAGAAAAGAGAGATTTTCCACAGTTCTGGGTAAACCAGTAAACCTTAACATTGTCTAAAATATGCTCTTTAAGTACTTATATTCCTTCACATTCTTTCTATTTGAACAAAGTTGCCTAACGTCAAAAAGAGAACCAATAAATCATTTGATTTCTGAATACATCATTCTACTTGTGATAATTTTTCATTCACAAGCTCAACAATTACTAGTAAAACATAACAAGTATTTTAGGTAATGTACAAACAATGGCATAATCCATACAAATGACTTTCAACATAGAAAAGATTTTCAAGTCAGCGTCATTGTTTATCCTGGCAATTTTGATTATCAGATCACCACCTCTCTTCCCTCTTTAGGTTGTGTGTTAACGTTATGACATATTTCAATACTGAATAAATATAAAGATGTAGGAGTCTTCTTAAGTTATAAAAAGAAGACTCATTCACCTATGTTAGATATCCCAAAAATTGCCTATCTTTTATTTAGGCAAAAAATTTCTCCATTCTTTTATAATATTTCACTTGTATTATTTCTTGAAAACAGTGAAACATCAATTTAGTAATGTCCAAGGAAGTAGGCATAATTGGCTTGTGTTTTTTATTTTTCTACTTAATAGCTATTGTTAGGTATAGTTGTAGTGAAGTCTAGGAAAATTTTGTTTAAGAGGTTGAGTTTTAAGTAGGACCATTTGTGACCTTTTCAGTCTTTCCTAAGAATTTACTTAGTGTGATTTTTTAGTATAATTTTTCACACTCTATTCACCTAGGCAATAGTGCTTAAGGTGAATTTGTTATTATTGATGGAAATTAACCAAAATTTCACAACAATTGGTATTAGAGTCAAGGTTTTTTGTTAGTATGCTTTGTAGTTGTAGCATGGTCTGACCTTCCACATCAGAAAAGATTTTTCCTTAAGCCATTGGCATTCTTCGTTGACAGGTATTGAATAGAAATTGTAGTAGAGATGATATAAATTAGAGATATGATCGCACCAACCACAT
This sequence comes from Erythroxylum novogranatense, assembly GCA_029891385.1. Taxonomy (NCBI): domain Eukaryota; kingdom Viridiplantae; phylum Streptophyta; class Magnoliopsida; order Malpighiales; family Erythroxylaceae; genus Erythroxylum; species Erythroxylum novogranatense. Next base: position 96,482,403 of record CM057227.1, on the reverse strand, counting down.
CGACGACTTCTAGCTTGTCTATTCTAGTAAGGATTGCTGTGAAAAATGCAAAATTTGCAATAGAGATTTTTGATGATACTAGTCATTTCTGCATGTGACAAAGTGAGGTTCAAGATGTTCTTTTTTAGCAAAGTCTTGACATTGTCATTGAAAAAGAAACCAGATGATGTTGAGGAGAAAGATTGGAAGATTATAAATCGTTTATCATGTGGTATAATTCGATCGTGTCTTTCTAGAGTGCAAAAGTATGCTTTCTTGAAAGAAACTTCTAAATTTAAACTGTGGAATGCGTTTGAAGAGAAATTTTTGAAGAAAAGTAGTCAGAATAAGCTCCATATGAAGAAGAGATTGTTTTGTTTCTTTTATGTTTTGGGTACAATTATAAATGATCACATTACCAGTTTTAATCAATTAGTTAATGATTTAATGAATTTAGATGTGACATATAAGATGAAGATCTTGCTATGATGTTGCCAGGATCCCTTCCTGAGGCGTTTGAGTTTCTTGAAACTACTATACTTTATGGGAAGGTTGTTGTGTCTCTTAGTGAAGTTAAAGTTGCTTTGTATAGTCATGAATTGAGAAGGCAGACAAAGAAAGAACGTATAAGTGGAGCAACATAAGCTTTGATTGTTAGAGGCCATTCACAAAGCCAAACTAAAGGAAAGAAAGGTAAATCAAAGTCAAGGCTCAAATTAAGCAAAGATGAATGTGTCTTTTATTAGGAAAAAGGACACTCAAAAAAGGATTGTCTAAAGCTGAAGAATAAAAACAAACCTGATAAGGGAAAGGTTATTGTAAATTCAAATGTTGCTGAGTGTAAAGATGCAGACTCAGATCTTTCATTGATTGTTACATTCTCAAAAAGGCCTTTTAGTCCATAGTTGCTAGATTCAGGTTGTAGCCATCATATGTGTCCTAATCGAGATTAGTTCTCTAATTTTAGAGAGCTAAAAGATGAAGTTGTTTGCACAACAAATGACAATCCTTGCACAACAAATGGGATCGGTTCAATTTGCTTAAGGAATCATAATGGAACAACCAGGACTCTGACAGATGTTAGATATGTGCCAAGTTTGACAAAGAATCTTATTTATGTGGAAGTTTTAAAATCAAAAGGCTACACTATAAATGCAACAAATAGAGTAATGAAAGTCATCTCTGGTGCACTTGTAGTAATGAAAGGAATTTGAAGAAATAATAACCTGTATTATTACCAAGGTAATGTAGTTATTGGAACACCATTAATAGCTTCTACTATTGATAAAGAGCTAGAAGCAACCAGGTTGTGGCATATGCATTTGGTACATGCAGGTGAATTTTTTTAAAGATATTAGTAAATCAAGGATTGTTGAAACGAGTTTAGGCTTACAAATTAGACTTCTATGAGCATTGTGTCAAAGGGAAGTAGACAAGAGTGAAATTTAGCACTGCAATCCATAATATGAAGGGTATTTTGAATTATATTCACTATGATATGTGGGGACCTTACAAACAATTTCTTTGGGAGGAAAACACTATTATGTGACCTTTGTTGATAATTTTTCCCCAATAGTATGGGGGTATACTATGAACACTTAGGATGAAGTGTTGAAAGTTTTCCTTAAATAAAAGAAAATAGTGGAAACTCAAACAGGCAAAAGGATCAAGCATCTCTATACAGATAATGGTAGGGAATACATGAGTGATTCAATTTTCAAAGTCTGCAAAGATGAAGATATTGTCAAGAACTTCACAATCAGGGATACATGGCAACAAAATGGGGTGACAGAATATATAAACCAGACATTGCTGTAAAAAGTTCAGTGTATGTTGTTCACTGCTAGGTTTGGCATCGAATTTTAGGCTAAGGCTGTTACATATGCATGTTATCTCATCAATCTCCTTCCATCAACTGCTATTGGTGGTAAAACACCTTTGGAAAAAAGGTTTGGAAAACCTGTTACAGATTCTGATTTCTTATATGTGTTTAGCTCTACCACATACTATCATGTTAAAGAGTCAAAGTTGAATCCACGTGCAAAGAAAACAATTTTCATGGGGATCACTTTTGGTGTGAAAGGATATCGTCTTTGATGTCCAAAGATGAGAAAGATAAGCTTTAGTAGAGATGTCACCTCTGATGAGTGTACCATTGTGAAAAAAGGTGATAATTGAAGGTGGGAAGTAGACTGATGGTACTCCACAACAAGTGGAGAGTGCTTCAAAACAGGTGGAGTTTGAAAGAAGAATTATAAACCCAGCAATGAATGATGAAGTAGATGAAGACACTCCTATAATAGAAGAGGGTCGAATGAAGAAGAGGTTCAAGCTCAAGAACCTCCACAACAACAACACAAATCTATTGAATTAAGTAGGCAAAAATGAAGAATTCAAAGACTTTCTCGCTTTGATGACATGGTGGCTTATGCATCTCTAATTGCAAATGATGAAACTCCTACCACTTATCATGAAGCAGTCCAAAGTTTTGAAACAGATAAGTGGAGGATAGCCATTAAGGAAGAAATAAATTCCATTCATAAGAATCAAACATGGAAGCTAGCTAGTCTCCCAAAGGGAAACAAGACAATTGGATGTAAATGGATATATACAGAGAAAGATGGATATCCTGACAAGAATAATGTTTGTTACAAAGTAAGACTGTTGGCTAAAGGCTATGCTCAGAAAGAGGGAATTGCTTATAATGAAAAATTTTCTCTAGCTGTAAAGCATTCCTCCATTCAAATTTTGTTAGCTTTGACAGTTTGATATGAAACTAGTTTAATTGGATATAAAAACTGCGTTCTTACATGGAGACTTAGATGAGGAAATCTATATGACTCAGCCCAAAGGTTTTAAAGTTGCTGGCGTTTTTACGTGGAGATTTAGAGGAGAAAATCTATATGACTCAGCTCAAAGGTTTTAAAGTTGCTGGAAAAGAGAATATAGTGTGCAAGCTTGAAAAATTGTTGTATGGATTGAAGCAATCTCTGAGGTAGTGGTTTAATCGATTTGACAAGTTATGATGGGGCAAAAGTACATAAGAAGCAAATATAATCACTGTGTGTATTTTTGTAAGCTACAAGATGGATCCTACAACTATCTTCTCTAGTATATTGATGATATGCTGATAGCTTCAAAGAATAAAAAAGAAATTGAGAGATTGAAGATTTAGTTGAATTAGGAGTTTGAAATAAAGGATCTAAGTGAATTCAAGTGAAGCCAAGAAAATTCTTTGCATGGAGATAAGTAGGATAGAAAGTTGGGGAGATTGTGTTTGACTCAAAAGCAATATATGAAAAAGGTACTACAACATTTTGGCATGAATGAAAAGTTAAAACCTGTTAGTACTCCGCCCACTCCTCATATAAAGCTCAGTGCATCATTATCTCCAAAGAAAGATGCAGAACGAGAGTACATGACTAAAGTATCATATGTAAATGCAGTTGGTAGCTTGATGTATATGGTGAAGTGTACAAAGCCTGACATTTCATAAGTAGTATAAATCGTAAGCAGTTATATGCATGATCCAAGCAAGGAGCATTGGCAAGCCGTGAAATGGATTCTGTAGTACACTTTGAATAATATAGATATTGGATTAATGTTTCAGAGGGATGAGAAAGTTGGTCATTGCTTAGTTGGATATTGTGATTCTAACTATGTTGGTGTTCTAGATAAACATCGATCAACTACTAACTATGTGTTTACTCTTACAAAGGCACCTGTCAGTTAAAGGTCTACCTTATAGTCAACAATTGCTTTGTCGACTATAAAGGTAGAGTAAATGGCAATTACAGAGGCTGTGAAGGAGGCAATTTAGCTTCAAGGATAGCTTGATGAATTGGGAATTGGACATAAGCATGTTAAAATACATTGTGATAGTCAAGAATGCTATTCATTTAGCAAAGAACCAAGTTTATCAAGAAGGACAAAGTACATTGATGTTCGTTATCACTTTGTACGAGAGGTTATGGAAGAAGTTGGAGTAGTAATCCGGAAGATTAATACCACTAACAATCCTGTTGATATGTTGACAAAGGTGGTGACTGCAATCAAATTTCAACATTGTTTGGACTTGATCAATATTGCTAAAAATTGAAGATGGACACTGTAAAGTGCATTTGAAGACACTACTAATGATGAGTTTTGTGAGAGATTTGAAGATGTGAAATATGTCAAGGTGGAGAATTGTTAATGTTATGACATATTCCTCTATTGAAGAAACCTTTTGACTGAATGTTATATTATTATTTAATGTTGGTATATCTAAATGTTTATAATGTTGATTATCGTTTCATTTTAACCATGAATTGGTCAACTGTTTACTCTGTGACGCTCATCTTTTGTTTCTTTGGTCTCCAAATTCCTAGGTAAATATAAAAAGAAGACTCCTTCACCCATGTTAGATATCCCAAAAATTGCCTATCTTTCTTTAAGTTAAAAAATTTTCCTCTCCTTTTGTAATATTTCACTTATATTATTTCCTGAAAAATAGTGAAATATCAATTTATTAATGTTCGAGGAAGTAGACACAATTTGTCCAACCTCGTTAAATTCTAGTGTTCTTTATTTTTCTATTTAATAGCTACTGTTGGGTATAATTGTAGTGAATTATTGTACTATTAAATTACATGCCTAGGAAAATTCTGTCTAAGAGGATAGGTTTTAAGTTGTACCATTTGTAACTCTCCAGTCTTTCATGGAAATTTATCTGGTGTGATTTTTCAGTACAATAGTTCACATTCTATTCATTTAGGCAATAATGCTTAAGGTGAATTTGTTATTATTGGTGGAAATTAACCCAAGTTTCAAAACATTGTGTGCATCCCTTGATTCATGCATAAATTTACAATTGTCTCTATAGTAGCATCTTCCCTGAGCATGATATTTTTATAGTTGCAGCTTGTGATAGCCTTGTCTGTTGGCCCCCATATTTTTTTCTCTAGTTAAGCATAATTTAAATGAATTTTGAGGTTTTGATGGATTTAATTTTTGGACTTATTATTACGTTAATGTTAGCAAGAGTATATGACATGGGTTAATTGAATTAAAGTGTTAAGGTAGTAAGATTTGTTCAAGGGTATTTTTGGAAGATCACTTAAGGATGAAAGAACCTAAGCTTATAAGGAAGGGCAAATTGGGCATTTCTCAATCATTAATGGCAAAATTGAAATAAAAAAGTGTTGGCTTGCTTTTAAGGAAGAGGCAAAAATGTGAATTGAGAGTGAAGAACAAAAGTAGAAGAGAGAAAGAAGAGGGTTTTGGTGGAGAAGAGAGGAAAGAAAGAAGAAAAGCTAGGTTTTGATTTTTCTTAGTCCTAAAGAGTGCTTTTGAAGTTATTCAAGGAGGGAAAAAGGAAGAGGAGGATTAGAGCTTCCATTAGAGCCAACAATCTCACTATTTGGTGAAGATTCAAGGTAAGGTTATTCTCAATCTTTTGTATTTTTGAAAGGGTTTTAGTCCATAAAGCTTAAGAAATGTTTAGGTTTTAGTATTCTAGAATCAATTTTAGTGAATATGTCTTATGGGTTCTCCAATTGGAATTCCTATTGAATGGGATTGTTGTCTTCTATTAAAGGAAAGCAAGGAAGGCAAGAGGAGCAAGGGGTCAGGTCTTTTTGAACAAGTATTAAGTAAAGAAGTTCGAGGTGGGTACATGTTTATAATTGAGTAATAAGCCATGCCTATGTTTTCAAAAGCAAGAGAAGTAAATGTTTTTAATTGTTTTATAAATGTTGCATGATTACTATTTGAATGATATGAGAAATCTTTCTATGTTTGGTATATGGATTTTGGTAATGAATTTCAAAATGAAGAAGGAAATGCATTGAAACATTTTATGTTATGCCTTGAAAAATGTCATGGCATTTTGTATAAATGAAAAGATTATGAAAGCATGAGAATGTGAAAATGCATGGAAATGAATTGAGCATAAATTTAATTGTGTTTGGGCAAGAGAGGAACGTTTCATTAGTCATGTGCACGTTGACCTATAGCCCTCTCCCGGCTGCCCGCTTGAGGCCACAAAATCTTGAAAAATCAGACTCATTTTGTTCACGAAGTAAACTTCGGTTTGTTTGTTTCGTTCTACGAAACTCTCGAGCCATTTGTTTGTGCATTGTATATTTGGTTTGTTATGGATAGTGTATAATGGAGTGTTATGCTTTGATGGTTAAATGTATATGCTATGTTTATGTGATGATGTTTTAATTATGAGTTTTGAACTATAATTGTAAATTGGTTAAGAACTATGCTTTTCATGAATTCAATAAAATTTTTTTGTGAAAAATGAATGGTTTTGCTTATTATTGATTATAAACTATTACCCACAAGCTTTTAAGCTCACCACCACTCTCCTTCCCCTATTCAGGTGATGAGCAAGAGACCGAGTGAAAGAAAGTCAAGACATTACTCTGGATTTGCATGTTTTGTTTTGTTTTGGAGTAGTTATGTAAAACAAGGTTGTAATTGCATTTTGACCAATTATTAATTTGGAGATTTTGGAATATTAGTGTAGTGTGGCTTGGAATGCCATTAAAGCTTTGCAAACTCTTATTATATGATGTTAATGAAATATGGATTTGTGTAGGGATGATTGTTAAGCTGAAATGTGAATTTGAGTTTGAATGGTTGTTAAGTTGAACTATGAATTTGTGTATGGATGAGATGGAGTTGAATGTGATGAGCCGTATGAATTGATATTTGAGAATTTAATGAAATCAATTTGGTAGTTGAATTGTTATGAATGAAGTTGCGTTAGAGGAAGTGAATTTGGGAAAAATTTCAAGTCTTTCGGTGAAAATTGTGTGTTACTTTTAAGGGAAAAATTGGATTAATTTAGGAAGAATTAGATAAAGTTGTCTTAATTAAAGTTGTATCTTATCTTTCTAGCTTTCCAACAGTATAAAGTACGAAATTTTTGGACAATGGAATTGAAAGATATGATCATTAGAAGTTTGTGATGTTGTTAAGAGGGACATTCAAGACAACTATATTGTTTTGAAATTTAGACCCTTATAGAGGTAGAAATTGTTTTTATGTTCTTCATCAAAGTTGTAGATCTTTCTTTTAGCTTTCCATTGATATAAAATTTGTAAATTGTGGAGTTCTAGATCAAAAGTTATGAAAGTTTGAAGTCGAGATGTTGGTGAAGAAAAAGGGTCGCAGGTCCACTCGAATGTCGTGGTCGTGCATGCGCACGATCACAACTTTGAAGGACCACCAAAATGTCGCGGTCATGCATGCGCATGATTGCGACTCTGCAAGACCACCCGAATGTCGCGGTTGTGTATGTGCACGATCGTGACTTCCCTATTTGTTCAGGGAAGGCTATTTTCTGAACATACTTTTATCTTTTAATTATAACTTCTTCTCTAGACCTCCAAATAATCTGATTTTTAGATCATTGGATTCATAACACATTTCTCTATTTCTCTATAAAAATTTATAGCTTTTGGTATTGATTTGAAAAAGATTAATCGAATCAAGGTAAGGGTATCAGTTGGAAGACCATGAATTGGATATTTTCATTGTACATGTTTCAGTATTTTGATGATATCTTGATCTGTAAAGCTCCAAATAAGATTATTCTTATTTCTAAATAAACTAGAGACATAGAGATACAAAGTATCTGAAGGATTCAAATTTTAATTTAGTATTTAAGACTATCAATTTCATGATTGAACTTGAGCATAATGTACTGTTTTAGTCTAAGAATAGCCTGAAAATGTTTGAGCTATAACTTTTATATTTTTAAACTGAATTGAATGATTTTGATGTCATTAGAAACTTAAGACAATGAAGAACAAATGTTTTGAAGAAGCCAAATTGAAATTCCGATTTGAAGTTTCCTAAAACCTGTTCTGAAATAGGAGAAATGAGTTCGTTTTTGACAATTGACTGGTGTGGGCACGCCACCCATATGAGATGATAGCTAATGAGGGTTCATTGAAACAACCCTACAAGGTAATACACTGTAACATCCCATCTCCGATGGGAAGGGTAAAATGGTAGTTTGGAATGGCATATGAGTGTGTAAACGTATCTCGGCATGGTCATGCCTAATATGGCCTCCATATATGCATAAATTGTAATTTTTGTATATGCACATGTTTGTACATGCATTCATGACATTTCCCAGCATATGTAATTATTGTGAAAAATGTGTTATTTGTGTTTGAAAATCAAATTAGAGTGGATTTTTGTGTGTTTTTCATTTTTGTGGAATTTTAGAAATTTTTCTGAAAATTTTTCGGGATACTTTTCCAAACCGAAAAATTTACAAGTGACAGACTGATTGGATTTTCGGTACTGGAAATGACGATCCAATGACACTGGAACATTAGGGGCATGATTTCAGGATTTATTACTTTGAATCATTAGAATTTGGAGAGAAATTGGACTAGAAATTAAATTGTTTTGGAAAGGAAATAAATGAACCATTAAAAACATGACAAGTGGCAAGTGACATATGTCACTTGCCTACCTAATCTTATGTGTAAGTGTTGCATAAACATCTACCTTTGGGAGGCTTCACGATGTTTCCATTTTGAAAAGAGAAAAAGGGCTTTTAAAGTGAGTTTTTTTCCTCTCTCATCTGATGGAGCTTCCTCTTCTCCTTCATTGAATTTTTCTCCCTCTTTTTAGCTTAATTGCTACTCACCTCCATCCACACAAGAACCCCTCCTATGGTATGTGCTTCCTCTTCCTTTGTCCACAAAGAAAAATCCTAAGCTAAGCTTTGAGAGTTGATGGTCGTATATGATGGGGAAAGTTGGAGAGATTGGGAGAAGTTAGGAAGATTGGAAGATTGAAGCTTTAATAGGTAAGTTTTGTGTTTTATGGTAGCTAGAAGCATTCCTTATGATGAATTGTACATTAATTACTTGAACTTGTGGTTAGTGTAAATGGGTAGATTATTTGCTTGGTGAATTTATGGGTGATTGAGGATGACGTTCAACATGTGTAATGTGTGAATTGTGTGTTTTGAAGTGGTTTTAATGACGTTAGATGATTAATTCTTAAAAGGCAATGATGGAGCTTGTGTGCTGGAAATTTTATGGTTAAGTGTTCAAGTGAAGATCTAGATGAAGTTGTGGCTGAATTAGTGACTAAATTGGATGTTTATTGATGTAAGAATGGTGTTAGAATGAAAGAAGTTGTGTTAGATATGAAATCTGGAAAATGTTACTTTGTGTAGGTTTCAAATTTTTGGTCATAACTTTTGATATGGTTGTGCTATTGAGTTCAGGTTTGACTTAAATTAAACTTAAGAAGCATGGCTTGAATTCATATGAAGGAAGTTTTGTTCAATTATGGTTTTAAAGGTTTTAAATTTTGCTTGGAAGTTGAGATATGTGTGCTGGATGAATAGTATCCGGATTTTGGTTCCATTATTGAAGACCTAAAACTTTGAGAATTTTTCTAGGAGAAAGGAGACAGATTTTGTGAAATTAGCCTTCATGAAAGTTGAAGATTTACTTGCTAGCTTTATAACGCCACTAAGTATGATATGTTTCGATGTGTCGATTGAAAGTTATGGTCTGATAATGTTCAAGTGGTAATTCAGCCCAAATTGTGTTTTGGTGTGCAAATGCTCTAAGGACATAGATTTTGTGCTTTCTGTGTTCTGATATTTATTTTTGACTGTTAAGAATGAAATTGGCTCAAGTGACCTTCTGGAAAGTTGAAGAGGATTGTTGTAGCTTTCGAATGAGGTATTGTATGCGAATTTTGGATGTAAGGATTGTTAGATATAAAATTGTAAAGTTTTGGCTATGGTTAGGTTTTATGCTATTTTAACAAGCTTAACAGGGCAGCCAAATTAATGGGTTAATTTGAACTGGTTAGTGATAGAATTTGTTTCTGAGTCCTTTATGAGAAGTGTAGCTTGTTTTATTATCTTTTCAGTGATATAGAGCTTGTAATTTTTTGACAATTGGTTAGAAAGTTATGAATTTTAGAATATTGTATATTGTTCAGGGTGACACATGTGGGCAGAAGCTTTGCTTGAGAATTTGATTTGGTTAAAGATGGAATTGGCTTCCAAGTTGTTCATGAAAGTTGTAGAATTTGTTTTTATATTTTGATTGACATAAATTTTGGAATTTTTGGCAAAAGGAATGAAAAGTTATGATTTTTGCAAATTGGTATACTGTTTTGTTAAACATTGTGTAGGAAGTAACTTTGGTTGCATTTTTGACACCCATAGAGATGAAATTGGTTTTTGTGCCCTTCATAAAACTTGTAGATCTCTCTTTTATCTTGAAATTGATACCAAGTTTGTCCAATTTAGAGTTCGGAGTAAGGAGTTATGACCTGTGAAAGTTGGGATATCGGCAGAAGAATTCAGTGGGTCACTGTAGTCGACTAGGTCGACTACAACCCCTGACAAGTCGACTTAAACATGTAGTTTTCCTGAACTGACCTCTCTCCACTCTTTTGCTTATAACTTTTTCGTCCGACATCCGATTGACCTGATTCTCGAGGCATCGGATTCGTGAAACATTGAATTTCATTTATTTATAAAATTAGGTATTTTTAGAGCTAAAATTATCGGGAATTGGTTAGGTCGAAGTAAGAGGATCGAGTAGTAATTTTTCTGCTTCGTGTTTTATCAATAATTGGACCTATAGAGGTCCAAATTGCGTGATTTTGGTGCCTATGATTTCCTAAGTCATAGGAGAATCTTTTGTGATGTGAATTATGGGATAATGCTGGGAATGTCACGAACATGCATTGTACACATTTTAATTGCTACATGTGCATTATTAAATAGTCCTGATTGTGCATTTGGTAATAGCTGTATATTTTGAATGTTATAGAGGCACATTTGAAACGTCAGCATACGGACGTTGCCGAGACTTCCAGGCATTAGCTCGGAAGCTATAGGTGAGTGACCTAGATGGTTTCTTACTTATCATTGGCTTATGATTATTTGATTTTGATTATGTGGAGGATAACGGTGGGATATTGTATGTTTGTGAACTCCGGAGACAGAAGGTCTGGAGTACTTGGAAAGATATGGTATAGAAGTGTCATGGGTACGTGAAATTTTCATTGTGTTTTAATGTGAAATATTGTCAATAAATTGTCCGATTGTGATAATTTGAAAATGATTGTGATATAGGAATACGTGAATAAAGTGATTGAAATGTAGCATAAATGAATACGTGCATGATTGCAAAATCAGTTAATGATAGTTGTGACCGGAGCAGCCACAGTTTCAGAGCTACAAGCTCAAAGATTAATGAGCCCTTAATGGACAGTTTCAGAGTGACAAGCTCAACGATTAATGAGCCCTTAATGAGACAATTTCAAAGCTACAAACTCAATGATTAATGAGCCCTTAATGGGATATTTTCAGAGCTACAAGCTTAACTATTAATGAGCCCTTAATGGGACAGTTCCAGAGCCTATGGCTCAACAATTGACGTGCCCTTATGGAGACAGTTCAAGCGATCGGTCACAACACTGAAATAAATTGAAAAAAAATGTTACATGCTGCTTTTGATTTGATCTATTTGGTTGAGTGAAAGGCAAAATGTCATATACTGATATGATAATAGTCATGGGGTACTTCTGATTGTGAATTATGAAACAACTATATTATGCTTGAGTGTTTAGTGAATTCAATTGGTTATGGATGCCTAATCGTATGAAATGTATTTAATTGTCTATGCTTAAGTAAAATTGTAAAATGTGGTCAAACATGCAAGAATGTGAATATCGTTATGTGAATTGATGTGTTGAATAAATTGAGTGAACCATCGATGATGGTTACCTCACTGAGTTCACAAAACTCACCCAAAAAATTGCAATTATTTTTCAGGACTCAGAAGAATACCTCGTTAGACAACGGGCGTATAATGCTAGAAGAAGTCGGGATCAGTTCGTGTCTGCCTTAGTGTCTAAGAAAAATTGTACTTTCTGAATTTTTTGTACAAATGATTAGGTCATGTTGTAAAATTAACGGGTTGAACTAAATTGTATTCATGAATAGGGCCTCCGCGGCCAATGTACTTATTAATGATTGTATGTAAATTGTTTTCTGCATAATATATATATATGTTGTGTATGTTTATGTTTCAAAAAAAAAATTATACCGAGTTTTTGACTGAGTGATATAGCACGCCACCCTCGCAGGGCACGGACTCGGATATCACCATCGATGTCTGGTTCGGGTCATACGGGAGTGGGGTGTTACATACACACACTCACGTCTCATGATTTTTAGAGCAAGAGTTGGGTTTCGAAAACGAGGCCAACATTGTCTATAGGATAGGTTTGTCAGATGGTGATGGTTCAAGCTTTTTAATGGCTGCTGAGCTTTTACAGTTCTTAATGGTTGTTTATGTAGTGGACGACTCTTAGGATGATGAAAGCCAGAAATCCCATATTGCCAACCACTGCATCGTTCATGGAAAGCATAACTGCCATTATTGACACTATCAACACTCTGTTTGTGAACTTCATGGTCGTTTAACTTAACTGAGCCATAAGTAACCTGGTTGAGATTATTACTTCTCTATGACTTTTTGGACTAAGAAGCTGGAAGGTTGAAATTGAGTTACCAACTGCTGAATAGATGTATTTTCTGACCTTACATTCTAGGTTTCTCAACGTCAATTTGAGTAACTGAATTACACATTTGATCTCCCATGTTTCTAGATTCAACAGAAACACTTAACAGTCAAGATTGGGAAAATGTTGTTCCCACATTGATAAAGATATAGGACTTTTGAGGTTGGACAACTATTTGTTGCACTTTAAGAGCAAAACATGATTGATGAGTTTGAACTCCCATATTATCTGTCAAATGGGGCAAAATGTTTTCAGGATCCTTCTTCTTTTGAGCCTTGTAACATATAGAAAATTGCAAGAGCATTAGAATACCTAAACTAGCTTAGCAATTGCATTGCACTAGTTTGCCTAAAACTTGTTAAGTGAAGATGATGTCAAGTGAAACTAAAACAGATAACCTTATTATCTCAGTAATTTCTTCTTCTCTTTCTCCTAGATTTTGGTTTTTCTATCTGACCTAGCAAGAGAACCCCTAAATTTCTTTTCTATAATAACTTTAAATCTTTCATCTTCATCTTCCCACATCTGAGGAGAAAATAACGGCAACTCGGTAAAATTTTCACCTTGTGCACACGAAAGGAAAGCAATCAAATGACAAAAAAGGAAAGTCTTTTAGATAAACATGTCTTAGAGTTCCCATTCGATATAAGCTTCGACCCTTTATTATCAATGGGTGATGTAGAGGCAGTGGCATCTTCCCTTTGTTCCAAAGGACTTCTATCTGTTCATAAACACCAAAAAGTTAGTAGTCTACAAGATATTTCATCTGAACTAAAATTTCCAAGACCAAGTAAAGGGTATTGCACCAGATAGATCGCCTTCAAATTACAAAGAGCTGGAAACAACATTCCTACTTAGTGGCATATTATCATTTAGTCACTTCCATTTAATAGTTTACCCATAAAAAACCATATTATAATTTGAAGAAAATGGTACAACACTGTCTACATAAGCCACGAAAATTATATGCTTCAAATGTATCCAACCATTTCCAACAATACATAGATGCCCTTTAGTGGTTTGGTTTTTTTGCATACAGTGGAGTTGGTCGAGCAATGATTTCTTTGACGACGGCCTTGGCATTGACAAACTTAGGGAATTAGGTTAAAGGTCGAGCAATGATTTCTTTAACGACCGAGTCTGTTGTTTATTTGTTGAAACGACATCGTTTTAATAATTAGACTGACTTATGCTAACTACGTTGATGTGTCTGATTAATGAGAGACCCTTGACACATGGCAGTGCCACGTCAGCAAAAATAACGATAAGACTAATGTCAGGCTAGAATTAAAAAATTAAAAATTTAGGCATTTTATTACTACTTTTTAAAGTTCAAGTTATAATTGAAAATTTGATGAAAATTTTGAATTTTTTTGGTAATTAACTAAATTCTTAACTTCAATTAATTGAATTTCTCATTTTAATTATAATATTTTCTTTCATTTCCTATGATCCTATCATCCTTTAGTAATGAATTTAGTTTCAACTTATTTATTTTATCAATATATTTACGTTTTATATATTCATTTATTATAAAATCTCAATTTTACTACTAAATTAAAATCCATAACTACTTTTTCAAGAAAAATTGAAATTTGTAACTTTAATTAATTGAATTGATCACTGCGATTATATAATTTTCATTTCCTATAATCCTGTCATCTTTGTTAATAAATTTAATTTCTTCTTATTCATTTTGTCAATATATGTACATTTTACTTATTCATTCATTATAAAATCTCAATTTTATTAATCAATAGAATTTTGTATCTTCAATTACTTGAATTTATCACTTTAATTATGATTTCTTCTTTATTAATGAATTTGATTTCATCCGTTTTATATATTCTTTCGTTGTAAAATCTTAATTTGTATAAATAAGTTGAAATTTGTAACTTTAATTAGTTGAATTGATCACTTTAAAATTTTATAAAAATTTCAAAAGATAAAAAAATTATTTAAAAAAGTTAGGGCTTTCGGCCCATCCCATAAACATGAGCCTAGTCTGGCCCACTACAATCCCTAATAGATCTCAAATTAGAGATCATTTTTGCAATTTTTTCTTTTAGATTAAAATATTTGTAATCTATCTATCAAAAAGTTTTAAGAACTTTAGTAACGAAAATATCAATTTTCTTGTTGATTTTAATATTAACAAATTAATAAATCATAAAACATTTTATTGAAAAAGAAATATTTCTTGATAGATATAAGGATGACAGTCTTGGTCCCCTGATTTTGTCCTAGGTTGGCTAGGTCACGGGCTAAGACTAACTGACCCATGGCTTGAAGAGAAGGTGCAAAATGATGTCGTTTTTTCAAATTTTTTAAAAGTGATGGCCCGGCTTGAGCCCAGCCCGATCTGTTGCCATCTTATAATAATATTAATGGCTCAACCCAGTTTTGGCTCGTGCTCATGCTCTTAATAATAATCTTATAATAATAATCTTATAATAATATTAACGCCCATGCTCGGCCCATGGCTGGGTCAGGCTGACCACTTTTGGCTCGTGGCGTGGTCAACCCGAGCCGAGCTAAAATTGACATCCCTACCATCCCAAGGTAGATAACTAGTATTATATAAAACGGTTTCACCAAATAGTTAAGTAGGTTTAGTTAAGTAGCTTAAAATTTTAATTCCTATACATGTTATCTATCAATAATTAGTGCATCAATTCTTATTCTATCACAAAGGATATATGATATAATTTAGAGATAAAATTTCTCAATGACATAAAAAGGAAATAAGAATAAAAATTTAAAATTTAACATATCTTAGTTACTTTCTCACAATTCTTTAATATAAAAATATTTTTAACATTCGATTTGCCTTTAATATCTTTATCAAAACATAATTTCATAATTTCACATCTCGATCGATATTTGTGATCATGAGCTTTTTATATAAAAATTCACTAGGATTTTTCCAATTAAAAAGAGTGTATGTGGCTTCTAGACTTGATAAATTGTTCATAAATATTAGTTAAAGTTTCACACAAATGCGATATTAAATATGATTTTGAAATGTCTATCTTATTATTATTTAATTAATAAACTATATTTAATTTTTCATTTTCTCCTAATCAAACTATTCTTTTATAGGTAAAAATCCATGACTTTATCTTTAACATGAAATAAGTACAACTGGGTATAACAATTATGAGTTTAACAATCAAATTAATATATTCACTTTTAAGTTAAAAAATTGCACCATTTGACATTTTAGGAGTTTTCTTAAAAAACATACATGATTTGTTAGTGAATTTATATAAATGATCCCTAACTAAATTACCTTTTAGTGAGCATTAAATATACAGTGTCAACATGATTTTAACACACAATCATTACAACCAATGCCACAATTAACCAAATAAATATATATAGCTTTAAAGCATGTGTATATAGTGGGATTAAAATTAAGATACCTCCTTAAGATGATGGAAGTTGATTAGAAAATACAAAAATTCAGTAGATTGATGCAAATAAGATAAAGCACAATGGAAGAAAGCAATGCTCACAATCTTTTTTTTTTCCACAACATACCACTATTATGGAACAAAACATTTAGGGGAAAATGTTATTTTCTAGTTGGCCACAAGTCTAATGGGTAGGTTTAAGTAAGACTGGAGCATGGACCTTAGAGTCTATAACATAGTTAGCAATTTAATGTCCACCTTAAAAATCTCATTGGGCATTGTGGTTTATATCAAATTGGTTAGTTATTTTGTTGGAAATAATAATGAAACAAAAGTGAATGATTTTTTGTTCTCAGTATTTATTGATTATACTAATGTAGCCTAATTAAAAATTAGAAATTGGATTATGGCAAAATTTTGAATACATAATTGTGATGATAAGTAAGGTTTTTAAGGAGGAAAGTATATAATTAAATGAATGAAATCTTTGAAATTGTTAGCTAGAACTAACTAATTTAAATGAAAATGTTTTTTTAAATTCTAAACTAAGGTTTTAAATTATAACTTATGAAATATTATTGTCTAATTTGAATATGAATAGCTTAATATTACTAAAGACTATGTTAATATTACCATGAACACATCTATAATGATTATATAAGTTTAATTAACTTTGCATGTGAAAATACAAAATTGAATCATATCTCACATGCTCTATTTAAACTAAATATGCACTGAATTTTTAATGTGAAAGTGAATATCAAAAAATAAATTTGGTAGTATGCTCAACTTCTATTTTATTTCATTGTGTTATCTTCCATAATCCTATTCTATTCTATGAGATTAATTTTATATAAAACAATATTTCATAATAAAATAGTGAAGAAAATACATAATAATAGCGAAATAATGCTTGATACATCGCTCTCAAACTCAAGTCCCACCCCATAGTCTACAATATCATTAACAAATAATTGAAAGTAGTGGCGACTTAAGCACTAGAAATTTACTTAAGGTGATCCTCGAGAATTGGAAGGCCTGGTTTTGTTGGGAGTGTGGGCTTGGACAATTAAGGCAACTTGGGACTTCGGCTTGGGATTTCGCAACTCTGGTTTTGGCAAAGTTGGGACTTCAGTTTTGGAATTTCGGCAATTCAGCAACTTGGGACTTCGCTTTGGAATTTCTCGCAACTCATGTTTTGCGGGGTTGGGACTTGAGTTTTGAATTTCGGTAATGTTGGAACTTCAAATTTGGGAAGTTCGCGATTCGAGTTTAGTAAAGTTGGGAGTTCGGGTTTTGGAAGTTCAGTAACTCAGTTTAGGAATTTTTGTATCTCGTGCTTTGGAAGCTCGGTAACTCGAGTTTGAATTTCGTATCCGGGCTTTGGAAGCTCGGTATCTGTGGCAATGTTGCTTCGAGAAGATTGTGGGTGTTCACCGGATAGCATATGAGTTTGAACAATGACAAGTTGAGCAGCAGAGTAGTAAGATTGTGGATGGGAAGCGAAGATTGGCCATAGCTTGGAAGCGTAAGAGGGGAGAGAACGCAACTTGTGAAATATTGATAATAGTGTTTCTTGTGATTGTTGTTAGTTCCAATTGTGGTGGGGTTTTATTGATTTGGGAGGTGGAAAATGGTAGAGACCAAATGTAGGTTGGTAAGAATTTTGTTCATTGTTAGCTCAACTCCTCACACCAATTGTATCATCGACTTATGGCGGTTCGCCGATCATTATGTTCTACGGTCTAGCTACTTTTATTGTCTATAGTTCCACGTGTGATTAGTTGGACTCCTTCAAACTAATTAAGTTGGCGTGACGGTTGCTAATTTTCAACTAGTTTGTGTCGATGTAGCAAAATAGGCATGTCATTATACGTGTGTTGGAACTAGCTCCATTATGAACTAATCTTAAAGTGTTTAATCTTTTTTATTCACTGCTTAATCTTTTACAATTTTTATTGAATGACCAATTTTTAAAACTTTAGGGTCTATTTGTTTCTTGTTATGGTTTTATTAAAAAACTATTAAAATACTTATTGTCGCAATTAGTTGTTTCTAAAATTAAAAAATACAATAATTTCACAAAATAAAAATATGATATTTTTAATATTTCACAACAGGTTTTTCTTTAAAAATAAATAAATAACAACATACTCATTTCTATAGTAAAATAAATAAATAAATAAATAGAGAAAAAACAGTAGAAGTACAAAGAATTTTCCTGTGGAAACCTGAGTGCCAGGAGAAAAACCTATAGGGCGAAGAGAGCCCGAAAACATGCTCCATGTCAAGGAGAAAAATTACAACTGTTTTTTTTTCTCTCTCACACAAATCTCAGGACTAATGAAAAGTACACGAATAGATGTTACAAAGGACCCCCGAGGGGGTGTTTACATAGTAGTATAATCCTAACGTAGAGAACTTACATAGAATAGGAACTTGAAAATAGTGTCAAAAAGAGGAAAGAAAACTTACATAGAGTAGGAATCTACACAAAGTAGGAATCTACATAGAGTAGAAATCTTGAAAGCTTGGGTTATTATCCCAACAAATCTCCACCTTGACGTAAGATCGAAAGTAGGAGCTCTCTTCGTAATAAGCAAGTATCAAGAATGTCGGCTAAATCCAGGCAATGCTTGAACTTAGCAATAAGTAGTGGCTTCGTCAACATATACCTTCTACCACCTTGGGAAGCAACTCGAGAGGAACCTATAGATCATAATGAATTTAATCCAGATTAACTTTGTAACATCTCATTACCGACAGGGAGGTTAGAATAGTAATTCTGAGTGGTCAATGAGCGTTTAAAAATGCCTTTACATGTTCATGCATAATCTAGCATCCGCATACATATATGAATAGTGAATTTTGCACATGAAAATGACTGTATATGCATTCATAACAATTCCCGGTATAAGTGTTAAGAAATGTGATTTGTTTATATGAAAATTTGAGTTGGAGAGGGTGTTTGTGGTTTTCGAATTTTTTGATAATTTTAGAAATTTTCTTTTCTTTTCTGAAATTTCGAGGTAATTTCTAGACTAGGAAAAATGCCAAGTGGCAGAATAATTGTTTAACGGTAGTAGAAATTACTGTCCAATGGCAATGGAAATTTAGATAAATGATTTTTCAGATTTATTAACTAGAGCCATTGAAATTTTGGGAAAAATTTTGAGTAGAAATTGAAATTTGATTGAAAAGAAACCAAGTGAGTGCCTAAAAATGAGACATGTGGCAAGTGACAAGTATCACTTGCCTAATCATGTCTTAAACCATGCTTTTATTAAAATAACCCAACCCTTTTGGAGTCTTCCACGATGCTTCTCCTTTTAAAGGCTATTGGTGATTTATTTTGGTTTTTTCTCCATAACTTTCGTGGCTTCTCTTCTTCCTCTCTTCTTCTTGATCTTTGACCATCTTTCATGCTACTCTTTCACCTTGCTTTCTCTTCCATTTTCACTAAAAACCCAAGCCTTTCACTCTCAAGATGATGATAATCGTGGGTTGTTGGTGAATTAAGGAGATTTGGTATTCTTGAAGATTTTGAAGAATTGGAAGCTAAATTAGGTAAGAATTTTGTCTAATATCATGAATTTTTAGTTAAATGAAGCATTTGTGACGTTATTTGAAATTAATTTCATGGAATAGCCATAGATATGAGGTGGCATAAAAAAGTATTAATGATAACATTATACGTCATCTAGCCAATTAAAAGGCATGGAAAGACTTTGACTGTAAAATGTTCATGGTTGGTCGGGTCTCGGACCAAGACTACCCGACCTGTGGTTTGAAGAGAAGGTGTAAAACAACGTCATTTTTCCATTTTTTTTAAAAATGATGTCCCAGTTCGAACCCAGCCCAACTTATTGCCATCTCATAGGAATGTCAATGGGCCGGCCCGTGGCCTAATGGGACATAGGCAAGTCGGGCCAACCCAACCAACTTTATATTTTTCTAAAAAAGTAAAAAATGATTGAGACACGAGTCAGGCTAGTTCGAGTCGACCGTTCTAGGCCGTGGTCGGGTCGGCTAACCACTTTTGGCCCATGGCTAGCCAATGGCCCGCCAACCTAGGCCAAAATTGACATCCTTACCATTCCAAGATAGATAACTAGTATTATATAAAAATTTTAACCAAATAGTTAAGTAGGTTTAGTCATTATTTTAGCTTAAAATTTTAATTCCTATACATCTTATCTATCAATATTTAGTGTATCGATTCTTATTCTATCATAGAAGATTTATGATATAATTTAGAGGTAAAATTCTCAACAAACATAAAAAGGAAATAAGATAAAAAATTAAAATTTAACACAACTAAGTTACTTTCCATAGTTCTTTAATATAAAATTATTTTTAAAATTGATTTGCCTATAATATCTTTAACAAAACATCATTTCATAATTTCAACTCCGATATGATATTCGTGATCATGAGTTTTTTTAAAATTCACTACGATTTTTCCAAATAAAAAGAGTGTACGCTTCTAGACTTGATAAATTATTCATAAATATTAGTTAAAGTTTTACACAAATTTGACATTTAATATGAATTTGAAATGTCTATCTCATTATTATTTTAATTAATAAACTATATTTAATTTTTCGCTTTCTCCTAATCAAACTATTCTTTTATAGGTAAAAATCCATGACTTTATCTTAACCTCGAAAATAATTACAGTTGGGTATAACAATTATGAGTTTAACAATCAAATTAATAGATTCAGTTTTTAAGTTAAAAAATTGCACCATTTCACATTTTGGGAGTTTTCTATAAAAAATCTATACATGATTTGTTAGTGAATTTATATAAATGATCCCTAGCTAAATTACCTTTTAGTGTCTTTATTAGAAAAATATATTGTAAAATTGTTGAAGTTCCACTTTTTCTTTAAATGCTTCAAAAAAAATCAAAATTCTCATTGATGAGCTTAACAAGACGATAATAGGAAAAGTCATTCAATTAAATTGATGAGCTATTTGTAGGTACCCATAATTGCAAGAGTAAAGGGCCTATAAATAGTAGTATGGATTAATTAAAGTAGTTTTGTGTTAATCTTGACAGTCAATTATGAAATCAACACGTCCTTCATAATTTTTTTAATTTATTGTAAAATATGGCTCTTGTACCATATAATGGAATATTTTTCATTGAATCTCAACCTCTTTATGGTAGCATCATTATTAAAAGAGAGAAGAAATAAAAAATGATACATCTACCAAATCAAGCTTGTAAAAGTTACCACACAAAGTTTGTTTTCTAATCAAAATAGAACCATGGTACAAAGTTTCCTTTCTAGTCTAGCTGTATGCTTCTTACAATCTTCCTTTTGTGCCTAAACTTATGGTAGTAATTGTATTCTTGAGAGCATTAGAAGCTAAGGTCACTCCTTATTCATTCCCATTATTGAATTTATTTTGTTTCTTGAAAGGCTTATTGTTATTAATATTCTTTGGTAGAGGCTTCCTTTTTTAACTATTATTGTTTTGATTTATAACCATTACCACACTTCTTTCCTTTACTTTCTTCATGTCATCCTCGTTGACAAGATGATAGTCATCCCTTTTATGGTCCATTGATTTTTCAAAGCATTATAACTGCACTAACTAGAGTCAAACTAAAACAAGGGAGTCTTCGTGATGAACCACTCAATGTAGTCTTTATAGCAAACCACAATCTTGTTAATATGATCTCCAATCCCATTAGCACCGTCATAAATAGTGGAATGAGGTTTCTCAAGATCTTATTATTATCATTCTTAAAGAAATTTTTGTATTTCTTTTTTATGACTTCGGTATATTCCTTAGCATTTTCAATCTTTTGAATACTATCAGGAGTAGAGTCCTCCATATGATACCTCATAATTATCAAATAACACCAATTTGAGTTCTTATAGTTATCATAAAACTTCTAATCATTAACAAAAGTCCCAAAAAATGAGTTTAGCAGGCGAGTCCTATCTGAAGATTAAATCTAATTTCATGATCATTAGATTCATCACGAGAGATTCAATATATTGTTTATTAATTTTCAAAATAGGAAAGAATTGAAGATTATTTAAGGTTGAATGAAAACTATAATAAACAAAAATAATATAGATAAAAATGATAAAATAGCTCGAGCCCGATCTAACCCGATTCATCTCGATTCGAAGTCAATGAGCTTAGTCTAAATTGACCGAGTTTCAAGTTAGATTCAAATTTTTACTTATAAGATTTTTTGAACTTCAGAGTAGGATCAAGCTTAGGCTAAACAACCCATCTTGACCTAAAGCCTAAAGGCTAACTATATTAAAAATAATATTACTTTATTTTTAAACCAAACTACATTTTTTAATAATAAAGCATATTTAAGATAAAGGATCCAAAGACCAACTAAGTAAAGTTAAGCCCAAAAGCTCAATCGTTTAGAAGATTTTAATTTAAATAATGGCCCAAATGCTTTATTTATGAAATTAAATTCCTCCTCCTTGTCTTTTCAGCTTTATTATGGAGGTTGGGAAATGAGATCTAAGATGCTTTGAAGGTTGACGTTCCAGTGGCTCCTCTATAACAAATAACATATACATATATCACAATTTTGAACAATCATAAGTGTTTAATAATGCACATGAATGAGATGAAATATGTACAATGCATATTCATGACTATCCCGGGTATCAATCCATCAATTTCATCACAAGACATTCAACTATCAAAACTCACTTAACTAGCCTCATTCTGTGGGATTTAAACCTCCATAAACCATTTGAATCCAATTTCATAGTCCAATGAACCATTTCAGATCTTTATCCAAACTCTAACTTTCGGGTCCACTGTTCATGTTTAATTAAAAGGTAAAACTTGCATAATTCGAGCCTACTTTCTCTTAGAAAAGTGTTCCTCTATCTTTTATCTTTCCATTAACACCAAAATCACTCAATTTGGTTGAGTAGTTCCAAAGATGTACCTCAAACATTTTCAGACTGTTCCTCTCCAAATCAGTGTATTATATCCGACTTCCATCCAGTAATTGAACACCTTATAGACCGTATCAAGATTCAGATCCTTCATATAATTTGTAGCCCTATTACTCTAGTTCACTACAAATCAAGAATCACCTCAATTGGAATCCTATAGACCAAGATATCATCAAAATACTGAAACACATTCAGTAAAATATCCAATTCATACTCCTTCCACCTGTACGCTTACTTCGATTCAGTCAATCATTTCCAATTTAATACCAAAGACCATAGCTTTTTGTGTAGAGATAAATAAATATGTTAGGAATCCAATTCTTCAAGAATCAGGTCATTTGGAGGTCTAGAGAAGAAGTTATGACCAAAAGAGTACAGCTTGTTTTTGCGTCTCAGTTCTGCGTCTACTTTTATGCGTCTACTTTTATGCGTCTGCTTTTATGCATCTGCTTTTATGCGTCTGTTTTATGTGTCTGCTTTTCTGCGTCTGCTTTTATCGTCTCGCTTATGCCTTTTATTATCCTCGCTTCAGGTTCCGCTTTTATGTATCTAAACGTCTCCACTTATAAGACGCATAACTTTTGACTCCGATGTCCAAAATTTACAAAAGTTATATCGTTGGAAAGATAAAAGAATTATCTACAACTTTCAAGAAGACAACTTTGCCAGAATCTATATTAATCAGGTCCAAATTTCCTCCTGAAGTTGGAACATGAATTTTCGCTCAACTCTCAACATCCTGTACCCAGTTCTCAACTTCATGACAACTGTTGAGATTCTTAGAGACAGAACTGAAATTCGATGTCTTCATACGAATTGTAGCCATATATTCCTAGTTTACTCCGAAATAAGAATCATCTCGTTTGGACAACCAAAGAAAAAGTTATGGCTAAAATACTGAAACATACTCAGTGAGAAATTTTCCAGACTTTCTAACTTTCAACACTTTACGTCACCAAACATCAAAAGTTTTCTCAAAAACTAATTTAACACTATAAATGAATTTATTTCTCCCCAACTAACCAGTATTTAAGAACAAACACATGAAGTACATTTTTTTTCATGCAGATGACAGTAATCTATCAACTTTATTTCACAAATCCCCAACAGTGAGGGATTTCTCTAACACTTACCTGCTGAAAACTCCAAAATCTTCAAGTACTAAATTCTACACGTTTTCGTACTTCACTGAGTGAAATGATCAGCTTCTGGTTTTTCCTTAGAGTAGATGACACAAATGGCAAAGTAAGGTTGGTGAAAGAAAGGAAGAACAAAGAAGTCCCTTAGAAGATATTTTGCTGGAAAACTCTGTGTTTTGAAGAGAGAAGTTTTAGAAAGATGAGAATGAAGAAGGGACTTTGACAAGACTTAACCTGTCAACTCTCAAGGAATAGAGACCTACTTCTAGCTAGATTACAAGGTCTAAGTGACACATGTCACTTTCTTAATGCTTAAACTCTAACTTAGTTTCTTTGGAAACTAACTCCATTTAGTTCCCCTCTTTCCAATACAACAATCATCTTTACAACCCAACTATCTCCAAATCTTTATTTAATTTATTTCTTGTTTCCTACTATAAATATATCTCTCTCAATACTCCATAACTTCACCAACATATACAAATACAATAATTCCACCAAAATTCAAAATATCAAGATTTCACTAACCCATAAAATTTTCAATGTAATAATATTCAAGATTCTCAAATCATTCCAATTATACCCGGAATTATTCATGAATGCATGTACAATGTGCAACAATTAAGTATAAATATGTAGCAAGTTATGCATGAACATGTAGAATACATCCCTAACTCTCATTAGTCACTCACATTTACCATCCAACCCTTCCCTCTATTAATGGGATGTTACAATCAAGCTTAGGCTAAACAACCCATCTTGACCTAAAGCCTAAAGGCTAACTATATTAAAAATAATATTACTTTATTTTTAAACCAAACTACATTTTTTAATAATAAAGCATATTTAAGATAAAGGATCCAAAGACCAACTAAGTAAAGTTAAGCCCAAAAGCTCAATCGTTTAGAAGATTTTAATTTAAATAATGTCCCAAATGCTTTATTTATGAAATTAAATTCCTCCTCCTTGTCTTTTCAGCTTTATTATGGAGGTTGGGAAATGAGATCTAAGATGCTCATTTATATTCCTATATTAAAAATGAAAAGATGAGAAGGAGAAAATTGATTTTATAAATAGAGCATTTAGGTCTTTGCCTAAATCACAAAATCTCCAAAGAGTTGGCTTCTAGGCTTGATTTACTCTAATTAGGCTATAGAATATTCAATTTATTTTTAAAATGGTTAGACTTTTGGCCTTAACGAGTTTAGACCATTTAATATTCATTTTAAAGGCTGGGCTTTTAATTGTAACTCAATCATTTAAGACTTGACTCAGCCTAAATAGGTCTAATAAATCCAAATTAGGCCTCAATAGCTCAATTGGGCTACAAGTTGGACTCAAGATTTTAAAAAAATTTCACTATTGCTAGATCTTAGCCCACCTGTTATTATTCCAAAGTATGCATGTACAACAAAGGTGTTAATTTTTAACTTTATTAAATGACCCACAAAAATGTGATTATTAAATGTTAGAGTTCACTAAACGTAAAAAATGAACTCATTCATAGATGAGAGAAATATATTAAATATCACAACTAATTCATCAATTATCTTTAAAAGTATAGTAAAACTATATCAGTTGATAATATTCAATAAAAATTTATTCACTAATGAAGTATCCTACTAAACAATAAACTCATCGATGGGATAATTTCATTAATATACAAATTTTAGCAAAACAATTTATCAATATTAGAAGAAAATAATAATAATAGATATTTGAATATCTAGAGTCACTACAACAATTCAGGGCAATTCGCGACATTTTTTGGAAAAAACGTCGCGAATTGTTCGTAGTTTTCGTGATGTTTTAAAAATGTTACGAAAACTACTGAGTTTCCGCGATGTTTTGCAATAACGTCGCAGATTTGTTAGACCTTTTGTGTAGTTTTAGCAGGAAAACGTCGAGAAAAATAAGCCTTAACGTTTTTATAGAGGAAACGTCGCGGAAGGCTGACCTGTTGGTTTGAGTTCTTCGTCGAGCAAGACGACGTCGTTTAGTTTAAAGGCCAAACGACGTCGTTTGCGTTTGACTACTGAGCCCCACCTTCCCCAAACGACATTGTTCCCCTCCATTCCTAAGTTATTTTTCGTCAATCCCGCCTGCTGCTGTCACATTTTCCCTCTCTCTCGAGCCACCTTGGACCGTTGATTTGTGTTCTCGTTGCTGAAGTTTGCGTGGGTTGTCGGAGTGCTGTTGTCTTCTCGGAGTGCTACTGTCGGAGTGCCGGTGTCTACCATTGGTGGAGGTAAGTTGTGTTTGACGGTTTAATATGATTTTGAGAGTGTTATTGCATTTGTTTTGATTATATGTAATGCATTTGGATTTGTGTTGTATTACAGTAGTTAATTTGGGTTTGTATGGTGGAGGTAAGTCATTAAACATTTTGCCTTTGAAGTGTTCAACGAAAGTCGTTCAGTAGTTTTCTTAATGTGATTGGGATTGTTTGAACAACTGGCGTAAAACATGTGGGATAACTAGTAGGTGATTGATAACTAAATTAAATTCTCCATAGGAAAGCCAGTTGTTACTTCAGGAACTGATTCTTCTGTCGATATAACTTACTATAGGTTTAAATTGAGGAGATGCAAACACCTAGGTATTTGAATGAATTGATTCCGAGTTTAAGGTTCCAGTTTCATGTATCAGAATTTTTAATTGCAAGATAAGTAAATAGAGCTCTTGTCAAGGTTATATTCTAGACCTAATATTTCCGTGAATGATATTAAGGATCTCTTCAATATGTCAAATGGCTCATTATCTACAACTCATAGTATTAGTCAATCATTAGTAAAAGCATGTTTAGAGATTTGGAGTTCCTAACATCTATTTTGGTACTTAAAACTCAAATTGTTATTGAAAAAGGGTGGTGATTTTGTTCAATATTTTCATATCAATAGTAAAGAGAAATAGGGACAAAGGTTGCCCTTACCTTATCCCTTATTTTCTTTGAATAAATAAGATGGCTCACCATTTATAATCACTATAAAGGTTATCGTAGTTAGGCATTTAGTAATCCATTCTAAAATAACCAAAAGCTTGGACAACATCTAATATGAATTCCCAACTAATTGTATGAAAAGTCTTAATGAATTTAATTGTAATTACATAAATCTTAATCGATTTGTTGCTAGAGTGACCCATAGAAAACTCTTGAGCTATGTAAATATTGTCTCTTATATTCCTACCTTTAACATATGCTCCCTCACAAGCATTTAAGAAACTTTTGAGTGTATTTTTTACCCTCTTAGCTATTATCTTGAAGATAAGTTATTAAATGAAAACGTAACATGAAATTGGCCTGCATTCCTTAAGATTTTCTAGAATTGGAGTCTTAGGAATTAGGCTGACAAATGTTTTGTTTAGTTCAGAAAAAGACATTTGACATCAAAGAACTCTTAGACAGTATTATTGATGAATAGAGAATCAATGAGGCTCCAAGTGGACTGAAGTGATTTAGCACTAAAGTCATCTAATCCTAGTGCTTTGTTATGTTTGAATAAGAAAGTAGAAGATCTAATCGCCTTTGGAGTAACTTTCCTTGTAAGTTCCAAAGCCTTCTTAGTGGAGATTGTGCCTCTTAGGATGCTTGGACATTTTGGGGAATTGATTTATCCTTGCAACTTCTTCCAAATAGGTTTGCAAAGTAACCTTAAGCCATTAATTTCATATTGTCCTAATCCTTTACCACTGTACAATTTAGTGCTTTGAAGCATAATATGTTGGCCTTATTCCTTCTCCCCTTGATTATGTTATGAAACGCTTTGAAGAACATGATTGTTAAGATGGGATTTGACTATGTTTGTATAAAGAATGAAAGGCCGGTTAATATAGTGTGCAACAATATGGATGAAGAATATATGGAAGCCTTACATAAGATAATTTTTTTTTAAATAAGACATTCCACGATTCTCATTTTAAAATAAGACATTCCACGATTCTCATTTTAAAATAAGATATGTGATGTTAACGATAAACTAGTTCTTACCGATTGCTTATCGCTCATAGTTTCAAATTTAATCTTCTTGTTGTGAATAACTAATAAACTAGTCCTTATAATCATTCCACTATTAATGAAGCAACTTATTTCCTCAATATACTTGATAATTTCAGTAAGTGCACATGGACTTACTAAAATTTAAATCTCAAACCATATCTATTCTTATGTTCTTTAAAATGTTTAAATTTTAATTTAAATTATCAGCTAAGATGATTAGAATAGATAATAGATTTGAATTCAAAATTTTTTCTTATTATTCCCTCTATCCCAATTTGGTATTATTCATCAAAGGTCTTAGGTTTAAACTCTTAAGCAAAATGACATTGTGGAATGTAAACATAAACACCATTCACAAATAGCCAAATTTGTTATGTTTCAATTAGGACTGCCTAAGAACTTTTGGACATACACTATAATGACTGCCACTCGTAATACAATCTTTAGTCTTCTTATTCTTATCAATCTCTTTAGTCACAATTAGCCAAATAGACATTGTGGAATGTAATACAATCTCTGGAAAACTACCGAGAATTCTTATCAATCTCCTGCCTACCCCTCTTCACTCGTAAACTATACTTTGCAATCTCCTTATTCTAACTAACTACTATGATTATCTACTGCTACGATTACCTTTAACTGAAATAAAGTTAATTGCCTTAATATTACTTTTAACAATTACCTTTAACAATTACATTTAACTGAAATAAAGTTTAGCAGCCTTTCAAAACAATAACCTTTCAATTTTTCTGAAGATGTCAACTGAAATTAGTATATCTGCAAAACTAGTTACAAAAGAAAAAAAGAAAGAAGATGTAAAAACTTTCTAGTGACTAAATAAGAAGTATACACTTTCCCATTCTCATGTTTTGAAGCAATTCCTTTCTCAAGTTTATGCTGATGATTATTGCACCTCTTTAAATTTCATCAAATCTCTTTAAATTTGCATTATGTTAATTATTATTTTGAAAATATATTACTTTAGAGATCTAGGTTTTAAATTTAATGTCTTAAAATTTCATCAAATCTAATAAAATTTACATTATGTTAATAATTATTTTGAACATATATGGGACAATTGAGGTGTATGTTACACATAAGCCCAACCTTCCTATTATGGCTCCAACTAAGGGTTGCATATAATAGGCAATAGTGGGGATTTGGGCATTGATGGAGATGTTGTTCGTGATGATGTAGTTATTGTTATTATTCCAACTTGTTGCTTGTGCTTTATGTGTGAATTGAATTCCCACTAACATAACATAATGTTGTCATGTTTATGTTAAATTAATAGGAAGTTTTTGGTCAATGGATAAGAGTTGGATGAACAGTGTTAGGGTTTCTCATGAATACATTGATGGAGTGAAAGCATTTATGAATTTTGTGGTGGGAAAAAAGGGCAAAGATTGTGAAATTTCATGCCCTTGTAGTCGTTGCATGAATTGTTATATTAGGTCTCAAATGAATGTCTGTGACCATTTAATGAGATTTGGCATGGACCAATCATACACTCGTTGGGTTTTACACGGTAAAAAGACAGAATATAGATTTATCCCTAGGGCAGAAAGGGTTGACGATGCAAATGTAGACATTGATGGGATGGGGAATGATATTAATGAGGGTGATGGTGATGAGGAGGATGATGGCATGCAAGATTTGCTTTATGATGTGGGTACCTTCGTAAATGATTGCCCAATTGATGAAGATGGAAGGAGTCGTCCTAATGGCGTCGGTGATTTTATAGGACAAGGCTTTCATGAATTATTGAGTAAAGCAAATGAAGAGTTGTACCCCGGATGTACAAACTTTATAAAGTTGTCCTTTTTAATAAAGTTGCTTCACTTGAAAGTATACAACAAGTGGAGCAATAAGTCATTTGACATGTTACTTGCTCTATTGAGGGATGTATTACCTCATTGTGAAACTTTGCCGAAGTCCTATTATGAAGCAAATCAATTTCTACGGAGCCTAGGTTTGGGTTATGTGTCGATACATGCATGTAAGTACGATTGTTCCCTGTTTTGGAAAGAGTATGGGGACTTGAAAAGTTGTCCCAAGTGTGGAACATCAAGATGGAGAATTAATGATGGCAAGGGTAAGAAGATACCATGGAAAGTGTTGCGGTACTTTCCATTAAAGTCCAGACTGCAACGATTATTCATATCAAGTAAGACCGCTGAACAAATGACTTGGCATAATGATAGGCCTAAAGGTGGCAAAAATACCATGGTTCATCCTTCTGATGGAGAAGCTTGGAAGAGCTTTGATGAGCTATATCCTGAGTTTGCCAGAGAACCACGTAATGTGAGACTAGGCTTAGCAACAGATGGATTCAATCCACATGGCAATATGTCACTTTCATATAGCGTGTGGCCTATTGTTCTTTTAGCAAACAATTTACCCCCTTGGATGTGTATGGATGAGTCATATTTTATGCTATCGTTGGTTATTCCAGGTCCGAAAGCGGTTGGTCGAGACATTGATGTCTATATGAGACCACTAGTAGATGAGTTAACTGAGCTATGGGAAGATGGTTTTGATGTATTTGATGCGGTAAAGGGCAAAAATTTTCGAATGCATGTAACTTTAGTGTGGACGATCAATGACTTTCCAGCCTATGGTACTGTTTCTGGGTGGAGCACAAAAGGCTATAAGGCATGCCCTGTCTGTAACACACACACTCCATCTTGTAAGTTAAGAAGTAAGATTGGTTACTTAGGTCATCGTCGTTTTCTTCCTTACGATCATCCATGGAGAAGAAGCAAGAAGTTTGATGGCAAGAGTGATCATCGATCTATACCTAACTTACCAAACGGAGATGTTGTGGTGGATCAATTATGTCATGTGGACCATATATGTTATGGAAAGCACCCCAGCAATAAGAGGAGAAGGAGATTGGAAGGAGAGTTGAATTGGAATAAAAAAGAATTCTTTTTGATCTACCATATTGGCATAAGTTAAGATTAAGGCATAATCTTGATGTCATGCATATAGAGAAGAATATTTGTGACAATATACTTAGTACTTTGATGAATGTTGAAGGTAAAACCAAAGATACAATCAAGGCTCGGCTTGATTTGGAAGATATGAATATTCACAAAGAATTACACTTGATAAGAGCTGCTGATGGAACTATTGTGGGAAAACCTCCAGCATGCTATACAATGTCTTTGGATGAGAAGAAGTTTTGTGAGTTTGTCAAGCAGGTGAAGTTTCCAGATGGATATGCATCAAATATATCTAGATGTGTTAAAGTTGATGAAAGGAAGATTAGTGGGCTGAAGTCTCATGATTGTCATATATTGTTACAAAGCATTCTTCCATTAGGGACACGTGGCCTTTTGAATAAAGATGTCACAGGTGTTTTACTGGAGTTGGGGGACTTCTTCCGCAGAATTTGTAGACGAAGTTTGCATAAGGATGACGTACAGAAGATGTGTCAGGAGATTATTTTAATCTTGTGCAAACTTGAAATGATATACCCACCGGCATTCTTTGATGTCATGGTATATTTGGCTATTCATTTACCAAATGAAACCTTACTTGGTGGACCAGTTGCGTATAGATGGATGTATCCAATTGAGAGGTATTCTTTAAATTTATCGTATTACTCTTAAAAGTTAACTAAATAGTGGCCTATCTAATTATGGTTAATCATTTGTTAAGATTCCTAGGTACATCAAGGATTTGTCGAAATAAAGCATGTCCGTAGGTCAATTGTGAAGCATATGTTATTAAAGAGTGCACGACATTCTGTTCAATGTATCTGAAAGGAATTGAAACCAACTTCAATGTGCCAGACCGAATCAATGATATGGTTGATGGTAGTGACATATCAGTGTTCTTCCAACAATGTAAGCTAATTGGGTATGGCAAAATAATTTCTCTTCCTACAAATGAGCTAGAGATTGCACATTGGTATGTGCTTATGGATTGTCATGAGATAAGTTCGTATATCGAGTAAGTTTTTCTAACAAACTATTCAATTAAGATTACATAATAAGTTGAGATAACTCATATAAAATGTTGAGCCATTGAAATTTAGAGACTGAAATTTGAACTGATTTAGGAGACCTATGTCTATAAATAGCTAGGTCTAAAATTTGGGGATTTATCCTAAGGCAAAAATCGTTTCTTCTCTTCTCTTCTCCATGGCGAGAAAATCTAGTGCTCGCCGCGACGAGCGCAATGAGACGCCATGGGCGGCGCCAATTTATTTGACGTCAAGGCGCTGCTTTCTTCGCCTCATGGCGTGCAGAATGAATTGTTACCCCAAGAGCGAACCATTTTATGCCGCAGCGAGAGCTTCTTGGCCGCAGCGAGGGGGCTTTTCTGATTGGATTGATTTTAGTTTATTGGGTATAATTTATGGTATAGACCTCCGATTGAGGTGATTCTCGATTCATTATGAACTAGGGAAAGAGGTCTACAATTGAGGATAATTATAGGAGTTGAAATTTAATTTAAATGGTATTGATTCATAGATAATAAGGTCAATTATGGTTCATAGTGTGACCTAAGTATTGAATTGAGACAATTGGAATTTTAATTGGGATTTTCAATAGAGGTTTTGACCCAATGGATAGGGAATTGCTATAGGGAGTATGAATTGAGGAAATTGATCTGAATTTTAGGACTGAATCAAATTATTGTCGATCAATTGAGCGAAGAGTTAGAATGGGACATAAGAGTTCTAAATTGGGTTTTAGCGCCGGGAAAATCGTGAACATGCATTGTACATAATTCCACTGAGACATATGCATTACTGAATCGTTTTATTGAGCATCTGGTAATGGGACTGTATTTTACTGTTATAGAGGCGTCGTTGGATCGTCCTTTCACGGACATTGCTGGGACTTCCAGGCAGTAGCTCGGAAGTTACAGGTGAGTAACCTAGTTGGTTTCTCAAATTCCTAATTGTCTAAATGCTCAATGTGAATTACTTGTTAATGTGAAATTGCATGATTACTGAAATGTACATAATCAAATGGCATGTTTCTCTTGTATTGATCGACTATTGCATGACACCGAGAAATGCAATCTCGGGCTTTTGTAGCCATACACCAATTATCGAACATCGCATTACATGCATAAATGCATGATCAGATAATGGATATGTGACCCAAGTTGCTATTATCACTGAAAAGAGCCTCGAGCTCGAACATCAGATCGACCGCCTCGAGCCCGAGGGAGAAATCCTCGACGCGTCCTCCACTGAATACTGACTGAGCACTTGGGCACAATACTGAATAACTGGAAAAGAGTCTCATATGCATTGTATGCACATGAATGATTGTTTTGAGACAATGACTGATTACGTGATGGCATGATTTATTGTAAATTGTTATTTTGATATCGCAAACCGTTATAAGCTATCAGAAATTGTTATATACCAATTGTATCTTACTGTGCGGTGCTGTACGCAATCTGCATAATGCATGGTTTGAGTGAACCATCGATGATGGTTTCTCACTGAGTTCGCAAACTCACCCAAAATTGCAACTTATTTTTCAGGATCGATAGAGTAGACCCCCAGCTCCGGAGATAGTCTTTTCCTACCGTAAGAAGCGAAGCCGTCAAGAGAAGCGATGGCACATGTGTCGGCCACCGGGGTTGGACTTTTGCGGATGACTTAAGATAGATGCTTGTATTAGTTTCCTTTTTGGTTTTGTTTAGGGGACTGATAGATTTGTCTATTCTGATATTGGATGACTGTATCGAGATTATTTTTTATTTTAAAATTTACTGATTTCTGATATATTATGATTTTTATAATTGCGATGCCATGTGGATATTAGTGGGAATTTTCTGGTAGTGCACCTTTATCGTGGGATACGTGTCAGAGCGACCTTCGGGCGTCCCGATGTGTACCCTACGGTGAGGGGGCGCTACATTAAGTGGTATCAGAGCATGGTTTGGCATCTTTTGGGCATAGTGTAATTTAGGCTTGAATCACTGTAAGAATAGCAGAACTGATCGGAAATTTCTTGTCTGTTTTAGGTCATCTGTCCTTGGAGATCGAGTTGAGTTACCAGCTGACTTGGAATCGGTAGGAGCTAGTAGGGAGTCTCCCCTGCCTCATTCAGAGGAGTTACCTCCTCGAGTTCCTGTGAGACGGGAACAGAGATATGATCGATCGCGTGGCGGGGCGGTTGACTTCTATGGCAGCACCGACCCTGCGGAGGCTGAGGGATGGCTAGAGAGGACGGAGAGAGTCCTCGATCAGATGGACTGCGACCCTGAGGAGAGATTCGATTATGCCGTCTCCTTGCTACAGAGTCCTGCATATCAGTGGTGGAAGATCGTCCCGCAAGCACCACCGTGCCTCAGATATCGACATGGGATGATTTTCTGAGGGCCTTCAAGGACAATTACATGCCCAAGGTTTATCTGGAAATGAAGTTACAGGAGTTCTTAGAACTGAGACAGGGACAGTTGACCGTGGCCGACTATGAGGTGCGGTTCAACGAGTTGATGGTCTATACTTCTACATTGGTTACTACTGAGGCTGACAGGTGTCGGCGTTTTGAGGGCGGACTTAATCTGGAGATCCGTACCCTATTGGCCAGGTCTGACATGGGTAGTTTTATTGAGTTGAGGGCTGCAATAGTAAGGATAGAGCAGCTACTGAGACAGCATATGGCTGAGACTGGTCAAGGGATCAGGACCAAGAGATCTAATGATAGACAGGGCAGTGCTGGCAGAGGGTATAGCAAGCGTCAGAGTAGGCCCTTCAGGTCCGCAGGAGGGGCTAGACAGACTGGTCATGGGCAGGGAAACAGTTTTGCACAGACTGGTAGTGGCGGCAGTGCCAGAGGTTCAGGGCAGTCTATTCCTCTATGTGAGTATTTTTACAAGAGGCATAGTGGAGAGTGTCGATGGCTGTCTGGAGCCTATTTGAGGTGTGGTTCGATGGACCACCTAATGAGGAACTGCCCAGAGACTTTGGGAGGCCAGTCTACTATGACTGGAAGATCTGGTAGTAATACCACGGTGCAGCAGAGCCGTGATGGTGGATCCGGATGGAGAGGCCGAGGCCGAGAAGAGGGATCAGCAGTGAGGTCAGAGGATCTGAGCAGTAGACAACAGTCTCAGGCCAGGGTCTATGCCATGACTCGGCAGGAGGCCCAGGATTCCCCGGATGTTATTGCGGGTATGCTTCTGATTTCTGGTTCTGAAGCATATGCATTGTTGGATCTTGGATCCACTTATTCTTTCATTACACCGCATTTAGCATGTAGACTGCATGGGAATAGAGAGAGGTTATAGTATGGGTTAGAGGTGAGTACACCTCTAGGTAGTACGACTGTATAGGGAGATAGATGTGATTTTGGGGATTGACTGATTGACTGCGCATAAGGGCTATTATGGACTGTTACACCAGGGAGGTTGTGAGGCCATCTGGCTCACCTAATGGATACCGGAGTCGATTAGATGATTATAACTGAAGAAATTAGCAATGAAAGGATAAACTGGAAATAAATTTGAAATGAATGAAAAGTCGTTATTGGGAGACCTGATTCTAGTGGAAACTTAAGTGTGAGAGATAGAATCACATCGAGGAAATGTGCATTATGTTAACGTAAGGAACCGACCGTAATAGGATTACTTGAATTGTAAGGAGAAATTAGTCATGAAATTGAGGGATTATTGGTTCACAAAATTTTATGTAGATGGTTTGGGAAGTACTAAGTTGATATGATGAATATGGAGAAAATAGTGTAAAGGAACTTGTGGCAGAATATGATATTTAGAAATTGAGAAATCATAAGAGAAATTTTCAATTCGAGTATTAATTGTATCGTTGTAAATTCGGATACTTTGCAATACTTATTGACGTGTCTCAATAAAGGTTATGATGCAATCTGTTGAAATGGTGTAAAGTAGTTTATGTGCATAGGGATAAGTATAATCTCTTGGACTATATTATAATTGATGACTGTAATTTATTGTGTTGGATATTGTTCTGAAAGCTTGGAGATACTAGTTGATGTAAACATTTCAGATATGGCTATGAATAAGCAAATTGATAGTGATCGAGGTATTAGTGAACTTGAAAGAATTGAAAAGGATTATGCATTTGAGGGTTTCAAAATTTAGCTAATGGTGCAATGTAATGTACTAAATAGAAATGCAATGGCTAAGGATCTTAATTTGGCCGTTAAGGCTATTAAATCTAGTGTAATATTAGCGAATCGTCGATCTATCTGGGAGGTAAAAGGAATGTATCATTATTAGTTATGGGAATTCTAGATCGTGGGTATAGAAAAGACGGGCAAAAAATTGGGGATTTAGAAATTGCAAACCTTATTGGGAAATTCAAATGGGATTCAACTTTTGAGGAAATGATATTTATGATCAGATTGTGAAGTATGTATTTTACCCACCAAAGAAATCTGTAGAGAAATCTCTAGGAACTATAGAAGTGTTGTGTTCCGAAAAGAGTGTACAGGAAGAGTTATAGAAGGTTTAGAGGAGAAATTGAATAGTTATTCGGGGGGATAACTAATGACGGATCGCCGAGGCAAAAGTGAGACCGATATTCGTAGAGTCCGCTGAGATTGAGGTATTAGTTTGGTGTTACCATTCAACAAAGGCATAAGGAGTCGATGGCAATAAGAAGTCGTTAACCCTACATTAGAGTGAATAAAGCCTGAACATAGTCGAAGACTATGATTGATTTGAGTTAATGATGATAATTGAAATGAATCAAAAGGGATTGAGCGATCCAAGTTAATGACAATGAGTCGAATCGATTAGGATCGTGGTTAATCTGATGAAATATTTCGAAGTGTGTAGCTTTGGCCAAAATGCACAAAGGAGATAAAGGTAAATAAGGAAACTAAATTGCTATTAAATGGCCTCTATGTGACCGCGTGTAAATAGATTGGTAAAGTGGTTTAAAATCTAAAAGATGGTTCGATTTACAAAGTGTTTTATGGATTTGGATTAAGAAACAAAGGTTAAGATCGATAAATGTGCTTCGAGTACCGAATGTGAGGATTTGCGAATAATTATAAGGAAATGAGTGAGAATCAGAATAGAAAGGAGCGGATTAATTCCCCTATCTTCCTGATCAATTGTATATGAAATTTCGGGGACGAAATTTTTATTAGGAGGGGTGAATTGTAACATCCTGCTATCAAGTAGCAAGGTATTATGGTAATATTAGGTTTCATTGCATTCACTGATTGAGCATGTTACTGGCCTCTAATTATAGAGGAACAGGTTTATTGCATATGCATTTACTCATAGGTGCATGCATTCATGATTTTTTCGGCATTTTAATTGTAAGTATGAATTGATTGGATTGTGAACCGGAAACTGACTGAACTGACTGGATTGTGATTAATTGAGAAATTAGGAGTAAGTGGGCTCGAATGACTGATTTAGAATAATCTAAGAGTGATTGGCTTTTGATAGTGGCTTATAGGAAATTTTCGGAAAATTCGGGAGAAAATGCCCGGACCGGAAATTTTGGAGTAACAGACTGATTGACTGTATAGTACTGAAAGGAATGCCCAATGGA
Source organism: Erythroxylum novogranatense (assembly GCA_029891385.1). Taxonomy (NCBI): domain Eukaryota; kingdom Viridiplantae; phylum Streptophyta; class Magnoliopsida; order Malpighiales; family Erythroxylaceae; genus Erythroxylum; species Erythroxylum novogranatense. Next base: position 96,444,803 of record CM057227.1, on the reverse strand, counting down.
AATGGGAAAATTAGAGTTATACTGTTAGGAAATAAAAATGTTGAGCCATTGAAATTTAGAGACTGAAATTTGAACTGATTTAGGAGACCTATGTCTATAAATAGCTAGGTCTGAAATTTGGGGATTTATCCAAGGCAAAAATCGTTTCTTCTCTTCTCTTCTCCACGGTGATCTTCGATTCCTCCCATCGGTGAGGTTCTTTGATTTTTCCTTGTGGTTTTCTCTTCATTATGCAAAGCTAACTGGTTTATTGTGATTGATGAAGGTTGAGAAGGATTGAGAGTGGATTATCGTTGAGTTTGAAAGATTTTAGGGTTTACGGAGATTTGAGGGATTTGTGGAACTTGATCTTCGATTGGTAAGTATTAATGACTTTAATGTTGTTATTAATGATTTCTGATGCATTTATTGTGTTAGATTGGGTAGTCAGGGTGCTAAATGTTGAGTTTATATAGCATTAATGGCGGAAAACGATCGGAGAAGAAGAGGAAATCCCCGCACGTCGCGACGTCTGGTGCGGCCTCGCCGTGACGAGAAAATCTAGTGCTCGCCTCGACGAGCGCAGCGAGACGCCGCGGAGAGCGTCAATTTATTTAACGCCGCGACGCGCTTCCTTCGCCTCGCGGTGTGCCCAGAATGAATTGCTCGCCGCGACGAGCAGTCTTCACGCCGCGGCGAGCGAACCATTTTACGCCGCGGCGAGAGCTTCTTGGCCGCGGTGAGGGGGCTTTTCTGATTGGATTGATTTTAGTTTATTTGGTATAATTTATGGTATAGACCTCCGATTGAGGTGATTCTCGATTCATTATGAACAAGGGAAAGAGGTCTACAATTGAGGATAATTATGGGAGTTGAAATTTAATTTAAATGGTATTGATTCATAGAGAATAAGGTCAATTATGGTTCATAGTGTGACCTAAGTATTGAATTGAGACAATTGGAATTTTATTTGGGATTTTCAATAGAGGTTTTGACCCAATGGATAGGGAATTGCTATAGGAAGCATGAATTGAGGAAATTGATCTGAATTTTAGGACTGAATCAAATTATTGTCGATCAATTGAGCGAACAGTTAGAATGGGACATAAGAGTTCTAAATTGGGTTTTAGCGCCGGGAAAATCGTGAACATGCATTGTACATAATTCCACTGAGACATATACATTACTGAAACATTTTATTGAGCATCTGGTAATGGGACTGTATTTTACTGTTATAGAGGCGTCGTTGGATCGTCATTCTATGGAAATTGTTGGGACTTCCAGGCAGTAGCTCGGAAGTTACAGGTGAGTAACCTAGTTGGTTTCTCAAATTCCTGATTGTCTAAATGCTCAATTTGAATTACTTGTTAATGTGAAATTGCAAGATTACTGAAATGTACATAATCAAATGGCATGTTTCTCTTGTATTGATTGACTCTTGCATGACATCGAGAAATGCAATCTTGGGCTTTTGTAGCCATACATCAATTATCAACACCGCATTACATGCATAAATGGATGATCGATAATGGATATGTGACCCAAGTTGCTATTATCAACTTTGAAAAGAGCCTCGAGCTCGAACATCAGATCGACCAAGCCTCGAGCCCGGGGAGAAATCACGCGTCCCCCACTGAATACTAACTGAGCACTTGGGCACAATACTGAATAACTGGAAAAGAGTCTCATATGCATTGTATGCACTTGAATGATTGTTTTGAGACGATGACTGATTACGTGATGGCATGATTTATTGTAAATTGTTATTTTGATACTGCAAACTGTTATAGGCTACTGTAAATTGTTATATACCAATTGTATCTTACTGTGTCGTGCTGTACCCAATCTGCATAATGCATGATTTGAGTGAACCATCAATGATGGTTTCTCACTGAGTTCGCAAACTCACCCAAAATTGCAACTTATTTTTCAGGATCGATAGAGTAGACCCCTAGCTCCGGAGATAGTCTTTTCCTGCCGTGCGAGTGAGCTGGCAAGAGAAGCGATGGCACACAGGTCGGTCAGCTGGGTTGGACTTTTGCGGATGACTTAGGATAGATGCTTGTATTAGTTTCCTTTTTGGTTTTGTTTAGGGGACTGATAGATTTGTCTATTCTGATATTGCATGACTGTATCGAGATTATTTTTGATTTTAAATTTACTGATTTCTGATATATTATGGTTTTTATTATTACGATGCCATGTGGATATTAGTGGAATTTTCCGATAGTGCACCTTTATCAGGATACGTGTCGAGCGACCTTGGCGTCCCGATGTGTACCCTACGGTGAGGGGGCGCTACATTAAGTGGTATCGAGCATGGTTTGACATCTTTTGGGCATAGTGTAATTTAGGCTTGAATCATTGTAAGAATAGCGTAATCGATCGGAAATTTCTTCTGCTTTAGGTCATCCGTCCTTGAGATCGAGTTGAGTTACCACCGACCGGAATCGGTAGGAGCTAGTAGGAGTCTCCCGCCTCATTCGGAGGAGTTACCTCCTCGAGTTCCTGTGAGACGGGAACGGAGATATGATCGACTGCGTAAGCAGGGGGCGGTTGACTTCTATGGCAGCACCGACCCTGCGGAGGCTGAGGGATGGCTAGAGAGGACGGAGAGAGTCCTCGATCAGATGGACTGCGACCCTGAGGAGAGATTCGATTATGCCGTCTCCTTGCTACAGGGTCCTGCATATCAGTGGTGGAAGATCGTCCGGCAAGCACCACCAGCCCCTGTATGTCGACATGGGATGATTTTCGAGGGCCTTCAGGACAATTACATGCCCAAGGTTTATCTCGAAATGAAGTTCTGAGTTCTTAGAATCGAGACAGGACGATTGACCGTGGCCGACTATGAGGTGCGGTTCAACGAAATGATGGTCTATGCTTCTACATTAGTTGCTACCGAGGTGGACAGTGTCGGGGTTTTGAGGGCGACTCAATCTCGAGATCCGCACCCTATTGGCCGTGTCGACATGGGTAGTTTTATTGAGTTGAGGGTGCAGCAGTGAGGATAGAGCATTCTTGAGACGACTTATGGTGAGACCGGTCGGGGATCAGACCAAGAGATCTAATGATAGCTGTAGCGGTCTTTGGCGAGGTATAGCAAGCGTCGAGTAGGCCCTTCAGTCCGCAGGAGGGCTAAACAGATCGGGTCATGGGCGAGAAGCAGCTTTACACTGATCGGTAGTGGCGGCGGCGCAGGCGAGGTTCAGGCATTCTATTCTCTATGTGAGCATTTTGACAAGAGGCATAGTAGAGAGTGTCGATGGCTGTCTGGAGCCTGTTTGAGGTGTGGTTCGATGGACCACCTAATGAGGAACTGCCCAGAGACTTTGGGTGGCCAGTCTACTATGACTGGAAGATCTGGTAGCAATACCACGGTGCAAAGTGAGCCGTGATGGTGGATCCGGATGGAGAGGCCGAGGCCGAAGGTAGGGATCGAGAGTGGTCGAGGATCTCGCAGCGCAGACGGCGAGCTCGTGCCGTGGTCTATGCCATGACTTGGCAGGAGGCCCAGGATTTCCCGGATGTTGTTGCGGGTATGCTTCTGATTTCTGGTTCTGAAGCATATGCATTGTTGGATCTTGGATCCACTTATTCTTTCATTGCACCGCATTTAGCATGTAGACTGCATGGGAATAGAGAGAGGTTATAGTATGGTTTAGAGGTGAGTAGGTGAGTACACCTCTAGGTAGTACGACTGTATAGGGAGATAGATGTGATTTTGGGGATGGACTGATTGACTGCGCATAAGGGCTATTATGGACTGTTACACCAGGGAGGTTGTGAGGCCATCTGGCTCACGTAATGGATACCGGAGTCGATCAGATGATTATAACTGAAGAAATTAGCAATGAAAGGATAAACTGGAAATAAATTTGAAATGAATGAAAAGTCGTTATTGGGAGACCTGATTCTAGTGGAAACTTAAGTGTGAGAGATAGAATCTGCTACTGAGGAAATGTGCATTATGTTAACGTAAGGAATCCGACCGTGTAATAGGATTACTAAATTGTAAGGAGAAATTAGTCATAAAATTGAGGGGATTATTGGTTCACAAAATTTTTATGTAGAAGGTTTGGGAAGTACTAAGTTGATATGATGAAAATGGAGAAAATAGTGTAAAGGAACTTGTGGCAGAATATGATATTTAGAAATTGAGAAATCATAAGAGAAATTTTCAATTCGAGTATTAATTGTATCGTTGTAAATTCGGAGACTTTGCAATACTTATTGACGTGTCCCAATAAAGGTTATGATGCAATCTGTTGAAATGGTGTAAAGTAGTTTATGTGCATAGGGATAAGTATAATCTCTTGGACTGTATTATAATTGATGACTGGAATTTATTGTGTTGGATATTGTTCTGAAAGCTTGGAGATACTAGTTGGACAGAAACATTTCAGATATGGCTATGAATAAGCAAATTGATAGTGATCGAGGTATTAGTGAACTTGAAAGAATTGAAAAGGATTATGCATTTGAGGGTTTCAAAATTTAGCTAATGGTGCAATGTAATGTACTAAATAGAAATGCAATGGCGAAGGATCTTAATTTGGCCGTTAAGGCTATTAAATCTAGTGTAATATTGAGCGCAACTGTCGATCTATCTGGGAGGTAAAAAGGAATGTATCATTATTAGTTATGGGAATTCTAGATCAGGTGGGTATAGAAAAGACGGGCAAAAAAAATTGGGGATTTAGAAATTGCAAACCTTATTGGGAAATTCAAATGGGATTCAACTTTTGAGGAAATGATATTTATGACTGTATTGTGAAGTATGTATTTTACCCACCAAAGAAACTGTTAGAGAAATCTCTAGGAACTATAAAAGTGTTGTGTTCCAGAAAGAGTGTACAGGAAGAGTTATAGAAGGTTTAGAGTGAGAATATGAATAGTTATTCGTGGGGATAACTAATGAGCGTATTCTTGAGGCAAAAGTGAGACCGATATTCAGAGTCCATCGAGATTGAGGTATTAGTTTGGTGTTACCATTCGAACAGTGCATAAGGAGTCGTATGGCAATAAGAAGTCGTTAACCCCTACATTAGAGTGAACAAAGCCTGAACATAGTCGAAGACTATGATTGATTTGAGTTAATGATGATAATTGAAATGAATCTGAAAAAGGGGATTGAGCGATCCAAGTTAATGACAATGAGTCGAATCGATTAGGATTGTGGTTAATCTGATGAAATATTTCGAAGTGTGTAGTTTTGGCCAAAATGCACAAAGGGAGATAAAGGTAAATAAGGAAACTAAATTCGTTATTAAATGGCCTCTATGTGACCGTCGTGTAAATAGATTGGTAAAGTGGTTTAAAATCTAAAAGATGGTTCTGATTTACTAAGTGTTTTATGGACTGGATTAAGAAACAGTGTTAAGATCCGATAAATGTGCTTCGAGTACCGAATGTGAGGATTTGCGAATAATTATAAGGAAATGAGTGAGAATCAGAATAGAAAGGAGCGGATTAATTCCCCTATCTTCCTGATCAATTGTATATGAAATTTTGGGGACAAAATTTTTATTAGGAGGGGTGAATTGTAACATCCCGTTACTATTAGCAAGGGTATTATGGTAATATTAGGTTTCATTGCATTCACTGATTGAGCATGTTACTGGCCTCTAATTATAGAGGAACAGGTTTATTGCATATGCATTTATTCATAGGTGCATACATTCATGATTTTTCCGGCATTTTAATTGTGAGTATGAATTGATTGGATTGTGAACCGGAAACTGACTGAACTGACTGGATTGTGATTAATTGAGAAATTAGGAGTAAGTGGGCTCGAATGACTGATTTAGAATAATCTAAGAGTGATTGGCTTTTGATAGTGGCTTATAGGAAATTTTTGAGAAATTCGGGAGAAAATGCCCTAATCAAAATTTTGGAGTGATGATCGATTATTCAGATAGTCTTGAAAGGAATGCCCAATGGCAATGGGAAAATTAGAGTTATACTGTTAGGAAATAAAAATGTTGAGCCATTGAAATTTAGAGAGTGAAATTTCAACTGATTTAGGAGACCTATGTCTATAAATAGCTAGGTCTGAAATTTGGGGATTTATCCTAAGGCAAAAATCGTTTCTTCTCTTCTCTTCTCCACGGTGATCTTCGATTCCTCCCATCGGTGAGGTTCTTCGATCTTTCCTTATGGTTTTCTCTTCATTATGCAAAGCTAACTGGTTTATTGTGATTGATGAAGGTTGAGAAGGATTGAGAGTGGATTATCGTTGAGTTTGAAAGATTTTAGGGTTTACGGAGATTTGAGGGATTTGTGGAACTTGATCTTCAATTGGTAAGTATTAATGGCTTTAATGTTGTTATTAATGGTTTCTGATGCATTTATTGTGTTAGATTGGGTAGTTAGGGTGTTAAATGTTGAGTTTATATAGCATTAATGGCGGAAAACAATCGGAGAAGAAGAGGAAATCCGCGCACGTCGCGACGTCGCGCGGCTCGCTCGCCAGGCGAGAAAATCTAGTGCTTCGCCATGACGAAGAAATGACGACCCGCGATAAGCGTCAATTTATTTGATGCCTTGCTTCCTTTTCTTCGCCATGGCGTGCCCATATTGAATTGCTCGTCGCGGCGGCGCCTTCACGCCATGCAATGACGAACCATTTTACGCCGCAGCGAGAGCTTCTTGGCCGCGGCGAGGGGGCTTTTCTGATTGGATTGATTTTAGTTTATTGGGTATAATTTATGGTATAGACCTCCGATTGAGGTGATTCTCGATTCATTATGAACTAGGGAAAGAGGTCTACAATTGAGGATAATTATGGAGTTGAAATTTAATTTAAATGGTATTGATTCATAGAGAATAAGGTCAATTATGGTTCGTAGTGTGACCTAAGTATTGAATTGAGACAACTGGAATTTTAATTGGGATTTTCAATAGAGGTTTTGACCCAATGGATAGGAATTGCTATAGGAGTATGAATTGAGGAAATTGATCTGAATTTTAGGACTGAATCAAATTATTGTCGATCAATTGAGCGAACAGCTAGAATGGGACATAAGAGTTCTAAATTGGGTTTTAAGCGGGAAAATCGTGAACATGCATTGTACATAATTTCACCGAGATATATGCATTCTTGAATCGCTTTTATTGAGCATCCGTAATGGACCGATCTTCATCGTTATAGAGGCGCCATTGGATCGTCATTCCACGGACATTCTTTGGGACTTCCAGCAAGAGCTCGGAAGTTACTGTGAGTAACCTAGTTGGTTTCTAAAATTCCTGATTGTCTAAATGCTCAATGTGAATTACTTGTTAATGTGAAATTGCACGATTACTGAAATGTACATAATCAAATGGCATGTTTCTACTGTATTGGATTGGACTACTACATGACACTGAGAAATGCAATACTGGACTTTTGTAGCCATACACTGAATTAATGAACACTGCATTACATGCATAAATGCATGATCAGATAATGGATATGTGACCCAAGTTGCTATTATCACTGAAAAGAGCCTCGAGCTCGAACATCAGATCGACCGCCCTCGAGCCCGAGGGAGAAATCCTCGACGCGTCCTCATCAATAATTGATGAGCACTTGGGCACAATACTGAATAACTGGAAAAGAGTCTCATATGCATTGTATGCACATGAATGATTGTTTTGAGACAATGACTGATTACGTGATGGCATGATTTATTGTAAATTGTTATTTTGATATCGCAAACCGTTATAGGCTATCAGAAATTATTATATACCAATTGTATCTTACTGTGCCGTGCTGTACGCAATCTGCGTAATGCATGATTTGAGTGAACCATCGATGATGGTTTCTCACTGAGTTCGCAAACTCACCCAAAATTGCAACTTATTTTTCAGGATCGATAGAGTAGACCCCTAACTCCGGAGATAGTCTTTTCTGCCGTCTTGCGAAGCCGGCAAGAGAAGCGATGGCACACAGGTCGGTCAGCTGGGTTGGACTTTTGCGGATGACTTAGGATAGATGCTTGTATCAGTTTCCTTTTTAGTTTTGTTTAGGGAACTGATAGATTTGTCTATTCTAATATTGGATGACTGTATCGAGATTATTTTAGATTTTAAAATTTACTGATTTCTGATATATTATAGATTTTATTATTGCGATGCCATGTGGATATTAGTTGGAATTTTCTGGTAGTGCACCTTTATCGTGGGATATGTGTCGGAGCGACCTTCGGGCGTCCCGATGTGTACCCTATGGTGAGGGGGCGCTACAATAAATAATGTTGTATTGAATTCCGAGCAACGTTTAAAACTTGTATTGAAAGATACAAGTTTTATTCCTATGGGTCAAGGGAAAGAGGTAATGATGGAAGGGGATGAGCAAGTCATACATAAGGATGCAAATGTTAATACTCCTCTTCAGGAAAAAAAAGAGATTTCTGGTGCAAAGTTAAGCCTATAGGAAGTAATCTCACAAAGATAAGGAAGAAATATAAGAGGAAAAAACTTAGTAAAAGTAAGAAATAATGCTAGCTTTAGATTGGAATGTAAGAAGCCTTAATGGCCTGAATAAACAACTAGCCATTAAAGATTATATAAATCTTAAGAGGCCATATTTTTTTAGTTTTGTAGAAACCAAAATCAAGAAGGAGTAGATCGGTAGAACCCTTTTCTAGCGTTAGGGTTTATCTGTTTTTAGGGATTTTATGTTTGAACTACATGATGACTGGAGCTTATATCATGAACTTAGAGAGAAAAGAAGATTGGTAAGATATCAATGACAGAGTGATTGAACTTGGCACTTGATCACATCGTTCCACCCGAATCGCTTTGTAAGTTGGTTTTGTTCTTGTATATGCTTGTCACCTTTGCTCGTGATGAGATCATTAGCTTCGCTCAAGGATGATTTATTGCATTACTTTGTCCTTTCTGTTGAAAGATCAAAGTGCATCATATTTCATTCTTTCTGCATTGTAGCAACTATCTGTTTCATGATTCTGTAATTCTACGTGAGTGATAAATGTGCATGGCATTACATTCATTCTGCAATGTAAAGACAAGAACCCATCAGACTGTACAATTTCCATAAAAAGCTTGAACTTTTCTAGCATTTATCATTTATTGCAGTCTGCTTTAGCTTCAAAACTTTAAATCTTTAGGACCTAATTCCTGCTGCTTAGAAAGGAATGCAACTATAATGATTGCAATATATACTCTGCTCCTATTACTTTTTGCACCATATCTAGACATGATTTATTTTCCTTCTTACTGTCCAATAGTTATCGGATGGAATCATTGTCCAATAGCACCTTCTTGCTATCATAGATGTCAATGAGCTTTTCAGATAATTAGAGGAAGCTTCACCCAAAGACACTATATCTTTAGGTGCTATTGGACAAACCTCAAACATTATTTGTGCATTTCTCAACCTCAAATCATGAATTTACCTCATATATCAAATCTTTTCATTCATTTCTGGCTGTTGTTTATTGACAATAATAATTTGTGCATAAAGTAGCAATATATGATTATTTGTGGCTGTTGTTTATGGATACACATTATTTGTGCATCTCTCAACCTCAAATCGTGAATTTACCTCATATATCATATGCACTCCATATTTTGAAAGCAGTATTCTGTTTGTGTTCAATCATTTGTGGCTGCTGTTGTAACTTGTTCTATAGATAAAGTAATTTCAGTTGACATCTTCAGCAATATTGAAAGGTAATTGTTTTGCATATCTATTTCGATGATCTTCTAAACTTTATATTTAGAGATTTGTAAGAATTGATAGATAGCAATGGGCTGATGTACATTTGGTAGACTTGCTCATAATTGACAACAAACAATTCCATTTTTAAGAGTATGTCGGTTTTTCATGTTGTCTTTAAATATGATTGATGCATATGTACTTTGAAATCTAATGTCAATTTGGATGCAGGTAATTCACATGGGACCAGGTCAAGTTAAGAAGAAGAATAAGGCTGCACCAAGTAGCTTAGTACCGAAAAAATTGCAGTCGCGTTACCGTTAGCTTCTTGGAAACACAGCTAATGCGTCATCTTCTTGTACATAACCACAAAATCAGACACCTCTACCTTGTCAACCTACTCAAACACCAAGAGAAGTCACACCTGCACCTTATGAGCCTACTCCAACACCAAGAGAAGGCACATGTATGCCTATTACTCAGCATCCTAGAGATAAATATGAACAAATTATGAATCTGCGCCGCAAAATTAGTTCTCCATCCATGTCTGAAGAGATGCCTCCAGCTTTTACTTATCAGACACCAGTAAATCAAACAATTACCCCCACTGTGGGCTCTTCTTCTGCAAGCACTGCAGGTTTGATCTTTCTCATTACATTGGTAAAATTTATTATGTTTAGTTATTGTGCTTATCTAACCAATTAAGAGTATGTTATATGCTCATTACAAATTTTTTCTTTGCAATTTTAGGATCCACGTCTGATGCAAGAAAAACAAGGGGTGTTACAAAAGGGCACGGATTGGCCAAGATTAACAAGGCCATAGGTAAGAGATTGGAGATAGAGATCTCCCCAACTGAAGGACGACTAACCAACTCTATACAATTTTCCAAATTCTCGAGGGAGATTGGTCTAGTTTCCCGAATGTTCTTACCTGTAAAAACAAATTTTTCAAAAATTACAACTGAGGAATTGGAAATTGCATTTGATAAGTTAGACGTAAGTATTCTAAACCAATCTAATTTGTATGTGTTTTCCATATCTTTAGAACATTGATCAATAATTTTTAATTTTTTGCAACAAAAGTTGGAAGTCAAGGGAATGAGGACTGACAACGAAGTGCATGCTACTGTGAAGAAGTTTCTTGTTTTAAGGTCCAAAGATCAAAGATATAGTTTTAAAAAGCATTTTACGAAGCACGGAAAGGATGTTAAGCCGAATAATGTCACAGTGGCAGAGTGGATGGACTTATGCGAATATTGGGAGCAATCAACTACAAAGGTTAGTTTATTTTATCACTACTTTTTTTACAACTTATTATATTTTAGTATTTATGAATTATGATTTTTAGATGTTATAATACATTTTCTTACGTGTATGATTAGGAAAAAGTCAAAAGAAAAAGTAGCTAGAGTCGTCAAATGTCGTCCAAACTCCTACTCCAAGGCCTTTATAGCGATACACCATAAGATTGTGAGTTATTATCTTTTTAATTATATTTTTCTTTTATTGACATTTCAAATTTTATAAAAAATATTCCTATTTATATATTTCTATACAACAGAGTGACAGATACGGAGAAGAGTGTGATCGGATGAAGTTATGGTATCACACTCATTATGATGAAAGAAAAGGTCAATGGACAACTCCCGAATGCAAAGAAAAATGGGTGAGTACATAATTTATTTATAAATATTTCTTAAATCACATTGTGTATGTAATTAATTCTTTACTTTTTCAGGACTTAATGTGTCACGAATTGACACATTCAACAAAACAAGGTCATCCCATGACAGTGGATGAAGTGTGCGATAAAGTCTTGGGCACCAGAACAGATTACATTGTTGGCATGGGAATAGAGCCTCGACCACAATGGATGACTTCGACCAAAAAGAGACTTCGAGACTAATTAGAGGAGTCGATGAAGGTTAATGAGGGCTTACAGTCTAAAGTCGATGAATTGACCAAAAAATTTAAAGAAATGCAAGATAAATTCATTACCCAAGCTGAACAACAAAAAAAGCTCTTGGATCTTTTATCTGCTACACATAATATTCATTTAGAATAGATAAGTACTCATACTGATATATTAAACACTTATGACATATTGTTTATATTAATTACTATACTATGACATGTTTGGGAATTGAAATTATATAATTCATTGTTTACATTTATTAAATTCTTGTTATACATTATTAATCATTCAGAAATTAATGATGTACTAAACAAATTGATGAATTATTAAATAAAAATTCCATATATAATATTAAATAGTTATTCAATAAATAAGATTTAATAAATTTCTTTTTCAAATTTTAATTATTAAATCATAATAATAATTCAATTAAAATTAATATTATTTTCAGATTAATCCCACAAATTTTATTATTTAAAATTGAAAAATTATTTGAATAAATTTATTTCAATATATTTAAATAAATAAATTTATTAACTAATAATTGGCGACATTTCTTCCCAAACGTCGCCGATTGTCAACCTTCAGCGACGTCTAATAAACGTCGTATAAGGCTTCGTTTGTGTTTTCAACGACGCTTTACTGACGTCGTCGCGATTCATTCTACCTTTTATGACGTTTTTAAAACGTCATTCAATTTGCATCGTTTTCTCGACATTTTTCATAAAACGTCGCCGATTGCGTTTCCTTACTATACCTTCAACGACATTGTTTGTGACGTTTTCAAAATCTTCACAAAAGACAATCTGCGACGTTTATTGATCATTTGTGACGTTTTTAAAACGTCGCTGAATGAGTATTTTTCTTGTAGTGAGTTATGAAAGGTAAATTGATAAGCACATAATATTTAATTATATCCAAAATTTATTGATAAATTAATATAATCAAAATGCTATATTAAATTAATAAAAGGTAACAAAGCCAAATAACATGTGAAGTTATCTGAAAAAGTTATTATTTAAATAGATAAAATATTTAATTTGAGGTAAAATAGTAAATAAAATGTGCCAAAATGCCTCTCTCAAAATAATAACAATTTTTATGAAGAATGCCCCTAGAAAATGATATGTTGTTATGCCTATTTTAAATCCAAAAAAACATATTGATGATCCAACTTCAACCTTCGCCTCTAACCTAGAAAAAACTCATCGTCCAAAAAACCTTTGTCGATGACTTAGATAGATTATTTTCTAAATTTCTAAGGATTATATGGTATTAATTTTAACGAAACAATTGAAAATAAGTTCAAAAAAAAAAAAAAAAAAGGCCATTGTGAAGCGTCAAGACTCATATTTCTTTAGCCCTTTTTGTTTGAAAATTTTTCCAGAGAAACACTTATAATCATATGTTTGAAGAATACATGAAGTGTACATGCCTTTAAAATTTTTACTCTTATTAACAAAAAATTATTAAAAAATAGGTATAATACTCAAAGACTAGCACAAAAATGGGAAAATAACAAAATAGTTCCTAAATTATGAAAGAGGCTTTGGTATTATATGTTGAAATTATATTAACAATTAGTGAACATTAAATATACAGTGTCAACATGATTTTAACACACAATCATTACAACCAATGCCACAATTAACCAAATAAATATATATAGCTTTAAAGCATGTGTATATAGTGGGATTAAAATTAAGATACCTCCTTAAGATGATGGAAGTTGATTAGAAAATACAAAAATTCAGTAGATTGATGCAAATAAGATAAAGCACAATGGAAGAAAGCAATGCTCACAATCTTTTTTTTTCCACAACATACCACTATTACTTTAACAAAACATTTAGGAAAAATGTTATTTTCTAGTTGGCCACAAGTCTAATGGGTAGGTTTAAGTAAGACCGAGCATGGACCTTAGAGTCTATAACATAGTTAGCAATTTAATGTCCATCTTAAAAATCTCATTGGGCATTGTGGTTTATATCAAATTGGTTAGTTATTTTGTTGGAAATAATAATGAAACAAAAGTGAATGATTTTTGTTCTCAAGATTTATTGATTATACTAATGTAGCCTAATTAAAATTAGAAATTGGATTATGGCAAAATTTTGAATACATAATTGTGATGATAAGTAAGGTTTTTTAGGAGGAAAGTATATAATTAAATGAATGAAATCTTTGAAATTGTTAGCTAGAACTAACTAATTTAAATGAAAATGTTTTTTTAAATTCTAAACTAAGGTTTTAAATTATAACTTATGAAATATTATTGTCTAATTTGAATATGAATAGCTTAATATTACTAAAGACTATGTTAATATTACCATGAACACATCTATAATGATTATATAAGTTTAATTAACTTTGCATGTGAAAATACAAAATTGAATCATATCTCACATGCTCTATTTAAACTAAATATGCACTGAATTTTTAATGTGAAAGTGAATATCAAAAAATAAATTTGGTAGTATGCTCAACTTCTATTTTATTTCATTGTGTTATCTTCCATAATCCTATTCTATTCCATGAGATTAATTTTATATAAAACAATATTTCATAATAAAATAGTGAAGAAAATACATAATAATAGCGAAATAATGCTTGATACATCGCTCTCAAACTCAAGTCCCACCCCATAGTCTACAATATCATTAACAAATAATTGAAAGTAGTGGCGACTTAAGCACTAGAAATTTACTTAAGGGTGATCCTCGAGAATTGGAAGGCCTGGTTTTGTTGGGAGTGTGGGCTTGGACAATTAAGGCAACTTGGGACTTCGGCTTTGGGATTTCGCAACTCTGGTTTTGGCAAAGTTGGGACTTTAGGTTTTGGAATTTCGGCAATTCGTAACTTGGGACTTCGCTTTGGAATTTCTCGCAACTCATGTTTTGGGTGGTTGGGACTTCGAGTTTTGGAATTTCGGTAATGTTGGAACTTCAAATTTGGGAAGTTCTGGCGATTCGAGTTTAGGTAAAGTTGGGAGTTCGGGTTTTGGAAGTTCAGTAACTCAGTTTAGGAATTTTTGTATCTCGGGCTTTGGAAGCTCGGTAACTCAGTTTTGGAATTTCGTATCTGGGGCTTTGGAAGCTCTGTATCTATGGCAATGTTGCTTCGAGAAGATTGTGGGTGTTCACCCGATAGCATATGAGCTGAACAATGACAAGTTGAGCAGCAGATAGTAGTAAGATTGTGGATGGAAGCGAAGATTGGCCATAGCTTGGAGCGAAGAGGGGAGAGAACGCAACTTGTGAAATATTGATAATAGTGTTTCTTGTGATTGTTGTTAGTTCCAATTGTGGTGGGGTTTTATTGATTTGGGAGGTGGAAAATGGTAGAGACCAAATGTAGGTTGGTAAGAATTTTGTTCATTGTTAGCTCAACTCCTCACACCAATTGTATCATCGACTTATGGCGGTTACGTCGATCATTATGTTCTACGGTCTAGCTACTTTTATTGTCTATAGTTCCACGTGTGATTAGTTGGACTCCTTCAAACTAATTAAGTTGGCGTGACAAGAGCTAATTTTCAACTAGTTTGTGTCGATGTAGCAAAATAGGCATGTACATATATCGTGTGTTGGAACTAGCTCCATTATGAACTAATCTTAAAGTGTTTAATCTTTTTTATTCACTGCTTAATCTTTTACAATTTTTATTGAATGACCAATTTTTAAAACTTTAGGGTCTATTTGTTTCTTGTTATGGTTTTATTTTAAAAAACACAATAATTTCACAAAAATAAAAATATGATATTTTTTAATATTTCACAACAGGTTTTTCTTTAAAAATAAATAAATAACAACATACTCATTTCTATAGTAAAATAAATAAATAAATAAATAAATAGAGAAAAAACAGTAGAAGTACAAAGAATTTTCACGTGGAAACCTGAGTGCCAGGAGAAAAACCTATAGGGCAAAGAGAGCCCGAAAACATGCTCCATGTCAAGGAGAAAAATTACAACTGTTTTTTTCTCTCTCACACAAATCTCAGGACTAATGAAAAGTACACGAATAGATGTTACAAAGGACCCCCGAGGGGGTGTTTACATAGTAGTATAATCCTAACGTAGAGAACTTACATAGAATAGGAACTTGGAAATAGTGTCAAAAAGAGGAAAGAAAACTTACATAGAGTAGGAATCTACACAAAGTAGGAATCTACATAGAGTAGAAATCTTGAAAGCTTGGGTTATTATCCCAACAAATCTCCACCTTGACGTAAGATCAAAAGTAGGAGCTCTCTTCGTAATAAGCAAGTATCAAGAATATCGGCTAAATCCAGGCAATGCTTGAACTTAGCAATAAGTAGTGGCTTCGTCAATATATACCTTCTACCACCTTGGGAAGCAACTCGAGAGGAACCTATAGATCATAATGAATTTAATCCAGATTAACTTTGTAACATCCCATTACCGACAGGGAGGTTAGAATAGTAATTCTGAGTGGTCAATGAGCGTTTAGAAATGCCTTTACATGTTCATGCATAATCTAGCATCCGCATACATATATAAATAGTGAATTTTGCACATGAAAATGACTGTATATGCATTCATAACAATTCCCGGTATAAGTGTTAAGAAATGTGATTTGTTTGTATGAAAAATTGAGTTGGAGAGGGTGTTTGTGATTTTCAAATTTTTTGAGAATTTTAGAAATTTTCTTTTCTTTTCTGAAATTTCGAGGTAATTTTTGGACTAGAAAAAATGCCAAGTGGCAAAATAATTGTTTAACGGTAGTAGAATTTACTGTCCAATGGCAATGGAAATTTAGATAAATGATTTTCAGATTTATTAACTAGAGCCATTGAAATTTTGGGGAAAATTTTGAGTAGAAATTGAAATTTGATTGAAAAGAAACCAAGTGAGTGCCTAAAAATGAGACATGTGGCAAGTGACAAGTATCACTTGCCTAATCATGTCTTAAACCATGCTTTTATTAAAATAACCCAACCCTTTTGGAGTCTTCCACGATGCTTCTCCTTTTAAAGGCTATTGGTGATTTAATTTGGTTTTTTCTCCATAACTTTCGTGGCTTCTCTTCTTCCTCTCTTCTTCTTGATCTTTGACCATCTTTCATGCTACTCTTTCACCTTGCTTTCTCTTCCATTTTTACTAAAAACCCAAGCCTTTCACTCTAAAGATGATGATGATAGTGGGTTGTTGGTGAATTAAGGAGATTTGGTATTCTTGAAGATTTTGAAGAATTGGAAGCTAAATTAGGTAAGAATTTTGTCTAATATCATGAATTTTTAGTTAAATGAAGCATTTGTGATGTTATTTGAAATTAATTTCATAGAATAGCCATAGATATGAGGTGGCATAAAAAAAGTATTAATGATAACATTATACGTCATCTAGCCAATTAAAAGGCATGGAAAGACTTTGATTGTAAAATGTTCATGGTTGGTTGGGTCTCGGACCAAGACTACCCGACCTGTGGCTTGAAGAGAAGGTGTAAAATGATGTCATTTTTCTATTTTTTTTAAAAATGATGTCCCAGCTCGAACCCAGCCCAACTTATTGCCATCTCATAGGAATGTCAATGGGCCGGCCCGTGGCCTAATGGGACATAGGCAAGTCGGGCCAACCCAACCAACTTTATATTTTTCTAAAAAAGTCAAAAATGATTGAGACACGAGTCAGGCTAGTTCGAGTCGACCCGTTCTAGGCCCGTGGCTAGGTCGGGCTAACCACTTTTGGCCCATGGCTAGCCAATGGCCTGGCCAACCTAGGCCAAAATTGACATCCTTACCATTCCAAGATAGATAACTAGTATTATATAAAAATTTTTAACCAAATAGTTAAGTAGGTTTAGTCATTATTTTAGCTTAAAATTTTAATTCCTATACATCTTATCTATCAATATTTAGTGTATCGATTCTATTGAAGTGAATCACACGTTAATACAGCACTTAGAAAACAATAATAGAATGCACGAGAAGGGGGGTTGAATTGTGTATTCCCCTCTTTATAAGTCTTTTCAGAATTACTTGTTAGAAATAAAAATCTTTACAAAATTTTTATTTATTCCGATTGATCAAACTTCTCAATACTATGTATATGAACAGTAAGTAATGATAAAATTTGAAACTAAAAATGAGATAGAGAGTAAAAGTGGTAGACACGCGGATTTATCCTAGTTCACCCCAAACCGTGGGCTACGTCCAGTCCTTAGAGTTTCTTCTGAGATTTCACTATCTCTTCAATCGTTACAAGTATTCTTTCACGAGCCTCTTCAGTCTCTACAACCAAGATTCTTTCACACTTAGCCTCTGCAGCTATCTCAGACACCTTTTCTTTTCAGAAAAATATTTGAACACTTTGTTACAGTAAGATAGCACTCAGCTAGTTTGCACTTAATCGCTTTTTCACTTTGTGTAATTTTTCTAAGATCAGCAGCTTTTCAGTTTTCGACTTCGACTTGAATTTATAGCCTTCGTCTCTAACTGCTTCTTGATTCTTGAATCTTGAATCTTTAATCTTTAAAGAAACGGTTAATCAGTTGAGTTCTGTAACTAACTCGAACTGACTCTTGCGTCTGTTTTTTACTTCGCCTCGATCCGCTGTATTTACGCTCGCTTTGCTTTTGCGTCTGCGTCTTCTTTGCATTTGCGTCTGCGTCTCGCTTTGCATTTGCGTCTGCGTCGCTTTGTATTTACGCTCGTCTCGCTTTGCATTTAAATCAGGTTCGCTTTGCATTTAAATGCGTATACGCTTTGCATTTGCGTGCATATGGTTTTTCATTTGCGCGCGTCTACATCTGCTTTGCATTTAAATGCGTCGCTTTGCATTTAAATCGTATTCGCTTTGCATTTGCGTCTGCGTCTGCGTCTTCTTTGCATTTATGTCAGATTGCTTTGCATTTAAATCAAGGTCTCGCTTTGCATTTAAGGCTCAGGTTCGCTTTGCATTTAAATGCGTCAGGTTTGCATTTGCGTCTCGTCGCTTTGCATTTCGTGTCATACGCTTTGCATTTGCGTCTGCGTCTGCTTTGTTTTTCTTGTATATGATCTCTCTTTGTTTGTTATACATCAAAATCATTTTTATGTAAAGTCATTTTGACTTAACAATCTCCCCTTTTTTGAATATAACAAATTACATACAAGAAAAGAAAACATAACAAAGTAAATTTACAGATTTTGCAAAGTAGAAAAAAGAACTTATCTTCTTCCTTTCTTCGTCATTGTGGTCACACCTTCTTTGTCTGAACATCCTCTCCTTTTCTGTTGATTATCTTCTTTCCCGCTCTCCCTATTTGTTATAATAAAAATGATTAACGATTCGGGTCTTCAGTAGCTCTGCTATCATCTTTCTCAGATCATTCACCGCCTCCTTCATGTCGTTGAGTTCACCTCGTAATCTGCTAACTTCATCTGGTGGATCAACCGACGAAGAGGCTTGATCAACTTCTGCTGATGGAGGAGCGAAAGTAATTGAAGTAGTGTAAGCATCAGAGGATGGGATGTAGTCTTCATTGATCTCAAAGGTAGGTGGACGAATGAACGTTTCAGCTTCAGGAAGATCTAAATCAAAAGGAGCAGCAAAGATCAAGAATCGCCTTCTGCGAGGGTAGAGCTTGTGCTTCAATAGACAGTGTATTAGACAAAGGGCTAATACGAAGAACTGTCTGAACGAGGAACTCAGTAAATGTTCCTGTTCTTATTCTTCCCCCTACTGGACAATCTTCCTCACTATTAGTATGGTTGCAGCTCGCTTTATCTGACTTCTGTGCAGGCGTGCATGCTTCCTCAATTTTTCGCACCTCTTCTGCAATTTAATCTGCGGACAGATCATCACTAGCATCATCTTCAGGATATAATTTTGATTTCCCCCTGGTAAAATCTTTTGGGAATCTTGGCTGTATATCTGGTGCAACCATTATCTCTGCATTTTTAGTGATTGGGAAAATAGTACACGGATGGCAGGGACGTTTTGTAGGATATGACATAGTAGCAGCAAATCCCAAAGTATCATAGAAGATCTTTTCGTCTTCTTTGAGTAACTCCCATGTGTTATGATTAATCACCATAGGTTGTACCACGCTACTATCTTCTTCATCGGTTGAACACCGATTGCAATAGCAGCTCTTACGTTCGTAACTACTTCCACCATTTTGATCTTCAACTTCGCTTCCTCAAAACTTGTGGTAGTTGTATACCATTAGACACGGTTTATCATCCTCCAAATCGATCATCGCTTGCTTCTTGATGTGCTTCATTAGGAGTCATCTGAACTGGGCTTTCATCTACTGGCTCCTCCTGTTGAGCAACAGGTGTTTCCTGAACTGTGCTTTCTTTAGCTGGTTCTTCTTCTTGTTGAACAATAGGGTATCCTGAACTGTAAATTGCTCACTTCATTTCTACTTGAACAATATAATAGTTTCTTTCTGTTGACTAACGTCCTCAGCAGTTGAAATGATCTTCTTTCGACTAACCTTCTTAGTCTTTTTCTCTGCTTCAGTTAGTTTTACTGATTTCTTCGTTGGAGATTTTCTTTTCTCAGATGTTGCTTTTCTCTTCCTCTCAGTCTCTTTGGATTTTCTGGCCGTATCTTCTTCCAGAATAGAGACTAAGGATCTTGTGGCTCTGGGTGCACAAGATTTAGAAGTTTCTTCTCGACTGCTCTTCAGCAATCTTTTCTTCCTGTTGCCTCGAGTCCTAATTCTTGGTGATCTCTTTGCTTTCTTCACAACTTCGCTCAATGACTTTCTCCTTGTCTCTTTGGCGCACTTTGTTTTGTCCTCCGAGATTGGCTTTCTTTGAAAAAGGACTCGCCATTTTCATGAGAGGTCTACCTAGCACTCTCCTTAGTTCATCAAGAGGGTGATTTGATACTCACTTTGGACCGAGAACTTGAGACAGAGTCTTCTTCAATACACGCCCCTCGCTTCTTGACTTCCTTGAAGAGTCGACTTGGTCTTTGTCTCCGTGTTCGCACCCATTCGTCAGATCGTGTGTGCATCGATCTTGCTCTTCACAGAACAATTTGTCTCGACATCGTAGTGCGGGCGAATCATGGATTCCTTAAAATCCTCGTCAAAATCATACCATAAGGATAACTGGTAGTTTCCTTTAACCCTTAACCATATAGTGAAAGATTAAGAAGGGTAAATCTATGGGCTTCGATTCAAGAGGTAGAACAGACATTGTTCATCCGAGTGGTCACTAAATGTCTTGAACCGACTCTGGTAGAATGCAATTAAACAAAATTGCGTGAAGCACCCTAGCCTTCGGAATCAAATTTGATGTCTTCCTCTCCCTTGAGTTATTTATGCCATATAGTTGCCTCTTGATATCTTCTTCTTTCATTCCGACTAAGGTCATCCATCCGGCCTTGGTAGATAATTTCTCACCAACTGATGGACAGTCGGTCACCTTCTTTATCAAATCCTTTGTGACAAGAACAGATATTCTCTCTACAGAGGATACAATGGTGTTATCTATCAGACGAGCGTTCTTCCAGAACTCATATACTTCATTCGTATAGACTAGTTCTTGTATCTGAAAGAAGTTCTTCCAACCAGATCTTATGATTTCTGGTTCTACATCCATGTCGTCTCTTCTTAGTGACTCAAAGTCCACAAGTCTTCCATAAACCATGGCTGCTTCCATTGTATAGAGTGAAAAATATCTTCTGGAGAACTTTTGATCGAAATGTTTTGAGAGAATTGGTAAGCGAAATGAATCGTCAGAGATGATGAAAAGACGCTATAATTTCATCTTCATCTACATATAGGGTTATGGTCCGGTGGGTTCTAGAATCATTAAGAACCTCGAGATTATCGATTTTCCTCCAAAATCTTTTTTGTGAGAGAAGTTACCAACAGAACTCAATGTAACTAACGCCGTTAGTTTCCACGTTATTTCTTTGTTGACTCATTTAACATCACCATGTTAAGATTGCGTCTTACCTTCAAACCGTTCTTCACTTAGTGGTTTAGTGAAGATGTCCGCCCACCAAGTTCTGTTTCAACAAACCGTAGAAGCACCACTTTCCTCCAACATAATCTCTCGTGAAATGATGTCGACTTCTATATGCTTCACTCGAATGTCAATTGATTCTTTGATAGATTTATTGGCTGGTGTTGTCGCAATAAATTGGAATCTCCTCCTCTTTAACTGAATAGTCTTCAAGTCGATACTTGATCCACAAATATCTGTGAGCAAAGAATCATGCGGATATATGTTCTCGCTTCACGGTTGATAGTGCAATTTAGCTTTGTCTCTTGCTTGACCAGGAGACTAGATTTCCTCCAAGAAAATGACATCCTCCACTTGTGCTTTTTCTTTCGATTATGTCTCCGGCATAGTCCGCATCGCAATATCCAATTAACCTGAAATCTTTACCTTTCTCAAACATTAAGCAAAGATCGGAGTACTGCGAGATATCTCAAATTTCTTTTAACAAAGAATAAAATGAGACTCTCTAGATCGGCTTAAAATCTTGCACACAAGCATACACTTTGAACAAAATATCGGTCTACTTGTCAGAAGATACAAGAAAGAGCCGATCATCCCTCTATATAGGGTTTGATCCACCTTCTTACCAAGTTCGTCTTTCGACAAAAGGTTTGAAGAATACATCGGAGTTGCCATAGGCTTCACATTATTCATATCAAACTTATTCAACAACTCTTTCACATACTTTTGTTGATGAATGAAGATCTTCTCTTTGGTCTGCTTAACTTGCAACCCAAGAAAGAACTTTAACTCGCCCATCATACTCATTTCAAATTCTTTCTTCATTAGGCTCTCAAACTTTAAACACAACTCTTTTGAAGTATCACCAAAAATGATATCATCAATGTAGATCTGTACTAAGATAAAATCATTCTGAAATTCTTTCTAAAGAGCGTCTTATCAACTTGACCTCTACTGAAACCATTCTCTATTAGGAAGGTACTCAGATGATCATACCAAGCCCGTGGAGCTTGCTTTAGACCGTATAAGGCTTTGTGAAGTCTATAGACATAGTCTGGTTTTTTAACATCTTCAAAGCCAGGTGGTTGTTTCATATACACCTCTTCATCTATAAAACCATTCAGAAATGCACTCTTAACATCCATCTGAAACAACTTTATATCATGAAAGATCGCATATGCTAACAAAATCCTTATAGCTTCAAGTCTCGCCACTGGAGCATATGTTTCATTGTAGTCTATTCCTTCTTGCTGATTATAGCCTTGTGCTACTAATCTAGCCTTATTACGACTCACCCTACCTGATTCGTTTAACTTATTCTTGAAAACCCATCTGGTTCCAATAATGGATTTCTTAAAAGGTTTTAGGACTAAGAACCAGACGTTATTTCTAGTAAATTGATTCAGCTCCTCTTGCATGGCTAACACCCAAGCTTCGTCTTGAAGAGCTTCCTCAACCTTCTTAGGCTCTACTTCAAAGATAAAGGCTACATTAGCTTCTCTTCTGAATCTGGACCTTGTCTTAACTCCTTCTGAGGTGTCACCGATAACTAGTTCTTCTGGATGAGAACTTTTATATCTCCAATTTCGTCTTAATTCTATAGTTTCTGGAATATCTTCAACCTTGTTCTCATGAGTGTCTGACGAGGGAGTTTCTGAGGTATCATCTAAGTTCTTTGAAGGACCTTCATTCTCCACGTCATTTTCCTTATGGGGTTGAGAATTATCATCAAACTTGACATGGATCGTCTCTTCAACAGTCTTTGAAGTCAAGTTGTAAACTCGAAACGCTTTAGACGATAATGAGTAGCCTAGAAAGATTCCTGGATAGGTCTTCGAATCGAATTTATCCAACAGCTCTTTCGTATTCAGAATGGAACATTTGCACCCAAATGGATGAAAGTAAGATATGCTTGGTCTTCTTCCATTCCATAACTCATAAGGAGTCTTCTTCAACATAGGTCGCAACATGATCCTATTCTGAATACAGCATGCTGTATTCACAGCTTCTGCCCAGAAATACTTAGGAAGATTCGTCTCACATAGCATTGTCCTTGCCATCTCTTGAATCGTCCTATTCTTTCTTTCAACAACTCCATTTTGTTGTGGAGTTCTAGGGGCTGAAAAGTTGTGGGAAATTCCATTCTCCTTACAGTATACTCTAAACTTCTCATTTTCAAATTCTCCACCATGGTCACTCCTGATACTGGCTATGGACATTCCTTTTTTATTCTGTAACTTTATGGATAAGATTCTAAAGCACTTAAAAGACTCATCTTTGTGTGATAAAAACAATATCCAACAAAATCGAGTAAAGTCATCAACAATGACGAGTCCATATTTTCTTTCTGCCAAGACTTAATGTCCTTGTAGGACCAAATAAATTCATATATAACGCTTAAAGGTCTTGATGAGGTTACAAAACTTTTAAGAGAAAGAGGTTTTAACTTGTTTTCCTTTCAAATAATTTTCACAGAAAAGTTCTTTGTCAAAACTTATTTTTGGCAAACCTCTTACCAAATCATGTTTTACCAATTTTGAAATATGTTTCAAAGAGACATGACCTAGCTTTTTATGCCAGATTAGTCTTTCTTCTTCAGAAGATAGAAAACATGAAATATTTTGTTTTTGAAAATCTTCTAAATTGATTTTGTAAGGTTGTTTCTTCTCTTGGCGGAGAAAAGTATAGACCCATCTTTGTTTCGACTTCAAAGATTTTGATTGAATGTAACTGTGAAACCAGAATCACACAATTGACTGACGCTAAACAAGTTATGCTTTAGACCATCAACAAGCAGTACATTATTTATGCATGCAAAGGAATCTTTACCTATTTTCCCAATTCCAATAATTTTGCCTCGCTGGTTGTCTCCAAAGTTACTGATCCTCCTTTCTTATATCAAGGTCTAGGAGCATAGACCTTCTTCCGTCATGTGTCGCGAGCATCCACTGTCTAAATACCAATGGTGCTTGCCGTATCTTCCAAGGAAGGATATCTGCAGGAGAAACTATTTTATTTCTTGGTACCCAAATTTTCTTGGGTCCTTTATGGTTAGTAGTATGCATATGATGTGATCTATGATGCATATTATTAGAATGTTGATTAAAATGAATCATCCTATATCTTCTTTTTTGAATGATGATTTTTACGAGATCAATCTTGTTTCTGTAAACCCTAATCCAGTCTTATCACTCGGATGTCTACATTTTCCAAGCATCTCATTCATTTTCTTTGTACTTTCTATGAAAGTAGCTAAATCAACTGATAAATTCTTAATCCTTAGTTTAAGTTGATTAATCTCTTCTGATCTGTCTACAATTTTCTTTTTATCTTCTAATTGTTTCTTTAAACAAACATTTTCTCTCTCTATTACCTTAGTATGTCTAATATTTTCTACATACTTCTTCTTTAACAGCTTGTACTGTTTCAGAATAGCATGAGAATCTTCTAACAATTCTGAATAGGTATCATGCAAATTATCATAATCTGATTTTACCTCCTCATCACTATCTTCCTCGGCCATTAGGCAAATGTTTGCATGTTCTGATGACTCAGAGCCTGTATCTGATTCAGATGAATCTAGGTCCTCCCATATTGTCATCATGCTTTTCTTGCCTTCTCTACTCTTCTTTGGTTTCTTCTTGAGAGTAGGACAATCGGACTTATAGTGTCCAGGCTGGTTGCACTCGTAGCAAATGATAGAAGACTTCTCTGGTTTAGCTTCATCTTTCCCATTCTTTCTGAATGTCTGGTTCCCTCTGGGCTTTTTCTTCCACATGCGTCTTATCTTTCTGGAAATGAAAGATAATTCGTCATCTTCATCACTTGAGTCTGATTCGGATTGGCTAGAGTTGTCATCCTTTGATTCTTCAATTTTCAACGCTTTTGATGACTTCCTCCTTCTCTGAGTCTTATGATTCTTTTGTCCGGCCTTCAGTGCTATTGACTTATCTCGCTTGGGCTTGTCTTTAGTGTTGAGTTCTACTTCATGAATCTTTAAGGATCCCAGCAACTCATCTAGCTTTAACACGCTCAAGTCTTTTGCTTCTTGCACTGTAGTAACTTTAGGTCTCCATCTCTTAGGAAGACTTCTTAGAATCTTTCGAACATGATCTTGATTGTTGTATGTCCTTCCAAGAGCTTTCAATCCATTGATAATTGTTTGAAATCTTCCAAACATTTGATCAATAGATTCTTCATCTTCCATCCTGAAAAGTTCATATTGATGCACAAGAATACTTATCTTGGATTCTTTAACTTGGCTTGTGCCTTCGTGAGCAATAGACAATGTGTCCCACATCTCTTTTGCAGTGTCACAACCGTGCACTTTGTCATACTCGCTCCTGCTTAGGGCACATGTCAAGAAAAATTTCGCCTTTGAATTTAATTGTATTCTTGCTTTCTGATCATCCGTCCATCTGTTCCGTGGAATAGAATTGCCTTCTTCATCTACAGGTGTGTAAGGTCCGTTCTCTATAATGTCTCAAAGGTCAACATGAGTAGATTCGATGAATAACCGCATCCTATCTTTCCAGTAGTGATAGTCTTCTCCATTGAATGCCGGAGGTCTAGTATCGAGGCTCCTTCAAATGATGTATACATGTGACTCCGCCATTATCTTTAATCCACACTTCGCCAAAGTGATTCTTGGATACCTTGCTCTGATACCAATTGAAGTGAATCACACATTAATACAGCACTTAGAAAACAATAATAGAATGCACGAGAACGGGGGGTTGAATTGTGTATTCCCCTCTTTATAAGTCTTTTCAGAATTACTTGTTAGAAACAAAAATCTTTACAAAATTTTTATTTATTCCGATTGATCAAACTTCTCAATACTATGTATATGAACAGTAAGTAATGATAAAATTTGAAACTAAAACGAGATAGAGAGTAAGAGTGGTAGACACGCGGATTTATCCTGGTTCACCCCAAATCGTGGGCTACGTCCAGTCCTCAGAGTTTCTTCTGAGATTTTCCTATCTCTTCAATCGTTACAAATATTCTTTCACGAGCCTCTTCAGGTCTCTACAACCAGTATTCTTTCACACTTAGCCTCTGCAGGCTATCTGTACACCTTTTTCTTTTCAGAAAAATATTTGAACACTTTGTTACAGTAAGATAGCACCCAGCTAGTTTGCACTTAAACGCTTTTTCACTTTGTGCAATTTTTCTAAGATCAGCAGCTTTTCAGTTTTCGACTTCGACTTGAATTTATAGCCTTCATCTCTAACTGCTTCTTGATTCTTGAATCTTGAATCTTTAATCTTTAAAGAAACGGTTAATCAGTTGAGTTCTGTAACTAACTCGAACTGACTCTTGCGTCTGTTTCTTTACTTCGTCTGCATATGCTTTGTATTTGCGTCTGCTTTGCTTTTAAATCAAGCGTCAAGGCTTTGCATTTGGCGCGTCTGCGTCCCGCTTTACATTTGCGTCTGCGTCTGCTTTGTATTTGCGTCTGCGTCTCGCTTTGCATTTAAATGCTCAGGTTCGCTTTGCATTTACGCCTCAGGTTCGCTTTGCATTTACGTCTGCGTCATTTGCATTTGCGTCAGGTTCACTTTGCATTTAAAGCGTCTGCGTCTGCTTTGCATTTGTCTGCTGTCTGCGTCTGCGTCACTTTGCATTTATGCTCTGCGTCGCTTTTGTTTTTCTTGATATGATCTCTCTTTGTTTGTTATACATCAAAATCATTTTTATGTAAAGTGATTTTGACTTAACATCTTATTCTATCATAGAAGATTTATGATATAATTTAGAGGTAAAAATTCTCAACAAACATAAAAAGGAAATAAGATAAAAAAATTAAAATTTAACACAACTAAGTTACTTTCCCATAGTTCTTTAATATAAAATTATTTTTAAAATTGATTTGCCTATAATATCTTTAACAAAACATCATTTCATAATTTCAACTCCGATATGATATTCGTGATCATGAGTTTTTTTAAAATTCACTATGATTTTTCCAAATAAAAAGAGTGTACGCTTCTAGACTTGATAAATTATTCATAAATATTAGTTAAAGTATTACACAAATTTGACATTTAATATGAATTTGAAATGTCTATCTCATTATTATTTTAATTAATAAACTATATTTAATTTTCGCTTTCTCCTAATCAAACTATTCTTTTATAGGTAAAAATCCATGACTTTATCTTAACCTGAAAATAAGTACAGTTGGGTATAACAATTATGAGTTTAACAATCAAATTAATAGATTCAGTTTTAAGTTAAAAAATTGCACCATTTCACATTTTAGGAGTTTTCTATAAAAAATCTATACATGATTTGTTAGTGAATTTATATAAATGATCCTAGCTAAATTACCTTTTAGTGTCTTTATTAGAAAAATATATTGTAAAATTGTTGAAGTTCCACTTTTCTTTAAATGCTTCAAAAAATCAAAATTCTCATTGATGAGCTTAACAAGACGATAATAGGAAAATTCATTCAATTAAATTGATGTGCTATTTGTAGGTACCCATAATTGCAATAGTAAAGGACCTATAAATAGTAGTATGGATTAATTAAAGTAGTTTTGTGTTAATCTTGACAGTCAATTATGAAATCAACACGTCCTTCATAATTTTTTTAATTTATTGTATAAAAATATGGCTCTTGTATCATATAATGGAATATTTTTCATTGAATCTCAACCTCTTTATGGTAGCATCATTATTAAAAGAGAGAAGAAATAAAAAATGATACATCTACCAAATCAAGCTTGTAAAAGTTACCACACAAAGTTTGTTTTCTAATCAAAATAGAACCATGGTACAAAGTTACCTTTCTAGTCTAGCTGTACGCTTCTTACAATCTTCCTTTTGTGCCTAAACTTATGGTAGTAATTATATTCTTGAGAGCATTAGAAGCTAAGGTCACTCCTTATTCATTCCCATTATTGAATTTATTTTGTTTCTTGAAAGGCTTATTGTTATTAATATTCTTTGATGGAGGCTTCCTTTTTTAACTATTATTGTTTTGATTTATAACCATTACCACACTTCTTTCCTTTACTTTCTTCATGTCATCCTCGTTGACAAGATGATAGTCATCCCTTTTATGGTCCATTGATTTTTCAAAGCATTATAACTGCACTAACTAGAGTCAAACTAAAACAAGGGAGTCTTCGTGATGAACCACTCAATGTAGTCTTTATTAACTTCCATATCAATTACCTTACTATTATTATAGCAAACCACAATCTTGTTAATATGATCTCCAATCCCATTAGCACCGTCATAAATAGTGGAATGAGGTTTCTCGAGATCTTATTATTATCATTCTTAAAGAAATTTTTGTATTTCTTTTTTATGACTTCGGTATATTCCTTAGCATTTTCAATCTTTTGAATACTATCAAGAGTAGAGTCCTCCATATTATACCTCATAATTATCAAATAACACCAATTTGAGTTTTTATAGTTATCATAAAACTTCTAATCATTAACAAAAGTCCCAAAAAATGAGTTTAGCAGGCGAGTCCTATCTGAAGATTAAATCTAATTTCATGATCATTAGATTCATCACGAGAGATTCAACATATTGTTTATTAATTTTCAAAATAGGAAAGAATTGAAGATTATTTAAGGTTGAATGAAAACTATAATAACAACAATAATATAGATAAAAATGATAAAATAGCTCGAGCCCGATCTAACCCGATTCATCTCGATTCGAAGTCAATGAGCTTAGTCTAAATTGACCGAGTTTCAAGTTAGATTCAAATTTTTACTTATAAGATTTTTTGAACTTCAGAGTAGGATCAAGCTTAGGCTAAACAACCCATCTTGACCTAAAGCCTAAAGGCTAACTATATTAAAAATAATATTACTTTATTTTTAAACCAAACTACATTTTTTAATAATAAAGCATATTTAAGATAAAGGATCCAAAGACCAACTAAGTAAAGTTAAGCCCAAAAGCTCAATCGTTTAGAAGATTTTAATTTAAATAATGGCCCAAATGCTTTATTTATGAAATTAAATTCCTCCTCCTTGCCTTTTCAGCTTTATTATGGAGGTTGGGAAATGAGATCTAAGATGCTCATTTATATTCCTATATTAAAAATGAAAAGATGAGAAGGAGAAAATTGATTTTATAAATAGAGCATTTAGGTCTTTGCCTAAATTACAAAATCTCCAAAGAGTTGGCTTCTAGGCTTGATTTACTCTAATAAGGCTATAGAATGTTCAATTTATTTTTAAAATGGTTAGACTTTTGGGCTTAACGAGTTTAGACCATTTAATATTCATTTTAAAGGTTGGGCTTTTAATTGTAACTCAATCATTTAAGACTTGACTCAGCCTAAATAGGTCTAATAAATCCAAATTAGGCCTCAATATCTCAATTGGGCTACAAGTTGGACTCAAGATTTTAAAAAAATTTCACTATTGCTAGATCTTAGCCCACCTGTTATTATTCCAAAGTATGCATGTACAACAAAGGTGTTAATTTTTAACTTTATTAAATGACCCACAAAAATGTGATTATTAAATGCTAGAGTTCACTGAACGTAAAAAATGAACTCATTCATAGATGAGAGAAATATATTAAATATCACAACTAATTCATCAATTATCTTTAAAAGTATAGTAAAACTATATCAGTTGATAATATTCAATAAAAATTAATTCACTAATGAAGTATCCTACTAAACAATAAACTCATCGATGGGATAATTTCATTAATATACAAATTTTAGCAAAACAATTTATCAATATTAGAAGAAAATAATAATAATAGATATTTGAATATCTAGAGTCACTACAACAATTCAGGGCAATTCGCGACATTTTTTGGAAAAAACGTCGCGAATTGTTCATAGTTTTCGTGACGTTTTAAAAACGCTACGAAAACTACTGAGTTTTCACGATGTTTTGCAATAACGTCGCAGATTTGTTAGACCTTTTGTGTAGTTTTAGCAGGAAAACGTCGATAAAAATAAGCCTTAACGTTTTTATAGAGGAAACGTCGCGGAAGGCTGACCTGTTGGTTTGAGTTCTTCGTCGAGCAAGACGACGTCGTTTAGTTTAAAGGCCAAACGACGTCATTTGCGTTTGACTACTGAGCCCCACCTTCCCCAAACGACGTCGTTCCCCTCCATTCCTAAGTCATTTTTCGTCAATCCCGCTTGCTGCTGTCGCATTTTCCCTCTCTCTCGAGCCACCTTGGACCGTTGATTTGTGTTCTCGTTGCTGAAGTTTGCATGGGTTGTCGGAGTGTCTTTGTCTTCTCGAGTGTCATTGCCCGAGTGCCGGTGTCTACCATTGGTGGAGGTAAGTTGTGTTTGACGGTTTAATATGATTTTGAGAGTGTTATTGCGTTTGTTTTGATTATATGTAATGCATTTGGATTTGTGTTGTATTACAGTAGTTAATTTGGGTTTGTATGGTGGAGGTAAGTCATTAAACATTTTGCCTTTGAAGTGTTTAACGAAAGTCGTTCAGTAGTTTTCTTAATGTGATTGGGATTGTTTGAACAACTGGCGTAAAACATGTGGGATAACAAGTAGGTGATTGATAGCTAAATTAAATCTCCATAGGAAAGCCATTGTTACTTGAGAACCGATTCTTCGTCGATATAACTTATTATAGGTTTAAATTGAGGAGATGCAAACACCTAGGTATTTGAATGAATTGATTCCGAGTTTAAGGTTCCAGTTTCATGTATCAGAATTTTTAATTGCAAGATAAGTAAATAAAGCTCTTGTCAAGGTTATATTCTAGACCTAACATTTCTGTGAATGATATTAAGGATCTCTTCAATATGTCAAATGGCTCATTATCTACAACTCATAGTATTAGTCAATCATTAGCAAAAGCATGTTTAGAGATTTGGAGTTCCTAACATCTATTGTGGTACTTAAAACTCAAATTGTTATTGAAAAAGGGTGGTGATTTTGTTCAACATTTTCATATCAATAGTAAAGAGAAATAGGGACAAAGGTTCCCCTTACCTTATCCCTTATTTGCTTTGAATAAATAAGATGGCTCACCATTTATAATCACTATAAAGTTTATAGTAGTTAGGCATTTAGTAATCCATTCTAAAATAACCAAAAGCTTGGACAGCATCCAATATGAATTCCCAACTAATTGTATGAAAAGTCTTAATGAATTTAATTGTAATTACATAACTCTTAATCGATTTGTTGCTAGAGTGACCCATAGAAAACTCTTGAGCTATGTAAATATTGTCTCTTATATTCCTACCTTTAACATATGCTCCCTCACAAGCATTTAAGAAACTTTTGAGTGTATTTTTTACCCTCTTAGCTATTATCTTGAAGATAAGTTATTAAATGACAACGTAACATGAAATTGACCTGCATTCCTTAAGATTTTCTAGAATTGGAGTCTTAGGAATTAGGCTGACAAATGTTTTGTTTAGTTCAGAAAAAGACATTTGACATCAAAGAACTCTTAGACAGTATTATTGATGAATAGAGAATCAATAAGGCTCCAAGTGGACTGAAGTAATTTAGCACTAAAGTCATCTAATCCTAGTGCTTTGTTATGTTTGAATAAGAAAGTAGAAGATCTAATCGCCTTTGGAGTAACTTTCCTTGTAAGTTCCAAAGCCTTCTTAGTGGAGATTGTGCCTCTTAGGATGCTTGGACATTTGGGGAATTGATTTATCCTTGCAACTTCTTCCAAATAGGTTTGCAAAGTAACCTTAAGCCATTAATTTCATATTGTCCTAATCCTTTACCACTGTACAATTTAGTGCTTTGAAGCATAATATGTTGGCCTTATTCCTTCTCCCCTTGATTATGTTATGAAACGCTTTGAAGAACATGATTGTTAAGATGGGATTTGACTATGTTTGTATAAAGAATGAAAGGCCAAAAGTTAATATAGTGTGCAACAATATGGATGAAGAATATATGGAAGCCTTACATAAGATACAATTTTTTTAAAATAAGACATTCCACGATTCTCATTTTTAAAATAAGACATTCCACGATTCTCATTTTTAAAATAAGATATGTGATGTTAACTGATAAACTAGTTCTTACTGATTGCTTGTACGTTCATAGTTTCAAATTTAATCTTCTTGTTGTGAATAACTAATAAACTAGTCCTTATAATCATTCCACTATTAATGAAGCAACTTATTTCCTCAATATACTTGATAATTTCAGTAAGTGCACATGGACTTACTAAAATTTAAATCTCAAACCATATCTATTCTTATGTTCTTTAAAATGTTTAAATTTTAATTTAAATTATCAGCTAAGATTATTAGAATAGATAATAGATTTGAATTCAAAATTTTTTCTTATTATTCCCTCTATCCCAATTTGGTATTATTCATCAAAGGTCTTATGTTTAAACTCTTAAGCAAAATGACATTGTGGAATGTAAACATAAACACCATTCACAAATAGCCAAATTTGTTATGTTTCACTTAAGACTGCCTAAGAACTTTTGGACATACACTATAATGGCTGCCACTCGTAATACAATCTTTAGTCTCCTTATTCTTATCAATCTCTTTAGTCACAATTAGCCAAATAGACATTGTGGAATGTAATACAATCTACGGAAAACTACCGAGAATTCTTATCAATCTCCGCGCCTACCCTCTTCACTGTAAACTATACTTTGCGCCTCCTTATTCTAACTAACTACTATGATTATCTCATCGCTACGATTACCTTTAACTGAAATAAAGTTAATTTCCTTAATATTACTTTTAACAATTACCTTTAACAATTACATTTAACTGAAATAAAGTTTAGCAGCCTTTCAAAACAATAACCTTTCAATTTTTCTAAAGATGTCAACTGAAATTAGTATATCTGCAAAACAAGTTACAACAAAAAAAAGCAAGAAGATGTAACAACTTTCTAGTGACTAAATAAGAAGTATACACTTTCCCATTCTCATGTTTTGAAGCAATTCCTTTCTCAAGTTTATGCTGATGATTATCTAAAATTGTCAAGCAAAGTTGTAGAATTTGCCAAAGGGTCCATGAGCATTGATAAGTTTTGGGTTCATTTTTATATGGCAAGAATATACAGGAATGGGAATTCATATTACAAAAATTGAAAAGTATTCCTAACCAAGAAATCCTAAATAAGCTCAAAGTGAGTTTTGATGTGTTGGATGAGGAAGAGAAGAATATTTTTCTTGATTTTGCTTGCTTTTTCAGAGGGGATAAGATAAACCATGTTAAAAGAATCCTAGAAGGCTCTTATTTTTTAGCAGATATTGGGAATAGTCTTCTAATTGATAAGTGTCTCTTATATATCTCAAATAACAAGCTGGAAATGTTTACATGCTTTGGTATAGAACTGATAATGTGAGCAATCAATATTCTCTTGTTCCATTATGGTGACAACATATTAATCCTATTGGTTATGTTCAAAAGCTTAGATCTCAAATTGCAGACACTCTTACAAAAGATAAAAATGATTTTTTCTTTTACCATGATTCAGATTCAATAGCTAATCAGATCTCAACTCACTTTCTCAGCCACCTCCTCAAACAAAACTTCATGCAGATGGTTTCAACTTTAGCAACAAGGTTAGTCCTAGTATATTGCTTATAATCATAATTCTTGCTATGATTTTCTTCATTTTCGGTTTATTGCACCTCTTTAAATTTCATCAAATCTCTTTAAATTTGCATTATGTTAATTATTATTTTGAAAATATATTACTTTAGAGATCTAGGTTTTAAATTTAATGTCTTAAAATTTCATCAAATCTAATAAAATTTACATTATGTTAATAATTATTTTGAACATATATGGGACAATTGAGGTGTATGTTACACATAAGCTCAACCTTCCTATTATGGCTCCAACTAAGGGTTGCATATAATAGGCAATAGTGGGGATTTGGGCATTGATGGAGATGTTGTTCGTGATGATGTAGTTATTGTTATTATTCCAACTTGTTGCTTGTGCTTTATGTGTGAATTGAATTCCCACTAACATAACATAATGTTGTCATGTTTATGTTAAATTAATAGGAAGTTTTTGGTCAATGGATAAAAGTTGGATGAACAGTGTTAGGATTTCTCGTGAATACATTGATGGAGTGAAAGCATTTATGAATTTTGTGGTGGGAAAAAAGGGCAAAGATTGTGAAATTTCATGCCCTTGTAGTCGTTGCATGAATTGTTATATTAGGTCTCAAATGAATGTCTGTGACCATTTAATGAGATTTGGCATGGACCAATCATACACTCGTTGGGTTTTACACGGTAAAAAGCCAGAATATAGATTTATCTCTAGGGCAGAAAGGGTTGACGATGCAAATGTAGACATTGATGGGATGGGGAATGATATTAATGAGGGTGATGGTGATGAGGAGGATGATGGCATGCAAGATTTGCTTTATGATGTGGGTACCTTCGTAAATGATTGCCCAATTGATGAAGATGGAAGGAGTCGTCCTAATGGCGTTGGTGATTTTATAGGACAAGGCTTTCATGAAGTATTGAGTAAAGCAAATAAAGAGTTGTACCCCGAATGTACAAACTTTATAAAGTTGTCCTTTTTAATAAAGTTGCTTCACTTGAAAGTATACAACAAGTGGAGCAATAAGTCATTTGACATGTTACTTGCTCTGTTGAGGGATGTATTACCTCATTGTGAAACTTTGCCGAAGTCCTATTATGAAGCAAATCAATTTCTACGGAGCCTAGGTTTGGGTTATGTGTCGATACATGCATGTAAGTACGATTGTTCCCTGTTTTGGAAAGAGTATGGGGACTTGAAAAGTTGTCCCAAGTATGGAACATCAAGATGGAGAATTAATGATGGCAAGGGTAAGAAGATACCATGGAAAGTGTTGCGGTACTTTCCATTAAAGTCCAGACTGCAACGATTATTCATGTCAAGTAAGACCGCTGAACAAATGACTTGGCATAATGATAGGCCTAAAGGTGACAAAAATACCATGGTTCATCCTTCTGAAGGAGAAGCTTGGAAGAGCTTTGATGAGCTATATCCTGAGTTTGCCAGAGAACCACGTAATGTGAGACTAGGCTTAGCAACAGATGATTCAATCCACATGGCAATATGTCACTTTCATATAGCATGTGGCCTATTGTTCTTTTAGCAAACAATTTACCCCCTTGGATGTGTATGGATGAGTCATATTTTATGCTATCGTTGGTTATTCCAGGTCCGAAAGCGGTTGGTCGAGACATTGATGTCTATATGAGACCAATAGTGGATGAGTTAACTGAGATATGGGAAGATGGTTTTGATGTATTTGATGCGGTAAAGGGCGAAAGTTTTCGAATGCATGCAACTTTATTGTGGACGATCAATGACTTTCCAACCTATGGTACTGTTTCTGGGTGGAGCACAAAAGGCTATAAGGCATGCCCTGTCTGTAACACACACACTCCATCTTGTAAGTTAAGAAGTAAGATTGGTTACTTAGCTCATCGTCGTTTTCTTCCTTACGATCATCCATGGAGAAGAAGCAAGAAGTTTGATGGCAAGAGTGATCATCGATCTATACCTAACTTACCAGACGGAGATGTTGTGGTGGATCAATTATGTCATGTGGACCATATATGTTATGGAAAGCACCCCAGCAATAAGAGGAGAAGGAGATTGGAAGGAGAGCTGAATTGGAATAAAAAAGAATTCTTTTTGATCTACCATATTGGCATAAGTTAAGATTAAGGCATAATCTTGATGTCATGCATATAGAGAAGAATATTTGTGACAATATACTTGGTACTTTGATGAATGTTGAAGGTAAAACCAAAGATACAATCAAGGCTCGGCTTGATTTGGAAGATATGAATATTCGCAAAGAATTACACTTGATAAGAGCTGCTGATGGAACTATTGTGGAAAAACCTCCAGCATGCTATACAATGTCTTTGGATGAGAAGAAGTTTTGTGAGTTTGTCAAGCAGGTGAAGTTTCCAGATGGATATGCATCAAATATATCTAGATGTGTTAAAGTTGATGAAAGGAAGATTAGTGGGCTGAAGTCCCATGATTGTCATATATTGTTACAAAGCATTCTTCCATTAGGGACACGTGGCATTTTGAATAACGATGTCACAGGTGTTTTACTGGAGTTGGGGGACTTCTTCCGCAGAATTTGTAGACGAAGTTTGAATAAGGATGACGTACAGAAGATGTGTCAGGAGATTATTTTAATCTTGTGCAAACTTGAAATGATATACCCACCGGCATTCTTTGATGTCATGGTATATTTGGCCATTCATTTACCAAATGAAGGCTTACTTGGTGGACCAGTTGCGTATAGATGGATGTATCCAATTGAGAGGTATTCTTTAAATTTATCATATTACTCTTAAAAGTTAACTAAATAGTGGCCTATCTAATTATGGTTAATCATTTGTTAAGATTCCTAGGTACACTGAAGGGATTTGTCAGAAATAAAGCACATCCGTAAGGTCAATTCTTTGAAGCATATGTTGTTAAAGAGTGCACGACATTCTGTTCAATGTATCTGAAAGGAATTGAAACCAACTTCAATGTGCCAGACCAAATCAATGATATGGTTGATGGTAGTGACATATCAGTGTTCTTCCAACAATGTAAGCTAATTGGGTCTGGCAAAATAATTTCTCTTCCTACAAAAGAGCTAGAGATTGCACATTGGTATGTGCTTATGGATTGTCATGAGATAAGTTCGTATATCGAGTAAGTTTTTCTAACAAACTATTCAATTAAGATTACATAATAAGTTGAGATAATTCATATAAATTTGATTCAATTTTTAATGATCCATAGTGAGCACATGGATGAGTTGAGGCAACAAAGTCCATTATATGTTGACAGGAGACATAAAGAACAATTTTCTTAATGGTTTAAGCATCGGGTGAGAAGAATGTTTGAACGTGGTGTTCATTCCTGATTATATATTATTAACTAATTTTCCTTTCTTGTGATAGATGACGACATTAGCTAGCTCCCATGAAGGACATAACTTTGAGTCTATGTATGCATTAGCATGTGGAGCTCATAGTTTGGTGCAGAAGTATACAGTTTGCAATACTAATGGAATGTGATTTCGCACTAAAGCCCGTGATCTACGTAGGATGACACAAAATTGTGGGGTTGCAGTGTTAGGAAATTATGGGGAAGACAATATAACATTTTATGGGATGCTGACAGATATTATCAAGCTTGAATATATTAGGGGAAAAAGTGTTGTGCTTTTCAAATGCAAATGGTACGATCTTGGACATTCGAATATGAGGGTCAACGGCATCGTAAAAAGCATCAACATTACTAAGTTTTTGTTCAAGGATGACCCATTTATATTGGCAAACCAAAAGAAGCAAGTTTTTTTGGTGGAAGATTTGATACTCGGTTCAAATTGGCGAATTGTGCAAGACTGTGAAGTTAGACATGCGTATAATATCCCTTCGCATGGTAATGAAGAAGGTTCAGATGACATTGAAGAGTCTAATGAAGTTCCAGTCAAAGTCGAGGAATGTTCCTTAGTTTTTAGATAGAACTGATATTGTATTTGATGTAATAAATAATGTTGTATTGAATTCCGAGCAACGTTTAAAACTTGTATTGAAAGATACAAGTTTTATTCCTATGGGTCAAGGGAAAGAGGTAATGCTGGAAGGGGATGAGCAAGTCATACATAAGGATGCAAATGTTAATACTCCTCTTTAGGAAAAAAAAAGAGATTTCTGGTGCAAAGTTAAGCCTATAGGAAGTAATCTCACAAAGATAAGGAAGAAATATAAGAGGAAAAAACTTAGTAAAAGTAAGAAATAATGCTAGCTTTAGATTGGAATGTGAGAAGCCTTAATGGCCTGAATAAACAACTAGCCATTAAAGATTATATAAATCTTAAGAGGCCATATTTTTTTAGTTTTGTAGAAACCAAAATCAAGAAGGAGTAGATCGGTAGAACCCTTTTCTAGCGTTAGGGTTTATCTGTTTTTAGGGATTTTCTGTTTGAACTACATGATGACTGGAGCTTATATCATGAACTTAGAGAGAAAAGAAGATTGGTAAGATATCAATGACAGAGTGATTGAACTTGGCACTTGATCACATCGTTCCACCTGAATCTGCTTTGTAAGTTGGTTTTTGTTCTTGTATATGCTTGTCACTGCTCAGCAGTGAGATCATTAGCTTCTTGCTCAAGGATGATTTATTCCATTACTTTGTCCTTTCTGTTGAAAGATCAAAGTGCATCATATTTCATTCTTTCTGCATTGTAGCAACTATCTGTTTCATGATTCTGTAATTCTACGTGAGTGATAAATGTGCATGGCATTACATTCATTCTGCAATGTAAAGACAAGAACCCATCAGACTGTACAATTTCCATAAAAAGCTTGAACTTTTCTAGCATTTATCATTTATTGCGGTTTGCTTTAGCTTCATAACTTTAAATCTTTAGGACCTAATTCCTGTTGCTTAGAAAGGAATGCAACTATAATGCTTGCAATATATACT
The DNA here is from genome assembly GCA_029891385.1 of Erythroxylum novogranatense. NCBI lineage: Eukaryota > Viridiplantae > Streptophyta > Magnoliopsida > Malpighiales > Erythroxylaceae > Erythroxylum > Erythroxylum novogranatense. The sequence continues at coordinate 96,405,866 of CM057227.1, read as the reverse complement.
ATGTTCCTATTACTTTTTGCACCATATCTAGACATGATTTATTTTCCTTCTTGCTGTCCAATAGTTATCGGATGGAATCATTGTCCAATAGCACCTTCTTGCTGTCATAGATGTCAATGAGCTTTTTCAGATAATTAGAGGAAGCTTCACCCAAAGACACTATATCTTTAGGTGCTATTGGACAAACCTCAAACATTATTTATGCATTTCTCAACCTCAAATCATGAATTTACCTCATATATCAAATCTTTTCATTCATTTCTGGCTGTTGTTTATTGACAATAATAATTTGTGCATAAAGTAGCAATATATGATTATTTGTGGCTGTTGTTTATGGATACACATTATTTGTGCATCTCTCAACCTCAAATCATGAATTTACCTCATATATCATATGCACTCCATATTTTGAAAGCAGTATTCTATTTGTGTTCAATCATTTGTGGCTGTTGTTGTAACTTGTTCTGTAGATAAAGTAATTTCAGTTGACATCTTCAGCAATATTGAAAGGTAATTGTTTTGCATATTTATTTCGATGATCTTCTAAACTTTATATTTAGAGATTTGTAAGAATTGATAGATAGCAATGGGCTTATGTACATTTGTTAGACTTGCTCATAATTGACAACAAACAATTCCATTTTTGAGAGTATGTCAGTTTTTCATGTTGTCTTTAAATATGATTGATGCATATGTACTTTGAAATCTAATGTCAATTTGGATGCAGGTAATTCACATGGGACCAGGTCAAGTTAAGAAGAAGAATAAGGTTGCGCCAAGTAGCTTAGTACCGACAAAATTGCAGTCGCGTTACCGTCAGCTTCTTGGAAACACAGCTAATGCGTCATCTTCTTTTACATAACCACAAAATCAGACACCTCTACCTTGTCAACCTACTCAAACACCAAGAGAAGTCACACCTGCACCTTATGAGCCTACTCCAACACCAAGAGAAGGCACATGTATGCCTATTACTCAGCATCCTAGAGATAAATATGAACAAATTATGAATCTGCGCCGCAACATTAGTTCTCCATCCATGTCTGAAGAGATGCCTCCAGCTTTTACTTATCAGACACCAGTAAATCAGACAATTACCCCCACTGTGGGCTCTTCTTCTGCAAGCACTGCAGGTTTGATCTTTCTCATTACATTGGTAAAATTTATTAAGTTTAGTTATTGTGCTTATCTAACCAATTAAGAGTATGTTATATGCTCATTACAAATTTTTTCTTTGCAATTTTAGGATCCACGTCTGATGCAAGAAAAACAAGGGGTGTTACAAAAGGGCACGGATTGGCCAAGATTAACAAGGCCATAGGTAAGAGATTGAAGATAGAGATCTCCCCAACTGAAGGACGACTAACCAACTCTGTACAATTTTCCAAATTCTCGAGGGAGATTGGTCTGGTTTCCTGAATGTTCTTACCTGTAAAAACAAATTTTTCAAAAATTACAACTGAGGAATTGGAAATTGCATTTGATAAGTTAGACGTAAGTATTCTAAACCAATCTAATTTGTATGTGTTTTCCATATCTTTAGAACATTGATCAATAATTTTTAATTTTTTGCAACAAAAGTTGGAAGTCAAGGGAATGAGGACTGACAACGAAGTGCATGCTACTGTGAAGAAGTTTCTTGCTTTAAGGTCCAAAGATCAAAGATATAGTTTTAAAAAGCATTTTACGAAGCACGGAAAGGATGTTAAGCCGAATAATGTCACAGTGGCAGAGTGGATGGACTTATGCGAATATTGGGAGCAATCAGCTACAAAGGTTAGTTTATTTGATCACTACTTTTTTTACAACTTATTGTATTTTAGTATTTATGAATTATGATTTTTAGATGTTATAATACATTTTCTTACGTGTATGATTAGGAAAAAAGTCAAAAAGAAAAAGTAGCTATGAGTCAGGTCAAATGTCGTCCAAACTCCGGCTCCAAGGCCTTTGTAGCGATACACCATAAGATTGTGAGTTATTATCTTTTTAATTATATTTTTCTTTTATTGACATTTCAAATTTTATAAAAAATATTCCTATTTATATATTTCTATACAACAGAGTGACAGATACGGAGAAGAGTGTGACCGGATGAAGTTATGGTATCACACTCATTATGATGAAAGAAAAGATCAATGGACAACTCCCGAATGCAAAGAAAAATGGGTGAGTACATAGTTTATTTATAAATATTTCTTAAATCACATTGTGTATGTAATTAATTCTTTACTTTTTCAGGACTTAATGTGTCACGAATTGACACATTCAACAAAACAAGGTCATCCCATGACAGTGGATGAAGTGTGCGACAAAGTCTTGGGCACCAGAACAGATTACATTGTTGGCATGGGAATGGAGCCTCGACCACAATGGATGACTTCGACCAAAAAGAGACTTCGAGACTAATTAGAGGAGTCGATGAAGGTTAATGAGGGCTTACAGTCTAAAGTCGATGAATTGACCAAAAAATTTAAAGAAATGCAAGATAAATTCATTACCCAAGCTGAACAACAAAAAAAGCTCTTGGATCTTTTATCTGCTACACATAATATTCATTTAGAATAGATAAGTACTCATACTGATATATTAAACACTTATGACATATTGTTTATATTAATTACTATATTTTGACATGTTTGGGAATTGAAATTATATAATTCATTGTTTACTTGTATTAAATTCTTGTTATACATTATTAATCATTCGCAAATTAATGATGTCTTGAACAAATTGATGAATTATTAAATAAAAATTCCATATATAATATTAAATAGTTATTCAATAAATAAGATTTAATAAATTTCTTTTCAAATTTTAATTATTAAATCATAATAATAATTCAATTAAAATTAATATTATTTTCGAATTAATCCCACAAATTTTATTATTTAAAATTGAAAAATTATTTGAATAAATTTATTTCAATATATTTAAATAAATAAATTTATTAACTAATAATTGGCGACGTTTCTTCCCAAACGTCGCCGATTGTCAACCTTCAGCGACGTCTAATAAACGTCGTATAAGGCTTCAGTTTCAGGTTTTCAATGACGTTTACCCCAGACGTCGCTGATTTATTCTACCTTTTATGACGTTTTTAAAGCGTCATTCAATTTGCATCGTTTTCTCAACGTTTTTCATAAAACGTCGCCGATTGCGTTTCCTTACTATACCTTCAACGACATTGTTTGTGACGTTTTCAAAAACTTCAAAAAAGACAATCTGCGACGTTTATTGATCATTTGTGACGTTTTTAAAACGTCGCTGAATGAGTATTTTTCTTGTAGTGAGTTATGAAAGGTAAATTGATAAGCACATAATATTTAATTATATCCAAAATTTATTGATAAATTAATATAATCAAAATGCTATATTAAATAAATGGTAACAAAGCCAAATAACATGTGAAGTTATCTAAAAAAATTATTATTTAAATAGATAAAATATTTAATTTGATGTAAAATCGTAAATAAAATGTGCCAAAATGCCTCTCTCAAAATAATAATAATTTTTATGAAGAATGCCCCTAGAAAATGATATGTTGTTATGCTATTTTAAATCCAAAAAAATATATTGATGATCCAACTTCAACCTTCACCTCTAACCTAGAAAAAACTCATCGTCCAAAAAACCTTTGTCGATGACTTAGATAGATTATTTTCTAAATTTCTAAGGATTATATGGTATTAATTTTAACGAAACAATTGAAAATAAGCTCAAAAAAAAAAAAGGCCATTGTGAAGCGTCAAGACTCATATTTCTTTAGCCCTTTTTGTTTGAAAATTTTGCCAGAGAAACACTTATAATCATATGTTTGAACAATACATGAAGTGTACATGCCTTTAAAAAATTTTACTCTTATTAACAAAAAATTATTAAAAAAATAGGTATAATACTCAAAGACTAGCACAAAAATGGGAAAATAACAAAATAGTTCCTAAATTATGAAAGAGGCTTTGGTATTATATGTTGAAATTATATTAACAATTAGTGAGCATTAAATATACAGTGTCAACATGATTTTAACACACAATCATTGCAACCAATGCCACAATTAACCAAATAAATATATATAGCTTTAAAGCATGTGTATACAGTGGGATTAAAATTAATATACCTCCTTAAGATGATAGAAGTTGATTAGCAATTCAAAAATTCAGTAGATTGATGCAAATAAGATAAAGCACAATGGAAAAAAGCAATGCTCACAATCTTTCTTCCACAACATACCACTATTAAAGAACAAAACATTTAGGCAAAAATGTTTTTTTCGAATTGGCCACAAGTCTATTGGGTAGGTTTAAGTAAGACAGGAGAATGGCCCTTAGAGTCTATAACATAGTTAGCAATTTAATGTCCTACTTAAAAATCTCTTTGGGCATTGTTGTTTATATCAAATTGGTTAGTTATTTTGTTGGAAATAATAATGAAACAAAAGTGAATGATTTTTGTTCTCGTGATTTATTGATTATACTAATGTAGCCTAATTAAAATTAGAAATTGGATTATGGCAAAATTTTGAATACATAATTGTGATGATAAGTAAGTTTTTTTTTAGGAGGAAAGTATATAATTAAATGAATGAAATCTTTGAAATTGTTAGCTAGAACTAACTAATTTAAATGAAAATGTTTTTTTAATTCTAAACTAAGGTTTTAAATTATAACTTATGAAATATTATTGTCTAATTTGAATATGAATAGCTTAATATTACTAAAGACTATGTTAATATTACCATGAACACATCTGTAATGATTATATAAGTTTAATTAACTTTGCATGTGAAAATACAAAATTGAATCATATCTCACATGCTCTATTTAAACTAAATATGCACTTTGAATTTTTAATGTGAAAGTGAATATCAAAAAAATAAATTTGGTAGTATGCTCAACTTCTATTTTATTTCATTGTGTTATCTTCCATACTCCTATTCTATTCTATGAGATTAATTTTATATAAAACAATATTTCATAATAAAATAGTGAAGAAAATACATAATAATAGCAGAAATAATGCTTCATACACTGCTCTCAAACTGAAGTCCCACCCCATAGTCTACAATATCATTAACAAATAATTGAAAGTAGCTGGCGACTTAAGCACTAGAAATTTACTTAAGGGTGATCCTCGAGAATTGGAAGGCCTGGTTTTGTTGGGAGTGTGGGCTTGGACAATTAAGGCAACTTGGGGACTTCTGGCTTTGGGATTTCTGGCAACTCTGGTTTTGGCCAAGTTGGGACTTCAGGTTTTGAAATTGTAGGAAAATCCTGGTGTGAGCATCACATGCCTACGGTGCGGAAAACAAAATTTTTTTATTCCGGGACCTTCCCGAAAGCCAGGATCCATGTGTATATATAACAAACTCAAACCGAACGACCAAAGGAGACCATCTCTAACGGTATCCACGCAGAGATCGGAAAACCTAACCGGGACAAACCCTTTGATCCGGAAATAGCTAGAACAAAGTAAAGACTGCTATATCTTACCTTTGTTCTGGAGAGCTTGGAAACACGATGAAGAAGAGATGAAGAAAAGAAGATGAAACTTGAAGGTGATCGATGATGAAGTGAGCTAGGAGAAAACTCTTTCCTTCAAAGCCTTTTAATCTTCATCCAAAAGCCACGATCGTCCATCATCGAAGAAGAGACTCTTTCATTTTCTCCTTTTTATATCAAAAGCAACGACCATCATCTTGTCATCTCCATCTTTTGTCTTGTAGCCATTAAATGATTTTAATGATTAAGCATTACAATGGAAGCTTCTTCCATCAACGTGTACATATATATATATATATATATTAATTCTTTAATTAATTAATAATATATATATATATATTAATGCTGACGTGATCCAGTCACATTGGGGTCGATCCTACTGGCCTATCCGGTCCTGGTATGGGAAAAACCCCCGGAAACCCTTTTCAGCAATATCAATGTCGCGATCTCATCGGGACATATCTCGATCTCATCGGGATCCATTTAATCCGATTGCTCTCCATATATTGGATCTCAGTCCAAAACTATTTTACGATTTCTCCGAGTCACTCTTATGCGTGTGACCCATTAGGTTCCCGGTTATGTTGGCCACTTAGATTAACACTTAATATGAACAAGTCATGAGCGGTAACTAGCAACACATCATGACCCCCAATTGACCGGAAAGTAATTAGTTTGACGAATGAATATATATTCATCATGAACCATATCACGAACCCTTCCATAGACAATTACCGTGCAATTCGTCCTTTCACCATGCTATACCCCACTTGGTTATGAGTATGGGCAATGTGTCAACTCTTACTAGACTGACTACGTCAAATCTAGTCCAAGTGATTTCAGTTCTTGTCCTGGGACTCATTACTTAATACTTAATATGTCAATGAAGACACTCTTCATGACATATGTACTCGATCGAGATTTCAAGTAATGACCACGACAAGAGGCCATGGGTATCATCTTACGCTATCACGAAGTGGTGAATCCTTTATTGGCTACTCAATTACCTTGAATACCTCAAGTGTACCCAAGCACCACCCTATGAGCGACCTCTGTAAGGTAACAAGGAATGGAGTCAAAGCACGAATCGAGATCAAGATATCCTTGAGTACCTCAAGTCTAAGGATACTTGCACCATTGCTATGATGAGATTATCACGACATTAGAATAGGACATCCATGTGATGATCTCATAGCAGTCATCCAATGTACTTACTACCTCTAGTAAGCATCCACATCTCAACCCTAAATATCTCATATATACGGTTTACGAGATCCACCGCTTGATCAAATCAAGAAGCTTGAGATGTGCTAGTCTTTCCGGATTACTGATGTCCATCTCGGTAATCCTATGACTAGGATAATTTGAATCTTGACATAATTGCACATGATAGGAATCTCAATAGTATGATCACATCATAATTTCCTTCATGCTATGTCATATATCATAGACTTCATTAATTTGCTTATTGATCAATATCAGTTTATAAATAATGAACAGCAACGTAATGAAATATGCCTTTTCTTTATTTATTTATAAAGAATGTACACAATTTTGTACAAAACGCGCTAAAGGCGATTGCCTTTAGGGCACTACTCTAACAATCTCCCACTTGACCTAAAGTCAATCGCCTTGATATCTAATACCATAGGCGAGTACATGAGAATCAAAACTCTTCTGTGATAATGGCTTTGTCAACGGATCAGCAATATTCTGCTCTGTGGGAATTCTCTCTATCTGCACATCACCTCGACCAATGATCTCCCTGATCAGGTGATATCCGAGGAGTACGTGTTTGGATCGTTGATGAGACCTTGGTTCCTTCGCCTGCGCAATAGCCCCATTGTTGTCATAATACAACCGTATGGGTCCATCATTCTAGGAACTACACCAAGTTCGATAATGAACTTCTTGATCAAACGGCTTCCTTCTTGCTTACAAGCGGCAATGTACTCTGCCTCGGTTGTTGAATCGACGATCGTCTCTTGAACTCTTCCACTGACCGCCCGTGATTCGGTGTGAATATGTAACTGATTGGGATTTGGAATCATCCTTATCAGTTAGGCTCGCATCTGTATACCCGCTCACCGGAGATCTCCATCCCCATATATCAAGAAAACATCCTTAGTCCTTCGCAAGTACTTCAGATATTCTTGTGACCACCCAATGACCCTCACCAAGATCCGATTGGTATCTGCTCGTAACACTTAGAGCATATGATACATCGGGTCTCGTACATAGCATTGCATACATGATAGATCCTACCGCAGATGCATACGGGATCATATTCATGCGCATCCTCTCATCTTGTGTCTTAGGACACAAAGATTTCGAGAGTGTTATCCCATGAGTGATGGGAAGGTACTCTCTCTTGGATTGTTCCATGCTAAACCTCTTTAGCATCTTGTCTATGTACGTTGATTGTGAAAGACCAAGCAACCTTTTTGATCTATCTCTATAGATTCTTATCCCAAGGATATAAGTTGCTTCACCAAGGTCTTTCATGGCAAATTGTTTGGACAACCAAATCTTGACGGATTGTAGCATCGAGACATCGTTTCCTAGCAATAATATGTCATCTACATACAGCACAAGGAATACGATTGCAGTCCCACTAACCTTCTTATACACACAATATTCATCCGGATTTTGTGAGAAACCAAACTCTTTGATTACCTCATCAAAACGGATATTCCAACTCCTGGATGCTTGCTTCAATCCATAGATGGATTTTTGAAGCTTGCATACCTTTTCGCCATCATAGGATATGAAGCCCTCAGATTGTGTCATATACACATCCTCAGCTAGATTCTCATTTAGGAAAGTTGTCTTCACATCCATTTGCCATATCTCATAATCATAATGAGTGGCAATGGCTAGGAGTATCCTAATGGATTTAAGCATTGCTACTGGACTAAAGGTCTCGTCGTAGTCAACTCCTTGTCTTTGACGAAAACCTTTAGCCACAAGCCTTGCTTTATAGGTAATTACATTACCATCCATGTCGGTTTTCTTTTTGAAAATCCATTTGCACCCTATGGGTTTTATTCCTTCGGGTGCATCAACCAAAGTTCATACTTGGTTTTCATACATGGAATCCATTTCAGCTTTCATGGCGTGAAGTCATTTCTAAGACTCTGAACTCTTCAGAACCTCTTCATAGGTGGTAGGCTCATCATCTTCTATGAGCAATACATCATTCTGTTCATTCACGAGAAATCCATATCTCTCGGGAACAGAGCGTATCCTACGCGACCTACGAACTTCGTGTGTTGTAGAAGGTTGAACTGTTACTTCATCTGTATGAGTTACAGTTTCAGGTTCAAGCAGTTGATCTGCGTCTGTTCGAGCATCCTGAACTTCTTCAAGCTCAATTTTGCTCCCACTGTCTTCTTGTAAAAGAAACTCTTTCTCTAAAAAGACAGCATGCTTCGAAACAAACACCTTTTGTTCCTCAGTAAGGTATAATTGATATCCCATTGTTTCTTTAGGATATCCTACGAACAAACACTTGTCAGACTTTGCATCAAGTTTATCTGACTGTGTCCGCTTCACATAAGCAGGACAACTCCAAACTTTCAAATGAGTAAGATAGGGTCTTTTGTTAGTCCACATCTTATATGGAGTAACATCAACTGTCTTTGATGGAACTCTGTTTAACAAGTAAACAACTGTCTCTATTGCATACCCCCAAAAGGATTTTGGTAACTTTGTAAAGCCCATCATTGATCGTACCATGTCTAACAAGGTTCGATTTCTCCTTTCTGCCACACCATTATGCTGTGGTGTGTAAGGAGGAGTCCATTGAGATAAAATCCCATTATCTCTCGAGATAATCCAAAACTCTTGGTCTAAGTATTCCCCACCACGATCGGATCGTAATGTCTTGATACTTTTCCCAAGTTGGTTTTCTACTTCATTTCAATTGTTTGAACTTTTCAAATGCTTGATTTGTATCTCATCAGATACAAGTACCCATATCGAGAATAATCATCGATAAAGGTAATGAAGTAAAGACAACCACTTCTAGCATGGATGGACATCGGACCACATACATCTGAATGTATTAGGTCTAATACTCCAGTCGCTCGTTCACCATTTCCCTTAAAGGGTAACTTAGTCATCTTGCCTAATAAACAAGATTCGCATGTGTCATATGATTTATAATCAAATGACCCTAAACTTCCACTCTTATGGAGCTTAGTTATGCGTCTCTCATTTATATAGCCAAGGCGACAATGCCATAAGTAAGTTGATTTTAAATTATCTTGTTTATGTCTTTTCATGTCATTGACATTCATAATTGGATGTGACATATCTAATATGTAAATTCCATTGCATAATGTACCAGTATCATAAAGCATTCCATTCAAACTAATAGAACAACCATTGCTACTAAAAGTCAAATGGAAACCAGCTCTATTTAAACAAGAAATAGACAATATGTTCTTTGTTAATACAGGTACAAAATAACAATCATCCAATTTAATTACAAGCCCAGTGGGGAGTGACAAAAAGTAAGTGCCTACGGCTAATGTAGCAACTCTTGCTCCATTTCCCACACGCAGGTCTAGTTCTCCCTTCATGAGTTGTCTACTGTCCCTGAGGCCCTGCATATCATTGCATATGTGTGAGCCACAACCGGTATCTAATACCCATATGTTATGGTCAGAAACAGTATTAACCTCAATGACAAACATACCTGAAGGAGCTGAGGCATCTGATGCCTTCTTCTGCTTCAATTCATCCAGATAGACTTTACAATTTCGCTTCCAATGGCCAGTCTTGCCACAATGGAAGCAAGTTCCTTTTGGTGCAGTCTCTTTGGTTTTCTTCTTGGCTGCACTTCCTTTCGGTTTCTTAGACCTTTTCTTCTTTAGATTCTTTTTCTTTGAACCAGAAGAAGAAGCCACCATAAGCACTTGCTTACTATCCTTCTTGATAGATTGCTCTGCTGTCTTGAGCAGATTGATCAACTCAGGGATTGTCGTGGATATTTGGTTCATCCGATAGTTTAACACAAACTGTGAATAACTATCAGACAATCCAACTAGAATTAAGTCAACACTTAACTCATAATCCATAACAGAACCTAAGACGACCAACCTCTCAATATACCCATTCATCTTCAGTGCATACTGCACTGCAGATGAACCTGGAGTCATCTTAATAGTGAAGAGTAGCCTCGAGGTCTCGAACCTTTCAAACCGAGCTTGCTCATCAAACAACTCCCTAAGATGAAACACTATGGTATGAGCATCCATAAACTCATGCTGCTTCTGCAGCTCTGGTGACATCGAGGCAAGCATAATGCAGGTAGCCATGTCACTGTCTTTAAGATACTTACGATATGCTTTCTGATCCTCATCAGAAGCAGGTGAATTAGGAAGTGGAACATCTAGTATATATCCCAGTTCCTCAGACTTGAGAACAATTCTCAGATTTCTCAGCCAATCGAGAAAATTTGGTCCAGTTAATTTGTTGGAGTCCATAAGAAAGCGCAAGTTCACACTGGAAGTCATCTTCAATAACCTAAAGGAAAGAGAGAAAGAATGTTAGAATAGAATTACATGCATGATCATAAGGACTTGAATGACATGCATATGACTCCCACTAGTTTGAAAGAATCCATAACTCTCAATACGAATCCAAGAAACATTATGACAAAATGTCCTAGTGGGTCGATATCCGACATTGCTAAGGATAACCTTGGGTTTACCCAACAAGCCACCTTAGGTCAATCGGTAGGTATCGGTCATACCAATTGCATCATAGATATCCGACATTACTAAAATGACCTTGGGTTTACCCAACAAGCCACCTTAGATCTATCGGCAGGTATCGGTCATACCATTTGCTTCATAGATGCAACTATCGACTAGTGCTATCAACTCGTGATGTATGCACACTCATTGGGTTATCAACTCTTGATGTGTGTACATCTGATGTACACTACCCAATTTTGCCTCTGTCCACGTTGACCTTGAGTTCACTCAACAAATCAACGCTTCTAGTGAAAACCGACCCATTAATCCAAAAATCTTATTTTCATGGTTCGAACATATTCATATAGAGTGAGCTTAAGTTTACCCAACAACCCAACTCTATAAGAACTCTGGTTCTCCCCATATTAATGGAAGACGTGAGTTTTCATATTAAGTGTGAGGGTTTTCAGGTCTCATCTTCTACTCCTCCAAGCCGTAGGATTATAGTCACCATGACTATATGGAATGATTGAGGGTATTTCATCAATCACATTGAGTCTGTAACACCCCACTCCCGAGTGACCCGAACCCGATATCGTTGGTGATATCCGAGTCCGTGCCCCGCGAGGGTGGCGTACTACATCAGTCGATTAAAACTCAGTATACTTTTTTTTTTTGGAAGCCATTGATTCCACGTTAAGCGCGGAAAAAAGCGGTAAGTAACTAACACCCATGTTCATAATAAACCAGCCATTATTACGGTCATCCGAGAATAATTTACAATCACCAATGAGTAAAACATTAAAACCAATATGGGCTCAAGAGAAATATAAAGCATTGTTATACGTTGATTGCGGAACACAATTTGATAAGACACTAATGCGCATAACGGACTGATCCCGACCTCTATCCTTTATCCGCCTACAGAGACATACTCCCGTGTCAAACGGGTATTCTTCAAGACCTGAAAATAGATGCAAATTTTGGGTGAGTTTTGCGAACTCGGTGAGTGACCATCATCGATGGTCCATCCAATCACATAACATATAACACATACTTTCATTTTCCATTAAGTCACATGTCATATTCCCTATCATACCTCACATTCACATACAGTTTCATATTTTCATTATGTCGATACAATGTCATCTTCAATATAATCAAATTGATCATTCAATCAAGTTTATCATTCCCATTCAACACACAATGTCACATTCCCATTCAATACAGTGTTGCAGTCCCATTCAATACAAGTAATTCAACCAATCACATTCCGTACAATCAAATCAATCATGTTATGCATATGTGCATGAAACCCACTTTCTATTTAATTACTTTGTTGTGACCGAGTGTCTAAACTGTCCCGTACCAATAGATATCGGGCTCATTGAAACTGTCCCATATAGGGCTCATTGTGAACTGTCCCATAAAGGGCTCATTGTAAACTGTCCCATAAAGGGCTCATTGTAAACTGTCCCATAAAGGGCTCATTGTCGTTGAGCCTGAGGCTCGAATCAATATCTTGAGCATGAAGCTCTTTACTCATTGTTGACTACTCTGGTCACAACTCTCATTATCTTTCATAAATTCATGCAAAGGAATGTCTTATGCATTTTGCATGCACTCACCAATCATAGTTACTATCATCGGACCGTAGTCCCAAGCATTCGACATCAATTAAGTCACATTTCATTTATGTGCAATTATGCATGCAAGACATTTTAACAATCTCAATATATACACTTAGGTCATCCCATTCACATTCAAGGAGCACTTCAATAACGCAATTCCAAATACTTAATTACTCACCGGGACCTCCCGTGCGGAACCCATATTTAATCACAATTAATAAAATAAATCAATACTCATTCAACATATAACAAAAGCAAATAACCAATAAATAAGACCATCTAGGTCTACTCACAAGACTTCCAGATTTGCATTGGTTTCCAATTTCCGAAAATGCCTGAGTGCGGACATTTATCCTGCACTACCAATTTATGCCATATGCACACATTAATCACTTTGAATAAGAATTCTCATTTATGCACAAATATAGAATAAGGACAATGCATGTTCATGATATTCCCGGCCTTAATCCAATTTTTTTCAACAATAAAATCCGTAGAAAAATTAGAAATTCAATGGCGCTGACGACGCTCAATTTGGACCTCTATAGGTCCCCAATTAAATAAAACAGTAATGCAATCCCATTTCCCGAACCCCCGTCAATTTTCCGTCCAAAAATTCCCAATTTCCCATGAAATGAAATTCAATATTTTACAAATCCGATGCCTCAAGAATCAGGTCAATCGGACGTCGGACGGAAAAGTTATACATCAAAGAAATCAGAAATCCAAAATTAAAACAAAAATCCCCTCTGTGGCTCGCGAGGGCGAGCTGTCGCCCTCGCGAGTCTGGCCGCTGACCTCGTCTCGCGAGGGCGAGTAGTCGTCCTCGCGAGTCGTCGCCCTCGGGAGGGGCGAGATTTCAGCTCGCCTCGCCCTCGCGAGTCGTCGCCCTCGCGAGGGGCGAGATTTCAAATGCCTTCGCCCTTCTTTTTCTTTTTCCAAACCAAACTTCAATCATTCATAACTTTTCCCACACAATTCAGAAAATTACAAACCATATGTCGTTGGAAAGATTAAGAAAAACTCTACAAGTTTTATGTAGAGCACAAAAATCAATTTCACCCCTAAGGGTGACAAAAATCCAGTCAAAGCCACTGCCTACTCAACACCTCTCAAAACAGTGCTGTACTTTACAAATTCAGTAACCTTTATTCTCTTCAGTCAAAAATTACACAATAAATATTCTCAGGAAGACCACAAGGTGCTCTACAACTTTCATGAACAGTCTAGAGTCAAATTCAATGGCTAATTAGGTCAAACAATTTAGTGAATGCTACTGCCCCTGAAAGTACTCAAATTGGATAGTAATTTTCAAGCAGTATAACTCCTTGTTCAAAAGTCGAAAAATTGCATACTTTATACCCATAAAAAGATAAAACACAGTACTACACTTCTCATAAAGGGCTCAGAATCAAATTTCATCACTAACCAATTTAAAACAGTCCTGCAAGTTACTGCCCTCTTCAGCAGTTCATGACCTAACTTCAATCCAATCTTTGAAAATCATAAGTCCCAATTCTGTTATCTAAAATAGCATGCTATATACCATTTTCAAGATAATTGTTTCCTCTACAACTCTTCAGAAGATCACCTAAGCCAATTCAATTCACACAAATTACTAAAATTGCTTCCAATCACAATGTTCACAAAACTGTCATTTCAGTTAGGTTTCACTCAAATGCTCAAAATCAGTCAATATATCACAATGCATATCTCCCAATATACAGGTCGAAAAATTACAAGATCAGTGGCAATGGAAAGTTAACAATGTATTCTTCAACTCTCATGAAGACCATTTTCCCTAATTCCATATCAATTAATTTAGAAAAATCATCAAAACACTTAGGTCATTGGTCCGGATACTGTTCACCTAAGTTAAAACAGTAACTTTCCAAGGCAGATTTCAACCTCTTAGAGTTACAATTAGACAATACCTATTTCACACAAAAATGTAGCCAACAAACCAAAGTTTCATTGGGCACAAACCTCAACTCATTTTCATAACCACACAATAAGTTATGCCCAAAACAGTACAGTAGGTCAAAAACAAATTTTCCAGCTTTACTTCTCCATTCACTTCCTATCATGCCAAGTCCAATTCTACTTCACTAAGCATACCAAATGAACAAGAAATCAGTCCCTAGGTCATGCATACATTCACTAGGAAATACTACCTCAACTTGGAAGCACCATACACAATCATTTTCATGTAAGAAAAATCATCAAGAATCATCCAAAAGCAAGTTAAACCAAGTTACAACACATCTTTCATGCTAACTTCCTCAAATCTTATTCAAACATAACCCAACAATTCAAACTATCATTTTCATAACATTTAACCATCATAACCCATGATTAGTAAACAATAACCCCCTTTAAATACATCTAATAACCATGATTCATGAAATATATAATGAAAGCTTATAATAAACCTTACATAGTCAAAGCTTCCATCTCCTCAATTCTCCAACTCTCACAACTTCCTAGTTTCTCCTACACATACACGACATCATCACTTGCAAAAGGGGAAGAGGGTTGAGCTTGCATGCATGAGAGGAAGTGTTTAAAAGGTAGAAGAGAAGCTAGAACCAAAAGAAAAAATCGATGGGGAGGAGGAACTAAAAATAGGTTTTCGGATGATGAGAGCCATAAGCACTAAATTCATCTTTTTCCTCCTTTTCTCCTTGAAGTTGCCGACTTAAATTGTTAGGAACAAGACAAAACTCATTAAATCAATAGGACAAGTGTCAAGTTGGTGAGGAGAGAGACAAAAATGGCTAAAAGACAAATTAGGGATATGATTTAGAAATCCTACTACAATTTGACCCATTCTAGTCCAATGACCCTAATTTTAATTTCAAAATAATATACCCAATATTGTAGTGCCATTGGATAGAAATTTGCGCTACCGAAAATCAATCGGTTCGCCGCTTGACGATTTTTCCGGTCCGAGAATTTTCTCCGGAAAATTCCAGAAAAATTCCTTAAATCCCCTTAAAATAGAAAACAATTTATGGCGCACTCAGAATAATTTTTCAAACCCATTAACCACGTTAATCCCAATAAAATTGTCTTAGGCACGCAAACCGGGAATATCATGTATGCATACACAGTTAGTTCATGTGCACAATTGTGACTATGTAGCAATCCTATTATGCATGAGCAGTCCCATGAAATCCCAATCTAGCACATCCTATACCAATTTACTATTCTACCCTTCCAGTAGGGGGTGAGATGTTACAATTCTCCCCTCCTTATAAAAATTTCGTCCTCGAAATTCTCAGTCAACGATTCACTATGACAATTTCAAATGTCGATACAAATTCCATATACTTTTCCACTCAATGATTCATTTTCCGAAAGGTCACAGTAACCACACTCAGTCAGTTGTCTAGTCCCTTATTTAGCCAATTCATTAACACTCATCACAATAGACGAAGTTAACAAGGCTGTCAGTTGGTGACCTTACTATCATACTATTTCACTTGCTATTTTCGGAGTAGCCATTAACTTTGGTTCCGATGCTATGACTCAATTCCTTATTTCTGAATCCGTTATCAATTCAATACTTTTCTCTAGTAACATGCAGACTAATACGTATTCCGGACATCCTTTCAAGGTGATACGTATCATAACCTCCTTTATCTCATCCTCACATTCATTTGGTACCAATACAATGACATTTAGTTCCATTTCACTATAACCAAGTGATACTTTACCTAATGCGGTCATTCTTTATCTCCACCAACTCTATTCAAATTCAATTCTCCTTAGACAATTCAACTTTTTATAGTGTTCACTCACTCTATCTCGGATATGCATTTTATTCTGCTTTCACTTATCCGATCTGATCCACTTTAGCTAACTCATGTTGTTTTCCTATGTCACTTTCCTTTGTTTCACTCAACACGCCTCAAATTCATTGTGGTCTTTGACTCTTGTTAGGCCACATGTGTGTAGCGATATATCCCACAAGAAAATCGAACTCAGAACACGATCATAATCAAGCTTTTTTTTCCTATTGAACATTAACACCTATCAGCACTTGAATCCATAATCACTTCATTCTATACACATAGTTATTCAATTTCACTTTTCTCATATACTTACTAGAATGTCGAGCTTCGACTGTTCAATTTCTTTGCTCATCACTTCCTTTGTTCAATCCCGACACATGCTTATTTATTTTTTTTTGAATCATTCAATACCATTCTCCCGATTACACTTGACTCTTCAGATTCAGGATGGGAAAGCGATGGTTTGCTTCCTGAACTAGTAACCTTTCTTACCTCTATCCAGTATCCCTAGCTCTACAACTTCAATTTTTCAGAAACACTTCACAATTACCCATAATCTACTTGACATTCTTTGAAAATCCCAATATCTGTAATTGATCTGTTCATTGCAGCATTATCTGTTCACTATTTGAGCTTAGTAGTCAGAATTGTCTGTTTATTTCAGTAGTCATTTATGCCCGCTTTTCCTCGAATAAGCACAGTGTATCCTTATAGGAATCTAAAATCTCCAAGGCTTTAAACAATTTCGATCATAGAACCAATACCATTTATCAAAATCAATTCAATTTATCTTATACCGTTTTAACATATTGTCTCATTTCATCACACACTGCCCACTCTCCAAGGATATGCTTATCATCAGTATCAAATTCCTCAATTATACATAAAGTATATATATATATAACACTACATTACGTCATTGTCAGTTTTCCTTTAGGACTTTTTGTCTCTATTCATTTTCTCTTTTCAATTGATTTTCTGTCATCCACATCGATGTATGCCAATACCTGCCAATACCTAGTCATCCGTACTTGGACCTCCATAAATTTCACTTCATTTGAGTATTTCACTTCACAGTTCGGGACTATTTTATTCTTAGTTTCAAATCTAGATTTTCCAACAGTTTTACATCACATATGGAGCTCTATTCACTTCACATTGCAATAAAATCATCTCAAATTAAAATTTCACTCATGTTATTGGATACTTTACATTTCCATATACACAATACAGATAACTTCAGTAGTATGAGATATGACTCAATTTCACTTTTAATTTTGTCCATATATCTTTCCGTTAAACCATTAGTCTTGCTACCATCTTAATACTGTTCACGAAAGTCTCATCAGCCAATTAGTGTCCCTAATTGCTTTAACTTTACGCACTATCTCAGTCAGAACAATTTTATGCCATAATTTAAAAGATCAGAACATTCCTTGCACTAAGGTTCCGTGTGACAATCACCTAAACACTTTCTTTCACACTTATTCAGTAATATATACCTCAGCATTTTATCCGGAAACCAATTAGTAACCTATACAATTCAAACTTCCATAAGACTCCTTTCCGTTTATGCTAATTCTCAAATAAATAAATGATGCCATAATCATTTCTCATTTCCTCTCATAAAGGTACATTCAGTCCTCCTATGTCTTACTTTAACCTAATTTAAACTTTACATTTATAACCACTCATAGAAGCACATATTTAATCATTCACTGATCATTTCCTCCATGATTTCCATGTATCTTTCACATACATTTCATTAATCATGATCAATTTTACTGTCCAATAGGTACTCCCAACGGTAAATCGACTTGAATGTGACAACTCTTTTCATATCACTATCATTGTTCCATTTATTTATTTTTTTCATTTCCTTAGTTTCATTCCCATAGTATTCATGTGTCAACTTGACCTTTTTAAGGTCATATCCACTTGGCTTATACAATATCATCTCCTTATTGCTACGTATCTCTTTATTTTCCTCAAACAATCTATAATAGGGCATTCACAGTCCCCAAAATACGACAAAATCGTTGATACAACTCCATTGTATCTCTATCTATTTACCCATCCAATTACCATTTCTGTATCTATATACATCTTTTCAACCAAATCTAGAATTTCTCGATACACAATCAAGAGAAAATTGTGCATCATCTTTTCCCTTACCATCCTTTGATACTAGTTTCCAAACTCTAAGCACAATATTCAGATAACCATTTCAGTCTCACGCTTAGGTGCCCATAATCATAACCGTTTCCCCAATTCATTTCAGTTTATCTCTACACTTTTATCTCACCATTTCTACTTTTTCTTACCCTACTAGGCACTTTGCTCTTTCAGTTCTAGGTAGATCGTTACGGTACAATATTGACCTTATTACAATCTCGCTATCTTCATCTACCTATGATATCTACTGATATCAAACACAAATGCAGGGACTCAATATCTGCCTGATCGGATCATCTACGTTTTACTCAGTTCCAATGTTTCCCATTTCATCGCATATACAGTCAGAGCTCTAATTACTTCGTCATCCCGGACTTTTAATCACACTAAGGCCTACTATAACTATTATGCTTCTCCTATCTCCAGTCGACCTTTCCAAATTCTAGACATATTCATTTTTCATCACCATAATATTGCCATTTTAATCCGGAATTCATTAATATCACTTCTTTCCTTAATCAGTCTAGGCCAACACAGCCATTCTAACCACAGTACAATATCAATCTCCTTATCCAATTTTCCTTTTTCCTTTCCTAATTTCTTATACACTTCCAGGGGTTCATCCTTTAACACAGTCTCATTTTTTTCTCACTTAATCACTTCACACGTCGCACATCGTAGGATTTCTACCCGTGCGACTCAAACTAGGGATCGATTACCACGGTCTGCAATAACACGACTCAAATGCATGCACCCTAAGTTTCGTGATCGTGCTCAGATACATTACGTATCACTTGGGCTCGATACCACCTAAATGTAACACCCACTCCCGAGTGACCCAACCCGATATCGTTGGTGATATCCGAGTCCGTGCCCATGAGGGTGGCGTACTACATCGATCGATTAAAACTCAAGATACTTTTTTTTTGAAGCCATTGATTCCACGTTAGCGCGGAAAAAAAAGTAAGTAACTAACACCCATGTTCATAATAAACCGATTTGATTATTACGGTCATCCGAGAATAATTTACAATCACCAATGAGTAAAACATTAAAACCAATATGGGCTCAAGAGAAATATAAAGCATTGTTATACGGTGATTGCGGAACACAATTTGATAAGACACTAATGCGGACACGGACCGATCCCGACCTCTATCCTTTATCGCCTCTGATGAGACATACTCCGTGTCAAGCGGGTATTCTTCAAGACATGAAAAATAGATGCAAATTTTGGGTGAGTTTTGCGAACTCAGTGAGTGACCATCATCGATGGTCCATCCAATCACATAACATATAACACATACTTTCATTTTCCATTAAGTCACATGTCATATTCCCTATCATACCTCACATTCACATACAGTTTCATATTTTCATTATGTCGATACAATGTCATCTTCAATATAATCAAATTGATCATTCAATCAAGTTTATCATTCCTATTCAACACACAATGTCACATTCTCATTCAATACAGTGTTGCAGTCCCATTCAATACAAGTAATTCAACCAATCACATTCCGTACAATCAAATCAATCATGTTATGCATATGTGCATGAAACCCACTTTCTATTTAATTACTTTGTTGTGACCGAGTGTCTAAACCGTCCTGCACCAATAGATATCGGGCTCATTGAAACTGTCCCATATAGGGCTCATTGTGAATCGTCCCATAAAGGGCTCATTGTAAATCGTCCCATAAAGGGCTCATTGTAAATTGTCCCATAAAGGGCTCATTGTCGTTGAGCACGAGGCTCAATCAAGATGTCGAGCATGAAGCTCTTTACTCATTGTTGACTACTCTGGTCACAACTCTCATTATCTTTCATAAATTCATGCGATGGAATGTCTTATGCATTTTTGCATGCACTCGATCAATCATAGTTACTATCATCGGACCGTAGTCCCGCATTCGACATCAATTAAGTCACATTTCATTTATGTGCAATTATGCATGCAAGACATTTTAACAATCTCAATATATACACTTAGGTCATCCCATTCACATTCAAGGAGCACTTCAATAACGCAATTCCAAATACTTAATTACTCACCGGACCTCCATGCGGAACCCATATTTAATCACAATTAATAAAATAAATCAATACTCATTCAACATATAACAAAAGCAAATAACCAATAAATAAGACCATCTAGGTCTACTCACAAGACTCTCAGATTTGCATTGGTTTCCAATTTCGAAAATGCTGAGTGCGGACATTTATCCCAAGACTACCAATTTATGCCATATGCACATTAATCACTTTGAATAAGAATTCTCATTTATGCACAAATATAGAATAAGGACAATGCATATTCATGATATTCCGGCCTTAATCCAATTTTTTCAACAATAAAATCCGTGAAAATTAGAAATTCAATGGCGCCGACGACGCTCAATTTGGACCTCTATAGGTCCCCAATTAAATAAAACAAGAATGCAATCCCATTTCCGAACCCCGTCAATTTTCCGTCCAAAATTCCCAATTTCCCATGAAATGAAATTCAATATTTTACAAATCCGATGCCTCAAGAATCAGGTCAATCGGACGTCGGACGGAAAAGTTATACATCAAAGAAATCAAATCCAAAATTAAAACAAAATCCCCTCGTGGCTCATGAGGCGAGCTGTCGCCCTCATGAGTCTGGCGCTGACCTCGCCTCGCGAGGGCGAGTAGTCGCCCTCGCGAGTCGTCGCCTCGGGAGGCGAGATTTCAGCTCGCCTCGCCCTCATGATCGTCGCCCTCGCGAGGGGCGAGATTTCAAATGCCTTCGCCTCTTCTTTTCTTTTTCCAAACCAAACTTCAATCATTCATAACTTTTCCCACACAATTCAGAAAATTACAAACCATATGTCGTTGGAAAGATTAAGAAAAACTCTACAAGTTTTATGTAGAGCACAAAATCAATTTCACCCTAAGGGTGACAAAATCCAGTCAAAGCCACTGCCTACTCAACACCTCTCAAAACAGTGCTGTACTTTACAAATTCAGTAACCTTTATTCTCTTCAGTCAAAAATTACACAATAAATATTCTCAGGAAGACCACAAGGTGCTCTACAACTTTCATGAACAGTCTAGAGTCAAATTCAATGGCTAATTAGGTCAAACAATTTAGTGAATGCTACTGCCCCTGAAAGTACTCAAATTGGATAGTAATTTTTCAAGCAGTATAACTCCTTGTTCAAAAGTCGAAAAATTGCATACTTTATACCCATAAAAAGATAAAACACAGTACTACACTTCTCATAAAGGGCTCAGAATCAAATTTCATCACTAACCAATTTAAAACAGTCCTGCAAGTTACTGCCCTCTTCAGCAGTTCATGACCTAACTTCAATCCAATCTTTGAAAAATCATAAGTCCCAATTCTGTTATCTAAAAATAGCATGCTATATACCATTTTCAAGATAATTGTTTCCTCTACAACTCTTCAGAAGATCACCTAAGCCAATTCAATTCACACAAATTACTAAAATTGCTTCCAATCACAATGTTCACAAAACTGTCATTTCAGTTAGGTTTCACTCAAATGCTCAAAATCAGTCAATATATCACAATGCATATCTCCCAATATACAGGTCGAAAAATTACAAGATCAGTGGCAATGGAAAGTTAACAATGTATTCTTCAACTCTCATGAAGACCATTTTCCCTAATTCCATATCAATTAATTTAGAAAAATCATCAAAACACTTAGGTCATTGGTCCGGATACTGTTCACCTAAGTTAAAACAGTAACTTTCCAAGGCAGATTTCAACCTCTTAGAGTTACAATTAGACAATACCTATTTCACACAAAAATGTAGCCAACAAACCAAAGTTTCATTGGGCACAAACCTCAACTCATTTTCATAACCACACAATAAGTTATGCCCAAAACAGTACAGTAGGTCAAAAACAAATTTTCCAGCTTTACTTCTCCATTCACTTCCTATCATGCCAAGTCCAATTCTACTTCACTAAGCATACCAAATGAACAAGAAATCAGTCCCTAGGTCATGCATACATTCACTAGGAAATACTACCTCAACTTGGAAGCACCATACACAATCATTTTCATGTAAGAAAAATCATCAAGAATCATCCAAAAGCAAGTTAAACCAAGTTACAACACATCTTTCATGCTAACTTCCTCAAATCTTATTCAAACATAACCCAAAAATTCAAACTATCATTTTCATAACATTTAACCATCATAACCCATGATTAGTAAACAATAACCCCCTTTAAATACATCTAATAACCATGATTCATGAAATATATAATGAAAGCTTATCATAAACCTTACATAGTCAAAGCTTCCATCTCCTCAATTCTCCAACTCTCACAACTTCCTAGTTTCTCCTACACATACGACATCATCACTTGCAAAGGGAAGAGGGTTGAGCTTGCATGCATGAGAGGAAGTGTTTAAAAGGTAGAAGAGAAGCTAGAACCAAAAGAAAAAATCGATGGGGAGGAGGAACTAAAAATAGGTTTTCGGATGATGAGAGCCATAAGCACTAAATTCATCTTTTTCCTCCTTTTCTCCTTGAAGTTGCCGACTTAAATTGTTAGGAACAAGACAAAACTCATTAAATCAATAGGACAAGTGTCAAGTTGGTGAGGAGAGAGACAAAAATGGCTAAAAGACAAATTAGGGATATGATTTAGAAATCCTACTACAATTTGACCCATTATAGTCCAATGACCCTAATTTTAATTTCAAAATAATATACCCAATATTGTAGTGCCATTGGATAGAAATTTGCGCTCTAAAAATCAATCGGTTAAGCTTGACGATTTTTCCGGTCCGAGAATTTTCTCCGGAAAATTCCAGAAAAATTCCTAAAAACCCCTTAAAATAGAAAACAATTTATGGCGCACTCAGAATAATTTTTCAAACCCATTAACCACGTTAATCCCAATAAAATTGTCTTAGGCACGCAAACCGGGAATATCATGTATGCATACACAGTTAGTTCATGTGCACAATTGTGACTATGTAGCAATCCTATTATGCATGAGCAGTCCCATGAAATCCCAATCTAGCACATCCTATACCAATTTACTATTCTACCCTTCCAGTAGGGGGTGAGATGTTACAGAGTCTATACCTAAAATCACCCATCATCCCACCTCTGCATGTTGTTGTAGTCGACCGGTGCATGTTCTAGTCGACTGGTGCATGTGCCAGTCGACTGGAACTTGTGCTAGTCGACTACTAAAAGTTACTGTGCACGTTCCAGTCGACTAGAACATGTTCCAGTCGACTGGGATGGATTACTGTGCACTTTCGGTCGATGGTACATGTTCGATCATTGGAATGGATGTAATGCACTTTCGGTCGTGGAACATGTTCGATCATTGAATGATGTGCCGATCGGTGGTACATGTGCCAGTCGACTGGTTTTTGGCCTGCTATCTAATCGGCTAATTTCTCAATCCGTGTAGTTCAAATTCACAATACCAAGTGTAATATCCTTTATTATGATGTAACAATGAAACACTTTCATTGTACCATGCTTACCATATATAGTCAAACTATACATGAAACTTGAAATTGATGAATACACTCTTATTCATTTAGATTTCCAAATACTTTGAGAATATCAAATTATCACCCTAAGTATCTCTAGGTAGTCTACACTTTATCAAGACTATTTCGGCACATGTCACAAAATTTGTGACTGCCAAAACAATCAAGATAAAGGAATATACTAACGAGACGCTAATGAGACACATTTGACATCCTAAATTATTTGGAAACTCGATTTCAAGAAAATCATTTAGGCAAGCATACAACATCAATGTAACACATTTTTAATCACATTAAAAATGATCCAAGGCATTGGAATTGAGAAATACACAATTTTTCATTTCAAACAAACCAGCTCCAACAACTTTCTCAAAACTGCCAAGCTTTGTATTTTGCTTGAAAAACTAATTGAAACAATTTCAATAAATTCTGAGAAAATTACAGAGGTTACTACATGTTCCCAATATGCTCCATGAATTTTTTCAGGATTTATTTACAACAAAAACTCATCCAACCTCAGCAACAAAGCCAATGTAGAATCTGTGTTCCTCAACACAGTTATTCCCAGCAGAACACAATAAATTCTCAAATAAATAGTAAATCACCGCGAAAACATTTTTCCATTCTCATAGACATTCATAAACATCTTAGAGACATGTTGGTGATAGAAAATCCGAAAAATAATTTTTCTACAATTTATTCTCGAATTTATAAGCATGCCTGTTCAAGGAATGTGCACAAAGACAGCAACCAGAACATTATGGAATAAATTAGTAAAACCATATCAAATCACATTGATAAATTCCAAGCTTCCACAGACATATGCAACAACATCTTGTGAACATATCTGGGCAAGAAAATTTTGAAAACAATATTTTTACACTGAATTCGAAATTCACACAATCAACATGCATCATCATCACAAGCAATAGGCAACTCCGACCTAGTCATGGTTTCTTCGTTATATACGACACAAGTGGCTCTGATACCACTGTAGGAAAATCCCGGTGTGAGCATCACATGCCTACAGTGCGAAAAACAAAATTTTTTGTTCCGGGACCTTCCCGAAAGTTAAGATCCATGTGTATATATAACAAACTCAAACCGAATGACCAAAGGAGACCGTCTCTAACGGTATCCACTCAGAGATCGGAAAACCTAACCGGGATAAACCTTTTAACCCGGGAATAGCTAGAATAAAATAAAGACTGCTAGATCTTACCTTTGTTCTAGAAAGCTTGAAAACACGATGAAAAAGAAAAGATGAAACTTGAAGGTGATCGATGATGAAGTGAGCTAGGAGAAAACTCTTTCCTTCAAAGCCTTTTAATCTTCATCCAAAAGCCACGATCGTCCATCATCGAAGAAGAGACTCTTTCATTTTCTCCTTTTTATATCAAAAGCAACGACCATCATCTTGTCATCTCCATCTTTTGTCTTGTAGCCATTAAATGATTTGAATGACTAAGCATTACAATGGAAGCTTCTTCCATCAACGTGTACATATATATATATACATATATATATATATATATATATATATTCTTTAATTAATTAATAATATATATATATATATTAATGCTGAAATGATCCAGTCACACTAGGGTCGGTCCTACCGGCCTATCCAGTTCCAGTATGGGAAAAACTCCCGGAAATCCTTTTCAGCAATATTAATGTCGCGATCTCATTGGGACATATCTCGATCTTATCGAGATCCATTTAATCCGATTGCTCTCCATATATTGGATCTCAGTCCAAAACTATTTTATGAGTTCTCCGAGTCACTCTTATGTGTGTGACCCATTAGGTTCCCGGTTATGTTGGCCACTTAGATTAACACTTAATCTGAGCAAGTCATGAGCGGTATCTAGCAATACATCATGACCTCCAATTGATCGGAAAGTAATTAGTTTGACGAATGAATATATATTCATCATAAACCATATCACGAACCCTTCCATAGACAATTACCGTACAATTCGTCCTTTCACCATGCTATACCCCACTTGGTTATGAGTATGGGCAATGTGTCAACTCTTACTAGACTGACTACGTCAAATCTAGTCCAAGTGATTTCAGTTCTTATCCTGGGACTCATTACTTAATACTTAATATGTCAATGAAGAAACTCTTCATGACATATGTACTCTGATCAGAGATTTTCAAGTAATGACCATGACAAGAGGCCATGGGTATCATCTTCTGCTATCACAGAAGTGGTGAATCCTTTATTGGCTACTCAATTATCTTGAATACCTCAGTGCACCCAAGCACCACCCTATGAGCGACCTCTGTAAGGCAACAAGGAATGGAGTCAAAGCACAGAATCAGAATCCAAGATATCCTTGAGTACCTCAAGTCTAAGGATACTTGCACCATTGCTATGATGAGATTATCACTGACATTAGAATAGGACATCTATGTGATGATCTCATAGCAGGTCATCCAATATACTTACTACCTCTAGTAAGCATCCACATCTCAACCCTAAATATCTCATATGTACAGTTTCTGAGATCCACTGCTTGATCAAATCAAGAAACTTGAGATGTGCTAGTCTTTCCGGATTACCGATGTCCAGTCTCAGTAATCCTATGACTAGGGATAATTTAGATACTAACATAATTGCACATGATAGGAATCTCAATAGTATGATCACATCATAATTTCCTTCATGCTATGTCATATATCATGGACTTCATTAATTTGCTTATTGATCAATATCAGTTTATAAATAATGAACAGCAACGTAATGAAATATGCCTTTTCTTTATTTATTTATAAAGAATGTACATAATTTTGTACAAAACGCGCTAAAGGCGATTACCTTTAGAGCACTACTCTAACAGAAATTTCTGGCAATTCAGGCAACTTGGGGACTTCTGGCTTTGGAATTTCTGGCAACTCATGTTTTGGCAGGGTTGGGACTTCAGGTTTTGGAATTTCTGGTAATGTTGGAACTTCAAATTTGGGAAGTTCTGGCAGTTCGAGTTTTAGTAAAGTCGGGAGTTCGGGTTTTGGAAGTTCAGTAACTCGGGTTTAGGAATTTCTTGTATCTCGAGCTTTGGAAGCTCAGTAACTCAGGTTTGAATTTCTGGTATCTGGGGCTTTGGAAGCTCGGTATCTGTGGCAATGTTGCTTGAGAAGATTGTGGGTGTTCACCGGATAGCATATGAGCTGAACAATGACAAGTTGAGCAGCAGTAGTAGTAAGATTGTGGATGGGAAGCGAAGATTGGCCATAGCTTGGAGCAGAAGAGGGGGGAGAGAACTGCAACTTGTGAAATATTGATAATAGTGTTTCTTGTGATTGTTGTTAGTTCCAATTGTGGTGGGGTTTTATTGATTTGGGAGGTGGAAAATGGTAGAGACCAAATGTAGGTTGGTAAGAATTTTGTTCGCTGTTAGCTCAACTCCTCACACCAATTGTATCATCAGCTTATGGCGGTTACGTCGATCATTATGTTCTACGGTCTAGCTACTTTTATTGTCTATAGTTCCACGTGTGATTAGTTGGACTCCTTCAAACTAATTAAGTTGGCGTGACGGTTGCTAATTTTCAACTAGTTTGTGTCAGATGTAGCAAAATAGGCATGTCTGTTATACGTGTGTTGGAACTAGCTCCATTATGACCCAATGCTTGAAGTTCTTGTAGTTTAAGAATAATAACTATACTTCAATTCAATAACAAAACATGGCGCGGTGATTCATGGGGAGTACAGTACTATATATAAGCGAGTTACCAGAGATGGGATGAGAACTCCGTGACGTCCACCAAAGGTTTTTCACAAATTAAGACTTCTAACATTTAATTTTTGGGATAACTAATCCGGAAGTCTTTAATCTTTTGTTATTTTTTTATTCACTGTTTAATCTTTTACAACTTTTTATTAAATGAGCAATTTTTTAAAACGTTAGGGTCCATTTGTTTCTTCTTGTGGTTTTTATTAAAAAAACCTATTAAAATACTTATTGTCACAACTAGCTGTTTCTAAAAATTTAAAAAGAAAAACACAATAGTTTCACAAAATAGAAATATGATATTTTTAATATTTCACTACAGGTTTTCTTTAACAAAATAAAAAATAAAACATACTCATTTCTATAGTAAAATAAATAAATCAATAGAGAAACTCAAGCGGGACCTCATATATCAGAATGAATTTAATCCAGAGTACCTTTGGTCTTATGAATCCCAAGGGAACAGAAACTCACACTAGTCTACTTACCAAAGACGCAATGTTCATAAAACTCCATATAACTTGATCTCTGGCTCAATAAACCCCTCTTGCACACGACTTAGATCTAGACTTCTTATGGCTCTTACTGCTCTCCGGCTTCTCAAAAGTTCTACCTCTAATTTTTAAACCCTTAGCCTCCTTCTCAATGGAAGCATTAAACTTTTCTTTAATTAGCAAAGCAGATTTAACTTCTTCTAAAGAGAGAGTTTCATGGTTACTATAAAGCATAATTTCTTTAAAGTACTTACACGAATGAGATAGTGAAATAACAAGAAGCACTACCTGATCGTCGTTATCAATTCTAACATCAAGATTTTCCAAATCAATAATAATGGAATTAAATTCGTCAACATGAGATGTGATGGGTGTACCTTTAGACATTTTAAAGAGATGTTCTTTAAGATGAGATTTGTTGGTCAAACTCTTCGTCATGTAAAGGGATTCCAATTTCAACCAAAATTCTACAATGGTGTAGTCTCATGAACTACTTCCTGGAGCACTTTATGCATGATGCATAACATATAAAAAATTGCAAGGGCATTAGAATACCTAAACTAGCTTAGCAATTGCACTGCACCAATTTGCCTAAAACTTGTTAAGTGAAGATGTTGTCAAGTGAAACTAAAACAGTAACCTTATTCTCTCAACAATTTCTTCTTCTCTTTCTCCTAGATTATGGTTTTTCTATCTGACCTAGCAAGAGAACCCCTTGATTGCTTTTCCATCATAACCTTTCATCTTTCATCTTCATCTTCCCACATCTAAGGAGAAAATAAGTGACAACTCTACAAAATATTCACCTTGTGCACACGAAAGGAAAACAATCAAATGACAAAAAAGGAATGTCTTCTAGATAAACATGTCTCAAATTTTCCATTCGATATAGGCTTCAACCTTTTATTAGCAGTGGGTGAAGTGGAGACAGTGGCATCTTCCCTTTGCTCCAAAGGACTTCTATCTGTTCATAAACGCCAAAAAGTCAGCAGTCTACAGGATATTTCATCTGAACTAAAATTTCCAAGACCAAGTAGAGGGTATTGCACCAGATAGATCACCTTCAAATTACAAAGAGCTGGAAACAACGTTCCTACTTAGTGGCATATTATCATTCAGTCACTTCCTTTTGATAGTATGCCCACAAACAACCATATTATAATTTGAAGAAAATGGTACAACACTGTCTACCTAAGCCACGAAAATTACACGATTCAAGTGTATCCAACCATTTCTAGCAATACTGAGATGCCCTTCAGTGGTTTGGTTTTTCGCATACAGTGGAGTCGGTTGAGCAACGATTTCTTCTATGACTGTATTGGCAATGATAGACTTAGGGATTTAGGTTAAAGCTTGAGAACGACCGAGTCTGTCGTTTATTTGTTGAAACGACGTCGTTTTAAGAATTAGACTGACTTATCCTAATTACGCTGACGCGTCTAATTAATGAGAGACTCTTGAGATGTGGTAGTGGCACGTCAGCAAAAATAACAATGAGACTAATATCAGGCTAGAATTGAAAAAAATTGAAAATTTAGACATTTTATTGTTACTTTTTAAAATTCCGGTTATAATTGAAAATTTGATGAAAGTTTGGATTTTTTTTGTTAATTAACTCAATTCTTAACTTCAATTAATTGAATTTCTCATTTTAATTATAATATTTTCTTTCATTTCCTATGATCCTATCCTCCTTTGGTAATGAATTTAGTTTCATCTTATTTATTTTATCAATATATGTATATTTATATCATATTCTTAAAAATCAAATTTAATATTATTGACAATGATTGTAAGTATAAAATTAAATTTAGCTAACAAAATATCGTTTAAAATTATAAAACTAAAAATAAAATTAATTAATATTACATAGATTTATACTTTTATTTATCTCTTTTAAAATATATGACTAGACAATTTTATGTGATATCACAAAACTCTATTTATTATATATAAATTTTATACTATTTTATATATAAATATACAAATACAAACACACATATATGAAAAGATTTGACGACGATTTACAAATTCATCACCAAATCCTTGCTTTAGTGACGTATAAGCGAAAATGTCACCAAACGATGTGATTTTTGTGTTATTTTAAAAACCTATAACCAACACTTGGTGATTGATTTTATCTTAAAGCTTAAATGTGTTTTCATTTGAACTAAACCTAGTTCTTGTGAAAATTGATGGTATCCTTTTTATAATTTAATGTCATGTAAGGATTTTTGATGACTTAGAGTAATGATTCATCACGATAAGTATGATTTCCTTTATAGAAAACAAAATTAGCATTGTATGGTGTACTTGTTAGTAGTGTGCCCTAGGCCAATGGATAGTTATGATTCATGTATTAACATTATGACTTGTTAATAATATATTATGAGATATTCCTTTTATATATACATGTATGATGGCGTGTCAAACCAACAAAAATAAATTCCTACTCTAGAATACTTAAGCGAGTAAAGTGGTGAATAGGGTCGAACCACAGAGACCAATAAAGTAATTATTTATTTGTGCGAAATCAAAAATAAAAATAAAATAAAAATATAAAGAGAGTTGATTTGGGGATGATTAATTTTAAAAC
Organism: Erythroxylum novogranatense; assembly: GCA_029891385.1. Classification (NCBI taxonomy): domain Eukaryota; kingdom Viridiplantae; phylum Streptophyta; class Magnoliopsida; order Malpighiales; family Erythroxylaceae; genus Erythroxylum; species Erythroxylum novogranatense. Next base: position 96,374,702 of record CM057227.1, on the reverse strand, counting down.
ATGAAATCACGTCGAAGGAAATTAAAAATAAAGATTGAAAACAATATAAAGAAAAGCCTAGCCAAGGTACTCTCTCATTTGATACTGTAATTTGATCATAGACTCAAAAATATAAATTTCGTTAATTCCTATGGACAAAGTTATAGCAGACCGTGAACAGCACAAATCTACCAATCCATTCGTAATTATTCGATAACCCCGAGTAAAGCTCCGCAGATTATTACCCTAACCAATTAGACTATTCCCGAGTAAAGCTTCGCAGAATATAATCTATAGCAGCGGTAGGCTCTAATGGACCCTCGTCTTAGCCAACAGAAACGAAAAAGCTGCAATCTATTTAGACTAAATTATTTAATCTCATTAATTTCTTAATTGAAATTAATTCGTCACTCGATAGACAATAATCACGGATTAACTAATATATTCGACAATTTATCATCAAGTCAATCAATTAACAGGCCTTATTAATCAACAAACTCAACAATAATAAATCGATCAAGCGCAGAGATTAAATAAACATAAGAAATAAACGAAAACAATTAAAACATAGGAGTCTCACGAACTACATGCATCAAACTTAGAGTACCTTGTCTAGATTAAAAATTAGTCACACATAATACTAGTCTCTAACTAATAAACTGAAATTGACAAATTAAAATTAAAAATAAACCTTTTGTGAAATTCTAATTCAAGTTCTCTTTTCCAAAACTGCTGCTGTTGTTGTCACTCTTGCTCCTCTAATGTTTTGTTCCTGCGTCGCACTGCTCAGCTGTTCCAGCGTGGAGTCTGCGTCAGCTAGCCTCCCTCCAAGTCTCCACCGAAGACCACGCCGCCCAGCTTCAAGCCATCACCCTTCTGCTGTGGCTCACGCCCAACACAGCTTGCTTGTTTTTCTTGTGGCTTTTTGTGTCTACTGTAGCTTGATGGGACAAATAAGGTTCTCCATCAAAATAAACCTTGCTTGCTCCTCTCTTTTTCTCCAGTAACGCGACTCAGTTTTTTCTTGTAACATTCCCTCTTTGCTTCTTATTTTCACTTCCCTCATGCATTCACGTTACTGACCATTTCACGCACACACAACACTCTCTTGGTTTTTTTTTCTTAACGCACAGCTGCCCTGGTTTCACGAACAGCCAGCTGCCAACGTTCTATTTCCTCAGTTCACTCACACTCAACAGCTCACGTTTTTTTCTCCTTTTATTTTTCTCCTTTACGCACACTCCTCCAGTCCACTCCTTTCCTTCACACTCCAGTCCACTCCTTTCCTTCACACTCCAGTCCACCCTTTTTATTATTTTATTCTCCTGTGTAGTGCGTGAAGGGCTGGCATTCCTGCATGGGCGTCCTTCCTCTTTGCTCTTACCGGCTAACCTCCTTCTGGTTTGGTATGGTGTGTCTGCTTTTGTGGGTCTCTTGGCATGGTGTGTCTGTATGGGTGAGTCTCTCCAGTTCACGCTACCCACCTTCCTCTCCTTTTCACGTTGATGTCTGGCTCTATTGATGTCCCTAGTGGTTTTTTACGTTCTTCCTTGGAGCTGTAACGTTGGTGTTGTATCTTTAATTTTTCTGGAGCTTTTTGCGTAAGTTCTGCTCCCCTCCCACGTGATTTTTGTTTTCTTCTCTTGGCTTTACACAACTCCACCAACTCCTTTGTAACGCTACTCCCCTTCAGCTCTTCTTCCTGTAGTTGATTTATGGGTCCATAAAAAAACCCTCTCCAGTTATAAACGCACAAGCTTATGCGTTTTTCTCCTCCTTGTCTACTGTTATTTGATGGGACAAATAAAGGTCCACATCAAGTTAAAACCTTTCTCTCCACCGTGCGTGCTGCTCTCTCCACTACGTTTTGAATAAAACACCTGCGTCCCTCTAATGATTCATTGCTTCCTCCTCTGCTATTCACGTCTCCAGCTAGTGCCTCCTGCGTTTTTGTACAAAACGTTGCGTCTCTTGGTGCTTGTCATTTGTTGTTGATTTCCCTATTTAATTGCGTCACTTGCGTTTCACTCTAGCGCTACTACCGTTTTATTTTTTTGCTTGTGTCTTCGTTGTCTCCACTCTGCGCTGCCCTCCTTGTGCGTGTTTGTCCTTATTGACATTGCCTTCTACTGCTGGGTCCCCTCTCCCCACAGCTGTCGATGTTATGGTGCTCCTTCGTGTGTCTACTTTTGGTTGCTCCTTTATGGCTTGTTTCTCCACTGTGCACTGTTGATTGACAAGACCAATAAGGGTCAACGTCAAAAACAAACCTTGCTCTCCTTATGCTTCTACCTTCAAGATGCCACGTCTCTTGCTGATTTATTTACTCCCATTTAATTTGCCTCCTTAGTTGCTGCGTGTTCTCATGCGTGGATGCCCTTTGATTGCTTGATTTTTATCTGTTGACCATCAAGGCTCTTGGTCACGCCCCCTTGTGTTGTAGTGTGATTTGACAATTAAATATGCTCCTCACCTAAGCACAATAGTCACGCCTCTTAGCTGTTTTAATTGCGTGATTTTATTCCTTCAGCTCCTCTAATTGAAAGCGCCTGTATATGTTGCGTCTCACTTTTTAATTTCTTTGCGTCAAGTCCTCATTTAATTTGCTCTTTTAAAACTGAAAAACAAGATAAATTTCAACCTATTAAGGACTTTTTGTATTTTATGTATCTAAAGCTCTAATAATTATAAAACATGATGAAAAGGCCATAGATATCCATAAAAAACATGCAAGATGCTAAATATAAGGTTCTAAAAACATATAAAATATGATTGTATCAAAATCCCCACACTTAGCTCTTGCTCGTCCTCGAGGAAGGTCAAAAACATAAATTTTGAAAGCCTAAGAAAACCGAGAATACAAAAACTAAGTATGGATGCAAAAACAAAAAGAAATAAATATGCAAATGCAAGAGACATTTTCTTAAGTGCCAAAGTTTTTCTCCCAACCTCCCAACAACATCAAAGACATACAAGGATTATAAACAAGAAGGAACCCGCAACATTTAATCCATAAAAATAATGAACTCACTTTAAATGTAAGAGCCAAGCAAGATAGCACAATAGACTTAGAGGAAATCTACACCATGTCAAAATAATAGGTTCTCTCATTGTCATACACTCCAACACTCAAGTGTTTATGGCTCAAATGTGTTTTAACTCTCATAAATTCAAACAATGCAATGCTCTACCATAGGCTTGCTCTTCAATCTTGAATACACTACTAAGTATTACATGCACAACATAAACCAAAAGGTCTTAAACAAGGATGCAACTTGGTTGGGTTAGGGGTAAGGTAAAAGAAAGGTAAGAAAAGGCTAAGTATCAGAGTAAGTAGAGCATAACAGGTAATCAATAACACATATATGCGTATCCTGCATATAATCAAACAATTAAGCACATCTCTCTTTTTTTTGTTGAACTTTCATTCCCCAAACATTTATCAATCAAGCACATGGGGAATCCTTTTCTTTCTTTTCTCTTCTTGGCCTCAAACTTTTTTTTCGTTTTTTTTGTTTCTCTTTTTTTTTTGTTTCTTTTTTTTTTCAATTCTTTCCCCATTGATAACAAGTACAATACAAGTCATATACCACTGATATTCCTATATTCGCAACCTTCACAAGTTTAACTTAACAAGTATGCTCTACTAACCATGATAAGGGTTAGAAAGATAAATCAATTAAGAAAAGGTTAAGTTAAACATGGTAAAGCAAAGAATAGATAATATGCTCAAATGGACTCACTAGTGGATAACATGCTTTAGGTTGGCTTTTTGGTCAAGTGGTTAAAATCCTAAGTGCCTTTATCATCTTCATGCATGCATGTAAAAGTGTAGTCTCAATAAGATATCAAGCAAGTTCTAGAGATACAAAGCATTGAATGAACACACATCAAAGAATTGCGTTGAAGGTTCAAAAGCACACATGGAACAATCATCTATTAAGTTAACAGAATGTAGTTTCAAAATCAATCCAAAAGCTGTCAAGCTTAAAACTCACATAAAAACACATTCATCAAGTTCATGATTCAAATATCAAAGATTAACTCTCACCTATAATACTCATATTATTATCAATCATTAGGAGATCAAAAGACAAAATTAAACACTTAAGGTGAAAAAGCATGCAAAAACGAAAAATCTTTTTGTGTTTTTCAAAAGTTTTTTTTTAATGGATTTTGAACTAAAACATACAAGTACAAGTGAAAATCTTCAAGTTCAAGCAATAGCAAAGGTGCGACACTTTGAAGCACAAAAACCAAGAAAAATCTGAACCATTAACCCACTGAAACTTGAAAATTTCATGCAAAATTTATCCTAAATCCTTCCCCCACACTTTAGACCAAACATTGTCCTCAATGTTAGCAAATGAAAGACAAGAACAGTAAAAAGGTAAAGAGTGAGAGAAAGCTTCTCTAAGGTGATACGCCAAGGTAATGGTGGAGCTGTGAGGTGATGTGCCCATACTATCCTGCAAAACAATAAAAACCTTGCGACCAAGTGACATCCAACAACAGCATAAAATATTGGAAGAAAATTCAAAAAGAAAATGTCGAGAAACAGGAGCCTGACAGAATTATGAACAACTAAAAATTAAAAGATGAAAAATAAAATGGAATCAAACCTTGGGTTGCCTCCCAAGAAGCGTATTTGTTTAACGTCGTTAGCTCGACACCAGCCCTATTCAGTTATAGGAAGGTTCATGCAAAGAATTAACTTCGACGGCTTGAGGCTGAAATCCTTCATAAAATGGCTTCAAACGATAGCCATTCACCTTGAAAATTTTTCCTGTTTCTATGCTTTGAATATCCACAGCACCGTACGGATAGATCTTTGTGACCACGAAAGGCCCAATCCACTTGGATCGCAATTTCCCTGCAAAAAGTTTCAAAGTCGAATTAAATAAAAGTACCTTTTGTCTGACTTTAAACTTCTTCTCAGCAAGCTGCTTGTCGTGAAAAGCTTTAGTTTTGGCCTTATATGTAACAGCGTTGTCAAAAGCATGGTTTCGTAGTTCTTCCAATTCTTGAATCTGCAACTTCCTTTGTTGCCCCGCAGCATCAAAATTCATGTTGCATTGCTTCATGGCCCAAAACGCTCGATGCTCAACTTCCATTGGTAGATGACAGGCCTTGCCATAAACAAGTCTGTAAGGAGACATATTTAATGGCGTTTTATAGGCAATGCGGTAAGCCCAAAGAGCATCGTCCAAGCGCCAGCTCCAATCTTTCCTGTTGAAGTTCACAGTCTTCTCCAAAATACTCTTTACCTCTCGATTGGACAATTCTGCCAACCCATTGGTTTGAGGATGGTAAGTCGTGGAGGTCCTGTGCACAACACCATATTTCTTCAGCAATGCAGCAAACACTCTGTTGCAGAAATGAGTCCCGCGATCACTAATGATTGCTTTTGGAGTGCCGAACCTAACAAAGATATTAGCCTTCACAAAATCGACAACAACCTTAGAATCATTAGTTCGAGTAGCTTTTGCTTCTACCCATTTTTAAACATAATCTACAGCTAACAAAATGTATTGGAAACCAAATGATGATGGAAAAGGGTGTTAGAGTAGTGCCCTAAAGGCAATCGTCTTTAACGCGTTTTGTACAAAGTTGTGTACATACTTTATGAATAAATAAAGAAAGGCATATTTCATTAATTTGATGTTCATCATTTATGAATTGATATTGATCTATAAGAAAATTAATGAAGTCCATGGTATATGACATAGCATGAAGAAAATTATGATGTGATCATACTACTGAGATTCCTATCATGTGCAATTATGTCAGTATCTAAATTATCCCTAGTCATAGGATTACTGAAACTGGACATCGGTAATCCGGAGAGACTAGAACATTTCAAGCTCCTTGATTTTGATCAAGGAGTGGATCTCAGAAACTATAAATATGAGATATTTAGGGTTGAGATGTGAATGCTTACTAGAGGTAGTAAGTACATTGGATGACCTACTATGAGATCATCACATGGATGTCCTATTCTAATGTCAGTGATAATCTTATCATAGCAATGGTGCAAGTATCCTTAGACTTGAGGTACTCAAGGATATCTTGGATACTGATTCTGTGCTTTGACTCCATTCCTTGTTGCCTTACAAAGGTCGCTCATAGGGTGGTGCTTGGGTACAGCTTGAGGTATTCGAAGGTAATTGAGTAGCCAATAGAGGATTCACCACTTCTATAATAGCAGAAGATGATACCCATGGCCTCTTGTCAGGGTCATTACTTGGAAATCTCTGGTAGAGTACATATGTCATGAAGAGTGTCTTCATGACATATAAAGTAATGAGTCCCGTGACAAGAATCGATATCACTGGACTAGATTTGACGTAGTCAGTCTAGTAAGAGTTGACACTTTGCCCATACTCATAACCAAGTGGGGTATAGCATGGTGAAAGGACGAATTGCACAGTAATTGTCTATGGAAAGGTTCGTGATGTGGTTCATGATGAACATAGGTTCATTCGTCAAACCAATTACTTTCCGGTCAATTGGGGGTCATGATGTATTGCTAGATACCGCTCATGACTTGCTCAGATTAACTGTTAATCTAAGTGGCCAACATAACCGGAAACCTAATGGGTCACACGCATAAGAGTGACTCGGAGAATTCGTAAAATAGTTTTGGATAGAGATCCAATATATGGAGAGCAATAGGATTAAATGGATCCCGATGAGATCGAGATATGTCCCGATAAGATCGCGACATCGATATTGCTGAAAAAGGTTTTCGGTGGTTTTTCCATACCGAGACCCGGTAGGACCGACCCTAGTGTGACTGGACCACTTCAGCATTTATATACATATATATATCTTATTAATTAATTAAAGAATTAATTAATATAAATATATATATGTATTAACATGGATGGAGGGGAGAAGACCAAATGTCTTTAGTCATTAATGTATTTAAATGGTTAAAGACAAAATTGACTAAAAGACAAAAATGCTAAAGGAAGGTGATCTTCGTGGATGACAAGTGTCCATGAGAAGCAAAAAGCTATTTGAAGACTAAAATGAGATAGATGATCGTGGGATTTTGCAAGAAGAAGAAGAAAGGTTTGAAAAAAAAGAGTTTCTCTTTCAAGCTATCTTCATCATCGATCATCTTCAAGATCTTCTCCAAGCTTCATCTTCTCCTCCATCGTTATTCTGCAAGCTCTCCAAGAATAAAGGTAAGATCTAGCAGTCTTTACTTTATTCTAGCTATTCTCGGGTCAAAGGATTTGCCCCGGTTAGGTTCTCCGATCTCTGCGTGGATACCGTTAGAGACGGTCTTGTTGCGGTCTAAACAAAACAATTAAATTTTATTTAAACCAATTAGAGGCAAGCGCACTCCGTCGACAAGTAATATAAATCGATGAGAACCAGATATCGTACCCAAGGGAAAAAAATTTTAACACGTAAGACAATTAAATTAAACGATAAAAATTACTCAGACGATTTAAAATTGATTGATTTGAAAATAAAATAAAATAAAGTAAGCAAATTAAGAAAATATGAAAAATGCAAGGTATGAATTTAAAACGACTAGTTTTAATCAAATGACAAAAATCGGTTAAGGTATTGGACTTCAATTGGATTAGGCACAAAAAATTATAACAGTGGATTGATTTAAGAAATACTTCACTTAAGCAAGTCGAACCCAATGTTCATGGATGTTCCCTTTTCTTTTAAATCCGAGTCACCACTTGGTCTATAGATAATTCAGATTAAAAGACGTCAAATACAAGAAGCCTAAAATTAAGTTCGTTAATTCTAGGTATCCTCACACAAGATCCTAAGACTGGTCTACACTTTAGGCTCAAGTATGTCGCTTGATTAATTTTCTGATAAATTAAATCCCATTGGTTGTGGTATTTAATCATCTAAGATCTTAATCTAGGTGATCAGGCTAAATTAGGACTAGATATGAATTTAATCAAGCAAAAATCAAGACCACAAAAATTATCCTAATCCAATTTCGATCTTAACCTTAACCGAAAAGAAAAAAATTACTCACACATATTTATCAATGAAACATAAATCATGGTCATAATATATATATGCATTAATTAAATCTACACAATTAAAATAAATACGGAATTAAAATAAAAAAAATAAATTTAAAACACCTCCTTTTTTAATTACTGTAGCTGATGTGACAAATAAAGTTTTGAATCAACTTTTATTCATGCATGTCCTCCTCCACCAGCCTTCATTCCACGCACTGTACATCTTCTATCACTGTTTATTGACAAGACAAATAAGTTTTGTCTCTCGTTTAATTCATAGACGTCCCCCTCTCCAGCTGGTTCTCCCTCTCTTCATGTTTATCTTTTAAAATCCAACAGCAGACCTGCTTCCCTCTTCACGCACCAACTGCTGCTTATTTCATTTCCATCTGCTGCTCCACGAAGTCATGCCTTGCTCTAGTTGCTTCAAGCCTTCACGTACAGCTGCTGCTTTTCTCCACCAGGTGTTGCTTCATGTCTTCTGTCAATTCACAGCCATAGCTCCACGTTTCAGAGCCTCTTGTTTCAACAGCTGCTTGCCTTCAACGTGAGAGATGAGAGTCTTCCTCACCAGCACATATTCTCCTCCATTTCAACAGCTGCTTGCCTTCGACGTGAGAGATGAGAGTCTTCCTCACCAGCACATATTCTCCTCCAGCAACTGCGTTTTTTTTTAAAACCCACCAGCTAGCTTGTTGTTCTACTTCATCTCACCAACTTCAACGAAACGTGTCTTTGGTTAGAGATGTAAATCAGTGAAGGGTTGCGTCCCTCAGTCCTCAGCCACTAATGTATACAGCTGATGACATTGTTGTTCCCTAGCCATCAGCTTCTTCGGTTGTTGCTCTTGCCACCAAATGCTACTTCATGTGAGAGGAAAGTGTTGATGAGTGTAGCCTTTAGTGAGGGCTGTAACGTGAGAGTTCAGCTGCTTAATGTCTGTCCACACCAGCTGCTACTTCAGCTCACGTTCTTTCCATCCTTTCTTCTCATACAGCTCAACGTCTTTGGTCTCCCACAACTCTTACCACACTCACCAAGTTAACGCACACACCACTCTCCCCTTTTCACCCAGCTGCTTTTTTTAGAGTTAAAAATGAGAGATGACTGATCAGTTTTTAGCGTTTTTTCCAGCCTCTCCACGTTACTTGTTCCATGCTGAAGTATGGATGGTATGTAACCAATCCTTTACGTTTCTAATTGTCTTCTTCTTTTTCAACTCATTCAATCATGCCTCTCCCTACATTCACGCCAGCTAACGTTTTTGTTTTTTTATGTTTCAACCTTTTGCTTCAACAGCTGCCTACATAATCTTCTTCAACGTATCTGTTTCCTTCATTGCTTTTGACACCAGATGCTTCGTTGCTGTCCACAGGTGGGGGTTGTCCACACCACCAGCTGCTTCGTTTTCTTCCTTTCACCAGGTTGCTTCAACTCAAGCCCCCCCATCCTTAGCTTTTGATTTTTGTTTTTTTAGGAGCCTCTTGAGTGGTGTAACGTGGGAGCCCATACTTCCTTATTTTATTCCCACCAGCTTATGTTTAAGTGTAAAATTATAAATGGTGGTGTAACGTCAGTCCAGAGGAGTGTCCAGCTATGTGCTTTTCATTTCTTTTTTAGACATCTAGCTGCTATCTTCTTTCACGCCCATAATCACGTCTTATCAGCCTCCTCAAGCCACCAATCGACTGTTCTCAAACCATGCTAAACCCACCCTTCACGCTAGCTGCCATTTTCTCCTTTGTCCATATTGATGTGTTGTTTTTATCTCTGGTAAATCACATTATTGCATGTAAAAAACATACACTCGTTAGCATTTTCTAAAGCTTTTCTTGCTTACCTGAAATTAAAACAAATACTTTTACTTAGTACAATTTAAATATTAAATGGACAAGAGTTTAGCAAATTATGTATCAAAAATTAATATAAAATGCTCATTAACAGGTCTCTTTTGGTCGTTATAGTTTGACATTGTTATATAGACACATGGATCCTGACTTTCGGGAAGGTCTCAGAACAAAAATTTTTGTTTTTCCGCACCGTGTGCATGTGATGTACACACCGAGATTTTCCTACAAAGGGCCCATGAAATCAATACCCCACACATCAAATATTTCACAAACAATGACCGGGGTCTGAGGCATTTCATTTCTTCGGCCTATGTTGCCAATCATTTGGCACATGTCGCATGCTTTACAAAATGCATAAGAATCTTGAAAAATGTCAGGCCAATAAAAACCAGATTCAAGCACTTTCCTGGCTGTCCTATTGGGACCGAAATGACCACCACAAGCAGATGCATGACAAAATTGCAATATGGAAGAAATTTCAGATTCAGGTACGCACCTTCGCACAATCTGATTAGAACACATTTTTCATAAATATGGATCATCCCAAATATAATACCTGGCATCATTCTTCAATTTATGGCGCTGGGCAGATGTGATACTAGCTGGGTATCCATTCTGGGTGATAAAATTGACCAAATCTGCGTACCATGGGTTTCGACATGGCCATGTTGAAGTCACTGCGAATAACTGTTCATCGGAAAACTCCTCAATAACGACCAGATCATCTCCAGAAGTGTTTTGTAGCCTACTCAGGTGATCTGCGACCAGGTTTTCTGCTCCTCTTTTATCTCGGACCTCAATGTGAAATTCTTGTAGCAAAAGAACCCATCGGATAAGTCTTGGCTTCGCATCCTTTTTGCTCATTAGGTACCGAAGAGCAGCATGGTCTGAATACACTATCACCTTCGTACCAAGCAAGTATGATCAGAATTTCTCTAATGCGAAGACCACAACAAACATATCCTTCTCCATGGTTGAATAGTTTTGTTGAGCACTATCCAACGTCTTTGATGCATAATAAATCACATGAGGGTCACGACCTACCCTCTGTCCAAGAACTGCTCCTACAGCGTAGTTACTGGCATCGAACATGAGCTCGAAAGGGAGGTTCCAATCTGGTGGTTTGATGATAGGTGCGGTAACCAGCTTTTCCTTCAAGATGTTAAACGCCTTTTTGCAGTCTTTATTGAATTTAAATGGCACATCTTTTTGTAGATGGTTGCTCATAGGATGAGCTATCTTCGAAAAATCTTTGATGAACTGCCTGTAAAAACCTGCATGATCAAGAAAGGAGCGTACTTCTCGCACATTTGCGGGGTAAGGCAGTGAGCTAATCACATCAATTTTTAATTTATCGACTTCAATGCCCCTAGCCGAAACTATAAGTCCTAATATGATGCCTTGATTAACCATGAAATGACACTTTTCATAATTAAGCACAAGATTTTTTTCGATGCATCTTTTTAACACTTTCCTCAAATTTTCTAAACAAGATGTAAAGGAATCTCCATACACAGTAAAGTCATCCATGAAGACTTCAATAATTTCCTCTACATAGTCAGAAAAGATACTTACCATACATCTCTGAAATGTCGCTGGAGCGTTGCAAAGACCAAATGGCATGCGTTTGTAGGCGAAAGTGCCAAACGGACAAGTAAATGTCGTCTTTTCCTGATCTTCAGGCGCTACATGAATCTGGTGAAAGCCTGAATAACCGTCTAAACAGCAATAGTGAGAACGACTTGCAAGTCTCTCAAGCATCTGATCAATAAATGGTAAAGGAAAATGATCTTTACGGGTAGCAGCATTTAGCTTTCTAAAATCAATACACACACGCCACCCGTTTTGAACTCTAGTGGGTACTAATTCACCTTTTTCATTCTCAACAACAGTAATGCCAGTTTTTTTAGGAACTACCTGTGTTGGACTTACCCACTTGCTATCTGAAATAGCATAGATCACGTCCACAGCCAATAATTTCAGTATCTCCTTTTTTACAACCTCCATCATTGGTGGATTCAATCGACGCTGAGGTTGCCTGCTGGGTTTGCAATCATCCTCCAACAGGATTCGATGCATACAAATGGTAGGGCTAATTCCCTTGATGTCTGCAATCGACCATCCAATAGCTTCTTTATTCTCCCTGAGTACACGGATAAGCCTCTCCTCCTCCAGATCACTCAACTAATTGGAAACAATCACAGGTAATGTTTCGGCCTCCCCTAAGAAGACATACTTGAGGTGCGAAGGTAATGCCTTAAGCTCCAATGTTGGCGGCTAAAGAATGGATGGGAGCAATTTATTGCCGTCAATCTTCAGTGGTTGCTGTAGCATGCCAGATGCAACCTGTAATGCCTGCAAATCTTGTACTGCATGGACCATACCTCGCGGCACTACCCATTCAGTCTCGATCTCTGATAGCTTCGCAGGAGTAATGTTGTCAGTTATCGCAGCCTGCAAAAAATCATCAGCACACAACTCGAGAACTTTCTCGGTCAAGGGGTTAATACAATCAACAGCAAAAGCTGTACAATAATCAACAGGATGCATAATGGTGTTATTAATATTGAATGTAACTTTGGCACCATCAAACTCCATAGTTAAAGTCCCCCCATGAACATCAATTTTTGTCCTAGAAGTGCTAAAAAATGGGCGTCCTAATAACATCATTCTAGAAGCAAGTGATCATCACATAAAAATCTGCAGGAAATACTAAATCATCCACTTGCACTAAAACATCCTCTAACAATCCTTCGGGGTACCTAGTGGTGCGATCAACCAGTGTTAATATCACACCATCTTGCTTCAATGGACCAGCATTCAATGTAGTATAAATGGACAATGACATAAGATTTATAGAAGCCCCTAAATCTAGCATAGCCCGTTCTATACCAACATTGCCAATTTTACAAGGAATGGTAAACATACCTGGGTCCTTCTCCTTTATCGGTAACTTACCCTGCAACACTGCTGAGACGTTCTCACTCATCACCACACGCTGATTGCCTCTCATCTTGGTCATGCTAGTAACCAAGTCCTTCAGAAATTTGCAGTACCTTGGTGTTTGTCTAAGCAATGTGAGAAGGGGGATATTGATCTCCACTATCTCAAAAATCTTTAAGATCTCCTCTTCATTTTGCAATTTCTTTTTTTTAGCCAACCCGTGTGGGAATGGTGGCCTTTCTGGATTAGCTTTCACGATTTCCTCGGTTTCTGCTTCTTTTTCTGGCTCAATAGTTTCAACACGGTCATGTTGAAGTTTCTACGATCCTCCAGCACTTTCAATTTCTTTTCCGCTACGCAAGGTAATGGCACTGATATTTTGCCTAGGATTGACAGTAGGCTGAGAGGGCAATTTCCCTTGATTCTGTGCAGCGACCAATTGACTAGTTTGCTCCTTCAGTTCTTGAAAATTTTTATTCGTCTGAGCCTGAAATTGTACTGAATCAGTCTGAAATTGAACCAAACTTTGTAATTGTGTATTGGTCGTCAATTGGGCCGTAGTCAACTGTGACATGAGATCCTCCAAGGTGGAAATTCAGTCGTGGTAATTAGGCCTCGGATATTGTTGCTGTTGCTGCTGCTGCGGCTGAGGTTGACGCTGCTGACTACTCTGACCTTGCTGCCCATTCCCATATCTCAGATTGGTATGATCCCTCCATCCTGGGTTGTAAGTATTCGAATAGGGATCATATTTCCTTTGAGGCTGATAATTATCATTGAGCGCCTTAACTTCAGCTTCCACAGTATCATCTTGCAGAGTCGGACAAGCATCAGTAAAATGACCCTGAAATCCACAAATGTGACAAATAGGGACTTGTGGTCCCTTGGTTACAGCATTTGCAGTGACATTATTGGCATTGGAAGAATTAATAACTTATCTTTCCAACAATTCAGCAATCTTGTCAAGTCTACTTTCGAGTTTAGAATTACTTACCTCATGGACACCTCGAGTGTGAGTGTCTGAACGATACCCGAACTGCTGAAGATTTGCAGCCATTGCTGCAATTAAGTTTCTGGCCTCCTGAGGTGTCTTGTTCACTATGGCTCCCCCACTAGCAGCATCAAGAATCTTCCTATCATTTAGTAACATCCCATCATAGAAGTACTGAATAAGGAGTTGCTCTGTAATTCCATGCTGAGGATAACTTGCGCAAAGCCTCTTGAATCTCTCATAATATTCATACATGTTTTCTGTATCTCTTTATCTGATGCCACAAATCTCTCTGCGCAAACTAGCGGCTCTGGCTGGGAAGTATTTTTCTAAAAATAAGCTCGCCATATCAGGCCATGTATCCACCGTCCCAGGCGAAAGATAGTACAACCAGTCTCTAGCTGCACCTTCTAGAGAAAAAGGTCAAGCACGCAGCTTCAACTGATCCTCAGTTATGCCTCTCGGTTTGAATCCAGAACATACCACATGAAAGTCCTTGAGATGTCTGTTCGGGTCGTCAGAAGGTAACCCATGAAATTTCGACAAGGCTTGAATCAAACCAGCCTTTAACTCGAACCCATCATCTGCAGCCTGATATTGTATACATAGAGGTTGATCCTCTACTGGTGGTGCAAGCATATCCCTCAGAGTTGCAGGAGCTCGATTTCTGACTGGTTGCGCAGGTGGAAAAGGTTGCTGATCTGCCATCGTTGCTTATTCAAGATCTTCCAATAACTCAGTCTCAAAGGTAGGCAAATTCTCAGTTTGATCAGGCAAGACTTGTGCAGAAGAAGAAGCTTGTCCCTTACGCAATTTAGTAGCTTTCTTGAGTTGTTTTGCAATCTTCTCTATCTCCGGATCGAACAATAAATCACCTGCAGAAACACAATGCCACATGCAAACTACTAAAAAAAATTATTAGCAACACAAACAAACAAAAACTTAAGCATCGGTCCCCAGCAACGGCGCCAAAATTTCATGGCGTGTCAAACCAACAAAAATAAATTCCTACTCTAGAACACTTAAGCGAGTAAAGTGGTGAATAGGGTCGAACCACAGAGACCAATGAAGTAATTATTTATTTGTGAGAAATCAAAAATAAAAATAAAATAAAAATATAAAGAGAGTTGATTTGGGGATGATTAATTTTAAAACACGAAATCACGTCGAAGGAAATTAAAAATAAAGATTGAAAACAATATAAAGAAAAGCCTAGCCAAGGTACTCTCTCATTTGATACTGTAATTCGATCATAGACTCAAAAATATAAATTTCGTTAATTCCTATAGACAAAGTTATAGCAGACCGTGAGCAGCACAAATCTACCAATCCATTCGTAATTATTCGATAACCCCGAGTAAAGCTCCGCAGATTATTACCCTAACCAATTAGATTATTCCCGAGTAAAGCTCATGAAATATAATCTATGGCGTGTGAGGCTCTAATGGACCCTCGTCTTAGCCAACAGAATCGGAAAAGCCACAATCTATTTAGACTAAATTATTTAATCTCATTAATTTCTTAATTGAAATTAATTCGCCACTCGATAGACAACAATCACGGATTAACTAATCTATTCAACAATTTATCATCAAGTCAATCAATTAACAGGCCTCATTAATCAACAAACTCAACAATAATAAATCGATTAAGCGCAGAGATTAAATAAACATAAGAAATAAACGAAAACAATTAAAACATAGGAGTCTCACGAACTACATGCATCAAACTTAGAGTACCTTGTCTAGATTAAAAATTAGCCACACATAATACTAGTCTCTAACTAATAAACTAAAATTGAAAAATTAAAATTAAAAATAAACCTTCTGTGAAATTCTAATTCAAGTTCTCTTTTCCAAAACTGCTGCTGTTGTTGTCACTCTTGCTCCTCTAATGTTTTGTTCCTGCGCCACACTGCTCAGCTGTTCCAGCGTAGAGTCTGCGTCAGCTAGCCTCCCTCCAAGTCTCCACCGAAGACCACGCCGCCAGGCTTCAAGCCATCACCCTCCTACTGTGGCTCACGCCAAACGCAGCTTGCTTGTTTTTCTTGTGGCTTTTTGTGTCTACTGTAGCTTGATGGGACAAATAAGGGTCTCCATCAAAATAAACCTTGCTTGCTCCTCTCTGTTTCTCCAGTAACGCTACTCAGTCTTTTCTTGTAACATTCCCTCTTTGCTTCTTATTTTCACTTCCCTCATGCATTCACGTTACTGACCATTTCACGCACACATAACACTCTCTTGGTTTTTTTTTCTTAACGCACAGCTACCCTGGTTTCACGCACAGCCAGCTGCCAACGTTCTATTTCCTCAGTTCACTCACACTCAACAGCTCACGTTTTTTTCTCCTTTTATTTTTCTCCTTTACGCACACTCCTCCAGTCCACTCCTTTCCTTCACACTCCAGTCCACCCTTTTTATTATTTTATTCTCCTGTGTAGTGCGTGAAGGGCTGGCATTCCTACATGGGCGTCCTTCCTCTTTGCTCTTACCAGCTAACCTCCTTCTAGTTTGGTATGGTGTGTCTGCTTTTGTGGGTCTCTTGACATGGTGTGTCTGTATGGGTGAGTCTCTCCAGTTCACGCTACCCACCTTCCTCTCCTTTTCACGTTGATGTCTGCCTCTATTGATGTCCCTAGTGGTTTTTTACGTTCTTTCTTGGAGCTGTAACGTTGGTGTTGTATCTTTAATTTTTCTAAAGCTTTTTGCGTAAGTTCTACTCCCCTCCCACGTGATTTTCGTTTTCTTCTCTTGGCTTGACACAACTCCACCAACTCCTTTGTAACGCTACTCCCCTTCAGCTCTTCTTCCTGTAGTTGATTTATGGGTCCATAAAAAAACCCTCTCTAGCTGTAAACGCACAAGCTTATGCGTTTTTCTCCTCCTTGTCTACTATTATTTGATGGGACAAATAAAGGTCCACTTCAAGTTAAAACCTTTCTCTCCACCGTGCGTGCTGCTCTCTCCACTGCGTTTTGAATAAAACGCCTGTGTTCCTCTAATGATTCATTGCTTCTCCTCTGCTATTCACGTCTCCAGCTGGTGTCTCCTGCATTTTTGTACAAAACGCTGCGTCTCTTGGTGCTTGTCATTTGTTGTTGATTTCCCTATTTAATTATGTCACTTGCGTTCCACTTTAGCGCTACTGCCATTTTATTTTTTTGCTTGTGTCTTCGCTGTCCCCACAGCTGCCGACGTTATGGTGCTCCTTCGTGTGTCTACTTTTGGTTGCTCCTTTATGGCTTATTTCTCCACTGTGCACTGTTGATTGACAAGACCAATAAGGGTCAACGTCAAAAACAAACCTTGCTCTCCTTATGCTTCTACCTTCAAGATGTCACGTCTCTTGCTGATTTATCTACTCCCATTTAATTTGCCTCCTTAGTTGCTGCGTGTTCTCATGCGTGGATGCCCTTTGATTGCTTGATTTTTATCTGTTGACCACTGTTGCCTCTTGGTCACGCCCCCTTGTGTTGTAGTGTGATTTGACAATTAAATATGCTCCTCACCTAAGCACAATAGTCACGCCTCTTAGTTGCTTTTAATTGCGTGATTTTATTCCTTCACTCCTCTAATTGAAAGTCGCCTGTACATGTTAAGTCTCACTTTTTAATTTGATGCGTCAAGTCCTCATTTAATTTGCTCTTTTAAAAACTGAAAAACAGTATAAATTTCAACCTATTAAGGACTTTTTGTATTTTATGTATCTAAAGCTCTAATAATTATAAAACATGATGAAAAGGCCATAGATATCCATAAAACACATGCAAGATGCTAAATATAAGGTTCTAAAAACATATAAAATATGATTGTATCAATGTATGTCGTTTATGTAATATGATTTATGTTCCATGAATAGTATTAAGCTTATGTCATCAAGTATGTGACTTGATAGTAAAACCATAAGCATTATAAACACTATTCTAAATTGTCCCTAGTCGTTTGTTATTGGTGGAACAATAATGAATCAAGGCTAGTATGTGTTCTGATTGATGATCACGTTTTACTGATCATGGATATGAGTTATCAAATCAGAAACATAGATATATGTTAGAGAACATATATTGGACCGACCCACAAAGAGAACACTACATGGTTTCATGTCATTAGTGATTCCCAATATGGTTTGACTTTAGTCCTTTGACCTGAAGTCATCATGGTTCCCTACATGAGGAATTCGATGTTTTGATATTAGATGAAGTTATTCTTAACCGAATAACAAGTAGTCTTATGTTGGATATCAAATGAATCATGCGGAGGGATGTGAATGACGTAGATGGGATTTGTACCTCTCTTAAATGAGAGAGATATCATTTGGGCCTCTTGACAAGTGTGACTGAAGAAATGCATGGCCGTGCTCAAATGGATTGATGAAGAGTCATCAATGTCATGTGTTATAATCAGTCAACTTGGGAATCAAGAAATTATGATTAATCAAAGGTTGACATGTACCATGCCTTGTGATTAATCTTGATATCATGTTACAAAAGGACTGAGCTTATAACTATGGTTACAGGTTAAATCGGATTATCGATCCTCATTTGATTTGGGTAGTCATAATGTCTTGCTAGAGGCCGCTTATGACTTATAGGTCTTGAAGTGTGATCAAGCCCATTTCCAACATCAAATGAGCCTACAGGGTTGTACACAAAGAGTTATGTGATCTGAGCTTATTCTCTTGGGCCTAATTTATTAGATATTGAATAAATATATGTAGATATATTTATTGGGCTAGATTGAATTAAGTTTTCGGGCTTTTATTATATGAGATATAATAAGTCGAAACTTATTGGGCTTCAATGGGATTAGGGTTTCTCTATAAATAGAGAAACTTAGGTCTCATTAGAAAGAGACACTATTGTCACACGAAACCCTAGCCACCACCTGAGAGAAAAAATGTGCGGCGTTTGGAAAGTATTTCAGGACGTGCTAGCACACCACAGCCGCAGCCCGGATCGTGCATACTCGTGTGGATACCGGTAGAGGGCCTTCGCACATTGCAGTGTCTTGGAATTCGAAAAGAATCAACCCACCTACGGCATAAAGGTATTTTTGTACATCCTAAATATTTTCGATTATACTTCATGTTGTTGTATGGTCTTTTCCGCGGTGTATTGTGAATACTCGGACTGTACGTGATCCAACAGTACTTTTATAAGTGAACCCAATTTTATGCCTATTATTTAAACTCCTTTAGGCACCAATCATGTTGTTCAATTTTTCACTACTTATAGTGAATGATTCTTTGAGGACGTTAATCTCTTCTATTTCATATCTCATTCATATGCAACAAATTATGCTCCAAACATATTGGTACCATGTTTGTTATTATTGGATTTAGTGTGTCATTAGAGTTGACAATTCTTTACGTAACTTCTTGTGAATGATAATATTAATACTTATTTACAAATGCTTTCCAATAGGAGATACTGAAGCTAATAACAGTGAAAGCCAAAAATCTATACTCAGATCTTACAGTTATTGCTTGAGAATTAGGAGTTATCTTTAAAACTTACTTATATTGGGTTCATGCTTCTTATTCTTAGCATGCTTAATTTCATTGTTTGTTTGAATTAAAACTAAGAATGTGAACTTGTATCGATTTATCATTTTGTTATTTTGAACTTAAATTGCATGTAGTAATTTAGTAATTTACTTTTCATTGTATAGCTACATGGAAAAAAGTTGGATGTCTCATCGAAAATGGTCTACTAGATACTTAGAAGGAGTTAAGAGTTTCATGCAATTGGTAAAAGATCAAATGGATGTAGAATGTTGTATTTGTCATTTGTGCATAGATTGCTTAAATGTGAACATTCAAAGTCAAGATGT
Organism: Erythroxylum novogranatense; assembly: GCA_029891385.1. NCBI lineage: Eukaryota > Viridiplantae > Streptophyta > Magnoliopsida > Malpighiales > Erythroxylaceae > Erythroxylum > Erythroxylum novogranatense. Next base: position 96,355,096 of record CM057227.1, on the reverse strand, counting down.
GGTATATAATCACTAGCTAATCTAAGGCATAGATAAATTCTATACTTCATAAATGTATCATGGAGAACATTTTGAAGCAAGCGGTAATAGAAGTTTTGATACAGGTGTTAATGGTAATGATGATGGTGATGATGTAGAGGATTATGATATTAATGATGATGGTGATGATGGGATTAGAAAGATGTTAGAGGATTTGGAGAATTATATGGAGACTATGAATGATAATGGTTTGCTTAACATAATTAGTACCATTATAGAAGATAATTTTGGGAAGTTATTGAAAGTTACTCAAGAAGAATTATATCTAGGGTGTTTAAAATTCTCACAAATATCTTTAATTGTCAAGTTGTTGCATTTGAAGGTTTATAAAATGGAGTAACAAATCTTTTGACAAGTTAATTGACTTGCTCAATGATGCATTACCTATTAGACACAAATTGCCTAAATCTTACTATGAAGCAAAGAAATTGTTAAGGGACCTTAGATTAGGATATATATTAATACATGCTTGTAAGTATGATTGTTTTATATTTTGGAAGGGCAGTAAAGATCTTGAAGAATGACCCATTTATGCTACATTAAGGTGGCAAGTGAATGATGGGAAAGGGAAAAATATACCGCATAAAGTCTTGTGATACTTCCCTATTAAACTAGGATTAAAAAGGCTTTTTATGTCAACAAAACAGCAGTAGATATGAGCTGGCATAAAAAGAAATGCATTAATGATAACATTATATGTCATCTAGCCAATTAAAAGGCATGGAAAGATTTTGACTGTAAAATGTTCATGGTTGCCTGGGTCTCGGACCAAGACTACCCGATCTGTGGCTTAAAGAGAAGGTGTAAAACGACGTCATTTTTCAATTTTTTTTAAAAAAGTTATGTCCCAGTTTGAGCCCAGACTGACCTATTACCATCTCATAGGAATGTCAATGGGCTAGCCCATGGCCTAATGGGACATAGGTAGGCCGGGCCAACCTAACTCACTTATATTTTTCTAAAAAAGTCAAAAAAGATCGAGACACAAGCCAGGTTGGTTCGAGTCAGCCCATTCTAGGCCTGTGGCTGGGTCGGGCTGACCACTTTTGACTCGTGGCTTACCAATGGCCTAGCCAACCTGGGCTAAAATTGACATCCTTACCATTCCAAGATAGATAACTAGTATTTTATAAAAAGTTTTAACCAAATAGTTAAGTAGGTTTAGTCATTATTTTAGCTTAAAATTTTAATTTCTATATATCTTATCTATCAATATTTAGTGTATCGATTCTTATTCTATCATAGAGGATATCGATATAATTTAAAGTTAAAATTCTCAATGAGACATAAAAAGGAAATAAGATAAAAAATTTAAATTTTAACACAACTTAGTTACTTTCCCACAGTTCTTTAATATAAAATATTTTTAAAATTTGATTTGCCTATAATAGCTTTAACAAAACATCATTTCATAATTTCAACTCCGATATGATATTCATGATCATGAGTTTTTTAAATTCACTACGATTTTTTCCAAATAAAAAAGTGTATGTGGCTTCTAGACTTAGTAAATTATTCATAAATATTAGTTAAAGTTTTACACAAATTTGACATTTAATATGAATTTGAAATGTCTATCTCATTATTATTTTAATTAAAAACTATATTTAGTTTTTCATTTTCTCTAATCAAACTATTCTTTTATAGGTAAAAATCCATGACTTTATCATTAACCTGAAAATAAGTACAGTTGGGTATAACAATTATGAGTTTAACAATCAAATTAATAGATTCAGTTTTTAAGTTAAAAAAATTGCACCATTTCACATTTTGGGAGTTTTCTAAAAAAAATCCATACATGGTTTGTTAGTGAATTTATATAAATGATCCCTAGCTAAATTACCTTTTAGTGTCTTTATTAGAAAAATATATTGTCAAATTGTTGGAGTTCCACTTTTTCTTTAAAGACTTTAAATGCTTCGAAAAATCAAAATTCTCATTGATGAGCTTAACAAGAAAATAATAGGAAAGGTCATTCAATTAAACTGATGAGCTATTTGTAGTTACCCATAATTAAAAGAGTAAAGGGCCTATAAATAGTAGTATGGATTAATTAAAGTAGTTTTGTGTTAATCTTGACAGTCAATTATGAAATCAACACATCCTTTATAATTTTTATAATTTATTGTATAAAAATATGGTTCTTGTATCATATAATAGAATATTTTTCATTGAACCTCAACCTCTTTATGGTAGCATCAATATTAAAAGAGAGAAGAATAAAAAAATGATATATCTACCAAATCAAGCTTGTAAAAGTTACCACACAAAGTTTCTTTTCTAATCAAAATAGAACCATCGTACAAAGTTACCTTTTTAGTCTAGCTATAAGCTTCTTACAATCTTCCTTTTGTGCCTAAACTTATGGTTGTAATTGTATTCTTGAGAGCAATAAAAGGTAAGGTCACTCCTTATTCATTCCCATTATTGAATTTATTTTGTTTCTTGAAAGGCTTATTGTTATTAATATTCTTTGGTAAAGGCTTCCTTTTTTGACTATTATTGTTTTGATTTATAACCATTACCACACTTCTTTCCTTTACTTTCTTCATTAACTTCCATATCGATTGCCTTACTCTTATTATAGCAAACCGCAATCTTGTTAATATGATCTCCAATCGCATTAGCACCATTACGAAATAGTGGAATGAGGTTTCTCAAGATATTATTATCATTGTTAAAGAACATTTTGTGTTTCTTTTTTATGGGTTCGGTATATTCCTTATCATTCTCAATCTTTTTAATACTACCAAGAGTAGAATCCTCTGTATGATACCCCATGATTATCAAATAACAGTAAGTTGAGTACTTTTAGTTATCATAAAGCTTCTAATCATTAACAAAAGTCCCAAAAATGGGTTTAGCTGGCGAGTCCTCTCTTAAGGTTAAATCTAATTTCCTGATCGTTAGATTCATCATGAGAGATTCAACATATTGTTTATTAAGTTTCAAAATAGGAAAGAATTGAAGATTATTTAAAGTTGACTAAAAACTATAATAGGAACAATAATATACATAGAAATGATAAAATAGCTCGAGTTTCATCTAACCTGATTCATCTCGATTCGAAGTCAATGAGTTTAGTCTAAATTGACCGAGTTTCAAGTTAAATTCAAAATTTTACTTGTATAATTTTTTGAACTTCATAGCAGGAACAAGCTTAGGCAAAACAACCCATCTTAACCTAAAGCCTAAAGGCTAACTATATTAAAGATAACATTACCTTATTTTAAAACCAAACTACATTTTTTAATAATAAAGCATATTTAAGATAAGGGGTCCAAAGACCAACTAAGTAAAGTTAAGCCCAAAAGCTCAATCCTTTAGTGAATTTTAATTTAAGTAATGGCCCAAATGCTTTATTTATGAAATTAAATTCCTCCTCCTTGTCTTTTCACTTTTATTATGGAGGTTGGGAAATGAGATCTAAGATGCTCATTTATATTCAAGTGAAAAGATAAGAAGGTGAAATTTGATTTTGTAAATAGAGCATTTAAGTCATTGCCTAAATCACAAACCTCCAAAAAGTTGGCTTCTAGGCTTGATTTACTTTAATTAGGCCACATAATATTTAATCTATTCTTTAAATGATTAGACTTTTGGGCTTAACGAGTTTGGTTAAAGGATGGGCATTTGATTGTAACTCAATATATTTTTTAAATGGTTAAAGGATGGGCATTTGATTGTAACTCAATCAGTTAAGCTTAACTCAGCCTAAATGAGTCTAATTAAAGCCTAATTAGGCCTCAGTAGCCCGATTGGGCTCCGAGTTGGGCTTAAGATTTTAAAATTTTTTCACTATTGTTAGATCTTAGCCCACCTATTACCATTCCTAAATATGCATGTACAACAAGATGTTAATTTTTAAGTTTATTAAATGATCCACAAAAGTGATCATTGAATGCTAGAGTTAGCTGGACATAAAAAATAAACTCATTCACAGATAAGAGAAATATATTAAATATCACAACTAATTCATCAATTGTCTTTAAAATTATAGTAAAACTATATAAGTTGATAATATTCAATAAAATTTCTTCACTAATGAATTATGCTACTAAACAATAAACTCAACGATGGGATAATTTCATTAATTTGCAAATCTTAGCAAAACAATTTATCAATATTAGAAGAAAATAATAAAAATAAATATTTGAATGTCTAGAGTTATGAAAGGTAAATTGATAAGCACATAATATTTAATTATATCCAAGTTGAAAAGAAATCATCTCTTTGTAAAGATCCAAATTCTACAAGGAAAGAAAGACTTACTTCTACTTGGAAAAGGAATCATCTCCTTGTAAAGATCCTAATTCTACAAGGAAAGAAAGACCTACTTCTACTTAGAAAAGAAATCATCTCTTTGTAAAGATCCTAATTCTACAAGGAAAGAAAGACCTACTTCTACTTGGAAAAGAAATCCTTTCCTACGAGACCTACTCCAATATAAATAGGGTATTTTAGGATTAGTTTAGAGGGTATTCACGTTTTCTCTCTTCTTTGGACGTGAATCTCTCTTCTGCTCTTTCTTTCTTTCCATGGCTACTCATTTGAAAGGCGTAAAAAAGTCTACGTTAACTGATGAGACGAGAAAAGCATTATGTGAGTACAAAAGTCAACATCCCTCTTCGAGTCAAAAAGATTTGCAACAGTGGATTCAACAAAAGTTTGATCTCTCTATTAGTCAATCAACAATATCAAATACTCTTAAAAGGTCAGCAGAGTATTTGTCAAAAGGGATAACAAATAGCAATGTTAAAAGGCACAAATCAGCAAAATATCCTTAATTAGAAAAGGTATTGTATGAGTGGTTTCTCCAATATCAAGAGAAAGTGAACATGACTGGAGAAATGATTCAAACTAAAGCAAAAGAGTTTCTACAGAAGATGTATGGTGAAGCAAATCCAGAATTTAACTTCTCAAGTGGTTGGCTAGAACGGTTCAAGGCGAGACATGAGATTAAGTCTTATAGAAGGTTTGGTGAAAGCGGTTCAGTTGTCATGAAGAATATTGAAGAAGCTGTACCTAAAATTCGAACTAAATTGGACAAATTTCATTGGAGGGATATCTATAATATGGACAAAACAGGCTTATTTTATCATTTGCAAGCAGATCATTCACTAGCTACGAAGCAATTAGAGGGACAAAAAAAGGACAAGGAAAGACTTACTGTTGCTGTTTGTTGCAATGGGGATAGTTCAGATAAAGTACCTCTTTGGATTATTAGTAAGTATGTTAATCCTAGATGCTTTAAAAATATGAATATTGATAATCTTAATTGTCATTATCGAGCCAACAAGAAAGCATGGATGACTGGATTACTCTTTCAAGAATTTGTTCGTTGGTTTGATGATAGAATGACAGGTAGAAAAGTACTGCTTACAGTAGACAATTGCCCATCCCATCCCATCCCAAGGTTATTGAAGGCTTGAGAAGTGTTGAATTGTTCTTTTTGCCTCCAAATACAACATCAAAAATTCAACCATATGATGCTGGAATTATTCGATCACTTAAGATTTATTATCGACGTCGTTTTAATTCTAGCATCTTGGAAGACTATGAGATGGGAGCAATAAATCCTGAAAAAATTAATGTGCTATATGCTATCTATTTTATTAATGCTGCTTAGAATATTAATGTGAAGGCCACAACGATTGCAAATTATTTTCGACATTGCAAAATTCGGTCCTAGGAAGGTATGCTTCTAGAAGAAGAAACTAGTGATGTTGAAGGCATTCAAAGATTAGAGGAAGTTATTTCTATTTTAAATTATAGAAATGCCATGAATGTAGAGCAGATTCTGAATTATCCTAGTGAAAATGAAGCTTTAATTGAAAAGAAGCTTTTCTTGCTGTAGAGACTTTGAAAAGTTACTTGCTTCAAAATAAGAAGAATATGCCGAATGTAGTTTATGCCCTCCAAAAAGTTAAAGATGAAATTGGATTCAGTTCGTATGAAAAGAAGAATCAATTGACTATAGATTCATATTTTAGGAAAGCATAAAATTTGAAATAAAAATTGTTTAGGAAGTGCTTTATTTTATGAATTATATATGTAATTTTTATACTTATTTAATGAATTATTATTTTATATTTTCAATGGGCCTCAAGGAATTTTTTTAAAATTATTATCTTACGCATTTAGCGAGGTTATTATTTTATCCCATTGGCCCAAGTCGGGACCTGAGAAAATTATTATTTAATCGAGGTTATTAATTTATCGAATATTCATTTATCGAGGTTTTACTGTATATGAAAAATACAACTGGAGTCTAGGATCCATTCATCTTTGAATCTTTTTTTGGCCTTGAACAACCAAAACCTACATAAAGTAGGAATCTACACAAAGTAGGAATCTACATAGAGTAAAAATCTTGATAGCTTGGATTATTATCCCAACAAATCTCCACCTTAACATAAGACCGAAAGTAGAATCTCTCTTCACAGTAAGCCTCGAAGGGCACTCAAGTACTAAGAATATCGGCTAAATCTAGGCAATGCTTGAACTTAGCAAGAAGTTGTGGCTTGGTCAACATATACCGTCCACCACCTTGAGAAGCAACTCGAGAGGGACCTCATATATCAGAATGAATATAATCTAGAGTAGCTTTGATCTTATGAATCCATGAGGAAGAGAAACGCACACTAGTCTACTTACCAAAGACGCAATGTTCATAAAACTCCATATTACTTGAACTCTAGCTCAATAGACGCTTCTTGCACAAGATTTGCATACCTTTCTCACCCATTTGGCCTAGGAGGTAATGCCACAACTTGGTGGCATCTTGGTGAGACTTAGATGGGGCAACATCAGCAGTACTAATAACAGTAGAGCCTTGCAACACATAAAGAGTACCATGTCTTTTTCTTTTAAGGATTACAAGATTACCTCGGGACACCTTCATGACTCCATCTTCAAAGAAGTACCTACACCTAAGGGACTCAAATGTACTAAGAGAAATAAGGTTGCACTTCAAATCAAGAATGTGACAAACATTGGTGAGGGTTTTAACAACATCATCATAGTTTTAATATTGATTATACCTTTCCTTACGACATCACACTGTGTATTGTTCCCCAAAAGGACAACACCCTTAGTAGTTTTATAGGTGACAAACCAATCCCTATGAGGACACATATGAAAAATACAATTGGAGTCTACTATCCATTCATCTTTGAATCTTTGTTCTCCTTAAACAACCAAAAGAACATTACTTCCTAAACTATAATCAACCACAATAGCCTCGGAGGTAGAATCAGATTGATTACCTTTATTTTTGCCTTCTTTTTTGAGTTTGTTTTTCAATTTATAACAGTCCGAGATCTTGTGTCCAAGTTTCTTACAATATTTACATATGATATTGGCATCTCTTCCTCTAGACTTAGATCTAGAATTCTTATGGCTCTTATTGCTCTCCCCCTTCTCAAAAGTTCTACCTCTAACTATTAAACCCTCAGCCTCCTTCTCAATGGAAGCATCAAACTTTTCTTTAGTCAATAAAGCATATTTAACTTCTTCTAAAGAGAGACTTTCACGATTACCATAAAGCATAATTTATTTAAAGTGCTTAAGTGAATGAGGTAGTGAAATAACAAGAAGCGCTGCCTAATCCTCATCATCAATTTTAACATCAATATTGTCCAAATCAATAATAATGGAATTAAATTTGTCAACATGAGATGGGAAAGGTGTAGCTTTGGGCATATTGAGCGTAAAGAGACATTCTTTGAGACAAAGTTTGTTGCTCAGACTCTTCGTCTTGTAAAAGAACTCCAATTTCAACAAATTCCTATAGTGGTAGTCTCATGGACTACTTCTTGGAGCACTTCACACATCATGCATAACTGAATAGTGAACAACGCTTTTTCATCCAACTCTTTCCAATCCTCATCTAACATATTAGTAGGTTTCTTTTTCTTTCCAGACAAAGCTTTCTTCAATCCATGTTGTGTGGGAACGACTTGCATCTGCACCTTCCAAATAGCAAAACTAAATTTTTTTGTCAAACTTGTCGATGTCGTATTTGGTTTAAGGAGCTATGCGATAAGACTTGATTGACCCAAACAAACCTCACTTTGATACAAGTTTGTTGTGCTAGTAGTTGCGGAAGCAATGGAATCAATCAAGTAAATAAGCAAAAACAATATAAGGATATAAATAATTTTTATGTGGAAAACTCGAGTATTGGGGAAAAAAACCCACGAGGCAAAGAGAGCCCGAAAATATGCATATGTCAAGGAGAAAAATTATAACTATTTTTTCTCACACACACATATTTTAGGAAAAATGAAGAGTACACCAATATGATGTTACAAAGGAACTCCAAAGAGATATTTATATAGTAGTATAACCCTAGGGTAGAGAATTTACACAGAGTATAAATTTTGAAATAGTGTCAAAAAGGGAAAGAAAACCCACATAGGGTAGGAATCTACACAAACTAGGAATCCACATAGAGTAGAAATCTTGAAGAATTGGGTCATTATCCTAACAGATTGTGTTCTTTATCTAGTTTTCCTGGTTTCTCATTTTCCATCAACGTCTGGTTTTTTTGCATTTGTAGTTTTTCTAGTTTACCATTTTTCTCATTTATAGTATTGCTTTTCTAGTTTTTTTTTTTGCGTTTATGCATCTTTGCGTTTTGAATTTCTGCATTTCTACATTTTTGGTTTTCTAGCTTCTTCGTTTCTATATTTCTGGTTTATACATTTCTACTTTTTTGGCTTTCCTGGTTTATTGTTTTCTTAAGATTTGGGTTTGTTAAATCTTAACAAAATTTCATTAGACAATAATACTTGGTTTAATATTTGGATCATAGATAGAAAAAGACTATATTTCTCTCCATAAGTTTTGCAAAAGGTGTAGAACAATATTCTAAATACATATAAATTTAGGTAAATGGGATGAATAATGTTTTCCCCAGTAGTTAAACTGAAATTATAACCCTTTAAATGTTAATTATTATAATTAGTTGTCCTTCTACATGAAGAAAAATGTAAAAATAAATCATAGAGATGCAGAAGTCACTACAACTAAAAAAACCTTTGGCTATGTTTTTTTGGTAATAATTTAAAATCATAGCTAAATGTGAGCATTTGGCGATTGGTGATGAATCGTCTCCATATTGCAAGCTTTTGGTGACAATTCAGAAAAATCGTCTCCAAATGGAAAGCCTTTGACTACAATTTTTCGAAATCGTTGCAAGAGACTTATCCTTTGGTGATCGTTTTATGAAACCATCACCAAAGTTGAAGATGCTGTAAGTTGTCGTGAATATGAGACTTTGGGCGACAATTTCCATTTCTTAATAACAAAAAAAATCAATTTGTGACTAAACATCATGTTGGGAAATTTTAAATTTAATATTATTGACAATGATTCTAAGTGTAAAAATAAATTTACTAACAAAAACGTCAAATCATCTAAATAATTTATGAAATTATAAACTTAAAATTAATTAATATTACATAGATTTATGCTTTTATTTTTCTCTTTCAAATTATATGATTTGACAATTTTATATTGATAAGTGCATATTTGTCTAATATTTATGTTTTAATTATTCTTTTTATTCCTCTTATTGATTTAATTATTGAGACTTAATTTGATTTAATACTTTCTTGTAGGGAATTATAATTTTTGCATGATGTGGGAAATTAAGAGGAAAACAACAACTAATTTAGGTTACAGGAATAAAGGTGGGACATTTTAATTGTCCAATCAATTATTTGAATCAGCCAAATGAGAACAGCAAATTAAAATCACATGAGCAATAAGTCAATTAGCAACAATGACGCACAAAGCAAAGAGGCAGCGGCAAATTTAACATCAAAAGGGAATGACGTGAACCAATGGATAATCAACAATCAGCCAAGAGATCATGAGGGCAAGCGTTCTTTTTCAAGGCAACACGTGGAGGGTTTTAAGGCAGGAGCTAATTAAATCAATCAAGAGAAGGTAGAGGGTGGACGTGGAATAAAACATGAAAGGCACAACAAGCCAAAGGAGGGGCGGCAGCTGAGTGGAAGAAAGAAAGAAAATAAAGAAATTCACGCAGGAGGAGAGGACAGCAATGAGTCACGGCACTTGGAGGTTAATGAGAAGTGGCAATCAGAGAGGGAAATCTTCTAGTTTTTCTTCTTTCCTTTGTTATTTAGAATATGTTAATTAAGAACCTTATTTTCTTTAATTCCGTTATGAGTAGTTAAACTGTTCTAGTAGGAGAATTCCAATTGTTATGCTTTGACTCGTGAGACCTATTTGTTCTAATTATTTGGTTTATACTATTCGTATTGTTTCCATTTTACTGTCATTGTTTATTAATTGATTTTGCAATTAGGGCCCGATTGTAGAGTTAGTTAATTTGTATATCGCCAACTGATTTACTTGGTGGTGTTAACTGGGTGATTAGTGTTTGTGGCAATTGGCACTAGGACATAATACTTGTCTGATTTCGTGTTAAGAAACTTGCGATCTATCTAGATGAAGCATGAGTCAGTGCGTAGTCAGTTAGGGTTAGTGTCTCTTTAGAGTTTAATGTTGTTAATTAATTGAATCTCGGAGAGAGTCTCGAAGGGGTTATTAGTTAATTAGGGAATAGTCCAAAGGAGTCTCTTTGATTATTCTAAGATTAAGAAGAAACGAGGGAGCCAGAGGTAGTTAGTAACCATAGCTAACCTATTATTAAACCAAAGAAAATATTTGAGTCGATGATCGCAGATGATGTATAATAATTAGGAATTCCCTGGCTAAGTTGTCGTTTATTGAGTTAATCAATTTTATCTGCGTTCTTTGTTGGTCGAATCATAGTTATTTTATTAATTGAGTTAATAATTCATTAGTGATTAGTTCAATTAGTAGTTTTAGTAGAAAACTCCAACCTCCCCCCCCTCCCCCTTTTAATTAATTTCATTCATTCTTTGGCATTTGAATAGAATCAATTTATTCCATTCTCTGTGGATCGACCCCATTTACCACTGTGCGCAATTTATATTTGTTTGGTGTTTGGGAATTATTTTTGGTGGATTCGACACCCATCAAATTTTGGCGTTGTTGCCGGGGACTGGTAACTAATTGATTTTGTTTTTTTTAATGCCTAGGAACATTCGTACGGGAGATTTCATCTTGTACGACCCCGAGATCGAAAAGACTGCTAAGAGGCTAAGGAAGTTGAGCAAACTGAGGAAGAAGCAAGGAGAAGTTAGTGGACTATTGACCCCGGTTGAGTCGGATACTGAAACAGAGTACGAACAAGAGATTGAAGTTGAACAGCAGCTTGACAGGAAGCTTAACCGTGACCACGCGCAGGATATGGCTCTTAACAGAACCCTCCAGGACTTGGGTAGACCCACTGAAGCACAGCATCCGCTGTGCATAGACTTTCCAGAACTTCAAGAAGGGTTCGAATTGAAGTCCGGACTCATCCACTTGTTGCCCACCTTCCGTGGATTGGAAAACGAGGATCCGAATAAGCATCTGAAGGAATTTCACCTCGTTTGTACTTCCATGAAGCCCCGCAATGTCACGGAGGACCAAATCAAACTGAGAGCTTTTCCATTCTCGCTGCAGGATGCAGCCAAGGACTGGCTCTACTACCTACCTCCAGGGACAATCAACACTTGGGAAGGGATTGTTGGACCAATGGGGGTTGACAAATTAAATCTCTTTATGTTTTGATAATAATAAAATATCTAGAAATAGTTAAGAAATTATTTCAGGTATTATTCAATGAAAGGATTGAGTAAATCAAGATGAACAAGTGCCTAATCAATGAGGAATCAAGTTAGGAGTTATCTACTAAGTAAAAATGGCATGAAGCTTAAGGATAATAAAGGATTTGGTAATACAAGTCGACTTACATCAAGGTCTGAATATAACAAGTCAACTAGAACAGTACAAGTCGACTTATATGAAGATGTATTAAGACAAGTCGACTTAACACACAAGTCGACTTATCGAAGCGATACAATCGACTTATACAAGACAAGTCGACTTATTGGAGAGCGGAGTTACAAGTTTTACGTAAATGGTTGAAACAAGTCGACTTATTCATTCGACAAGTCGACTTATGGATGCACAGATTCAGCTCCAACGGTCCAATTTTCTAAAAATGGAATGAAGATTATCAAGGAACGGCTATATCCAATTAAGCAACGGCTAGTAGAGCTCCAACAGTTATATTTCTTCAAGTATAAATAGAGGATGATGGAAGAAGTGACACAAGTTCTACAAGTTCTAATACTCTCATATTGCTTCAAATTGATCACTATTGCTCTTATTTTGTTACAAATTGTGTTGAGCATTTGTTCTTCAATATTTGTATTGTTTTGTTACAATTGAGTGACGAGTGAGAAGGTCACGTGAGGTAGGATTTGTGCCAGAAGACAAATCGAGTGTAAAAGGTTACTTGAGCCGGAATTCAAGTGGCGTTGTAAAAAGTTCACACTCAACTACAAAGTGTGCAATAAAGTGGTTGGCAAAATCCTAAGTGGGAGCTTAGGTAGAGGACGTAGGTCTTAGCACCGAACCTCTATAAAAACGAGTGTTTGATCTTCTTCCCTACACTTTTCTATTAAGTTTATCAAAATTATTTTTGTGTGTTTTAACTTCTGATTTTCTTGTAGAAATTTACAAAGAATTTTAAAGATCTATTCAACCCCCCCTTCTAGATCACTTACAATTGGTATCAGAGCAGAAGTATCTGGGATGGCACACAACAACCTTGCGAAAGAAGGTAACACTAATAACCGTCCTCCATTGTTTAATGGTACTAATTATTCTTCTTGGAAAAATCCTATGAAGTACCACATCATTAGCGAGGGAGTTGAATACTGGAAGATCATTATCTTCGGACTTCAAGCCCCTCTGAAAGAAAATGGTGAGTTGAAAACGGAGCTGGAGTATGATGATAACGATTGGAGGCAAGCGTACATCAATGCCAAAGCTATGAAGCTAATATATTGTGCATTAACGGTTGAGGAAAGAAACCGGGTAAATTCTTGCACCACTTGCCAAGGAAATGTGGGAGACTTGAGTTACTCATGAAGGGACAAATCAAGTCCGGAGATAAAATCAACATGCTTCTCCACGACTACGAGATGTTCGTCATGAAAGAAGGTGAGTCAATTTCTACAATGCTTGACCATTTTGCAGAAATCATAAATGGATTAGGCAACCTGGGAAAGCACATGATGGATAGCGAGAAGGTGAAGAAGATTCTTCGTTCACTGCCAAAGGAATGGGATTCTCAAGTCACCGCAATCATGGAGTCAAAGGACCTTAACCATCTGGAATTCAACGCTTTGGTGGGATCACTCATCAACTATGAGATTATTCTCAAATCCAGAGGAGGTAGAGGTAAGCCTAAAAAATCTATTGCTTTTAAAGCTAACACTACTTTTGTTGATGAAAGTGATGAGGAATTAGATGAAGACGAGGAAGATGAAGAAATCGCTATGTATGCTAGAAACTTAAGGAAGTTCAAGGACTTCTCAAAATCGAAGGAAAGAATTAAATGGCGAAAAACAGTAAAAAGAAAGAGGTTTGGCGGAAAGAAAATCAAAAGGCTATGACGAAAAGAAGGGCAACGAAGAATGTTGGAGATGTGGAAAACGGGACATCTTGCTAGAGAATGCAAAAGCTCATCATCAACATCAAACTTTCAGAAAAATGACAAATACGACAAAGGTAAAAAGAAAACTAGCTTGGTGGCAACTTGGAGTGATGAAGAGGATACATACCAAAGCGATGATGAAAACAATCTGGCACTTATGGCAAAAAGTTCATCAAGTGATGATGAAAATGAGGTAACTTTCAATGACCAAGATCTAAGAGATTCCTTTGATGCTTTACAAGCTGATTTTGAAGAAGCTATTGAGATTAACAAAAAATTAAGAAAGAAAATACGAGAGTTGGTTGCTGAAAATAGTCTTTACATGAAACGATTGATGATTTAGATAGTCCAAAAGAAGATCATTTTGCATGTCTTATTGAAAAAGAAAATCTTATTTGTGAACTTGATAGAGTTAGAAAGGAATTCTCATACGTGGTTGGAAAATTTGCTAATGGAAACGAAAAGTTTGAGAACTTGTTATCTTTGCAAAGATACTCAATTTCTAAACATGGTTTAGGATATGATCCGCTTAATGTAGATTGTTCCTTGATTTCAAAGTTCACTACGGATGGAAAAATTGCTCAATGTGCTAGATGCTTGAAAGATGGGCATATAGAAGTTGCATGCAAGAGTACTACGAGATGCATTAAGGTCAAGAAAATTTGGGTAGAAAAAGGGAATATACCTTCTAATGTAATTTACGACTAACAAAATGGACCCAAAATGGCTTGGGTACCTATAAGAAGAAAGAATGTGTCTATTGCAGTACAAGCAAGGGATGAAAACCTCCAAACACATGGTATATTGATAGTGGATGCTCAAGGCACATGAGTGGAGACAAAAGTTTATTCGTAGAAATTAGACCAAAGAATCAAGGTTATGTCACTTTTGGAGATAACAACAAAGGTAAGGTCATTGGCATTGGTAAAGTAGGTAAGGAACCTTTACCTACCATTGACAATGTGTTGCTTGTTGATGGCTTGAAACATAACTTACTAAGTGTGTCTCAACTTTGTGATATGAATTATATTGTATCATTTGAATCATCACATTGCTTAGTTAAGAAGGATGATCATGTTGCCTTTATTGGTTTGAGACATGGGAACACATACATTGTTGACTTGCATGATGATAGTTCGTTTAATGAAAAATGTTTGGTGACATTGGAAAAAAATGCATTTTTATGGCATAGAAAATTAGGACATGCACCATTGCCTTTAATTTCTAAGCTTTCAAAGAATGACATTGTAAGAGGTTTGCCTAAGATTAAATTTGTTAAAGATCATTTGTGTGAGTCCTGTTTGAAAGGCAAATATGTTAGAGAATCTTTTAAACCAAAGAGAGAAATATGTACTTCTAGAATTCTTGAACTTGTGCATATGGATTTGATTGGTCCATCTAGACATGCTAGTCTTAGTGGTAAATTATATGTACTTGTTATTGTGGATGATTTCTCTAGATTTACTTGGGTAAGATTTCTTGCGAATAAAAATGATACCGTTAATGAATTTACCAAGTGGTGTAGATTGGTTCAAAATGAGACAAATTTGTCTATCGTTGCAATTAGAACCGATCATGGAGGAGAATTCGAATGTGAACCTTTCGAAAATCTTTGCGACAAATACGGAATGGAACATAATTTCTCGACACCAAGGACTCCGCAACAAAATGGTGTAATAGAAAGGAAAAATCGCTCACTTGAAGAAATGAGCAGGACTATGCTGAATGAGTACAATCTTCCTAAATCATTTTGGGCAGAAGCAGTCAACACCGCTTGTTACGTCATCAACCGGGTGCACTTACGAAGAGACAAAAATAAGACACCTTACGAGCTATGGAAAGGTAAGAAACCTAATATCTCTTATTTTCATCCTTTTGGTTGTAAAGTTTTCATTCATAATAATGGAAAGAGCAATTTAGGAAAATTCGACTCTAAATCTGATATTGGTGTGTTTATTGGTTATTCTCAAACTAGTAAGACGTTTAGAGTTTATAATAATAGGACTAAGTGTATCCGAAGAAAGCGAGCAATAATCAGATTACTTCTCTAGATAAGGAGATTCTGTGGCATATGGAGGAAGGACGGCAAATAAATTATCCGAGTTTGATTATTCAGATGATAAGGAAAAAGGCGAGCTTATTACGTGGACAGCTGAAGGGGAAACTAGTCCGGCATAAAGGAATGTCGTATGCCGCACTGATCACCCATATCTCTCAGGTTAGGAGATGCAACTTGGACTCCTATGTTAGTTTTCCTTATCCTCAGAGCTGGAGGTTCACACCTTACAACTTAAGGAGCATGAAGCTGGTGAGGACAGTTGAAAAAGGTTGGGTCTATTCCTATCACGTTGAAAAACTTGGGTTAACTTTGGTGGGTGAGCAGGTTCCTTCGAGAAAACGATATAGGACAGCAGATCATCCAAGTAGCTCACGACCTAGTAATGTTGGAAGAAGTGAGACATCCCAGGCTGATTTTCAGGAAATTCGGGATCAGTTGGATGAGATAAATGAGTGACATGATGATCAACAAGACACTTTGATTAGACTGGAAAGAAAAATTTATGAACAACGCAGCATACTTACCCGCTTGGAGAAGAGCATTAAGAAGATTTTTGATAAGCTAGGGTGTTGGCACGATGATTCTTCATGATGTGTATTGCAATGTGCTTTGACCAACATTTCGACTTATGTTTGTTTGTTTTATGTGTGTTTATGTGTTTGTGTTGGTTTGACATTTTCTTGTAATGACTACTACTTGTGTTTGTTGTTTGGTTTTCAATCTTCATTAATCTTCAATTGAGTTTATTTTCTCCATTGATTTTTGATTATGACAAAAAGGGGGAGTCAGATTGAAATTGATATTTGATTAAGGGGGAGTGAAAATTTCATTTGAACATTTCATTGATTTGCAATTTTATTGAATTCTATTCTAATCATTGATTTATGAATTAAGGGGGAGTTAACCTAACCAATCAAGACAAGGGAAATCTTGATCAAATTTTATGTTTTTCAATTTTCTTGTCAATTTCTAAATATTTTGTCATTATCAAAAAGGGGGAGATTGTTGGACCAATGGGGGTTGACAAATTAAATCCCTTTATGTTTTGATAATAATAAAATATCTAGAAATAGTTAAGAAATTATTTCAGGTATTATTCAATGAAAGGATTGAGTAAATCAAGATGAGCAAGTGTCTAATCAATGAGGAATCAAGTTAGGAGTTATCTACTAAGTAAAAATGGCATGAAGTTTAAGGATAATAAAGGATTTGGTAATACAAGTCGACTTACATCAAGGTCTGAATATAACAAGTCAACTAGAACAGTACAAGTCGACTTATATGAAGATGTATTAAGACATGTCGACTTATAACACACAAGTCGACTTATCGAGGCAGGCAAGTCGACTTATACAGCACAAGTCGACTTATTGGAGAGTGGAGTTACAAGTTTTACGTAAATGGTTGAAACAAGTCGACTTATGGATGCACAGATTCAGCTCCAACGGTCCAATTTGCTAAAAATGGAATAGAGATTATCAAGGAACGACTATATCTAATTAAGCAACGGCTAGTAGAGCTCCAACAGCTATATTTCTTCAAGTATAAATAGAGGATGATGGAAGAAGTGACACAAGTTCTACAAGTTCTAATACTCTCATATTGCTTCAAATTGCTCACTATTGCTCTTATTTTGTTACAAATTGTATTGAGCATTTGTTCTTCAATATTTGTATTGTTTTGTTACAATTGAGTGACGAGTGAGAAGGTCACGTGAGGTAGGATTTGTGCCGGAAGACAAATCGAGTGTAAAAGGTTACTTGAGCCGGAATTCAAGTGGCGTTGTAAAAAGTTCACACTCAACTACAAAGTGTGCAATAAAGTGGTTGGCAAAATCCTAAGTGGGAGCTTAGGTAGAGGACGTAGGTCTTAGCACCGAACCTCTATAAAAACGAGTGTTTGATCTTCTTCCCTACACTTTTCTATTAAGTTTATCAAAATTATTTTTGTGTGTTTTAACTTCTGATTTTCTTGTAGAAATTTACAAAGAATTTTAAAGATCTATTCAACCCCCCTTCTAGATCACTTACAGGGATGTCCCGACAGTTTCTAGAGAAATATTTCCCAGCATCCCGAGCTGCCAACATCAGGCGTGAAATATGTGGCATTAAGCAGAAGGATTCAGAGAACCTCTACGAGTACTGGGAGAGGTACAAGAGAATTTTAGCAAGTTGCCTGCAGCATGGCATATCCGAACAATTGATCATCCAGTATTTCTATGAGGGTCTGATTCCAATGGAGCGCAGAATGATGGACGCCGCAAGTGGTGGGGCCATTGTCAGCAAAACCCCAGCCGAAGCCCGGGAGTTGATATCAACCATGGCAGCAAACTCCCAGCAATTCGGTGCTCGGCAAGATATACCACGAAGAGTGAACGAGGTAAATGTTACTTCTCTCAATGAGGTCAAATCTTTGCTAACAAATTTGGTCCAGAATTTGAATGTAGGTACTCCTCCACTTGCGAGGGCGTGTGGCATCTGCACCAGCCTAGCTCACCCAACCGATACGTGCCCAACACTCCACGATGAAACACCGGAGAATGTGAATGCTATTGGGTTCCAACAGAGAAAGTTTGATCCCTATTCAAACACCTATAATCCCGGTTAGAGAAGCCACCCAAATTTCAGTTATGCTAACAACCCACCGAACCAACAGAACTTCCATCATGGACCACCACCACCGCAACAGCCTTCGAGCTCAGGTAAACCTCTTGAAGAAATTGTCCGTATGTTAGCTACTAATACTGAGAAATTTCAACAGGACACTGCAACCAGATTTCAAAAGATAGAAGAGAGTATGAAGACTTTAGAGACTCAAATGAGCCAGATAGCATCCTCAGTTAGCAAAATGGAGACTCAAGGCAAGCTGTCGTCTCAGAAACTCGACCCGAGGCATAATGTGAGCGCGATTATCTTAAGAAATGGTAAGGAATTGCAGCCCTCAGTCGACAAGAACCCTAAAAGTGACCACTCTCGGGGTTCCCGTGCAGAGAGTAACGAAGAAGCGAAAGGAACTTACGTGACCACATCTGAGATTCAGTCCACTGAAAATCCTCAGAAACCCAAACCTCTAGTGGTTCCACCCCCATTCCCCCAGAGACTGGCTCAGAGCAAAAAGGAAAGGGAAGACAAAAGCATCATAGAGTTATTCCAAAGAGTCGAAGTAAACATCCCGCTCCTCGAGGCCATTAAACAGGTTCTGCGCTACGCCAAATTCCTTAAGGATTTATGCACAAACAAGCGTAAGTTAACAGGTAATGAAAGGGTGAGTGTGGGTGAGAATGTTTCGGCTATCTTACAGAGGAAATTACCTCCTAAGTTTCGCGACCAAGGTATGTTTTCCATTCCTTGCAAAATTGGGAATATTGGTATAAGTAAAGCTATGTGTGACCTAGGAGCCTCTATTAATGTGATGCCTTTATCTGTTTATACTTCTCTGGGTCTTGGTCCATTAACTAGTAATGGAGTTATAATTCAATTGGCGGATCGATCGATTGTCTATCCTGAAGGTGTTTTAGAGGATGTGCTAGTTCATGTTAATGGATTAATTTTTCCTACTGATTTCTTTGTTCTTGATATGGAAAATGATAGTTCATCTAAATCTTCTGATATCTTATTGGGTAGGCCTTTCTTTAACACGGCTAAGGCAAAGATAGATGTGCATAATGGTTCATTAACTTTAGAGTTTGTTGGGGAAGTGGTGAAATTCAATGTTTATGATGCCATGAAACATGCTGAAGATATGTCTTGTGTTTATAATGTTGATATCATTGAAGATTTGACTCATGAGGTTTTTGCATTAAATTATGATGATGAGTTGAATTATGCTTTGTGTCATAGCATGTCTGTTGATAGAGTTAGGAGATTTGCTGATCAGTTTGAATTTTTTGATGATATACTTGATGTGGTTTACGCCCTAGAAGCTCTTAAGGCTACAAGTATGAAATTTGTGCCTATTAAGCTATCACGATCAAAATCTACATTGTTACCTTCGATTTTGCAGGCCCCAAAGCTGGAGCTCAGAAAGCTTCCCGAGCATTTGAAATACGCATATTTAGGTGGTTAACATCGAGACGAGGATCGTCGAGCCTAGGACGTAAAACAAGGGCGCTAATGGGAGGCAGCCCATATTTTTATTTTTATTTTTCTTTCTTTTCTTTTGCTTTGTTTTGTGTTTTTTTTTCTCGTTTGTTTCCTTCCCTTTTTGTTTTGATCTTTTCCCCTCATTCCTTATGTCTTTCAGGAGGTTCGGCGTTGGATAACTTCCCACACCTGACGTACCAAGAAAGATCACCATCCTCGATCGCCTCGACCATCTGGAGGCGACACTTTTCGGGTTCAGGGAAGTCCTCGATTTACCCTTTTCATTTACTTTTACGTTGAGGACAACGCATGCTTTAAGTGTGGGGAGGAGATTTATAGTTTTTTTTTAATAGAAATGAATTTAATAAATGAAGAATATGACAGAGTACACCAGGGAAACAAGGGGGGACCCCTAACTAGAAACGAGAAAGAAAACAAGAAACTAAAGAACATGAGTTGTATCCAAAGCCACAGGCTAGTGCTCAGAGGAAGTGAGGCAGCAGCACATTAAAGACGTAATGAAAGCGCATGCAGAGCAACACACGGGGAGACGTTTGGCCACAACCAATTCACGAATGTTGGACAAGATCAAAGAGATGAGGCATTCCTTCGATGACGTTGTTTGTTGAAAACGACGAAGATTGCGTTCGCGCCAAATCGAATAGATACATACACCCAAAACCGTGGTGAGGAGAGGTCTACGGTTAGCGGCCTGGATAGCAATAGAATGAGAGATCTCAACGAGAGTCACCCAGAGCTTGCGAGAATGTATAACAGAGAGATATTCCCAAATAGCTTTGGTGAAGGAGCACTCGAAAAATAGATGGGAGCATGTCTCCATCTGTTGTGAGCACAAGGGGCAATAGCGGTCAATCTGAATGTAGGGAAGTCGATCAGCAGTGGAGAGTTTCTGTTGAATATTGTTCTTGTTTGATGCATTACTTTGGGCTGTGCTTAGGAATCCTCTTTTGCTCCATTTTGCTTGATGAATTGTGATGAATTGTTGTGACTTAGGTAATGGTGGATTGTTTTAAAGGAGTCGAGAGTATGATTGAGTCCCTTGTTGCTTAATGTTAATTAAATGTTAATGATTTTGTCCTATATGTTGAAGTTGCAGGCCCGAGTTAATTGGTTAGAATTTAAAAAAAATTGTGTGATTAATCGGTGCCTTTCTTGTCTAGAGTCATGTTAAGCTTAGAAGTTGAGTTAGTATATGTGTTGAACTTTCGATTGATGGTGGGAAATTATGGTGGAGAAAGGGAATGAAGAATAAAAATAAAAAGGGTGTTAGATTCGTTCTGCCAATCGCCAAAGGTGATTGTGAGCGAAGCCAAAAATCCGTCTAAAGGTTGGACGAGATTGAGTAACCGGGTGACATTCATCACAAATGTTTGCACTCGCGTAAAAAGGTCTTGAACAACTAGGACGTGTGAGGCAACCAACTACTCCTCTGATTACTCGGAAAAAAAAAAGGGAAAAATATAGTGCAAGCAGCTGAGTAATCACGAGTAAGGCTAAGGCCACTTGGCGCCAGGATTGACCGAGTAATCGGACGACATTCATCACAAATGTTTGCGTTCGCGTAAAAAGGCCAATGACAATTCCGAGTAATTAAAAAAAACTAATTAAGCAAATAAGATTAAACCGATCTTCCCATGACTACCACATAAATTCGGAGTTCCTCATGTAGGCTAACCACCTGATAAGTGAAATGTGTTTTCTAGGCTTGATTGGTTTTTAATTAAAATTCGGTAATTCATGCATGCGCTTCAATTTGAGTTCAAGCTTGTGTCTTCTCGTGTAGGAAATTTGTTGCATTTTTTTTGACATTTCATTGACATTGGGTCAAGATTGCGCTCTCATTCCTAGTTTACATTACCTTTATGCATGTTTCATTGAGTGGAGCGGTTTTTCATTGTGTCTTGGTCCTCTTTTATGCTTGAGGACAAGCATCATCTAAGTGTGGGGAGATTTGATAAGTGCATATTTGTCTAATATTTATGTTTTAATTATTCTTTTTTTATTCCTCTTATTGATTTAATTATTGGGACTTAATTTGATTTGATATTTCCTTGTAGGGAATTATAATTTTTGCATGATGTGAGAAATTAAGAGGAAAACAACAACTAATTTAGGCTACAGGAATAAAGGTGGGACATTTTAATTGTCCAATTAATTATTTGAATCAGCCAAATGAGGACAGCAAATTAAAATCACATGAGCAATAAGTCAATTAGCAACAATGACGCACAAAGCAAGGAGGCAGCAGAAAATTTAACATCAAAAGGGAACGACGTGGACCAATGGATAATCAACAATCAGCCAAGAGATCATGAGGGCAAGCGTTCTTTTTCAAGGCAACACGTGGAGGTTTTTAAGGTAGGAGTTAATTAAATCAATCAAGAGAAGGTAGAGGGCGGACGTGGAATAAAACATGAAAGGCACAACAAGCCAAAGGAGGGGCGGCGGCTGAGTGGAAGAAAGAAAGAAAATAAAGAAATTCACGCAGGAGGACAAGACAGCGATGAGTAGCGGCACTTGGGGGTTAATGAGCAGTGGCAATCAGAGAGGGAAACAATCAGCATCGGTGTTTTAGGGAGATCTTCTAGTTTTTTTTCTTTCCTTTTTTATTTAGAATATGTTAATTAAGAACCTTATTTTCTTTAATTCCGTTATGAGTAGCTAAACTGTTCTAGTTGGGGAATTCCAATTGTTATGCTTTGACTCGTGAGACCTATTTGTTCTAATTATTTGGTTTATAATATTTGTATTGTTTCCGTTTTACTGTCATTGTGTAGCGCCCCCTTACCGTAGGGTACGCACCGGGATGCCCGTGGGTCGTACCGACGCATATCCCACAATAAGGGTGCACTACGTTCGATCATTTCTATAATCCACATGGCATCAATACAATAAAACCGCAATATCAAAATCACTAAATTTTTAAAACCATAATGCTATTCTCATTTCATAACATCAAACAGAAATATAGACAAGTCTATCAGTTCCCTTCGGTCTAAATACACTACTCCCAAAAAGGAAACTTATAAAAAAGTCTATACTATGTCATCCTCAAAATCAATCCCAGCTGACCGACCTGTGTGCCATCGCTTCTCTTGCCAATGCGCTCACGCGGCAAGAAAAGTATATCTCTGGAGCTAGGGGTCTAATCTATCAGACCTAAAAAATAGATGCAATTTTGGGTGAGTTTGCGAACTCAATGAAAAACCATCATCGATGGTTCACTCAATTCATGCATTACGCAAATTGCGTGCAAAGACATCACACAAAATATTCAATTATCATATAACAGTTTGCAATTTCTCATGCCATCACGGAACTCAGTAATTATCACAAATCAGTTAACTCATTTGTATGCAATGTATATGTGACTCTTTTCCAGTTTGTTTCAGTGTTGTGACCGAGCGCTAAATCAGTAATCAGTGTTCAGTGGACGCGTCTAGGGAATAGGAGAGCCCTCATGCAGGATGCACTAACTCCCCTCGAGCTCGAGGCCCGATTCAGTAACAGTGTTCGAGCTCAAAGCTCTTTTCAGTATTAATGGCGACTCAGGTCACAACGTTCATTATCTGTTCATGCATTTATGCAAGAAATGCAAATGCTCAATAATTCACAGTCATATGGCTATGAAAGCCCGTTTATCACAATTTCTCAAAAAGCACGTAGCAGTCAATTCCAATTTATCAGAAGCATGCATTTCAATCCTAACCATTCCCGTAATCATACAATTCACATTTGTAAACAGTTCACACAAAGCATTTATTAATCAGAAATTGAGGAACCAACTAGGTTACTCACTGGTTGCTCCCGAAACTAACGCCTAGAAGATCTAGCAACGTCTGGAAGTTGACGTTCCAGTTGCTCCTCTATAACAAATAGCATACATGATATCAAAATTTGCACCATTAAGAGTGTTCAACAATGTACATGTATGAGATGTATTATGTACAATGCATATTCATGATAAATCTCGGGTATCGCTCTTTGATTCATCTCAACACTATCCCATACCAAAATTCATTTAAGCATAACTAACACTTAGGTTTCTGCCTCTCTAGAACCATTGAAATCACAATTCGTTTGTCACTGGCTTACTTTCAGACTTTCTGAAATACCCTTTCGGGTTTACTGTTCACATTCAATCAGGAGGCAAAACTTGTGAAATTTGAGCTCACTCTCTTCTAGAAAAGTTTTCCTCTATCTTTTATCTTTCCATCGCCTCTAATTTCACTCAATTCAGTTCAGTAATTTGGAAGATATGCCTCAAACATATTCGGACCATTCCTCTCTAAAATAGAGTACTATATCCAAATTCCATCCAGAAATTGAACACCTTAGAGACTGGATCGAGATTCAACTTCTTTATATGATTTGTAGCCCTATTACTCTAGTTTACTAAAAATCAAGAATCACTTCAATCGGAATCCTATAGACCAAGATATCGTCAAAATACTGAAATACGTTCAGTGAAATATTCAGTTCATGCTCCTTCCACCGATACCCTTACTTTGATTCAATTTATCATTTCTAATTTAATACGAAAAACCATAAATTTTTGTGGAGGGATAAAGAAATGTGTTAGGAATCCAATGCTTCAAAAATCAGGTCATTTGGAGGTCTAGAGAAAAAGTTATGACCAAAAGACTCCAATCAGTTCTTGCTTTCGTCTGAGCTTTTCTATCGTCTCATTTCCATCGTCTGCTTTTCTATCGTCTCATTTCAATCGTCTACTTTTCTATCATCTCATTTCCATCATCTGCTTTTCTATCATCTCATTTCCATCGTCTGCTTTTCTATCGTCTCATTTTCATCGTCTGCTTTTCTATCGTCTCATTTCCATCATCTGCTTTTGCTCCAGAACATCTCCACTTATAACAATCATAACTTTTGACTCCGATATACAAAATTTACAAACTTTATACCGTTGGAAAGATAAAAGAAAGATCTACAACTTTTCAGAAGGCAACTTTACCAAAATCTATCTAAATCAGCTCCATATTTCCTCCCGATGTTGGAACATGAATTTTTGCTCAACTCTCAACATCTTGCACCCAGTTCTCAACTTCGAGACAACTTTTGAGACTCTTAGAGATAGAACTGAAATTCGATGTCTTCATACGAATTGTATCCATATATTCCTAGTTTACTCCGAATTAAGAATCATCTCATTTGGACAACCACAGAAAATGTTATGGCTAAAGTACTGAAGCATATTTAGTGAGAAATTTTCCAGATTTTCTAACTTTCAACACTTTACGTCACCAAACACCAAAAGTTTTCTCAAAGCTAATTTAACACCATAACTAAATTTATTTCTCCCCAACTATCCAGTATTTATGAACAAACACATAAAGTACATTTTCCATGCAGATGACAGTAATTTAACAATTTTATTTCACAAATCCCTAACAGCAAAGGATTTCTCTAACACTTACCTACTGAAAATCCCAAAATCTTCAAGCCCTAAACTCCACACGTTTTCATACTTCGCTGAGAGAAATGATCAGCTTCTGGTTTTTCCTTAGAGTAGATGACACAAAAGACAAAGTAAGTTTGGTGAAGGAAAGGAAGAACACAGAAGTCCCTTAGAAGATATTTTGATGGAAAACTCTGTGTTTCGAAGAGAGAGAAGTTTTAGGAAGATGATAAAAAGGAAGGGACTTGGACAAGACTTAACCTGTCAATTCTCAAGGAATAGAAACCTACTCTTAGCTAGAGTACAAGGCCTAAGTGACACTTGTCACTCCAATACCCAAGTTCCAACTTAGTTTCTTTTGAACTAATTTCCTTGACTGTCATCTTTACAACCCAACTATCTCCAAAACTTCATTTAATTAATTTCTTGTTCCCTATTATCAATATATCTTTCTCAATACTCCATAACTTCACCAACATATACAAATACAATATTTCCACCAATTACTAATATTTTCAATGCAAAAACATCCGTAAGTCTAAAAATTCATAGATTAATCCAATCATACCCGGAATTATTCATGAATGCATGTACAATTATTTCATGTGCAAATAAATTCACTATTTATGTGTAAGTGTATGGCATATCATGCATGAACATGGACGTGCATCACTAACTCTCATGAGCCACTCACATATACCATGCTACCCTTTCCACTAGTAATGGGATGTTACACATTGTTTATTAATTGATTCTGCGATTAGGGCTAGATTGTAGAGTTAGTTAATTTGCATATCACCAACTGATTTACTTGGTGGTGTTAACTGGGTGATTAGTGTTTGTGGCAATTGGCACTAGGACATAATACTTGTCTGATTTCGTGTTAAGAAACTTGCGATCTATCTAGATGAAGCATGAGTCAGTGCGTAGTAAGTTAGGGTTAGTGTTTCTTTAGAGTTTAATGCTGTTAATTAATTAAATCTCGGAGAGAGTCTCGAATGGGTTATTAGTTAATTAGGAAATAGTCCAAAGGAGTCTCTTTGATTATTCTAAGATTAAGAAGAAACGAGGGAGCCAGAGGTAGTTGGTAACCATAGCTAACCTATTATTAAACCAAGAAAATATTTGAGTCAATGATCGCAGTCGATGTATAATAATTAGGAATTCCCTGGCTAAGTTTTAGTTTATTGAGTTAATCAATTTTATCTGCGTTCTTTGTTGGTTGAATCATAGTTATTTTATTTATTGAGTTAATAATTCATTAGTGATTAGTTCAATTAGTAGTTTTAGTAGAAAACTCCAAAACCCCCCCTTTTAATTAATTTCATTCATTCTTTGGTATTTGAATAGAATCAATTTATTCCATTCTCTATGGATCGACCCCATTTACCACTGTGCGCAATTTATATTTGTTTGGTGTTTGGGAATTATTTTTGGTGGATTCGACACCCATCATATATGGTGTCATAAAAATTTTAAAAAGTTTTAACATAAGGTTTATAATATAATGATATATGATTCTTACAAAAACAATAAATAATGATATATGATAAGTAATATAATATTCTTATTGATAGTAAGTAATATAAGATTTTAATTAGAACTTTAACAATTCTTAAGGACTAAACAATAAATAAAATTTCATGCCTATTGCATCGAAAAGAAAAAGAAATAATTATTTTTTTGTATTTCAAGTGACAAAAGACTTAGTAGATAAGATAAAGGAGTTTCCTATGTGTGGATTCACAAGAAGGCACTTTGCACGTACGAAGACATCGATTGAAACAGACAAAGATCTTCCCCCAGAAGTTGGTTTGTTGACACACTCTTCCAAAAACTCCTTAACTTTAACTAAATTAGTAGAAGATATAGTGAACGATTACCTAGATGCAGTATGGATCACCAAATTAGATGAACTGCACATACCATGTGTTTCACCTAAGGAATAAGCAATATAGAACAATCACGTTAATTTCTTCATAATCATTTGAAAAATTAAATCCTAAAAACTTAGAATGCTAAATCAATTGATATAAGGAACCCAAATTCGAACACATGCATACCTGATTGAATGACTTCATCATCGTGACAATGAACATACATAGTTTTTACAATCAAAAATTGTTTTAAAACAACCGATTCTCCTAATCTTGTATGAACCATTGGGACATCAACACCACCTCTATTTTCATGTACATCTTCTTGAAGCTTCGATGAAGCTTTACATAACACATATTATATACAGTCACACGTTCACCTATCAACTTCCTAACAAAAAATGAGATACAGATAATGAAGAAAGAGAGCTAATTTAGATGATACGATAAATCTTAAAGAAGACGATTAGCCATTGAAGGCAAGCAGTGATTAGACTTTGATGAGAAGATTTATTGCACACCAATTTATTCTTTAGGAGGGTAAATTCTGCTAGTCAGAGCTCATTTATGCCATCGGAAACTATCTGCCATATCAACATTTGGTGATGAATTTATGTTAACAATTTTATTCCGAAAAATCAATAGAAACAAAAAAAATTCATAGATATAATCAATATAGAAATAGAGTATACAATTTAATAAGGAAATGAATATTTATATAAAGATATATGCAATTAACAAAATCTTCATAAAAGAAGCAAAGATCATAAGAACTTGATTAAGTAGCAAAAAGTCCACTACACAAGCATATTTTTTGTTTGCCACTAACCCTTAAAGATAAATAAAACCTAGAGCACATGTCACATATTAATAAGTGATCTGACATGTTTAAGAATATAAGACTTCTTATTTGAATGTTCTAGCATTCTAGCAATGTTAATCTTAAGATCTATTAATTGAGACAACTTCATATGATAAGGTTGAGAATGTTAACTGTGTATGTACTATATTTAAGGGAAGCATAATTAAGTGTGATTTCCTCTAAAGCCACTATTCTAATAAAAAGAGTTAGGTGCCCCGAGCCCCTCATTAGATATGGAGAGAGCTACTATCATAGAATTCAAAATAGAAGGAAGTATAGAAACAGGAAGGCCAACCTTAGGTGATAAATAAGATGCAGAAATCACACAAAAAATGCACGTAAGAAATCCAAGCAGAAGAACATATTAACTTTAGAGTAGTTAAGCACAAATTTAAAAAGAAGGAAGACTTACCTGTAGAGTTGATTGAAGATTGAGGATTAAAGTTGTCTCTCCAAAACAAGACCCTTATAATCTCTAACTACTAGCTGGAACTCTAGATTAAGCAAGAAGACATTGAGTTAGTATAGTAGAATCAAGTAATTTCATACTTTAAGGTTAGCTTTCACCTAGGATGGGAGTGACCTATGAGTCCTCCAAGAGAAAGCTAATGACTAGCTATTATAGAACAATGACCATAGATAAAAAGAAGAAGAGAAGGTGAGAAGCATGATAAAGGAACCCATACTTGGCAACTGGACTAGCTTCGAGAAGAAGATCGCCTTCGATGGTTCAACCCTAATTAGGAAGCATCCGGAGACTCTTTCGACTTGGGGAAGATTTATTTACCTTATTTATAAAATGCCATCATAGATAGATTACCTTGTTTGTTGCTTATAGCATCGTTGTCTTTTTTTTTCTTGCTTTGTTAGTAATTGTGGGTTACATTGTCCTTTTTGTTGCTTTGTAAATGGAATGTCTGTTACCAGCAAAAATGGGCCTGTTTTGGGCCCTTAATTGTTTGCAGGCTCTATCCAAACAATTTATGTCTTATGTTTGGATATTTAGGTTTTCAATTTCATAAAACGACATAATTTTGGCTTCATCTTTGGTGACGAATACAAAAATTGTCACAAAAAGGTGACACTTTTATGACGATTTTTATAATTCATTGCCAATCCCTATTTTGATATATTGCACTCTATATATTATAGAAATTATATATAATATATAAATTATATATAACAGATAAAATCTATATATAATAAATAGAGAATTATGATTAAATAAAATAATATGATAATTAAGATATGAGAAAATTTATCTATTATCTATACATTCATAAATTAGTATACTAATTACAATCATTATCTATACATTCATATATCATTATGTTAATTACCATACATAATTATACTTATTGAGATATAATTACAAAAAATTGCAATATAGGAAAAATAGAAATCAATGTTAAATGTTAATATCATATTCTTAAAATCAAAATTAATATTGTTGACAATGATTGTAAGTATAAAAATAAATTTAGCTAACAACAATGTCATTTAAAATTTTATAAAACTAAAAAATAAAATTAATGAATATTACATAGATTTATACTTTTGTTGACCTCTTTTAAAATATATGACTAGACAAATTTATGTGGAACCACAAAACTCTATTTATTATATATAAATTCTATACTATTTTATATATAAATATACAAATACACACATACATATATGAAAAGATTTAATGATGATTTACAAATTCGTCACCAAATCCTTGCTTTAGTGACATTTCAACAAATGACGTGGTTTTGTGTTATTTTAGAAACCTATAGCCAACACTTGGTTATTGATTTTATCTTAAAGCTTAAATAGGTTCTTATTAGAACTAAACCTAATTCTTGTGAAAATTGAGGGTATTCTTTTATAATTTAATGTCATATAAGAATTGTTGATGACTTAGAGTAATGATTCATCATGATAAGCATAATTTCCTTTATAGAAAAATATATTAACACTATATGGTGTACTTTTATAATTGACCCAATTTTATTATTTAAACTCTTTTAGGCTCCAATCATGTTGTTCAATTTTTCTCTACTTATAGTGAATGATTCTTTGAGGACACTGGTCTCTTCTATTCCGTGTCTACTTATTATATGCTCCAAACATGTTGCTACCATGATTGTCATTATTGGATTTAGAGTTGACAATTCTCTACGTAACTTGTTATGAATGATAATATTAATACTTTATTTACAAATGCTTTCCAATAAAAGGTACTAAAACTAATAACAATGAAAGCCAAAATTGTAAACTCAAATCTTACGATTATTGCTTGAGAATTAAAAGTTATGTTTAAAACTTACTTATGTTAGGTTTATAGTTCTTAGTCTTAGCATGCTCAATTTCATTATTTGTTTGAATTAAAACTAAGAATATGACCTTGTATTGATTTATCATTATGTTATTTCGAGCTTAAATTGCTTGTAGTAGTTTAGTAATTTATTTTTCATTGTTTAGCTACATGTATCATTATGTTATTTCGAACTTAAATTGCTTGTAGTAGTTTAGTAATTTATTTTTCATTGTTTAGCTACATGTAGCAAAGTTGGATGTCTCATCGGAAATGGTCTACTAGATACTTAGAAGGAGTTAAGAGTTTCATGCAATTTTCACTATTTTTAGATCTTAGCCCACCTATTACCATTCCTAAATATGCATGTACAACAAGATGTTAATTTTTAAGTTTATTAAATGATCCACAAAAGTGATCATTGAATGCTAGAGTTCGCTGGACATAAAAAATAAACTCATTAATAGATAAGAGAAATATATTAAATATCACAACTAATTCATCAATTATCTTTAAAATTATAGTAAAACTATATAAGTTGATGATATTCAATAAAATTTCTTCACTAACGAAGTATGCTACCAAACAATAAACTCAACGATGGGATAATTTCATTAATATGCAAATCTTAGCAAAACAATTTATCAATATTAGAAGAAAATAATAGTAATAGATATTTGAATGTCTAGAGTTATGAAAGGTAAATTGATAAGCCCATAATATTTAATTATATCCAAAATTTAATGATAAATTAATATAATCAAAATGCTATATTAAATAAATGATAACTAGGCAAAATAACATGTGAAGTTATCCAAAAAGTTATAATGTAAATAGATTAAAATTTTAATTTCAGTCAAAATTGTAAATAAATTGTGCCAAAATGCCCCTCTCAAAGTAATAATAATTTTTATGAAAAATGCCCCTAGAAAATGATACGTTGTTATGCCTATTTTAAATCCAAAAAACATATTTATGATCCAACTTCAACCTTAACCTCTAACCTAGAAAAAACTCGTCGTCCAAAAAACCTTTATCGATGACTTAAGATAGATTATTTTCCTTTTAAAATTTCTAAGGATTATGTGGCGTCAATTTTAACAAAAACAATTGAAAATAACTTCAAAAAATAGGGAAAAAAAAAGGCCATTGTGAAGCTTCAAGACTCATATTTCTTTAGTCCTTTTTGTTTGAAAATTTTGCCAGAGAAACACATATAATCATATGTTTGAACAATACATGAAGTGTACATGATTTTACTATTATTAACAAAAGTTATTGAAAAATAGGTATAATACTCAAAGACTAGCACAAAAATGGGAAAATAACAAAATAGTTCCTAAATTATGAAAGAGGCTTTGGTATTATATGTTGAAATTATATTAACAACAGTGTCAACATATGATTTTAACACACAATCATTACAACCAATGCCACAGTTAACCAGATAAATATATATAGCTTTAAAGCATGTGTATACAGTGGGATTAAAATTAAGATACCTCCTTAAGATGATGGAAGTTGATTAGAAAATACAAAAATTCAGTAGATTGATGCAAATAAGATAAAGCACAATGGAAGAAAGCAATGCTCACAATCTTTTTTTTTTCCACAACATACCACTATTACGGAACAAAACATTTAGGGAAAAATGTTATTTTCTAGTTGGCCACAAGTCTAATGGGTAGGTTTAAGTAAGACTGGAGCATGGACCTTAGAGTCTATAACATAGTTAGCAATTTAATGTCCATCTTAAAAATCTCATTGGGCATTGTGGTTTATATCAAATTGGTTAGTTATTTTGTTGGAAATAATAATGAAACAAAAGTGAATGATTTTTGTTCTCAGTATTTATTGATTATACTAATGTAGCCTAATTAAAATTAGAAATTGGATTATGGCAAAATTTTGAATACATAATTGTGATGATAAGTAAGGTTTTTTAAGGAGGAAAGTATATAATTAAATGAATGAAATCTTTGAAATTGTTAGCTAGAACTAACTAATTTAAATGAAAATGTTTTTTAAAATTCTAAACTAAGGTTTTAAATTATAACTTATGAAATATTATTGTCTAATTTGAATATGAATAGCTTAATATTACTAAAGACTATGTTAATATTACCATGAACACATCTATAATGATTATATAAGTTTAATTAACTTTGCATGTGAAAAATACAAAATTGAATCATATCTCACATGCTCTATTTAAACTAAATATGCACTGAATTTTTAATGTGAAAGTGAATATCAAAAAAATAAATTTGGTAGTATGCTCAACTTCTATTTTATTTCATTGTGTTATCTTCCATAATCCTATTCTATTCTATGAGATTAATTTTATATAAAACAATATTTCATAATAAAATAGTGAAGAAAATACATAATAATAGCAGAAATAATGCTTGATACACTGCTCTCAAACTGAAGTCCCACCCCATAGTCTACAATATCATTAACAAATAATTGAAAGTAGCTGGCGACTTAAGCACTAGAAATTTACTTAAGGGTGATCCTCGAGAATTGGAAGGCCTGGTTTTGTTGGGAGTGTGGGCTTGGACAATTAAGGCAACTTGGGGACTTCTGGCTTTGGGATTTCTGGCAACTCTGGTTTTGGCAAAGTTGGGACTTCAGGTTTTGGAATTTCTGGCAATTCAGGCAACTTGGGGACTTCTGGCTTTGGAATTTCTGGCAACTCATGTTTTGGCAGGGTTGGGACTTCAGGTTTTGGAATTTCTGGTAATGTTGGAACTTCAAATTTGGGAAGTTCTGGCAGTTCAGGTTTAGGTAAAGTTGGGAGTTCGGGTTTTGGAAGTTCAGGTAACTCAGGTTTAGGAATTTTTTGTATCTCAGGCTTTGGAAGCTCAGGTAACTCAGGTTTCGGAATTTCTGGTATCTGGGGCTTTGGAAGCTCAGGTATCTGTGGCAATGTTGCTTCGAGAAGATTGTGGGTGTTCACCCGGATAGCATATGAGCTGAACAATGACAAGTTGAGCAGCAGTAGTAGTAAGATTGTGGATGGGAAGCGAAGATTGGCCATAGCTTGGAGCAGAAGAGGGGGGAGAGAACTGCAACTTGTGAAATATTGATAATAGTGTTTCTTGTGATTGTTGTTAGTTCCAATTGTGGTGGGGTTTTATTGATTTGGGAGGTGGAAAATGGTAGAGACCAAATGTAGGTTGGTAAGAATTTTGTTCGCTGTTAGCTCAACTCCTCACACCAATTGTATCATCAGCTTATGGCGGTTACGTCGATCATTATGTTCTACGGTCTAGCTACTTTTATTGTCTATAGTTCCACGTGTGATTAGTTGGACTCCTTCAAACTAATTAAGTTGGCGTGACGGTTGCTAATTTTCAACTAGTTTGTGTCAGATGTAGCAAAATAGGCATGTCTGTTATACGTGTGTTGGAACTAGCTCCATTATGAACTAATCTTAAAGTGTTTAATCTTTTTTTATTCACTGTTTAATCTTTTACAATTTTTTATTGAATGACCAATTTTTTAAAACTTTAGGGTCTATTTGTTTCTTGTTATGGTTTTTATTAAAAAAACTATTAAAATACTTATTGTCGCAATTAGTTGTTTCTAAAAATTAAAAAAATACAATAATTTCACAAAAATAAAAATATGATATTTTTTAATATTTCACAACAGGTTTTTCTTTAAAAATAAATAAATAACAACATACTCATTTCTATAGTAAAATAAATAAATAAATAAATAAACTCAAGAGGGACCTCATATATTAGAATGAATATAATCCAGAGTACCTTTGATCTTATGAATCCCAAGGGAAGAGAAACTCACACACTAGTCTACTTACCAAAGACGCAATGTTCATAAAACTCCATATGACTTGATCTCAGGCTCAGTAAACCCCTCTTGCACGAGACTTAGATCTAGACTTCTTATGGCTCTTACTGCTCTCCCGCTTCTTAAAAGTTCTACCTCTAATTTTTAAACCCTGAGCCTTCTTCTCAATGGAAGCATTAAACTTTTTTTTAGTTAGCAAAGCAGATTTAACTTCTTTTAAAGAGAGAATTTCATGGTTACCATAAAGCATAATTTCTTTAAAGTTAATACACTAATGAGATAGTGAAATAACAAGAAGCACTGCTTGATCGTCGTTATCAATTTTAACATCAAGATTTTCCAAATCAATAATAATGGAATTAAATTCATCAACATAAGATGGGATGGGTGTACCTTTAGACATTTTAAAGAGATGTTCTTTAAGACGAGGTTTTTTGGTCAAACTCTTCGTCATGTAAAGGGATTCCAATTTCAACCAAAATCTTACAATGGTAGTCTCGTGAACTACTTCCCGGGATTCCAATTTCAACCAAAATCCTACAATGGTAGTCTCGTGAACTACTTCCCGGAGCACTTTATGCATGATGCATAACATATCAAAAATTGCAAGGGCATTAGAATACCTAAACTGGCTTAGCAATTGCACTGCACCAATTTGCCTAAAACTTGTTAAGTGAAGATGTTGTCAAGTGAAACTAAAACAGTAACCTTATTCTCTCAACAATTTCTTCTTCTCTTTCTCCTGGATTATGGTTTTTCTATCTGACCTAGCAAGAGAACCCCTTGATTGCTTTTCCATCATAACCTTTCATCTTTCATCTTCATCTTCCCACATCTAAGGAGAAAATAAATGACAACTCAACAAAATATTCACCTTGTGCACACAAAAGGAAAACAATCAAATGACAAAAAAGGAATGTCTTCTAGATAAACCTGTCTCAAAGTTCCCATTCGTTATAGGCTTCAACCTTTTATTAGCAGTGGGTGAAGTGGAGACAGTGGCATCTTCCCTTTGCTCCAAAGGACTTCTATCTGTTCATAAACGCCAAAAAGTCAGCAGTCTACAGGATATTTCATCTTAACTAAAATTTCCAAGACCAAGTAGAGGGTATTGCACCAGATAGATCACCTTCAAATTACAAAGAGCTGGAAACAACGTTCCTACTTAGTGGCATATTATCATTCAGTCACTTTCTTTTGATAGTATGCCCACAAACAACCATATTATAATTTGAAGAACATGGTACAAGACTGTCTACCTAAGCCACGAAAATTACATGATTCAAATGTATCCAACCATTTCTAGCAATACTGACATGCCCTTCAGTGGTTTGGTTTTTCGCATACAGTGGAGTCGGTTGAGCAACGATTTCTTCTATGACTGTATTGGCAATGATAGACTTAGGGATTTAGGTTAAAGCTTGAGAACGACCGACTCTGTTGTTTATTTGTTGAAACGACGTCATTTTAAAAATTAGACTGACTTGTCGTAATTACGCTGACGCTTCTAATTAATGAGAGACTCTTGAGATGTGGTAGTGGCACGTCAGCAAAAATAAAAATGAGACTAACATCAGGCTAGAATTGAAAAAAAATTGAAAATTTAGACATTTTATTGCTACTTTTTAAAATTCGGGCTATAATTGAAAATTTGACGAAAGTTTGGATTTTTTTGTTGATTAACTCAATTCTTAACTTCAATTAATTTAATTTCTCATTTTAATTATAATATTTTTCTTTCATTTCCTATGATCCTATCCTCCTTTAGTAATGAATTTAGTTTCATCTTATTTATTTTATCAATATATGTATATTTATATCATATTCTTAAAAATCAAATTTAATATTATTGACAATGATTGTAAGTATAAAATAAATTTAGCTAACAAAATGTCGTTTAAAATTTATAAAACTAAAAAATAAAATTAATTAATATTACATAGATTTATACTTTTATTTATCTCTTTTAAAATATATGACTAGACAATTTTATGTGATATCACAAAACTCTATTTATTATATATAAATTTTATACTATTTTATATATAAATATACAAATACAAACACACATATATGAAAAGATTTGACGACGATTTACAAATTCATCACCAAATCCTTGCTTTAGTGACGTATCAGCGAAAATGTCACCAAATGACGTGATTTTCGTGTTATTTTAAAAACCTATAACCAACACTTGGTGATTGATTTTATCTTAAACCTTAAATGTGTTTTCATTTGAACTAAACCTAGTTCTTGTGAAAATTGATGGTATCCTTTTTATAATTTAATGTCATGTAAGGATTGTTGATGACTTAGAGTAACGATTCATCATGATAAGTATGATTTCCTTTATAGAAAAAAATATATTAGCATTGTATGGTGTACTTTTATAAGTGAACCCAATTTTATGCCTATTATTTAAACTCCTTTAGGCTCCAATCA
Organism: Erythroxylum novogranatense; assembly: GCA_029891385.1. Classification (NCBI taxonomy): domain Eukaryota; kingdom Viridiplantae; phylum Streptophyta; class Magnoliopsida; order Malpighiales; family Erythroxylaceae; genus Erythroxylum; species Erythroxylum novogranatense. The sequence goes on along the minus strand of CM057227.1, from coordinate 96,318,568 downwards.
TGTTGTTCAATTTTTCACTACTTATAATGAATGATTCTTTGAGGACATTAATCTCTTCTATTTCGTATCTCATTCATATGCAACAAATTATGCTCCAAACATATTGGTACCATGTTTGTTATTATTGGATTTAGTGTGTCATTAGAGTTGACAATTCTTTACGTAACTTCTTGTGAATGATAATATTAATACTTTATTTACAAATGCTTTCCAATAGGAGAACTGAAGCTAATAACAGTGAAAGCCAAAAATCTATACTCAGATCTTACAGTTATTGCTTGAGAATTAGGAGTTATGTTTAAAACTTACTTATATTGGGTTCGTGCTTCTTATTCTTAGCATCCTTAATTTCATTGTTTGTTTGAATTAAAACTAAGAATGTGAACTTGTATCGATTTATCATTTTGTTATTTTGAACTTAAATTGCATGTAGTAATTTAGTAATTTACTTTTCATTGTATAGCTACATGGAAAAAAGTTGGATGTCTCATCGAAAATGGTCTACTAGATACTTAGAAGGAGTTAAGAATTTCATGCAATTTGTAAAAGATCAAATGGGTGTAGAATGTTGTATTTGTCATTCGTGCATAAATTGCTTAACATTCAAAGTCAAGATGTGGTATATAATCACTAGCTAATCCAAGGCATAGATAAATTCTATACTTCATAAATATATTATGGAGAACATTTTGAAGCAAGCGGTAGTAGAAGTTTTGATATAGGTGTTAATGGTAATAACAATAATGATGTAGAGGATTATGATATTAATGATGATGGTGATGATGGGATTGGAAAGATGTTAGAGGATTTGGAGAATTATATGGAGACTATGAATGATAATGGTTTGCTTAACATAATTAGTAGCATTATAGAAGATAATTTTGGGAAGTTATTGAAAGTTACTCAAGAAGAATTATATCTAGGGTGTTTAAAATTCTCACAGATATCTTTAATTGTCAAGTTGTTGCATTTGAAGGTTTATAAAATGGAGTAACAAATCTTTTGACAAGCTAATTGACTTGCTCAATGATGCATTATCTATTAGACACAAATAGCCTAAATCTTACTATGAAGCAAAGAAATTGTTAAGGGCCCTAGATTAGGATATATATTAATACATGCTTGTAAGTATGATTGTTTTATATTTTGGAAAGGCAGTAAAGATCTTGAAGAATGACCCATTTATGCTACATTAAGGTGGCAAGTGAATGATGGGAAAGGAAAAAATATACCGCATAAAGTCTTGTGATACTTCCCTATTAAACTAGGATTACAAAGGCTTTTGCCCGCACGGGTAGCTTGGTTGGCCAACTAACAGGGTCAATTGGAACAAAGTCCTAGGTTCGACTCCTGGTAACAGAAGTCAGTGGACCGCTCTGTTAGGGGGCTGACCAAGATTATACCGTGATTCAATCCTTCAGCGGTGGTCGGGCCTGCAACTGATGGCCTTTGGGATTGGGGATTCAACCTTTTTGGAACAAGGATTACAAAGGCTTTTTATGTCAACAAAACAGTCGTAGATATGAGCTAGCATAAAAAGAAATGCATTAATGATAACATTATATGTCATCTAGCCAATTAAAAGGCATGGAAAGATTTTGACTGTAAAATGTTCATGGTTGCCTGGTCTCGGACCAAGACTACCCGACCTGTGGCTTGAAGAGAAGGTGTAAAACGATGTCATTTTTCAATTTTTTTTAAAAAGTGATGTCCCAGTTTGAGCCCAATCTGACTTATTGCCATCTCATAGGAATGTCAGTGGGTCAGCCCATAGCCTAATGGGACATAGGCAGGCCAAGCCAACCCAACCCACTGATATTTTTCTAAAAAAGTCAAAAACGATCGAGACACGAGCCAGATTGGTTCGAGTCGGACCATTCGAGGCCCGTGGCTCGATCAAAGTTGACCACTTTGACACATGGCTCACCAACGGCCCTACCAACTGGGCTAAAATTGACATCCTTATCATTCCAAAATAGATAACTAGTATTTTATAAAAGTTTTAACCAAATAGTTAAGTAGGTTTAGTCATTATTTTAGCTTAAAATTTTAATTTCTATACATCTTATCTATCAATATTTAGTGTATCAATTCTTATTCTATCGTAGTGGATATCGATATAATTTAGAGGTAAAATTCTCAATGCACATAAAAAAAGGAAATAAGATAAAAAATTAAATTTTAACACAACTTAGTTACTTTCCCATAGTTCTTTAATATAAAATATTTTGCAAAATTCGATTTGCCTATAATATCTTTAACAAAACATTATTTCATAATTTCAACTCCAATATGATATTCATGATCATGAATTTTTTAAAAAAATCACTACGATTTTTTCGGATAAAAAAGTGTATGTGGCTTCTAGACTTGATAAATTATTCATAAATATTAGTTAAAGTTTTACACAAATTTGACATTTAATATGAATTTGAAATGTCTATCTCATTATTATTTTAATTAATAAACTATATTTAATTTTTCATCTTCTCCTAATCAAACTATTCTTTTATAGGTAAAAATCCATGACTTTATCATTAACTTGAAAATAAGTACAGTTGGGTATAACAATTATGAGTTTCACAATCAAATTAATAGATTCGCTTTTTAAGTTAAAAAATTGCACCATTTTGGGAGTTTTCTAAAACAAATCAATACATGGTTTGTTAGTGAATTTATATAAATGATCCTAGCTAAATTACCTTTTAGTGTCTTTATTAGAAAAATATATTGTCAAATTGTTGAAGTTCCACTTTTTTTTAAAGACTTTAAATGCTTCGAAAAATCAAAATTCTCATTGATGAGCTTAACAAGACAATAATAGGAAAAGCCATTCAATTAAACTGATGAGCTATTTGTAGTTACCCATAACTGAAAGAGTAAAGGGCCTATAAATAGTAGCATGGATTAATTAAAGTAGATTTGTGTTAATCTTAACATCAATTATGAAATCAACACATCCTTTATAATTTTTATAATTTATTGTATAAAAATATGGCTCTTGTACCATATAATAGAATATTTTCATTGAATCTCAACCTCTTTATGGTAGCATCAATATTAAAAGAGAGAAAAAATGATATATCTACCAAATCAAGCTTGTAAAGCTACCACACAAAGTTTCTTTTCTAATCAAAATAGAACCATGGTACAAAGTTACCTTTCTAGTCTAGCTATAAGCTTCTTACAATCTTCCTTTTGTGCCTAAACTTATGCTAGTAATTGTATTCTTGAGAGCATTAAAAGCTAAGGTCACTCCTTATTCATTCCCATTATTGAATTTATTTTGTTTCTTGAAAGGCTTATTGTTATTAATATTCTTTGGTAAAGGCTTCCTTTTTTTGACTATTATTGTTTTGATTTATAACCATTACCACACTTCTTTCCTTTACTTTCTTCATTAACTTCCATATCGATTGCCTTACTCTTATTATAGCAAACCACAATCATGTTAATATGATCTCCAATCACATTAGCACCATCATAAAATAGTGGAATGAGGTTTCTCAAGATATTATTATCACTGTTAAAGAACTTTTTGTGTTTCTTTTTGATGGGTTCGGTATATTCCTTATCATTCTCAATCTTTTTAATACTACCAGGAGTATAGTCCTCCGTACGATACCTCATGATTATCAAATAACAGATAATTTGAGTACTTTTAGTTATCATAAAACTTCTAATCATTAACAAGAGTCCCAAAATGGGTTTAGCTGGCAAGTCCTCTCTTAAGGTTAAATCTAATTTCCTAATCGTTAGATTCATCATGAGAGATTCAACATATTGGTTATTAAGTTTCAAAATAGGAAAGAATTGAAGGTTATTTAAAGTTGAATGAAAACTATAATAGGAACAATAATATACATAGAAATGATAAAATAGCTCGAGCTCGATCTAACCCGATTCATCTCGATTCGAAGTCAATGAGCTTAGTCTAAATTGACCAAGTTTCAAGTTAAATTCAAAATTTTACTTGTATAATTTTTTGAACTTCATAGCAGGAACAAGCATAGGCAAAACAACTCATCTTAACCTAAAGCCTAAAGGCTAACTATATTAAAGATAATATTACCTTTTTTAAAACCAAACTACAATTTTAATAATAAAGCATATTTAAGATAAGGGTCCAAAGACCAACTAAGTAAAGTTAAGCCAAAAGCTCAATCCTTTAGTGAATATTAATTTAAGTAATGGCCCAAATGCTTTATTTATGAAATTAAATTCCTCCTCCTTGTCTTTTCACTTTTATTATGGAGGTTGGGAAATGAGATCTAAGATGCTCATTTATATTCAAGTTAAAAGATAAGAAGGTTAAAATTGATTTTGTAAATAGAGCATTTAAGTCTTTGGCTAAATCACAAAACCTCCAAAAAGTTGGCTTCTAGGCTTGATTTACTCTAATTAGGCTACATAATATTTAATACAGTTTTTAAATGCTTAGACTTTTAGGCTTAACGAGTTTGGTTAAAGGATGGGCATTTGATTGTAACTCAATATATTTTTTAAATGGTTAAATGATGGGCATTTGATTCTAACTCAATCAGTTAAGCTTAACTCAACCTAAATGAGTCTAATTAAAGCCTAATTAGGCCTCAGTAGCCCGATTGGGCTCCGAGTTGGGCTCAAGATTTTAAAAATTTTCACTATTGTTAGATCTTAGCCCACCTATTACCATTCCTAAATATGCATGTACAACAAGATGTTAATTTTAAGTTTATTAAATGATCCACAAAAGTGATCATTGAATGCTAGAGTTTGTGGACATAAAAATAAACTCATTCACATATAAGAGAAATATATTAAATATCACAACTAATTCATCAATTATCTTTAAAATTATAGTAAAACTATATCAGTTGATAATATTCAATAAAATTTCTTCACTAATGAAGTATGCTACTAAACAATAAACTCAACGATGGGATAACTTCATTAATATGCAAATCTTAGCAAAACAATTTATCAATATTAGAAGAAAATAATAATAATAGAAATTTGAATGTCTAGAGTTATGAAAGGTAAATTGATAAGCACATAATATTTAATTATATCCAAAATTTAATGATAAATTAATATAATCAAAATGCTATATTAAATAAATGATAACTAGGCAAAATAACATGTGAAGTTATCCAAAAAGTTATCATGTAAATAGATTATATTTTAATTTGAGTTAAAATTGTAAATAAATTGTGCCAAAATGCCTCTCTCAAAGTAATAATAATTTTTATGAAAAATGCCCCTAGAAAATGATACGTTGTTGTGCCTATTTTAAATCCAAAAAACATATTTATGATCCAACTTCAACCTTAACCTCTAACCTAGAAAAAACTCGTCGTCCAAAAAACATATTTCATTGTGTTATCTACCATACTCTCCACCTCCTATTCTATTCTATGAGATTAATTTTATATAAAACAATATTTCATAATAAAATAGTGAAGAAAATACATAACAATAGCAGAAATAATGCTTGATACACTCTTCTCAAACTGAAGTCCCACCCTATAATCTAAAATATCATTAACAAATAATTGAAAGTAGCTGGCGACATAAGCACTAGAAATTTCCTTAAGGGTGATCCTCGGGAATTGGAAGACCTGGTTTTGTTGGAAGTGTGGGCTTGGACAATTCAGGCAACTTGGGGACTTCTGGCAACTCTGGTTTTGGCAAAGTTGGGACTTCAGGTTTTGGAATTTCTGGCAATTCAGGCAACTTGGGGACTTCTGGCTTTGGAATTTCTGGCAACTCATGTTTTGGCAGAGTTGGGACTTCAGGTTTTGGAATTTCTGGTAATGTTGGAACTTCAAATTTGGGAAGTTCAGGCAGTTCAGGTTTTGGTAAAGTCGGGAGTTCGGGTTTTGGAAGTTCAGGTAACTCAGGTTTAGGAATTTTTTGTATCTCAGGCTTTGGAAGCTCAGGTAACTCAGGTTTCGGAATTTCTGGTATCTGGGGCTTTGGAAGCTCAGGTATCTGTGGCAATGTTGCTTCGAGAAGATTGTGGGTGTTCACCCGGATAGCATATGAGCTGAACAATGACAAGTTGAGCAGCAGTAGTAGTAAGATTGTGGATGGGAAGCGAAGATTGGCCATAGCTTGGAGCAGAAGAGGGGGGAGAGAACTGCAACTTGTGAAATATTGATAATAGTGTTTCTTGTGATTGTTGTTAGTTCCAAATGTGGTGGGGTTTTATTGATTTGGGAGGTGGAAAATGGTAGAGACCAAATGTAGGTTGGTAAGAATTTTGTTCGCTGTTAGCTCAACTCCTCACACCAATTGTATCATCAGCTTATGGCGGTTACGTCGATCATTATGTTCTACGGTCTAGCTACTTTTATTGTCTATAGTTCCACGTGTGATTAGTTGGACTCCTTCAAACTAATTAAGTTGGCGTGACGGTTGCTAATTTTCAACTAGTTTGTGTCAGATGTAGCAAAATAGGCATGTCTGTTATACGTGTGTTGGAACTAGCTCCATTATGACCCAATGCTTGAAGTTCTTGTAGTTTAAGAATAATAACTATACTTCAATTCAATAACAAAACATGGCGCGGTGATTCATGGGGAGTACAGTACTATATATAAGCGAGTTACCAGAGATGGGATGAGAACTCCGTGACGTCCACCAAAGGTTTTTCACAAATTAAGACTTCTAACATTTAATTTTTGGGATAACTAATCCTAAAGTGTTTAATATTTTGTTATTTTTTGTTAAAATAAAATGTCATCGGATCGGATACCGGTTGAATTTAATAGCCCGAAAAATAATAACAAAAATAAAGATAGGAAAAATAAATGGAACAGAACACAAAGATTTACGTGGTTCGGTCAATATGACCTACGTCCACGACCGGAGGGTAATTAATTTTACTAATATATGGAGAATATATACAAGTACAAAGGCTAGAACAAAAGGCTTTCAACAACTCATAAATATACAGAGAGAATAGGAGGATTTAAGAAAAGAGAAAGTGTTGTTCTCCTCTATAAGCCTGCCACCTTATTTATAGCTGGTGTCCTGCGCAATTGTCGTCCAAATCCTTCTACCTACAGTCATAATTGTTAAAGAAATCACCAACTTTGTTTGACATCTTTGCATGTCGTCAGCTAAGTTCATTGCATGCCACCAACCAAGTTTATATTGTTGAATTTCATGCCACCAATCAAAGCCTTCTTCTTTGACAAGGCAACCAAGTGGAGGGGCCAAGCCATCACATGCAATATTTTTTTATTCACCGTTTAATCTTTTACAATTTTTTATTGAATGACCAATTTTTTAAAACTTTAGGGTCCATTTGTTTCTCTTTTGTTTCTTGTTGTGGTTTTTATAAAAAAAACCTATTGAAATACTTATTGTCACAACTAGTTGTTTCTAAAAATTTAGAAAAAGAAAAACACAAAAGTTTCACAAAAATAGAAATATGATATTTTCCCACAGTTCTTTAATATAAAAATATTTTGTAAAATTCGATTTGCCTATAATATCTTTAACAAAACATCATTTCATAATTTCAACTCCGATATGATATTCATGATCATGAGTTTTATAAAAAATTCACTACGATTTTTCCAAATAAAAAAGTGTATGTGGCTTCTAGACTTGATAAATTATTCATAAATATTAGTTAAAGTTTTACACAAATTTGACATTTAATATGAATTTGAAATGTCTTTCTCATTATTATTTTAATTAATAAACTATATTTAATATTTCATTTTCTCCTAATCAAACTATTCTTTTATAGGTAAAAATTCATGACTTTATCATTAACCTGAAAATAAGTACAGTTGGGTCTAACAATTATGAGTTTAACAATCAAATTAATAGATTCAGTTTTAAGTTAAAAAATTGTACCATTTCACATTTTGGGAGTTTTCTAAAAAATCCATACATGGTTTGTTAGTGAATTTATATAAATGATCCCTAGCTAAATTACCTTTTAGTGTCTTTATTAGAAAATATATTGTCAAATTGTTGAACTTCCACTTTTCTTTAAAGACTTTAAATGCTTCGAAAATCAAAATTCTCGTTGATGAGCTTAACAAGACAATTATAGGTAAAGTCATTCAATTAAACTGATGAGCTATTTGTAGTTACCCATAACTGAAAGAGTAAAGGGCCTATAAATAGTAGTATGGATAAATTAAAGTAGCTTTGTGTTAATCTTGACAGTCAATTATGAAATCAACACATCCTTTATAATTTTATAATTTATTGTATAAAATATGGCTCTTGTACCATTGACAAACTCATTTATTTATATATATTTTCATATCATTTGGATGAGTTTTGTCACTAAAATTTGTATTGATAGCTTTATTTGATTACTATTTGAATTGTTGTACCTTGCATTTAATTTGTGTTTATAGGGGCAAAAATTGTCGTATTTTGGTTTAACTGTGATAAATTACATTTTAGACAATTGATGCTACATTATTTGTATTTTTTTGTAGGTTATTTAAAGAAATTAAAGAAAAGAACATTAAAGAAAATGAAGGAAAAGCAAAATAAAAAAAAGGAAAACAAAAGCAACGTAAGTGGACCAACTAATATGAGTGTGTGCTGTTCTGAAAAGTTCTGAAAAAAAATAAGAAGAAACGTGGGTTGTGAGCAGCAAAGGCATGGAGGGAGACATGGTTGGTATGTGCATGTGGAGTGCAGGTGGCGTTGTTGTGAGGTGGTCTTATGGTTTGTAGCAGAAAATGAAGCAAGTTGGAGACGTTGTTGGCTTGTGTAGGAGTGGTGTGCCAGCTTGAAAAAAATAAAGAGATGGGTTTTAAACGAAATATAGGCAGCAGCTATCTTGGTGGCGTGTATTGTGTTGTCTTGGAGCTGGTGGCAGGTGTCTGGGAACGTGAAGAGAGGGCGTGAGTGTATGCTGGTGGAGGCGTTGCTGGCTGAAGTTTTGTGGTCTTGTGCTTGGCTGTGGCATTGAGAAGAGAGGAACGAAAATCAGCAGCTGGGTTGAGTGCGTGGTGTGTGAATTAGAAGGAGAAGGTGCTGCGTGCGTTAGAAAGGGACAGAAAATGCAACAATGTATTAGTCACATCTAGCTACAGAGAAGGTTTTTGCATGGTCTATGTAGCTGGCTTGGGAGTGCGTGGACTGGAGGCGTGATCTGAGGAAAAAAATAAAGAGCATGGGCTGGAAAACAAAACAAGGGACAAAAACCAATCACGAAGAAAGCAGCTAGTTGGAAAAAGAAAATAATAAGGAGACACGTTGTTGAAGGACCATGTGTGAGCGTGTCGTTGGTGTGATGTGAGTTAAAAAAGAAAAATAATAGAAGAAAAAACGCAAGGCAGCATGGTGCTAGACGTTATCTTAAAGTGGCTTGTATGGGATGTGGACCAAGAAAAGAGGAATTAGAAGAAAGGAAAGAAAACATAAAGACAAAGTAGCAGCTGGCGGTGAAAGGAGGCTGGATATTTGTGGGCTGCATGATGTGTGGAGCTGGTGGCTTTTAAAGTCAGAAGTGAGTTGGTGCTGGGGAGACTAGTGGGTTCTGCGTAAGGCTACCTTAGGCGTGAGTGAGTTGATGGAGTGGGCTATATATATATATATATGTATATAAGATGAAACATTAAAGCAGTTGTGCGTCATTGGGGAGGGCTGGTGGAGTTTCGAAGTTGTGAGACAGCTGCTGTGAGTAACTAGGAGAAGTGGGCAAGTAGTGATTTACGTGAGTGTGAGAGTAGAGTGTGCATGTGTGATTTGTGGGCTGCTGTTGAGGGTTGCGTGAGTTAAATTAAAAGAGAGTTTGGGCTGGAGTGTGTATAGTAGTATTAGAGATAAATAAATTAACCAAGGTGGCGTTGAGTAGAGGGTTGAAGGAGTTGTACGTTGTGTGAGCTGTGTGTGGATGAGTGACTACTGGAAGTTTGTAGAAGGGGAGATCACGCAAGGCAGCTGGGAAGTGTGGCGTTGGTGATGAGAGTAACGTTGTTGTGTTGTATGGTGAGTGAGCTTGTGCTGCCTTGAGTGGAGGAGGAGATCTAGTGAAGCATATGTACTGCGTTGGAGCTGGAAAAGTAGAGGCAGAAACGTTTGTGAGTTGCGCAGTGTAGAGTGGAGAGACAACAGCTGTCTTGGAGAACTAGGAGTTGTTGCGTGGGTTGCTTCCAGCAGTTGGCGTTGGGCTGTTGAGTGCTGTGTAGTGTGTGAAAGAATAAAACCCAGCTGGCGTGAAGAGTAGAGTGTTGCGTGGTCTGGAGAAAGAAAAAAAATAGGAGTCACATCAAGCAAGAGCAAAAGGGCTATTGGGCGTAAGTGGCTGGAGAAAATACAAAATAGATGAAGAGAGGGCAGCGTGAACTAGGGGACCATACAAGTGCAGTGGATGTTTTGTGAGGGGCTGGAAAAAGAAGAAAAATGTCACAATTTCCTACCTTCTTAGCTGATCACCAAATTTCAACGTCGGCAACAGCTTTAATGAATTTTTGTGGCTAATTCATCTTAATCCTTCGGTTCAACGGAAAAGCGGGAGCTTGGAGTTTTATAGGGAGTTTAAACTGCAATTATTTTCATCCATTTAATTAATTAGTAATTCATAGGTTTTACTATTTAATTATTTGGAGTTGTGTTTATATTTGGATTATTGTTTGGCGATTGATATTGTGTTGATTTAGGATTTAATTTCATTACTCTATTTTGGGTCAAAACTTTATATTGAGATTTTAGCGAAATTGGTGATTATTCATGGTGGCTTGAATTGTCGGATCATTATATCTGTCTCGGGCATTAATTTTGTTTCTTAAAATTGCGTAACGATCGAGCATTGGTGTTAGTATCCTTAGTTCTATTTTACTAGTCTGGTGGTAGGTAGTAAATTGGGATTTTTGAAAATATTTTTGTAACAATTCGAGGTGGCTCGGTTGTTAGATTAAAAGCTCGATTTTAATTTTGGTTTAATTGTTTTAATTCCCATATCTTTTTGAGTGATGATTGCCTGCGTTATTGAACTAGAGGATTGCGTTTATGATTGTTAATTACTTGTATTGTCTGTTTTCTTATTTAATTCACTCGTTGTCATTTCAAATTACTCATTTAAATTTTAAAATACCAAAAACAAGTCCTTTGCATTTATTTTCATTCGTTGCAAATTTTAGCGGTAATTGTTAAAATCAACCTTATTTTATAATTTAGTTTCCAATGCATTTAGTTACTTAGGAAATTAATTTCACTTTTGGTTCCTCAAGAGAACGACAGAGGTTCTTGCTTATCGCAATCCTTGGTTAAAATTTTAAGTAGCCCCAAGGCAATAATCGGACAAAAAGGTCTATTTCAAGTGGCGCATGTCTTGAACCAAGAAATTGGTTCCTAAGTGTCAAGTAACTTCATTGTTTTATTTTTATTTTTTCTTAGCTAGATAAAAGTTTTGGTTGTTTTTTGTGCTTATTGGTACAATTTTGACATTCTTTGATTTCTTGTGCATATTCTGATTTTTACACTCTTTCATACACTACAAAGTACATCATCATCCATACTTGACATTCACTTGTACTCATTAGATTTTTTCTTTCTTTCTTCATTTATTTATTTTATTTTTATTTTTAGTTTTAGTTTTATATTTATTTATTTATTTTCATTTTTTTCCAATATTTTTGTGTGAGTCAGTTTCGTGCCTGTTCCTATTGTTATTGTTTTATGCCTAGGAGTGGTAGGGCTTTACCTTTAAATCCTTTAAATCTTGAACTTGAGAGGTTAGTGAAAAAGATTAGAAGAGAGAAGAGAATATATGGGGCAAGTCACTTTTTTATTGAAGAAGAGCATATTTCAAAACAGTCAAGTTATTCATCGAGCGAACAAGAACCTAGCGAGAGAGCTACTTCTAGTGAACACTTGTCTGCTAGTGATTTTGAATCGGAGCAAGAAACCATGGAGGGTGAAAATGGTAATAATAGACCTGTTGGGCTTAATGGGAACAACGAACATGGTGAGAACAACATAAGTCATAATGGTGAGGACAATAGAAGCATGAGGGAGATTAATAATTCCAATGTTGATTATGATCCTTATGGCTTTTATACTGATTATGTGAATTTTGAAATTAAAGGCGCATTAATTTCTTCCTTACCGAGATTTCATAATTTTGCAGGTGATGATCCACATAGGCATTTGAAGACTATGCACATGGTGTGTTCTTCCATGAAACCACCCAGGGCAAATCTTGAAGATGTATTGAGGAAAGCATTCCACTTCACTTTGAAGGAAAAGCCAAGGAGTGGCTTTACATTACCTCAACATTTCACCACATTGACACGGAAGCAACCGAAAGGAGCATTCTTAGATGAATATTTTCCGCTTCTAAGACATCGAGACTCGAAGGAGATAACTAATGTGGTGCAACGAGACAATGAATCCATGCATGAATATTGGACAAGGTTCATAACACTTCTAGCTCATTGTCGCCACCACAACATTTCGAAGAATGATCTAGTCAACTCTTTCTATGAAGGGCTTCTTTCATATCATAAGCCCTCAATTCATGCCGCTGCAAATGGTTCGCTCAGAGAATTAAGTCCCAATGCTGCATGGGACCTACTTCAGAAGATGGCTACCAAAATGACTCTCAATCTGGAGACTCAAGAAGGGTGTCCAATACCTCTTCAGTTTCTTCCCAAGATATTCTTGCTGAAATTGCTACCTTGGGAAATCGAGTGGAGAAAAGACTCAATATTTTGGAGAATAATGTGAAGACTAAGCAAGTCAATTCAGTGAGTCATTCTCAAGCTATAGTAGCCGGTTGTGAGTATTGCGGGTCCATGATACATGCTTCCAATAATTGTGCCAGATATGAAGAGGTTCATGCCCTCTACCAAAATAGAAATGGCCAATATCAGAAGAGGGATCCTTACTCCAACACTTATAATCAGGTTGGAGAGATCATCCTAATTTTCGATGGGGTGGAGATCAAGGAAATATTCAAGGAAATTCTTCCAACCAAATAGTGCCTAATCAAGGGACGTCATCTACGGTTTCTAAGGGTGACGAATTTGCTATGATCATGAAGGGCATTGTTGGGATAAATGCAAGACTAGATCAAGAAAAGACACAAACTGATGCCAAGTTGAATGCCATGGGAAATAAGATGGACTCTTGCTTACAAAATGTGTTCTCCAAGTTGGAGCAAATGGAGACCAAGCATGAGAACTTAAACACTTTTGTTACTCAAATCTCCAACAATTTGACTTAGTAACAAGGAAAGAGTAGTGGTTCGATGCCCTCCAACACAGTGATCAATCCAAAATCTTTGAATGCAATCACACTGAGAAGTGGGAAGAAAATTGGAGCCAAAAAAGTGAGTTTCAAGGAGAATGAAGAGGATGAAGAGACGGTTGACAAGGAAATGGAAGTTGAATCTCCTCCGGCTAACACTACTCAAGAACACTCCCAATCTATTCAATCTGAAAGTATTCAAGAAAAGAAGCTCATGAAGAAATCTTTAAAACAACCAGTGGTACAAAATGAGGAAGAGGCAACAACTATCCTGAAGAGACCAATGGAGGAAGGATCACCTTCCAACTCCAAAGGTGATGAGGTAAAAATTCGTGACTTGCCTTTTCCAAATTCTTACCTGGTTAGTAAAAAGATTGTGGACAAGAAAGAAAATGAGGAATTGTTTGAAATGTTTAGCAAACTTGAGGTAAATGTGCCATTACTTGATTTGATTAAAAAGATGCCTAAGTGTGCTAAATTCTTGAAAGACCTCTGCACAAACAAGAGAAAGTATAGGCATAGCGAGAGAATCCAACTGGGGTTGAGTGTTAGTGCCTTATTTAAGCCACAATTTCCCATTAAATGCAAAGATTCAGGTTCTTACACTATTCCCTGTACCATAGGAAGAACAACTATTTCTCATGCCTTGTTTAACTTAGGTGCAGCAATCAATGTCATGCCAACCTTTGTTTATAAGACCTTGGGTATTGAAGCTTTGAAAGACACTAGTGTAGTGCTTGGTCTAGCTGATAGGACTGTGAGATACCCTAAAGACATTTTAGAGGATATCCTTGTGCAAGTCAAAGGTCTTGTTTTTTCTGTCGACTTTTATGTTCTTGATATGACTAATGAGCTTCCTTCTGAGAGTACTTTGATTCTAGGTAGGCCTTTCCTTTTGACTGCTGAGACCATAATCAACATGAAAAAGGGCCTTATCACTATGGGAATTGGGGATCGAAGTGCAATTTAATCTTTCGAAGTATGAGTCATGGTTATGAGGATTGTTCTTACTTGGGTGTTAGTTTGATTGAATGCCATGATGTGGAAAATTTGCATGAGACTGAGGTGCATGAGCCTGACTGTTGTACTATGGGTGTGAATCATCATGAAACACTTGCTTGTTTATCCTCCACCCATTCTTCTGATTTTTGTGCATGTGAAGGTGATATATCATGTATCTATTGTTTAGAGATAGATAATTGGCTTTCTACTTGCAAAATTCGATCGTCTTTTGTTTTGATATTACCGTTGATTACGCACTTGATAGCCTTGAGGAAGGTGTGTTTCTTGATTTTGCGAGGCCGATGAAAAGAAGCTTTTATGCAAGCTACAAATGTAGCTTCTTCTTCAAGTGGTGCTGGAATATTAGAAGAGGATAGCAATGACCCTGCTACTATTCTAAACCCTTCTATTACTACTCTTACTTCTGATTTACTTTCTCTTCTCTTGATCGGTGAACCTAGTTCGATGTTTCAGTCATCGATTGTGGGCCCGAGTCTGGAATTGGAGGACATACACGCTGCACAGAGCTTAAATCCTCATCCCGAAGTCACATGGACGCACCACTTTCACTTAATGCATTCGATATACCAAAACTGGTTCCTTCTATCAGCAACCCCGATTTAGAATCGAAACCCCTTCCCTCTAACTTGAAATATGTCTTTCTTGCAGATGATTGCAAATTGCCTGTTATCATTTCCAATTATCTGAGTAGTTCTGAAGAAGAGAGACTAGTTTCTGCGTTGAAAAGATATAGGAGGGCTATAGGTTGGTCTTTAGGGGACTTACCTGGAATTGATCCCTTGGTTTGCACACACAAAATCCTTTTGACTGACGGGTCCAAACCAGTTCGGCAGCCACCCCGGCGGTCGAATCCTCTTATTCATGATGTGATTAAAAAGGAAGTGTCTAAGTTGTTGAGTGCGGGGATCATATATGTCATATCAGACAGTGAGTGGGTGAGCCCGGTACAAGTAGTACCGAAAAAGAGCGGTATCACAGTGGTGAGAAATGAGAGTGATGAACTCATTCCATCAAGAGTTCAAAATGCTTGGAGAATGTGCATTGACTATCGGAAGTTGAATGAAGCAACTAGGAAGGATCATTTTCCATTACCTTTTATTGATCAAATGTTGGAAAGAGTATCTGGGAAATCTCACTATTGTTTCTTGGATGGTTTTCGTGTTACTTCAAGTCTGGATTGCACCAATGACCAAGACAAGACTACGTTTACATTCCCTTTTGGTACCTACGCTTATCGAAGGATGCCATTTGGATTGTGTAACGCTCCAGGCACCTTTCAAAGGTGTATGATGGCAATTTTCTGTAATTTATTGGAGCAAAATATGGAGGTTTTTATGGATGACTTCACTGTTTATGGTGATAATTTTGATGATTGCTTGTTTAGTCTTGAACGTGTTCTTGATAGATGCATTCAGAAAAATCTGGTTTTGAATTATGAAAAATGTCATTTTATGGTGGATAGTGGCATAGTTTTAGGTCATCACATCTCTAAAAAGAGGATTGAGGTTGAGAGAGCCAAGATTGAAATCATTTCTTCACTTCCTTATCCTACTTGTCTAAAAGAATTGAGATCTTTCTTGAGGCATGCGGGGTATTATCGGCGCTTTGTAAAGGATTTTAGTAAAATTGCTTTACCCCTTTCTACATTGTTGAAAAAAGATATTGATTTTCACTTTGATGATAAATGTAGACATGCTTTTAATACTTTGAAGTCTTTGCTTGTTTCACCTCCTATTCGATTGCACCTAACTGGATTTGGCTTTTGAGCTATCTTGTGATGCTTCTAACTGCGCATTGGTGCTATGCTTGGACAGAGGCGGAAAAGCGATCTAGAGTGATAACTTATGCCTCCAACACACTTGACTCAGCTCAAGTGAACTATACCACTACCGAGAAAGAACTTTTGCTATAATCTTTGCTTTGGATAAGTTTAGACAATATCGATAAACTCTCGAGTGGTTGTTTTCACAGATCATCTGACGATCGGTACTTGTTCAAGAAGCCTCAATCTAAACCAAGACTATTGAGATGGGCATTGATGTTACAGGAGTTTGATATTGAAATCAGAGACCGAGCTGGAGCAGAAAATCATGTTGCTGACCACCTTAGTCGGTTACTGAAGGCACCAAGGAGTTGACTCTTGATCTTCTTGTTGATTCTTTTCCGATTCGAACTTTTGCCTTGGCGATGCAGAGCCTTGGTACTCGGACATTGTTAATTACATTGTTGCTGATTTTGTGCCTCCTGTTATGTCTAAATTTCAGGTTGATAAGTTGAAGAGAGAGGCAAGATACTATACCTGGGATGCTCCAATTCTTTGGAAGCAATGCAGCGATCAGATAATTCGACGATGTGTTCCTAACAATGAGATCCACTCTATCCTTACCTTTGCACATTCTTTATCTTGCGAGGGGCATTTTAGTGCTAATAGGACTGCTAGGAAGGTTTTAGAGTGTGGATTTTACTGGCCTACTTTGTTTAAAGATGCTTATACTTTTTGCAAGTCTTGTGATAAGTGTCAGAGGTTTGGGAGTCTGGGTAAAAAGCATGAAATGCCTTTAAGACCTATACATTTTTGTGAAATTTTTGATGTCTGGGGCATGGATTTTATGGGTCCCTTTCCTTCATCATTTGGGTTTTCATATATATTTCTTGCAGTAGATTATGTATCTAGGTGGGTAGAGGCAGTGCCAACTAGGAAAGATGATGCTTCTACTGTTGCCAAATTTTTACGTGCTCATATGTTTTGCAGGTACGACATTCCAAGAGCAATCGTCAATGACCAAGGAACACATTTCTACAATAGGACTATTAAGTCTTTACTTGCTAAATATGGAGTTAATCACAAGCTAGCTACTCCTTACCACCCTCAGACAAATGGATTGACTGAAGTCTCCAATCGGGAAGTAAAGCGTATACTAGAAAAAATTGCGAAGCCATCCCGAAAAGATTGGAGTGAAAGGCTCGAGGAGGCACTGTGGGCTTACAGGACTGCCTACAAGACCCCTATAGGCATGTCCCCTTTCCGGTTGCTTTACGGCAAGTCTTGCCATCTACCTATGGAGATCGAGCACAAATCTTATTGGGCGATCAAGGCATGTAATGCAGACCTTGAATCTGCACTTGAAAATCGGACAATGCAACTCCAATAACTTGAAGAGATGAGACTTGAGTCTTATGATAATGCCAGAATCTACAAGGATAAGCTGAAAATAATTCATGACAAACAGATTCTGATGAAAGAATTCCATGAAGGTGACAAGGTTCTAAAGTTCAAGGCTCGACTAAAATTGATGCCTGGAAAGTTCGTCATCAAGTGGGAGGGCCCTTTCAAAGTTACAAAGGTACATTCATTTGGAACGGTAGAGCTAGTGGATGAAGCTACTGGTCATATTTCACAAGTCAACGGCTATCTGCTTAAGCACTACCATGACGATCATAGACCCCCTTAATCACACGGTTGTTTCCTTCCACCTTTATCCTTTTATTCTCTGTTATATTTCTGGTGATATTTGTCTACTGAGATAATGCGGAAAAAGTGTGGGGGAAGGAAACCTTTTTAGTAGGAAGTAGTGTTAGTTGTTTCTTTCCTTTAGTTATTGTTTGTTGCTTTTGACATTTCGCCTATAGTTATTTTTCTTACATTGAGGCCAATGTGTTGTTTTCAGTGTGGGGGAGGGATTGATTTGGTTGAATTGTTTGTCATTGCTTGGATTGCCATTTTATTGCCTTATCATTTTGCACTCTTTGTTTGATTTTTTTCTTCTTCTTTCTCTTGTGAACGGTTTGCTGCGTTTAATCCCACTTCGCACTTGACTTTTGCAGTCCTTGAGTTTGTTTTCAAATCCTTGTTGCTTATGCATGTGAAGATTGACATGTCAAGGTTTGAATGCATTTGATTTGAGTAATTTTTATTCTTAGTTGATTAGCATAGTGGAGTGCCTTTGGTGCAGTGTTACTAACCTTATGGTATAACTTGATTTAAGGAAAGAAATATCTTAGATAAAACCTTGTTGGAAGGAATTTTGAGCCTTACTTTTCTTTCTCATCTTGTGTGATTTCTACCTAGCTTGATTAGCCTCTAGAACTTGTATAGATTCTTTTTCAAAGATGCATTAATACCTAGATTTGTGGGTATGATGGGGGCATTCTTTTCTAAACCCTTTTTCCCAAACACAAGCCATTTTAATTGACCGTTGCTTACCCCCTTTGAGCCTTCACTTTTATTCATTCTGTTGTTTTTGGCACAAGTGTTTTGCATGAGTTACGTTATGTTCTTCATGATTAAATGTGCATAATTTCTGTTGTGATTTTTATCTTCTTGAGTTCAGGTATGCCAAATTTGCAAAAAAAAACAAAACAAAACAAAAACAAAAACAAAAAAAATAAAGAGAAAAGCCAAAAAGAAAAAAAAACAAGAAAATAATTTGGCAAACAAGAATCAAGTTTGAAATAAGGCATCCTTTGGTGGATTGAAGATTAAAGATTGGGTCTTGAAAGATGATAATTGCACATTGGTGTTCAATTGATGGTTGCGCTTTAACTCATTTTGAGTTATTCTTAATACTCATGCAATACATTTGTCATTTTTTTCCTTCTCTTTTCCATTTCATCCGTTCATTAGTCTTTCATCAACATTACAACCCTACAAAGTCCCCTTGATCATGAATCTGTGGTATGTTAGTGGTGGAGATAGTAGAATTTTTACAAGCTTATGGTAGGTGCTAATCTAGGTAGATTGAGTGAAATTTGCCTGTTTGAGAGATGAGAGAAACACTTATACCCTATGAGC
Organism: Erythroxylum novogranatense; assembly: GCA_029891385.1. Classification (NCBI taxonomy): domain Eukaryota; kingdom Viridiplantae; phylum Streptophyta; class Magnoliopsida; order Malpighiales; family Erythroxylaceae; genus Erythroxylum; species Erythroxylum novogranatense. The sequence continues at coordinate 96,299,535 of CM057227.1, read as the reverse complement.
GCTCTACTATGTTTCTTTTTCTTTTATCTTGCTATGTCTCTTGTGTTAGTTTCTTTGCACCGAAGCATTCCATGACTGTTGGTTGATTAAGGATAGAGGTTGTTTGAGTTGATTGCATATTCTTGCCTTGTCGGTTTTATGTTTGCTTGTATTGAGATTAACTGTTGGATTTCTTACTGATAATTTGCCCAGGAGTGCAAAAAGCTAAGTGTGGGGGAGTTGACAAACTCATTTATTTATATATATTTTCATATCATTTGGATGAGTTTTTGTCACTAAAATTGGTATTGATAGCTTTATTTGATTACTATTTGAATTGTTGTACCTTGCATTTAATTTGTGTTTATAGGGGCAAAAATTGTCGTATTTTGGTTTAACTGTGATAAATTAAAATTTAGACAATTGATGCTACATTATTTGTATTTTTTTTGTAGGTTATTTAAAGAAATTAAAGAAAAGCACATTAAAGAAAATGAAGGAAAAGCAAAATAAAAAAGGAAAACAAAAGCAACGTAAGTGGACCAACTAATATGAGTGTGTGCTGCTCTGAAAAGTTCTGAAAAAAATAAGAAGAAACGTGGGTTGTGAGCAGCAAAGGCATAGAGGGAGACATGGTTAGTATGTGCATGTGGAGTGCAGGTGGCGTTGTTGTGAGGTGGTCTTATGGTTTGTAGCAGAAAAAGAAGCAAGCTGAAGACGTTGTTGGCTTGTGTAGGAGTGGTGTGCCAGCTTGAAAAAAATAAAGAGATGGGCTTTAAAAATAATATAGGCAGCAGCTATCTTGGTGGAGTGTATTGTGTTGTCATGGAGCTGGTAGCAGGTGTTTGGGAACGTGAAGAGAGGGCGTGAGTGTATGCTAGTGGAGGCGTTGTTGGCTGAAGTTTTGTGGTCTTGAGCTTGGCTATGGCATTAAGAAGAGAGGAACGAAAATCAGCAGCTGGGTTGAGTGCGTGGTATGTAAATTAGAAGGAGAAGGTGCTGCGTGCGTTAGAAAGGGACAGAAAATGCAACAATGTATTAGTCACATCTAGCTACAGAGAAGGTTTTTGCGTGGTCTATGTAGCTAGCTTGGGAGTGCGTGGATTGGAGGCGTGATCTGAGGAAAAAAATAAAGAGCATGGGCTGGAAAACAAAACAAGGGAGAAAAACCAATCACGAAGAAAGCAGCTGGTTGGAAAAAGAAAATAATAAGGAGACATGTTGTTGAAGGACCATGTGTGAGTGTGTCGTTGGCGTGATATGAGTTAAAAAAGAAAAATAATAGAAGAAAAAAACGCAAGGCAGTATGGTGCTAGATGTTATCTTGAAGTGGCTTGTATGGGATGTGGACCAAGAAAGGAGGAATTAGAAGAAAGGAAGGAAAGCATAAAGACACACTAGCAGCTGGCGGTGAAAGGAGGCTGGACGTTTGTGGGCTACATGATGTGTGGAGCTGGTGGCTTTTAAAGTCAGAAGTGAGTTGGTGCTGGGGAGACTAGTGGGTTCTGCGTAAGGCTACCTTAGGCGTGAGTGAGTTGGTGGAGTGCGCTATATATATATATATATATATATATATATATATATATATATATATATATATATATATATATATATATACATTGAAGCAGTTGTGCATCATTAGGGAGGGCTGGTGGAGTTCCGAAGTTGTGAGACAGCTGCTGTGAGTAACAAGGAGAAGTGGGCAAGTAGTGATTTACGTGAGTGTGAGAGTAGAGTGTGCATGTGTGATTTGTGGGCTGCTGTTGAGGGCTGCGTGAGTTAAATTAAAAGAGAGTTTGGGCTGGAGTGTGTGTAGTAGTATTAGAGATAAATAAATTAACCAAGGTGGCATTGAGTAGAGGGTTGAAGGAGTTGTACGTTGTGTGAGCTGTGTGTGATGAGTGACTGGTGGAAGTTTGTAGAAGGGAGATCACGCAAGGCAGCTGGGAAGTGTGGCGTTGGTGATGAGAGTAACGTTGTTGTGTTGTATGGTGAGTGAGCTTGTGCTGCCTTGAGTGGAGGAGGAGATCTAGTGAAGCATATGTACAGCGTTGGAGCTGGAAAAGTAGAGGCAGAAATGTTTGAGTTGTGCAGTGTAGAGTGGAGAGACAACAGCTGTCTTGGAGAACTAGGAGCTGTTGCGTGGGTTGCTTCCAGCAGTTGGCGTTGGGTTGTTGAGTGCTATGTAGTGTGTGAAAGAATAAAACCCAGCTGGCGTGAAGAGTAGAGTGTTACGTGGTCTGGAGAAAGAAAAAAAATAGGAGTCACATCAAGCAAGAGCAAAGGGCTGTTGGGCGTAAGTGGCTGGAGAAAATACAAAATAGATGAAGAGATGGCAGCGTGAACTAGGGGACCATACAAGTGCAGTGGATATTTTGTGAGGGGTTAGAAAAAGAAGAAAAATGTCACAATTTCCTACCTTCTTAGCTGATCACCAAATTTCAACGTCGGCAACAGCTTTAATGAATTTTTGTGGCTAATTCATCTTAATCCTTCGGTTCAACGGCAAAGGCGGGAGCTTGGAGTTTTTATAGGGGAGTTTAAACTGCAATTATTTTCTGTCCATTTAATTAATTAGTAATTCATAGATTTTACTATTTAATTATTTGGAGTTGTGTTCTATGACTAGATTATTGTTTGGCGATTGATATTGTGTTGATTTCGGATTTAATTTCATTACTCTGTTTTGGGTCAAAACTTTATATTGAGATTTTAGCGAAATTGGTGATTATTCATGATGGTTTGAATTGTCGGATCATTATATCTATTGCTGGCATTAATTCTGTTTCTAAAAATTTGCGTAACAGTCGAGCATTGGTGTTAGTATCCTTAGTTCTATTTTACTAGTCTGGTGGCAGGTAGTAAATTGGGATTTTTGGAAAATATTTTTGTAACAATTCGAGGTGGCTCGGTTGTTAGATTAAAAGCTCGATTTTAATTTTTGGTTTAATTGTTTTAATTCCCCTATCTTGTTGAGTGATGATTGTCTGCGTTATTGAACTAGAGGATTGCATTTATCATTGTTAATTACTTGTGTCTGTTTTCTTATTTAATTCACTCGTTGTCATTTCAAATTGCTCATTTAAATTTTAAAATACCAAAAACAAGTCCTTTGCATTTATTTTCATTCGTTGCAAATTTTAGCGGTAATTGTTAAAATCAACCTCATTTTATAATTTAGTTTCCAATACATTTAGTTACTTAGAAAATTAATTTCACTTTTGGTTCCTCAAGAGAACGACCCGAAGTTGCGCTATACGCAATCCTTGGTTAAAATTTTGAAGTAGCTCCAAGGCGATAATCGGACGAAAAAGGTCTATTTCAACCATATAATAGAATATTTTTCATTGAATCTCAACCTCTTTATGGTAGCATCAATATTAAAAGAGAGAAGAATAAAAAATGATATATCTACCAAATCAAGCTTGTAAAAGTTACCACATGAAGTTTCTTTTCTAATCAAAATAGAACCATGGTACAAAGTTACCTTTCTAGTCTAGTTATAAGCTTCTTACAATCTTCCTTTTGTGCCTAAACCTATGATAGTAATTGTAATCTTGAGAGCATTAAAAGCTAAGGTCACTCCTTATTCATTCCCATTATTGAATTTATTTTGTTTCTTGAAAGGCTTATTGTTATTCATATTCTTTGGTAAAGGCTTCCTTTTTTGACTATTATTGTTTTGATTTATAACCATTACCACACTTCTTTCCTTTACTTTCTTCATTAACTTCCATATCGATTGCCTTACTCTTATTATAGCAAACCACAATCTCGTTAATATGATCTCCAATCGCATTAGCACCATCATAAAATAGTGGAATGAGGTTTCTCAAGATATTATTATCATTGTTTTATGGGTTCGGTATATTCCTTATCATTCTCAATCTTTTTAATACTACAAGGAGTAGAGTCCTCCATATGATACCTCATGATTATCAAATAACACTAATTTGAGTACTTTTAGTTATCATAAAACTTCTAATTATTAACAAAAGTCCCAAAAATGGGTTTAGCTGGCGAGTCCTCTCTTAAGGTTAAATCTAATTTCCTGATCGTTAGATTCATCATGAGAGATTCAACATATTGTTTATTAAGTTTCAAAATAGGAAAGTTGGAGATTATTTAAAGTTGAATGAAAACTATAATAGGAACAATAATATACATAGAAATGATAAAATAGCTCGAGCTCGATCTAACCCGATTTATCTCGATTCGAAGTCAATGAGCTTAGTCTAAATTGACCGAGTTTCAAGTTAAATTCAAAATTTTACTTGTATAATTTTTTGAACTTCATAGCAAGAACAAGCTTAGGCAAAACAACCCATCTTAACCTAAAGCCTAAAGGCTAACTATATTAAAGATAACATTACCTTATTTTAAAACCAAAGTACATTTTTTAATAATAAAGCATATTTAAGATAAGGGGTCCAAAGACCAACTAAGTAAAGTTAAGCCCAAAAGCTCAATCCTTTAGTGAATTTTAATTTAAGTAATGGCTCAAATGCTTTATTTATGAAATTAAATTCCTCCTCCTTGTCTTTTCACTTTTATTATGGAGTTTGGAAAATGGGATCTAAGATGCTCATTCATATTCTAGTGAAAAGATAAGAAGGTGAAAATTGATTTTCTAAATAAAGCATTTAAGTCTTTGCCTAAATCACAAAAACTCCAAAAAGTTGGCTTCTAGGCTTGATTTACTCTAATTAGGCTACATAATATTTAATATATTTTTTAAATAGTTAGACTTTTGGGCGTAACGAGTTTGGTTAAAGGATGGGCATTTGATTGTAACTCAATATATTTTTTAAATGGTTAAAAGATGGGCATTTGATTGTAACTCAATCAGTTAAGCTTAACTCAGCCTAAATGAGTCTAAATAAAGCCTAATTAGGCCTCGGTAGCCCGATTGGGCTTCGAGTTGGGCTCAAGATTTTAAGAAAATTTCACTATTGTTAGATCTTAGCCCACCTATTACCGTTCCTAAATATGCATGTACAACAAGATGTTAATTTTAAGTTTATTAAATGATCCACAAAAGTGATCATTGAATGCTAGAGTTCGTTGGACATAAAAAATAAACTCATTCACAGATAAGGGAAATATATTAAATATCACAACTAATTCATCAATTATCTTTAAAATTATAGTAAAACTATTTCAGTTGATAATATTCAATAAAATTTCTTCACTAATGAAGTATGCTACTAAACAATAAACTCAACTATGGGATAATTTCATTAATATGCAAATCTTAGCAAAACAATTTATCAATATTAGAAGAAAATAATAATAATAGATATTTGAATGTCTAGAGTTATGAAAGGTAAATTGATAAGCACATAATATTTAATTATATCCAAAATTTAATGATAAATTAATATAATCAAAATGTTGTATTAAATAAATGATAACTAGGCAAAATAACATGTGAAGTTATCCAAAAAGTTATCATGTAAATAGATTAAATTTTAATTTGAGTTAAAATTGTAAATAAATTGTGCCAAAATGCCTCTCTCAAAGTAATAATAATTTTATGAAAATGCCCTACAAAATGGTACGTTGTTATGCCTATATTAAATCCAAAAACATATTTATGATCCAACTTCAACCTTAACCTCTAACTTAGAAAAACTCGTCGTCAAAAACCTTTGTCGATGACTTAGATAGATTATTTTCCTTTTAAAATTTCTAAGGATTATGTGGCATTAATTTTAACAAAAAAATTGAAAATAAGTTCAAAAATAGAGAAAAAAGGCCATTGTGAAGCTTCAAGACTCATATTTCTTTAGTCCTTTTGTTTGAAATTAAAATTTTGCCACGAAACACATATAATCATATGTTTGAACAATACATGAAGTGTACATGATTTTACTATTATTAACAAAAGTTATTAAAAATAGGTATAATACTCAAAGACTAGCACAAAAATGGGAAAATAACAAGACAGTTCCTAAATTATGAAAGAGGCTTTGGTATTATATGTTGAAATTATATTAACAACAGTGTCAACATATGATTTTAACACACAATCATTACAACCAATGCCACAGTTAACCAGATAAATATATATAGCTTTAAAGCATGTGTATACAGTGGGATTAAAATTAAGATACCTCCTTAAGATGATGGAAGTTGATTAGAAAATACAAAAATTCAGTAGATTGATGCAAATAAGATAAAGCACAATGGAAGAAAGCAATGCTCACAATCTTTTTTTTTTCCACAACATACCACTATTACGGAACAAAACATTTAGGGAAAAATGTTATTTTCTAGTTGGCCACAAGTCTAATGGGTAGGTTTAAGTAAGACTGGAGCATGGACCTTAGAGTCTATAACATAGTTAGCAATTTAATGTCCATCTTAAAAATCTCATTGGGCATTGTGGTTTATATCAAATTGGTTAGTTATTTTGTTGGAAATAATAATGAAACAAAAGTGAATGATTTTTTGTTCTCAGTATTTATTGATTATACTAATGTAGCCTAATTAAAATTAGAAATTGGATTATGGCAAAATTTTGAATACATAATTGTGATGATAAGTAAGGTTTTTTAGGAGGAAAGTATATAATTAAATGAATGAAATCTTTGAAATTGTTAGCTAGAACTAACTAATTTAAATGAAAATGTTTTTTAATTCTAAACTAAGGTTTTAAATTATAACTTATGAAATATTATTGTCTAATTTGAATATGAATAGCTTAATATTACTAAAGACTATGTTAATATTACCATGAACACATCTATAATGATTATATAAGTTTAATTAACTTTGCATGTGAAAATACAAAATTGAATCATATCTCACATGCTCTATTTAAACTAAATATGCACTGAATTTTTAATGTGAAAGTGAATATCAAAAAATAAATTTGGTAGTATGCTCAACTTCTATTTTATTTCATTGTGTTATCTTCCATACTCCTATTCTATTCTATGAGATTAATTTTATATAAAACAATATTTCATAATAAAATAGTGAAGAAAATACATAATAATAGCAGAAATAATGCTTGATACATCGCTCTCAAACTGAAGTCCCACCCCATAGTCTACAATATCATTAACAAATAATTGAAAGTAGCTGGCGACTTAAGCACTAGAAATTTACTTAAGGGTGATCCTCGAGAATTGGAAGGCCTGGTTTTGTTGGGAGTGTGGGCTTGGACAATTCAGCAACTTGGGACTTCTGGATTTGGGATTTCGGCAACTCTGGTTTTGGCAAAGTTGGGACTTTAGGTTTTGGAATTTCGGCAATTCAGGTAACTTGGGACTTCGGCTTTGGAATTTCGGCAACTCATGTTTTGGCGGGGTTGGGACTTCAGGTTTGGAATTTCTGGTAATGTTGGAACTTCAAATTTGGGAAGTTCTGGCGTTCGAGTTTAGGTAAAGTTGGGAGTTCGGGTTTTGGTAGTTCAGGTAACTCAGGTTTAGGAATTTCTGGTATCTCAGGCTTTGGAAGCTCAGGTAACTCAGGTTTCGAAATTTCTGGTATCTGGGGCTTTGGAAGCTCAGGTATCTGTGGCAATGTTGTTTCGAGAAGATTGTGGGTGTTCATCCGAATGGCATATGAGCTCAACAATGACAAGTTGAGGAGCAGTAGTAGTAAGATTGTGGATGGGAAGCGAAGATTGGCCATAGCTTGGAGCAGAAGAGGGGGGAGAGAACTGCAACTTGTGAAATATTGATAATAGTGTTTCTTGTGATTGTTGATTTGGGAGGTGGAAAATGGTAGAGACCAAATGTAGGTTGGTAAGAAATTTTGTTCGCTGATAGCTAACTCCTCACACCAATTGTATCATCAGCTTATGGCGGTTACGTTGATTCTTATGTTTTACTCCCTCCGATTCATAATAAGAGTCGTTTTAGAAAAATACATGTTTATTAAGAAAGTTAATAAAATTATAACTCATAAAATTACCTCGGTAATCAGCATCTTAAATGAAATTGTGAGAGAAATTGCCTTGAAATTGTGATCTGTATAATTAAGATGAGAAAGAAATGAAAGATTAATTTTGGAAGAAAAGTTATAAACATGCATACAAAGTCAAGAATGACACTTATTTTGAATAATTAAAATGTATCTAAAATAACTCTTATTATGAATCAGAGGGAGTACGGTCTAGCTACTTTTATTGTCTATAGTTCCACGTGTGATTAGTTGGACTCCTTCAAACTAATTAAGTTGGCGTGACGGTTGCTAATTTTCAACTAGTTTGTGTCAGATGTAGCAAAATAGGCATGTCTGTTATACGTGTTGTTGGAACTAGCTCCATTATGAACTAATCTTAAAGTGTTTAATCTTTTTTATTCACTGTTTAATCTTTTACAATTTTTATTGAATGACCAATTTTTAAAACTTTAGGGTCTATTTGTTTCTTGTTATGGTTTTATTAAAAAACTATTAAAATACTTATTATCATAATTAGTTGTTTCTAAAATTAAAAAAAACACAATAATTTCACAAAATAAAAATATGATATTTTTAATATTTCACAACACTTTTTCTTTAAAATAAATAAATAACAACATACTCATTTCTATAGTAAAATAAATAAATAAATAAACTCAAGAGGGACCTCATATACTAGAATGAATATAATCCAGTACCTTTGATCTTATGAATCCCAAGGAAGAGAAACTCACACACTAGTCTACTTACCAAAGACGAATGTTCATAAAACTCCATATGACTTGATCTCGTGCTCAAGAAACCCCTCTTGCGAGACTTAGATCTAGACTTCTTATGGCTCTTCTTGCTCTCCCGCTTCTTAAAAGTTCTACCTCTAATTTTTAAACCCTAAGTCTTCTTCTCAATGGAAGCATTAAACTTTTTTTTAGTTAGCAAAGCAGATTTAACTTCTTTTAAAGAGAGAATTTCATGGTTACCATAAAGCATAATTTCTTTAAAGTTAATACACTAATGAGATAGTGAAATAACAAGAAGCACTGCTTGATCGTCGTTATCAATTTTAACATCAAGATTTTCCAAATCAATAATAATGGAATTAAATTCATCAACATAAGATGGGATGGGTGTACCTTTAGACATTTTAAAGAGATGTTCTTTAAGACGAGGTTTTTTGGTCAAACTCTTCGTCATGTAAAGGGATTGCAATTTCAACCAAAATCTTACAATGGTAGTCTCGTGAACTACTTCCCGGGATTCCAATTTCAACCAAAATCCTACAATGGTAATCTCGTGAACTACTTCCCGGAGCACTTTATGCATGATGCATAACATATCAAAAATTGCAAGGGCATTAGAATACCTAAACTGGCTTAGCAATTGCACTGCACCAATTTGCCTAAAACTTGTTAAGTGAAGATGTTGTCAAGTGAAACTAAAACAGTAACCTTATTCTCTCAACAATTTCTTCTTCTCTTTCTCCTGGATTATGGTTTTTCTATCTGACCTAGCAAGAGAACCCCTTGATTGCTTTTCCATCATAACCTTTCATCTTTCATCTTCATCTTCCCACATCTAAGGAGAAAATAAATGACAACTCAACAAAATATTCACCTTGAGCACACAAAAGGAAAACAATCAAATGACAAAAAAGGAATGTCTTATAGATAAACTTGTCTCAAAGTTCCCATTCGTTATAGGCTTCAACCTTTTATTAGCAGTGGGTGAAGTGGAGACAGTGGCATCTTCCCTTTGCTCCAAAGGACTTCTATCTGTTCATAAACGCCAAAAAGTCAGCAGTCTACAGGATATTTCATCTTAACTAAAATTTCCAAGACCAAGTAGAGGGTATTGCACCAGATAGATCACCTTCAAATTACAAAGAGCTGGAAACAACGTTCCTACTTAGTGGCATATTATCATTCAGTCACTTTCTTTTGATAGTATGCCCACAAACAACCATATTATAATTTGAAGAACATGGTACAACACTGTCTACCTAAGCCACGAAAATTACATGATTCAAATGTATCCAACCATTTCTAGCAATAATTGACATGCCCTTCATGGTTTGGTTTTTCATCAAATGGAGTCGGTTGAGCAACGATTTCTTCTATGACTGTATTGGCAATGGTAGACTTAGGGATTTAGGTTAAAGCTTGAGAACGACCGACTCAGTTGTTTATTTGTTGAAACGACGTCATTTTAAGAATTAGACTGACTTGTCGTAATTACGCTGACGCTTCTAATTAATGAGAGACTCTTGAGATGTGGTAGTGGCATGTCAGCAAAAAAAAAAAAGAGACTAACATCAGGCTAGAATTGAAAAAAATTGAAAATTTAGACATTTTATTGCTACTTTTTAAAATTCGGGCTATAATTGAAAATTTGACGAAAGTTTGGATTTTTTTGTTAATTAACTCAATTCTTAACTTCAATTAATTTAATTTCTCATTTTAATTATAATATTTTTCTTTCATTTCCTATGATCCTATCCTCCTTTAGTAATGAATTTAGTTTCATCTTATTTATTTTATCAATATATGTATATTTATATCATATTCTTAAAAATCAAATTTAATATTATTGACAATGATTGTAAGTATAAAAATAAATTTAGCTAACAAAATGTCGTTTAAAATTTATAAAACTAAAAAAATAAAATTAATTAATATTACATAGATTTATACTTTTATTTATCTCTTTTAAAATATATGACTAGACAATTTTATGTGATATCACAAAACTCTATTTATTATATATAAATTTTATACTATTTTATATATAAATATACAAATACAAACACACATATATGAAAAGATTTGACGACGATTTACAAATTCATCACCAAATCCTTGCTTTAGTGACGTATCAGCGAAAATGTCACCAAATGACGTGATTTTCGTGTTATTTTAAAAACCTATAACCAACACTTGGTGATTGATTTTATCTTAAACCTTAAATGTGTTTTCATTTGAACTAAACCTAGTTCTTGTGAAAATTGATGGTATCCTTTTATAATTTAATGTCATGTAAGGATTGTTGATGACTTAGAGTAACGATTCATCATGATAAGTATGATTTCCTTTATAGAAAAAAATATATTAGCATTGTATGGTGTACTTTTATAAGTGAACCCATCATGATAAGTATGATTTCCTTTATAGAAAAAAATATATTAGCATTGTATGGTGTACTTTTATAAGTGAACCCAATTTTATGCCTATTATTTAAACTCCTTTAGGCTCCAATCATGTTGTTCAATTTTTCACTACTTATAATGAATGATTCTTTGAGGACATTAATCTCTTCTATTTCGTATCTCATTCATATGCAACAAATTATGCTCCAAACATATTGGTACCATGTTTGTTATTATTGGATTTAGTGTGTCATTAGAGTTGACAATTCTTTACGTAACTTCTTGTGAATGATAATATTAATACTTTATTTACAATTGCTTTCCAATAGGAGAACTGAAGCTAATAACAGTGAAAGCCAAAAATCTATACTCAGATCTTACAGTTATTGCTTGAGAATTAGGAGTTATGTTTAAAACTTACTTATATTGGGTTCGTGCTTCTTATTCTTAGCATCCTTAATTTCATTGTTTGTTTGAATTAAAACTAAGAATGTGAACTTGTATCGATTTATCATTTTGTTATTTTGAACTTAAATTGCATGTAGTAATTTAGTAATTTACTTTTCATTGTATAGCTACATGGAAAAAAGTTGGATGTCTCATCGAAATGGTCTACTAGATACTTAGAAGGAGTTAAGAATTTCATGCAATTTGTAAAAGATCAAATGGGTGTAGAATGTTGTATTTGTCATTCGTGCATAAATTGCTTAACATTCAAAGTCAAGATGTGGTATATAATCACTAGCTAATCCAAGGCATAGATAAATTCTATACTTCATAAATATATTATGGAGAACATTTTGAAGCAAGCGGTAGTAGAAGTTTTGATATAGGTGTTAATGGTAATAACAATAATGATGTAGAGGATTATGATATTAATGATGATGGTGATGATGGGATTGGAAAGATGTTAGAGGATTTGGAGAATTATATGGAGACTATGAATGATAATGGTTTGCTTAACATAATTAGTAGCATTATAGAAGATAATTTTGGGAAGTTATTGAAAGTTACTCAAGAAGAATTATATCTAGGGTGTTTAAAATTCTAACAGATATCTTTAATTGTCAAGTTGTTGCATTTGAAGGTTTATAAAATGGAGTAACAAATCTTTTGACAAGCTAATTGACTTGCTCAATGATGCATTATCTATTAGACACAAATAGCCTAAATCTTACTATGAAGCAAAGAAATTGTTAAGGGACCCTAGATTAGGATATATATTAATGCATGCTTGTAAGTATGATTGTTTTATATTTTGGAAAGGCAGTAAAGATCTTGAAGAATGACCCATTTATGCTACATTAAGGTGGCAAGTGAATGATGGGAAAGGAAAAAATATACCGCATAAAGTCTTGTGATACTTCCCTATTAAACTAGGATTACAAAGGCTTTTGCCCGCACGGGTAGCTTGGTTGGCCAACTAACAGGGTCAATTGGAACAAAGTCCTAGGTTCGACTCCTGGTAACAGAAGTCAGTGGACCGCTCTGTTAGGGGGCTGACCAAGATTATACCGTGATTCAATCCTTCAGCGGTGGTCGGGCCTGCAACTGATGGCCTTTGGGATTGGGGATTCAACCTTTTTGGAACAAGGATTACAAAGGCTTTTTATGTCAACAAAACAGTCGTAGATATGAGCTAGCATAAAAAGAAATGCATTAATGATAACATTATATGTCATCTAGCCAATTAAAAGGCATGGAAAGATTTTGACTGTAAAATGTTCATGGTTGCCTGGTCTCGGACCAAGACTACCCGACCTGTGGCTTGAAGAGAAGGTGTAAAACGATGTCATTTTTCAATTTTTTTTAAAAAGTGATGTCCCAGTTTGAGCCCAATCTGACTTATTGCCATCTCATAGGAATGTCAGTGGGCCAGCCCATAGCCTAATGGGACATAGGCAGGCCAAGCCAACCCAACCCACTGATATTTTTCTAAAAAAGTCAAAAACGATCGAGACACGAGCCAGATTGGTTCGAGTCGGACCATTCGAGGCCCGTGGCTCGATCAGGTTGACCACTTTTGACACATGGCTCACCAACGACCCGGCCAACCTGGGCTAAAATTGACATCCTTATCATTCCAAAATAGATAACGAGTATTTTATAAAAAGTTTTAACCAAATAGTTAAGTAGGTTTAGTCATTATTTTAGCTTAAAATTTTAATTTCTATACATCTTATCTATCAATATTTAGTGTATCAATTCTTATTCTATCGTAGTGGATATCTGATATAATTTAGAGGTAAAATTCTCAACAGACATAAAAAAAAGGAAATAAGATAAAAAATTAAATTTTAACACAACTTAGTTACTTTCCCATAGTTCTTTAATATAAAATATTTTGCAAAATTCGATTTGCCTATAATATCTTTAACAAAACATTATTTCATAATTTCAACTCCAATATGATATTCATGATCATGAATTTTTAAAAAAAATCACTACGATTTTTTCGATAAAAAAGTGTATGTGGCTTCTAGACTTGATAAATTATTCATAAATATTAGTTAAAGTTTTACACAAATTTGACATTTAATATGAATTTGAAATGTCTATCTCATTATTATTTTAATTAATAAACTATATTTAATTTTTCATCTTCTCCTAATCAAACTATTCTTTTATAGGTAAAAATCCATGACTTTATCATTAACCTGAAAATAAGTACAGTTGGGTATAACAATTATGAGTTTCACAATCAAATTAATAGATTCAGTTTTTAAGTTAAAAAAATTGCACCATTTTTGGGAGTTTTCTAAAACAAATCAATACATGGTTTGTTAGTGAATTTATATAAATGATCCCTAGCTAAATTACCTTTTAGTGTCTTTATTAGAAAAATATATTGTCAAATTGTTGAAGTTCCACTTTTTTTTAAAGACTTTAAATGCTTCGAAAAATCAAAATTCTCATTGATGAGCTTAACAAGACAATAATAGGAAAAGCCATTCAATTAAACTGATGAGCTATTTGTAGTTACCCATAACTGAAAGAGTAAAGGGCCTATAAATAGTAGCATGGATTAATTAAAGTAGTTTTGTGTTAATCTTAACAGTCAATTATGAAATCAACACATCCTTTATAATTTTTTATAATTTATTGTATAAAAATATGGCTCTTGTACCATATAATAGAATATTTTTCATTGAATCTCAACCTCTTTATGGTAGCATCAATATTAAAAGAGAGAAAAAAAATGATATATCTACCAAATCAAGCTTGTAAAAGCTACCACACAAAGTTTCTTTTCTAATCAAAATAGAACCATGGTACAAAGTTACCTTTCTAGTCTAGCTATAAGCTTCTTACAATCTTCCTTTTGTGCCTAAACTTATGCTAGTAATTGTATTCTTGAGAGCATTAAAAGCTAAGGTCACTCCTTATTCATTCCCATTATTGAATTTATTTTGTTTCTTGAAAGGCTTATTGTTATTAATATTCTTTGGTAAAGGCTTCCTTTTTTTGACTATTATTGTTTTGATTTATAACCATTACCACACTTCTTTCCTTTACTTTCTTCATTAACTTCCATATCGATTGCCTTACTCTTATTATAGCAAACCACAATCATGTTAATATGATCTCCAATCACATTAGCACCATCATAAAATAGTGGAATGAGGTTTCTCAAGATATTATTATCACTGTTAAAGAACTTTTTGTGTTTCTTTTTGATGGGTTCGGTATATTCCTTATCATTCTCAATCTTTTTAATACTACCAGGAGTATAGTCCTCCGTACGATACCTCATGATTATCAAATAACAGTAATTTGAGTACTTTTAGTTATCATAAAACTTCTAATCATTAACAAGAGTCCCAAAAATGGGTTTAGCTGGCAAGTCCTCTCTTAAGGTTAAATCTAATTTCCTAATCGTTAGATTCATCATGAGAGATTCAACATATTGGTTATTAAGTTTCAAAATAGGAAAGAATTGAAGGTTATTTAAAGTTGAATGAAAACTATAATAGGAACAATAATATACATAGAAATGATAAAATAGCTCGAGCTCGATCTAACCCGATTCATCTCGATTCGAAGTCAATGAGCTTAGTCTAAATTGACCAAGTTTCAAGTTAAATTCAAAATTTTACTTGTATAATTTTTTGAACTTCATAGCAGGAACAAGCATAGGCAAAACAACTCATCTTAACCTAAAGCCTAAAGGCTAACTATATTAAAGATAATATTACCTTTTTTTAAAACCAAACTACAATTTTTAATAATAAAGCATATTTAAGATAAGGGGTCCAAAGACCAACTAAGTAAAGTTAAGCCCAAAAGCTCAATCCTTTAGTGAATATTAATTTAAGTAATGGCCCAAATGCTTTATTTATGAAATTAAATTCCTCCTCCTTGTCTTTTCACTTTTATTATGGAGGTTGGGAAATGAGATCTAAGATGCTCATTTATATTCAAGTTAAAAGATAAGAAGGTTAAAATTGATTTTGTAAATAGAGCATTTAAGTCTTTGGCTAAATCACAAAACCTCCAAAAAGTTGGCTTCTAGGCTTGATTTACTCTAATTAGGCTACATAATATTTAATACAGTTTTTAAATGCTTAGACTTTTAGGCTTAACGAGTTTGGTTAAAGGATGGGCATTTGATTGTAACTCAATATATTTTTTAAATGGTTAAATGATGGGCATTTGATTCTAACTCAATCAGTTAAGCTTAACTCAACCTAAATGAGTCTAATTAAAGCCTAATTAGGCCTCAGTAGCCCGATTGGGCTCCGAGTTGGGCTCAAGATTTTAAAAATTTTCACTATTGTTAGATCTTAGCCCACCTATTACCATTCCTAAATATGCATGTACAACAAGATGTTAATTTTTAAGTTTATTAAATGATCCACAAAAGTGATCATTGAATGCTAGAGTTTGCTGGACATAAAAAATAAACTCATTCACATATAAGAGAAATATATTAAATATCACAACTAATTCATCAATTATCTTTAAAATTATAGTAAAACTATATCAGTTGATAATATTCAATAAAATTTCTTCACTAATGAAGTATGCTACTAAACAATAAACTCAACGATGGGATAACTTCATTAATATGCAAATCTTAGCAAAACAATTTATCAATATTAGAAGAAAATAATAATAATAGAAATTTGAATGTCTAGAGTTATGAAAGGTAAATTGATAAGCACATAATATTTAATTATATCCAAAATTTAATGATAAATTAATATAATCAAAATGCTATATTAAATAAATGATAACTAGGCAAAATAACATGTGAAGTTATCCAAAAAGTTATCATGTAAATAGATTATATTTTAATTTGAGTTAAAATTGTAAATAAATTGTGCCAAAATGCCTCTCTCAAAGTAATAATAATTTTATGAAAATGCCCTAGAAAATGATACGTTGTTGTGCCTATTTTAAATCCAAAAACATATTTATGATCCAACTTCAACCTTAACCTCTAACCTAGAAAAAACTCGTCGTCCAAAAAACATATTTCATTGTGTTATCTACCATACTCTCCACCTCCTATTCTATTCTATGAGATTAATTTTATATAAAACAATATTTCATAATAAAATAGTGAAGAAAATACATAACAATAGCAGAAATAATGCTTGATACACTCTTCTCAAACTGAAGTCCCACCCTATAATCTAAAATATCATTAACAAATAATTGAAAGTAGCTGGCGACATAAGCACTAGAAATTTCCTTAAGGGTGATCCTCGGGAATTGGAAGACCTGGTTTTGTTGGAAGTGTGGGCTTGGACAATTCAGGCAACTTGGGGACTTCTGGCAACTCTGGTTTTGGCAAAGTTGGGACTTCAGGTTTTGGAATTTCTGGCAATTCAGGCAACTTGGGGACTTCTGGCTTTGGAATTTCTGGCAACTCATGTTTTGGCAGAGTTGGGACTTCAGGTTTTGGAATTTCTGGTAATGTTGGAACTTCAAATTTGGGAAGTTCAGGCAGTTCAGGTTTTGGTAAAGTCGGGAGTTCGGGTTTTGGAAGTTCAGGTAACTCAGGTTTAGGAATTTTTTGTATCTCAGGCTTTGGAAGCTCAGGTAACTCAGGTTTCGGAATTTCTGGTATCTGGGGCTTTGGAAGCTCAGGTATCTGTGGCAATGTTGCTTCGAGAAGATTGTGGGTGTTCACCCGGATAGCATATGAGCTGAACAATGACAAGTTGAGCAGCAGTAGTAGTAAGATTGTGGATGGGAAGCGAAGATTGGCCATAGCTTGGAGCAGAAGAGGGGGGAGAGAACTGCAACTTGTGAAATATTGATAATAGTGTTTCTTGTGATTGTTGTTAGTTCCAAATGTGGTGGGGTTTTATTGATTTGGGAGGTGGAAAATGGTAGAGACCAAATGTAGGTTGGTAAGAATTTTGTTCGCTGTTAGCTCAACTCCTCACACCAATTGTATCATCAGCTTATGGCGGTTACGTCGATCATTATGTTCTACGGTCTAGCTACTTTTATTGTCTATAGTTCCACGTGTGATTAGTTGGACTCCTTCAAACTAATTAAGTTGGCGTGACGGTTGCTAATTTTCAACTAGTTTGTGTCAGATGTAGCAAAATAGGCATGTCTGTTATACGTGTGTTGGAACTAGCTCCATTATGACCCAATGCTTGAAGTTCTTGTAGTTTAAGAATAATAACTATACTTCAATTCAATAACAAAACATGGCGCGGTGATTCATGGGGAGTACAGTACTATATATAAGCGAGTTACCAGAGATGGGATGAGAACTCCGTGACGTCCACCAAAGGTTTTTCACAAATTAAGACTTCTAACATTTAATTTTTGGGATAACTAATCCTAAAGTGTTTAATATTTTGTTATTTTTTGTTAAAATAAAATGTCATCGGATCGGATACCGGTTGAATTTAATAGCCAAAAATAATAACAAAATAAAGATAGGAAAAATAAATGGAATGCGACACAAAGATTTACGTGGTTGGTCAATATGACCTACGTCCCACTAATCGGAGGGTAATTAATTTTACTAATATATGGAGAATATATAAGTACAAAGCGCTAGAAACAAAAGCGCTTTCAACAACTCATAAATATACTGAGAGAGATAGGAGGATTTAAGAAAAGAAAGTGTTGTTCTCCTCTATAAGCCTGCCACCTTATTTATAGCTGGTGTCCTGCGCAATTGTCGTCCAAATCCTTCTACCTACAGTCATAATTGTTAAAGAAATCACCAACTTTGTTTGACATCTTTGCATGTCGTCAGCTAAGTTCATTGCATGCCACCAACCAAGTTTATATTGTTGAATTTCATGCCACCAATCAAAGCCTTCTTCTTTGACAAGGCAACCAAGTGGAGGGGCCAAGCCATCACATGCAATATTTTTTTATTCACCGTTTAATCTTTTACAATTTTTTATTGAATGACCAATTTTTTAAAACTTTAGGGTCCATTTGTTTCTCTTTTGTTTCTTGTTGTGGTTTTTATAAAAAAAACCTATTGAAATACTTATTGTCACAACTAGTTGTTTCTAAAATTTAGAAAAGAAAACACAAAAGTTTCACAAAATAGAAATATGATATTTTCCCACAGTTCTTTAATATAAAAATATTTTGTAAAATTCGATTTGCCTATAATATCTTTAACAAAACATCATTTCATAATTTCAACTCCGATATGATATTCATGATCATGAGTTTTATAAAAAATTCACTACGATTTTTCCAAATAAAAAAAGTGTATGTGGCTTCTAGACTTGATAAATTATTCATAAATATTAGTTAAAGTTTTACACAAATTTGACATTTAATATGAATTTGAAATGTCTTTCTCATTATTATTTTAATTAATAAACTATATTTAATATTTCATTTTCTCCTAATCAAACTATTCTTTTATAGGTAAAAATTCATGACTTTATCATTAACCTGAAAATAAGTACAGTTGGGTCTAACAATTATGAGTTTAACAATCAAATTAATAGATTCAGTTTTAAGTTAAAAAATTGTACCATTTCACATTTTGGGAGTTTTCTAAAAAATCCATACATGGTTTGTTAGTGAATTTATATAAATGATCCCTAGCTAAATTACCTTTTAGTGTCTTTATTAGAAAAATATATTGTCAAATTGTTGAACTTCCACTTTTTCTTTAAAGACTTTAAATGCTTCGAAAAATCAAAATTCTCGTTGATGAGCTTAACAAGACAATTATAGGTAAAGTCATTCAATTAAACTGATGAGCTATTTGTAGTTACCCATAACTGAAAGAGTAAAGGGCCTATAAATAGTAGTATGGATAAATTAAAGTAGCTTTGTGTTAATCTTGACAGTCAATTATGAAATCAACACATCCTTTATAATTTTTATAATTTATTGTATAAAAATATGGCTCTTGTACCATTGACAAACTCATTTATTTATATATATTTTCATATCATTTGGATGAGTTTTTGTCACTAAAATTTGTATTGATAGCTTTATTTGATTACTATTTGAATTGTTGTACCTTGCATTTAATTTGTGTTTATAGGGGCAAAAATTGTCGTATTTTGGTTTAACTGTGATAAATTACATTTTAGACAATTGATGCTACATTATTTGTATTTTTTTGTAGGTTATTTAAAGAAATTAAAGAAAAGAACATTAAAGAAAATGAAGGAAAAGCAAAATAAAAAAAAGGAAAACAAAAGCAACGTAAGTGGACCAACTAATATGAGTGTGTGCTGTTCTGAAAAGTTCTGAAAAAAAATAAGAAGAAACGTGGGTTGTGAGCAGCAAAGGCATGGAGGAGACATGGTTGGTATGTGCATGTGGAGTGCAGGTGGCGTTGTTGTGAGGTGGTCTTATGGTTTGTAGCAGAAAATGAAGCAAGTTGGAGACGTTGTTGGCTTGTGTAGGAGTGGTGTGCCAGCTTGAAAAAAATAAAGAGATGGGTTTTAAACGAAATATAGGCAGCAGCTATCTTGGTGGCGTGTATTGTGTTGTCTTGGAGCTGGTGGCAGGTGTCTGGGAACGTGAAGAGAGGGCGTGAGTGTATGCTGGTGGAGGCGTTGCTGGCTGAAGTTTTGTGGTCTTGTGCTTGGCTGTGGCATTGAGAAGAGAGGAACGAAAATCAGCAGCTGGGTTGAGTGCGTGGTGTGTGAATTAGAAGGAGAAGGTGCTGCGTGCGTTAGAAAGGGACAGAAAATGCAACAATGTATTAGTCACATCTAGCTACAGAGAAGGTTTTTGCGTGGTCTATGTAGCTGGCTTGGGAGTGCGTGGACTGGAGGCGTGATCTGAGGAAAAAAATAAAGAGCATGGGCTGGAAAACAAAACAAGGGACAAAAACCAATCACGAAGAAAGCAGCTAGTTGGAAAAAGAAAATAATAAGGAGACACGTTGTTGAAGGACCATGTGTGAGCGTGTCGTTGGTGTGATGTGAGTTAAAAAAGAAAAATAATAGAAGAAAAAACGCAAGGCAGCATGGTGCTAGACGTTATCTTAAAGTGGCTTGTATGGGATGTGGACCAAGAAAAGAGGAATTAGAAGAAAGGAAGGAAAACATAAAGACAAAGTAGCAGCTGGCGGTGAAAGGAGGCTGGATATTTGTGGGCTGCATGATGTGTGGAGCTGGTGGCTTTTAAAGTCAGAAGTGAGTTGGTGCTAGGGAGACTAGTGGGTTCTGCGTAAGGCTACCTTAGGCGTGAGTGAGTTGATGGAGTGGGCTATATATATATATATATATGTATATAAGATGAAACATTAAAGCAGTTGTGCGTCATTGGGGAGGGCTGGTGGAGTTTCGAAGTTGTGAGACAGCTGCTGTGAGTAACTAGGAGAAGTGGGCAAGTAGTGATTTACGTGAGTGTGAGAGTAGAGTGTGCATGTGTGATTTGTGGGCTGCTGTTGAGGGTTGCGTGAGTTAAATTAAAAGAGAGTTTGGGCTGGAGTGTGTATAGTAGTATTAGAGATAAATAAATTAACCAAGGTGGCGTTGAGTAGAGGGTTGAAGGAGTTGTACGTTGTGTGAGCTGTGTGTGGATGAGTGACTACTGGAAGTTTGTAGAAGGGGAGATCACGCAAGGCAGCTGGGAAGTGTGGCGTTGGTGATGAGAGTAACGTTGTTGTGTTGTATGGTGAGTGAGCTTGTGCTGCCTTGAGTGGAGGAGGAGATCTAGTGAAGCATATGTACTGCGTTGGAGCTGGAAAAGTAGAGGCAAAACGTTTGTGAGTTGCGCAGTGTAGAGTGGAGAGACAACAGCTGTCTTGGAGAACTAGGAGTTGTTGCGTGGGTTGCTTCCAGCAGTTGGCGTTGGGCTGTTGAGTGCTGTGTAGTGTGTGAAAGAATAAAACCCAGCTGGCGTGAAGAGTAGAGTGTTGCGTGGTCTGGAGAAAGAAAAAAAATAGGAGTCACATCAAGCAAGAGCAAAAGGGCTATTGGGCGTAAGTGGCTGGAGAAAATACAAAATAGATGAAGAGAGGGCAGCGTGAACTAGGGGACCATACAAGTGCAGTGGATGTTTTGTGAGGGGCTGGAAAAAGAAGAAAAATGTCACAATTTCCTACCTTCTTAGCTGATCACCAAATTTCAACGTCGGCAACAGCTTTAATGAATTTTTGTGGCTAATTCATCTTAATCCTTCGGTTCAACGGAAAAGGCGGGAGCTTGGAGTTTTTATAGGGGAGTTTAAACTGCAATTATTTTCTGTCCATTTAATTAATTAGTAATTCATAGGTTTTACTATTTAATTATTTGGAGTTGTGTTTTATGACTGGATTATTGTTTAGCGATTGATATTGTGTTGATTTAGGATTTAATTTCATTACTCTATTTTGGGTCAAAACTTTATATTGAGATTTTAGCGAAATTGGTGATTATTCATGGTGGCTTGAATTGTCGGATCATTATATCTGTTGCTGGCATTAATTTTGTTTCTTAAAAATTGCGTAACAGTCGAGCATTGGTGTTAGTATCCTTAGTTCTATTTTACTAGTCTGGTGGTAGGTAGTAAATTGGGATTTTTGAAAATATTTTTGTAACAATTCGAGGTGGCTCGGTTGTTAGATTAAAAGCTCGATTTTAATTTTTGGTTTAATTGTTTTAATTCCCATATCTTTTTGAGTGATGATTGCCTGCGTTATTGAACTAGAGGATTGCGTTTATGATTGTTAATTACTTGTGTCTGTTTTCTTATTTAATTCACTCGTTGTCATTTCAAATTACTCATTTAAATTTTAAAATACCAAAAACAAGTCCTTTGCATTTATTTTCATTCGTTGCAAATTTTAGCGGTAATTGTTAAAATCAACCTCATTTTATAATTTAGTTTCCAATGCATTTAGTTACTTAGGAAATTAATTTCACTTTTGGTTCCTCAAGAGAACGACCCGAGGTTGCGCTATACGCAATCCTTGGTTAAAATTTTGAAGTAGCCCCAAGGCAATAATCGGACGAAAAAGGTCTATTTCAAGTGGCGCCGTTGCCGGGGAACCAAGAAATTGGTTCCTAAGTGTCAAGTAACTTCTGACTGTTTTTATTTTTATTTTTTTCTTAGCTAGATAAAAGTTTTTGGTTGTTTTTTTGTGCTTATTGGTACAATTTTTGACATTCTTTGATTTCTTGTGCATATTACAGATTTTTACACTCTTTCATACACTACAAAGTACATCATCATCCATACTGACATTCACTTGTACTCATTAGATTTTTTTTCTTTCTTTCTTCATTTATTTATTTTTATTTTTTATTTTTAGTTTTAGTTTTATATTTATTTATTTTTTTTCATTTTTTTCCAATATTTTTGTGTGAGTCAGTTTCTTGCCTGTTCCTATTGTTATTGTTTTATGCCTAGGAGTGGTAGGGCTTTACCTTTAAATCCTTTAAATCTTGAACTTGAGAGGTTAGTGAAAAAGATTAGAAGAGAGAAGAGAATAGAGGGGGCAAGTCACTTTTTTATTGAAGAAGAGCATATTTCAAAACAGTCAAGTTATTCATCGAGCGAACAAGAACCTATCGAGAGAGCTACTTCTAGTGAACACTTGTCTGCTAGTGATTTTGAATCGGAGCAAGAAACCATGGAGGGTGAAAATGGTAATAATAGACCTGTTGGGCTTAATGGGAACAACGAACATGGTGAGAACAACATAAGTCATAATGGTGAGGACAATAGAAGCATGAGGGAGATTAATAATTCCAATGTTGATTATGATCCTTATGGCTTTTATACTGATTATGTGAATTTTGAAATTAAAGGTGCATTAATTTCTTCCTTACCGAGATTTCATAATTTTGCAGGTGATGATCCACATAGGCATTTGAAGACTATGCACATGGTGTGTTCTTCCATGAAACCACCCAGGGCAAATCTTGAAGATGTATTGAGGAAAGCATTCCACTTCACTTTAGAAGGAAAAGCCAAGGAGTGGCTTTACACATTACCTCAACATTTCACCACATTGACCTGGAAGCAACTGAAAGGAGCATTCTTAGATGAATATTTTCCTGCTTCTAAGACATCGAGACTCAAGAAGGAGATAACTAATGTGGTGCAACGAGACAATGAATCCATGCATGAATATTGGACAAGGTTCATAACACTTCTAGCTCATTGTCGCCACCACAACATTTCGAAGAATGATCTAGTCAACTCTTTCTATGAAGGGCTTCTTTCATATCATAAGCCCTCAATTCATGCCGCTGCAAATGGTTCGCTTCAGAGAATTAAGTCCCATCTCGCATGGGACCTACTTCAGAAGATGGCTACCAAAATGACTCTCAATCTGGAGACTCAAGAAGGGTGTCCAATACCTCTTCAGTTTCTTCCCAAGATATTCTTGCTGAAATTGCTACCTTGGGAAATCGAGTGGAGAAAAGACTCAATATTTTGGAGAATAATGTGAAGACTAAGCAAGTCAATTCATGAGTCATTCTCAAGCTATAGTAGCCGGTTGTGAGTATTGGGTCCATGATACATGCTTCCAATAATTGTGCGGATATGAAGAGGTTCATGCCCTCTACCAAAATAGAAATGGCCAATATCAGAAGAGGGATCCTTACTCCAACACTTATAATCAGGTTGGAGAGATCATCCTAATTTTCGATGGGGTGGAGATCAAGGAAATATTCAAGGAAATTCTTCCAACCAAATAGTGCCTAATCAAGGGACGTCATCTACGGTTTCTAAGGGTGACGAATTTGCTATGATCATGAAGGGCATTGTTGGGATAAATGCAAGACTAGATCAAGAAAAGACACAAACTGATGCCAAGTTGAATGCCATGGGAAATAAGATGGACTCTTGCTTACAAAATGTGTTCTCCAAGTTGGAGCAAATGGAGACCAAGCATGAGAACTTAAACACTTTTGTTACTCAAATCTCCAACAATTTGACTTAGTAACAAGGAAAGAGTAGTTGTTCGATGCCTCCAACACATGATCAATCCAAAATCTTTGAATGCAATCACACTGAGAAGTGGGAAGAAAATTGGAGCCAAAAAAGTGAGTTTCAAGGAGAATGAAGAGGATGAAGAGACGGTTGACAAGGAAATGGAAGTTGAATCTCCTCCGGCTAACACTACTCAAGAACACTCCCAATCTATTCAATCTGAAAGCATTCAAGAAAAGAAGCTCATGAAGAAATCTTTAAAACAACCAAGGGTACAAAATGAGGAAGAGGCAACAACTATCCCAAGAGACCGATGGAGGAAGGATCACCTTCCAACTCCAAAGGTGATGAGGTAAAAATTCGTGACTTGCCTTTTCCAAATTCTTACCTGGTTAGTAAAAAGATTGTGGACAAGAAAGAAAATGAGGAATTGTTTGAAATGTTTAGCAAACTTGAGGTAAATGTGCCATTACTTGATTTGATTAAAAAGATGCCTAAGTGTGCTAAATTCTTGAAAGACCTCTGCACAAACAAGAGAAAGTATAGGCATAGCGAGAGAATCCAACTGGGGTTGAGTGTTAGTGCCTTATTTAAGCCACAATTTCCCATTAAATGTAAAGATTCGTGGTTCTTACACTATTCCTCGTACTATAGGAAGAACAACTATTTCTCATGCCTTGTTTAACTTAGGTGCAGCAATCAATGTCATGCCAACCTTTGTTTATAAGACCTTGGGTATTGAAGCTTTGAAAGACACTAGTGTAGTGCTTGGTCTAGCTGATAGGACTGTGAGATACCCTAAAGACATTTTAGAGGATATCCTTGTGCAAGTCAAAGGCTTGTTTTTTCTGTCGACTTTTATGTTCTTGATATGACTAATGAGCTTCCTTCTGAGAGTACTTTGATTCTAGGTAGGCCTTTCCTTTTGACTGCTGAGACCATAATCAACATGAAAAAGGGCCTTATCACTATGGGAATTGGGGATCAAGAAGTGCAATTTAATCTTTCAGAAGCTATGAGTCATGGTTATGAGGATTGTTCTTACTTGGGTGTTAGTTTGATTGAATGCCATGATGTGGAAAATTTGCATGAGACTGAGGTGCATGAGCCTGACTGTTGTAATATGGGTGTGAATCATCATGAAACACTTGCTTGTTTATCCTCCACCCATTCTTCTGATTTTTGTGCATGTGAAGGTGATATATCATGTATCTATTGTTTAGAGATAGATAATTGGCTTTCTACTTCGCAAAATTCTGATGCGTCTTTTTGTTTTGATATTACTGTTGATTCTGCACTTGATAGCCTTGAGGAAGGTGTGTTTCTTGATTTTGCAGGAACTGATGAAAAAGAAGCTTTTATGCAAGCTACAAATGTAGCTTCTTCTTCAAATGGTGCTGGAATATTAGAAGAGGATAGCAATGACCCTGCTACTATTCTAAACCCTTCTATTACTACTCTTACTTCTGATTTACTTTCCTCTTCTCGATCGATCAACCTAGTTCGATGTTTCAGTCATCCGATTGTGGGCCCGAGTCAGAATTGGAGGACATACACGCTGCACAGAGCTTAAATCCTCATCCCGAAGTCACATGGACGCACCACTTTCACTTAATGCATTCGATATACCAAAACTGGTTCCTTCTATTGTGCAACCCCCTGATTTAGAACTGAAACCCCTTCCCTCTAACTTGAAATATGTCTTTCTTGCAGATGATTGCAAATTGCCTGTTATCATTTCCAATTATCTGAGTAGTTCTGAAGAAGAGAGACTAGTTTCTGCGTTGAAAAGATATAGGAGGGCTATAGGTTGGTCTTTAGGGGACTTACCTGGAATTGATCCCTTGGTTTGCACACACAAAATCCTTTTGACTGACGGGTCCAAACCAGTTCGGCAGCCACCCCGGCGGTCGAATCCTCTTATTCATGATGTGATTAAAAAGGAAGTGTCTAAGTTGTTGAGTGCGGGGATCATATATGTCATATCAGACAGTGAGTGGGTGAGCCCGGTACAAGTAGTACCGAAAAAGAGCGGTATCACAGTGGTGAGAAATGAGAGTGATGAACTCATTCCATCAAGAGTTCAAAATGCTTGGAGAATGTGCATTGACTATCGGAAGTTGAATGAAGCAACTAGGAAGGATCATTTTCCATTACCTTTTATTGATCAAATGTTGGAAAGAGTATCTGGGAAATCTCACTATTGTTTCTTGGATGGTTTTTCAGGTTACTTCCAAGTACCGATTGCACCAGCGGACCAAGACAAGACTACGTTTACATTCCCTTTTGGTACCTACGCTTATCGAAGGATGCCATTTGGATTGTGTAACGCTCCAGGCACCTTTCAAAGGTGTATGATGGCAATTTTCTGTAATTTATTGGAGCAAAATATGGAGGTTTTTATGGATGACTTCACTGTTTATGGTGATAATTTTGATGATTGCTTGTTTAGTCTTGAACGTGTTCTTGATAGATGCATTCAGAAAAATCTGGTTTTGAATTATGAAAAATGTCATTTTATGGTGGATAGTGGCATAGTTTTAGGTCATCACATCTCTAAAAAGAGGATTGAGGTTGATAGAGCCAAGATTGAAATCATTTCTTCACTTCCTTATCCTACTTGTCTAAAAGAATTGAGATCTTTCTTGGGGCATGCGGGGTATTATCGGCGCTTTGTAAAGGATTTTAGTAAAATTGCTTTACCCCTTTCTACATTGTTGAAAAAAGATATTGATTTTCACTTTGATGATAAATGTAGACATGCTTTTAATACTTTGAAGTCTTTGCTTGTTTCACCTCCTATTCTGATTGCACCTAACTGGGATTTGGCTTTTGAGCTATCTTGTGATGCTTCTAACTTTGCAGTTGGTGCTATGCTTGGACAGAGGGCGGAAAAGCGATCTAGAGTGATAACTTATGCCTCCAACACACTTGACTCCGCTCAAGTGAACTATACCACTACCGAGAAAGAACTTTTTGCTATAATCTTTACTTTGGATAAGTTTAGACAATATCTGATAAACTCTCGAGTGGTTGTTTTCACAGATCATACAGCAGTGCGGTACTTGTTCAAGAAGCCTCAATCTAAACCAAGACTATTGAGATGGGCATTGATGTTACAGGAGTTTGATATTGAAATCAGAGACCGAGCTGGAGCAGAAAATCATGTTGCTGACCACCTTAGTCGGTTACCTGAAGGCACCAAGGGAGTTGACTCTTCCGATCTTCTCATTGATTCTTTTCCGATTCTCAACTTTTGCCTCAAGCGCGACAGAGCCTTGGTACTCGGACATTGTTAATTACATTGTTGCTGATTTTGTGCCTCCTGTTATGTCTAAATTTCAGGTTGATAAGTTGAAGAGAGAGGCAAGATACTATACCTGGGATGCTCCAATTCTTTGGAAGCAATGCAGCGATCAGATAATTCGACGATGTGTTCCTAACAATGAGATCCACTCTATCCTTACCTTTACACATTCTTTATCTTGCGAGGGGCATTTTAGTGCTAATAGGACTGCTAGGAAGGTTTTAGAGTGTGGATTTCTTGGCCTACTTTGTTTAAAGATGCTTATACTTTTTGCAAGTCTTGTGATAAGTGTCAGAGGTTTGGGAGTCTGGGTAAAAAGCATGAAATGCCTTTAAGACCTATACATTTTTGTGAAATTTTTGATGTCTGGGGCATGGATTTTATGGGTCCCTTTCCTTCATCATTTGGGTTTTCATATATATTTCTTGCGGTAGATTATGTATCTAGGTGGGTAGAGGCAGTGCCAACTAGGAAAGATGATGCTTCTACTGTTGCCAAATTTTTACGTGCTCATATGTTTTGCAGGTACGACATTCCAAGAGCAATCGTCAATGACCAAGGAACACATTTCTACAATAGGACTATTAAGTCTTTACTTGCTAAATATGGAGTTAATCACAAGCTAGCTACTCCTTACCACCCTCAGAAAAATGGATTGACTGAAGTCTCCAATCGGGAAGTAAAGCGTATACTAGAAAAAATTGGGAAGCCATCCCGAAAAGATTGGAGTGAAAGGCTCGAGGAGGCACTGTGGGCTTACAGGACTGCCTACAAGACCCCTATAGGCATGTCCCCTTTCCGGTTGCTTTACGGCAAGTCTTGCCATCTACCTATGGAGATCGAGCACAAATCTTATTGGGCGATCAAGGCATGTAATGCAGACCTTGAATCTGCACTTGAAAATCGGACAATGCAACTCCAATAACTTGAAGAGATGAGACTTGAGTCTTATGATAATACCAGAATCTACAAGGATAAGCTGAAAATAATTCATGACAAACAGATTCTGATGAAAGAATTTCATGAAGGTGACAAGGTTCTAAAGTTCAAGGCTCGACTAAAATTGATGCCTGGAAAGTTCGTCATCAAGTGGGAGGGCCCTTTCAAAGTTACAAAGGTACATTCATTTGGAACGGTAGAGCTAGTGGATGAAGCTACTGGTCATATTTCACAAGTCAACGGCTATCTGCTTAAGCACTACCATGACGATCATAGACCCCCTTAATCATACGGTTGTTTCCTTCCACCTTTATCCTTTTATTCTCTGTTATATTTCTGGTGATATTTGTCTACTGAGATAATGCGGAAAAAGTGTGGGGGAAGGAAACCTTTTTAGTAGGAAGTAGTGTTAGTTGTTTCTTTCCTTTAGTTATTGTTTGTTGCTTTTGACATTTCGCCTATAGTTATTTTTCTTACATTGAGGCCAATGTGTTGTTTTCAGTGTGGGGGAGGGATTGATTTGGTTGAATTGTTTGTCACTGCTTGGATTGCCATTTTATTGCCTTATCATTTTGCACTCTTTGTTTGATTTTTTTCTTCTTCTTTCTCTTGTGAACGGTTTGCTGCGTTTAATCCCATCGCACTTGACTTTTGCGCCCTTGAGTTTGTTTTCAAATCCTTGTTGCTTATGCATGTGAAGATTGACATGTCAAGGTTTGAATGCATTTGATTTGAGTAATTTTTATTCTTAGTTGATTAGCATAGTGGAGTGCCTTTGGTGCAGTGTTACTAACCTTATGGTATAACTTGATTTAAGGAAAGAAATATCTTAGATAAAACCTTGTTGGAAGGAATTTTGAGCCTTACTTTTCTTTCTCATCTTGTGTGATTTCTACCTAGCTTGATTAGCCTCTAGAACTTGTATAGATTCTTTTTCAAAGATGCATTAATACCTAGATTTGTGGGTATGATGGGGGCATTCTTTTCTAAACCCTTTTTCCCAAACACAAGCCATTTTAATTGACCGTTGCTTACCCCCTTTGAGCCTTCACTTTTATTCATTCATTGTTTTTGGCACAAGTGTTTTGCATGAGTTACGTTATGTTCTTCATGATTAAATGTGCATAATTTCATTGTGATTTTTATCTTCTTGAGTTCGGTATGCCAAATTTGCAAAAACAAAACAAAACAAAACAAAAACAAAAAACAAAAAAAATAAAGAGAAAAGCCAAAAAGAAAAAAAAACAAGAAAATAATTTGGCAAACAAGAATCAAGTTTGAAATAAGGCATCCTTTGGTGGATTGAAGATTAAAGATTGGGTCTTGAAAGATGATAATTGCACATTGGTGTTCAATTGATGGTTGCGCTTTAACTCATTTTGAGTTATTCTTAATACTCATGCAATACATTTGTCATTTTTTTCCTTCTCTTTTCCATTTCATCCGTTCATTAGTCTTTCATCAACATTACAACCCTACAAAGTCCCCTTGATCATGAATCAGTGGTATGTTAGTGGTGGAGATAGTAGAATTTTTACAAGCTTATGGTAGGTGCTAATCTAGGTAGATTGGGTGAAATTTGCCTGTTTGAGAGATGAGAGAAACACTTATACCCTATGAGCGCTCTACTATGTTTCTTTTTCTTTTATCTTGCTATGTCTCTTGTGTTAGTTTCTTTGCACTGAAGCATTCCATGACTGTTGGTTGATTAAGGATAGAGGTTGTTTGAGTTGATTGCATATTCTTGCCTTGTCGGTTTTATGTTTGCTTGTATTGAGATTAACTGTTGGATTTCTTACTGATAATTTGCCCAGGAGTGCAAAAAGCTAAGTGTGGGGGAGTTGACAAACTCATTTATTTATATATTTTTTCATATCATTTGGATGAGTTTTTGTCACTAAAATTGGTATTGATAGCTTTATTTGATTACTATTTGAATTGTTGTACCTTGCATTTAATTTGTGTTTATAGGGGCAAAAATTGTCGTATTTTGGTTTAACTGTGATAAATTAAATTTTAGACAATTGATGCTACATTATTTGTATTTTTTTTGTAGGTTATTTAAAGAAATTAAAGAAAAGAACATTAAAGAAAATGAAGGAAAAGCAAAATAAAAAAGGAAAACAAAAGCAACGTAAGTGGACCAACTAATATGAGTGTGTGCTGCTCTGAAAAGTTCTGAAAAAAATAAGAAGAAACGTGGGTTGTGAGCAGCAAAGGCATAGAGGGAGACATGGTTAGTATGTGCATGTGGAGTGCAGGTGGCGTTGTTGTGAGGTGGTCTTATGGTTTGTAGCAGAAAAAGAAGCAAGCTGAAGACGTTGTTGGCTTGTGTAGGAGTGGTGTGCCAGCTTGAAAAAAATAAAGAGATGGGCTTTAAAAATAATATAGGCAGCAGCTATCTTGGTGGAGTGTATTGTGTTGTCATGGAGCTGGTAGCAGGTGTTTGGGAACGTGAAGAGAGGGCGTGAGTGTATGCTAGTGGAGGCGTTGTTGGCTGAAGTTTTGTGGTCTTGAGCTTGGCTGTGGCATTAAGAAGAGAGGAACGAAAATCAGCAGCTGGGTTGAGTGCATGGTGTGTAAATTAGAAGGCGAAGGTGCTGCGTGCGTTAGAAAGGGACAGAAAATGCAACAATGTATTAGTCACATCTAGCTACAGAGAAGGTTTTTGCGTGGTCTATGTAGCTGGCTTGGGAGTGCGTGGATTGGAGGCATGATCTGAGGAAAAAAATAAAGAGCATGGGCTGGAAAACAAAACAAGGGAGAAAAACCAATCACGAAGAAAGCAGCTGGTTGGAAAAAGAAAATAATAAGGAGACACGTTGTTGAAGGACCATGTGTGAGTGTGTCGTTGGTGTGATATGAGTTAAAAAAGAAAAATAATAGAAGAAAAAAACGCAAGGCAGTATGGTGCTAGATGTTATCTTGAAGTGGCTTGTATGGGATGTGGACCAAGAAAGGAGGAATTAGAAGAAAGGAAGGAAGGCATAAAGACACACTAGCAGCTGGCGGTGAAAGGAGGCTGGACGTTTGTGGGCTACATGATGTGTGGAGCTGGTGGCTTTTTAAGTCAGAAGTGAGTTGGTGCTGGGGAGACTAGTGGGTTCTGCGTAAGGCTACCTTAGGCGTGAGTGAGTTGGTGGAGTGCGCTAAAATATATATATATATATATATATATATATACATTGAAGCAGTTGTGCATCATTAGGGAGGGCTGGTGGAGTTCCGAAGTTGTGAGACAGCTGCTGTGAGTAACAAGGAGAAGTGGGCAAGTAGTGATTTACGTGAGTGTGAGAGTAGAGTGTGCATGTGTGATTTGTGGGTTGCTGTTGAGGGCTGCGTGAGTTAAATTAAAAGAGAGTTTGGGCTGGAGTGTGTGTAGTAGTATTAGAGATAAATAAATTAACCAAGGTGGCGTTGAGTAGAGGGTTGAAGGAGTTGTACGTTGTGTGAGCTGTGTGTGGATGAGTGACTGGTGGAAGTTTGTAGAAGGGGAGATCACGCAAGGCAGCTGGGAAGTGTGGCGTTGGTGATGAGAGTAACGTTGTTGTGTTGTATGGTGAGTGAGCTTGTGCTGCCTTGAGTGGAGGAGGAGATCTAGTGAAGCATATGTACTGCGTTGGAGCTGGAAAAGTAGAGGCAGAAACGTTTGAGTTGTGCAGTGTAGAGTGGAGAGACAACAGCTGTCTTGGAGAACTAGGAGCTGTTGCGTGGGTTGCTTCCAGCAGTTGGCGTTGGGTTGTTGAGTGCTATGTAGTGTGTGAAAGAATAAAACCCAGCTGGCTTGAAGAGTAGAGTGTTGCGTGGTCTGGAGAAAGAAAAAAAATAGGAGTCACATCAAGCAAGAGCAAAGGGCTGTTGGGCGTAAGTGGCTGGAGAAAATACAAAATAGATGAAGAGATGGCAGCGTGAACTAGGGGACCATACAAGTGCAGTGGATGTTTTGTGAGGGGCTAGAAAAAGAAGAAAAATGTCACAATTTCCTACCTTCTTAGCTGATCACCAAATTTCAACGTCGGCAACAGCTTTAATGAATTTTTGTGGCTAATTCATCTTAATCCTTCGGTTCAACGGCAAAGGCGGGAGCTTGGAGTTTTTATAGGGGAGTTTAAACTGCAATTATTTTCTGTCCATTTAATTAATTAGGAATTCATAGATTTTACTATTTAATTATTTGGAGTTGTGTTCTATGACTGGATTATTGTTTGGCGATTGATATTGTGTTGATTTCGGATTTAATTTCATTACTCTGTTTTGGGTCAAAACTTTATATTGAGATTTTAGCGAAATTGGTGATTATTCATGGTGGCTTGAATTGTCGGATCATTATATCTATTGCTGGCATTAATTCTGTTTCTTAAAATTTGCGTAACAGTCGAGCATTGGTGTTAGTATCCTTAGTTCTATTTTACTAGTCTGGTGGCAGGTAGTAAATTGGGATTTTTGGAAAATATTTTTGTAACAATTCGAGGTGGCTCGGTTGTTAGATTAAAAGCTCGATTTTAATTTTTGGTTTAATTGTTTTAATTCCCCTATCTTTTTGAGTGATGATTGTCTGCGTTATTGAATTAGAGGATTGCATTTATCATTGTTAATTACTTGTGTCTGTTTTCTTATTTAATTCACTCGTTGTCATTTCAAATTACTCATTTAAATTTTAAAATACCAAAAACAAGTCCTTTGCATTTATTTTCATTCGTTGCAAATTTTAGCGGTAATTGTTAAAATCAACCTCATTTTATAATTTAGTTTCCAATACATTTAGTTACTTAGGAAATTAATTTCACTTTTGGTTCCTCAAGAGAACGACCCGAAGTTGCGCTATACGCAATCCTTGGTTAAAATTTTGAAGTAGCTCCAAGGCGATAATCGGACGAAAAAGGTCTATTTCAACCATATAATAGAATATTTTTCATTGAATCTCAACCTCTTTATGGTAGCATCAATATTAAAAGAGAGAAGAATAAAAAATGATATATCTACCAAATCAAGCTTGTAAAAGTTACCACATGAAGTTTCTTTTCTAATCAAAATAGAACCATGGTACAAAGTTACCTTTCTAGTCTAGTTATAAGCTTCTTACAATCTTCCTTTTGTGCCTAAACCTATGATAGTAATTGTAATCTTGAGAGCATTAAAAGCTAAGGTCACTCCTTATTCATTCCCATTATTGAATTTATTTTGTTTCTTGAAAGGCTTATTGTTATTCATATTCTTTGGTAAAGGCTTCCTTTTTTGACTATTATTGTTTTGATTTATAACCATTACCACACTTCTTTCCTTTACTTTCTTCATTAACTTCCATATCGATTGCCTTACTCTTATTATAGCAAACCACAATCTCGTTAATATGATCTCCAATCGCATTAGCACCATCATAAAATAGTGGAATGAGGTTTCTCAAGATATTATTATCATTGTTTTATGGGTTCGGTATATTCCTTATCATTCTCAATCTTTTTAATACTACAAGGAGTAGAGTCCTCCATATGATACCTCATGATTATCAAATAACACTAATTTGAGTACTTTTAGTTATCATAAAACTTCTAATTATTAACAAAAGTCCCAAAAATGGGTTTAGTCAAGAGTCCTCTCTTAAGGTTAAATCTAATTTTCTGATCGTTAGATTCATCATGAGAGATTCAACATATTGTTTATTAAGTTTTAAAATAGGAAAGTTGGAGATTATTTAAAGTTGAATGAAAACTATAATAGGAACAATAATATACATAGAAATGATAAAATAGCTCGAGCTTGATCTAACCCGATTTATCTCGATTCGAAGTCAATGAGCTTAGTCTAAATTGACCGAGTTTCAAGTTAAATTCAAAATTTTACTTGTATAATTTTTTGAACTTCATAGCAAGAACAAGCTTAGGCAAAACAACCCATCTTAACCTAAAGCCTAAAGGCTAACTATATTAAAGATAACATTACCTTATTTTAAAACCAAAGTACATTTTTTAATAATAAAGCATATTTAAGATAAGGGGTCCAAAGACCAACTAAGTAAAGTTAAGCCCAAAAGCTCAATCCTTTAGTGAATTTTAATTTAAGTAATGGCTCAAATGCTTTATTTATGAAATTAAATTCCTCCTCCTTGTCTTTTCACTTTTATTATGGAGGTTGGAAAATGGGATCTAAGATGCTCATTCATATTCTAGTGAAAAGATAAGAAGGTGAAAATTGATTTTCTAAATAAAGCATTTAAGTCTTTGCCTAAATCACAAAAACTCCAAAAAGTTGGCTTCTAGGCTTGATTTACTCTAATTAGGCTACATAATATTTAATATATTTTTTAAATAGTTAGACTTTTGGGCGTAACGAGTTTGGTTAAAGGATGGGCATTTGATTGTAACTCAATATATTTTTTAAATGGTTAAAAGATGGGCATTTGATTGTAACTCAATCAGTTAAGCTTAACTCAGCCTAAATGAGTCTAATTAAAGCCTAATTAGGCCTCGGTAGCCCGATTGGGCTTCGAGTTGGGCTCAAGATTTTAAGAAAATTTCACTATTGTTAGATCTTAGCCCACCTATTACCGTTCCTAAATATGCATGTACAACAAGATGTTAATTTTAAGTTTATTAAATGATCCACAAAAGTGATCATTGAATGCTAGAGTTCGTTGGACATAAAAATAAACTCATTCACAGATAAGGAAATATATTAAATATCACAACTAATTCATCAATTATCTTTAAAATTATAGTAAAACTATTTCAGTTGATAATATTCAATAAAATTTCTTCACTAATGAAGTATGCTACTAAACAATAAACTCAACTATGGGATAATTTCATTAATATGCAAATCTTAGCAAAACAATTTATCAATATTAGAAGAAAATAATAATAATAGATATTTGAATGTCTAGAGTTATGAAAGGTAAATTGATAAGCACATAATATTTAATTATATCCAAAATTTAATGATAAATTAATATAATCAAAATGTTGTATTAAATAAATGATAACTAGGCAAAATAACATGTGAAGTTATCCAAAAAGTTATCATGTAAATAGATTAAATTTTTAATTTGAGTTAAAATTGTAAATAAATTGTGCCAAAATGCCTCTCTCAAAGTAATAATAATTTTTATGAAAAATGCCCCTAGAAAATGGTACGTTGTTATGCCTATATTAAATCCAAAAAACATATTTATGATCCAACTTCAACCTTAACCTCTAACTTAGAAAAAACTCGTCGTCCAAAAAACCTTTGTCGATGACTTAGATAGATTATTTTCCTTTTAAAATTTCTAAGGATTATGTGGCATTAATTTTAACAAAAAAAATTGAAAATAAGTTCAAAAAATAGAGAAAAAAAAGGCCATTGTGAAGCTTCAAGACTCATATTTCTTTAGTCCTTTTTGTTTGAAATTAAAATTTTGCCAGAGAAACACATATAATCATATGTTTGAACAATACATGAAGTGTACATGATTTTACTATTATTAACAAAAAGTTATTAAAAAATAGGTATAATACTCAAAGACTAGCACAAAAATGGGAAAATAACAAGACAGTTCCTAAATTATGAAAGAGGCTTTGGTATTATATGTTGAAATTATATTAACAACAGTGTCAACATATGATTTTAACACACAATCATTACAACCAATGCCACAATTAACCAAATAAATATATATAGCTTTAAAGCATGTGTATATAGTGGGATTAAAATTAAGATACCTCCTTAAGATGATGGAAGTTGATTAGAAAATACAAAAATTCAGTAGATTGATGCAAATAAGATAAAGCACAATGGAAGAAAGCAATGCTCACAATCTTTTTTTTTTCCACAACATACCACTATTACGGAACAAAACATTTAGGGAAAAATGTTATTTTCTAGTTGGCCACAAGTCTAATGGGTAGGTTTAAGTAAGACTGGAGCATGGACCTTAGAGTCTATAACATAGTTAGCAATTTAATGTCCATCTTAAAAATCTCATTGGGCATTGTGGTTTATATCAAATTGGTTAGTTATTTTGTTGGAAATAATAATGAAACAAAAGTGAATGATTTTTTGTTCTCAGTATTTATTGATTATACTAATGTAGCCTAATTAAAAATTAGAAATTGGATTATGGCAAAATTTTGAATACATAATTGTGATGATAAGTAAGGTTTTTTTAAGGAGGAAAGTATATAATTAAATGAATGAAATCTTTGAAATTGTTAGCTAGAACTAACTAATTTAAATGAAAAATGTTTTTTTAAATTCTAAACTAAGGTTTTAAATTATAACTTATGAAATATTATTGTCTAATTTGAATATGAATAGCTTAATATTACTAAAGACTATGTTAATATTACCATGAACACATCTATAATGATTATATAAGTTTAATTAACTTTGCATGTGAAAATACAAAATTGAATCATATCTCACATGCTCTATTTAAACTAAATATGCACTGAATTTTTAATGTGAAAGTGAATATCAAAAAAATAAATTTGGTAGTATGCTCAACTTCTATTTTATTTCATTGTGTTATCTTCCATACTCCTATTCTATTCTATGAGATTAATTTTATATAAAACAATATTTCATAATAAAATAGTGAAGAAAATACATAATAATAGCAGAAATAATGCTTGATACACTGCTCTCAAACTGAAGTCCCACCCCATAGTCTACAATATCATTAACAAATAATTGAAAGTAGCTGGCGACTTAAGCACTAGAAATTTACTTAAGGGTGATCCTCGAGAATTGGAAGGCCTGGTTTTGTTGGGAGTGTGGGCTTGGACAATTCAGGCAACTTGGGGACTTCTGGATTTGGGATTTCTGGCAACTCTGGTTTTGGCAAAGTTGGGACTTCAGGTTTTGGAATTTTTGGCAATTCAGGCAACTTGGGGACTTCTAGCTTTGGAATTTCTGGCAACTCATGTTTTGGCAGGGTTGGGACTTCAGGTTTTGGAATTTTTGGTAATGTTGGAACTTCAAATTTGGGAAGTTCTGGCAGTTCAGGTTTAGGTAAAGTTGGGAGTTCGGGTTTTGGTAGTTCAGGTAACTCAGGTTTAGGAATTTCTGGTATCTCAGGCTTTGGAAGCTCAGGTAACTCAGGTTTCGGAATTTCTGGTATCTCGGGCTTTGAAAGCTCAAGTATCTGTGGCAATGTTGTTTCGAGAAGATTGTGGGTGTTCATCCGAATGGCATATGAGCTCAACAATGACAAGTTGAGGAGCAGTAGTAGTAAGATTGTGGATGGGAAGCGAAGATTGGCCATAGCTTGGAGCAGAAGAGGGGGGAGAGAACTGCAACTTGTGAAATATTGATAATAGTGTTTCTTGTGATTGTTGATTTGGGAGGTGGAAAATGGTAGAGACCAAATGTAGGTTGGTAAGAAATTTTGTTCGCTGATAGCTAACTCCTCACACCAATTGTATCATCAGCTTATGGCGGTTACGTCGATTCTTATATTTTACTCCCTCCGATTCATAATAAGAGTCGTTTTAGAAAAATACACGTTTATTAAGAAAGTTAATAAAATTATAACTCATAAAATTACCTCGGTAATCAGCATCTTAAATGAAATTGTGAGAGAAATTGCTTTGAAATTGTGATCTGTATAATTAAGATGAGAAAGAAATGAAAGATTAATTTTGGAAGAAAAGTTATAAACAATAATACAAAGTCAAGAATGACACTTATTTTGAATAATTAAAATGTATCTAAAACAACTCTTATTATGAATCAGAGGGAGTACGGTCTAGCTACTTTTATTGTCTATAGTTCCACGTGTGATTAGTTGGACTCCTTCAAACTAATTAAGTTGGCGTGACGGTTGCTAATTTTCAACTAGTTTGTGTCAGATGTAGCAAAATAGGCATGTCTGTTATACGTGTGTTGGAACTAGCTCCATTATGACCCAATGCTTGAAGTTCTTGTAGTTTAAGAATAATAACTATACTTCAATTCAATAACAAAACATGGGCCGCTGATTCGTGAGACCTTTTAAATTTTACTATACATGAGAACTCAGTGACGTCCACCAAAGGTTTCTCACAAATTAAGACTTCTAACATTTAATTTTTGGGATAACTAATCTTAAAGTGTTTATTTTTTTGATATTTTTATTCACTGTTTAATCTTTTACAATTTTTATTTAATGACTAATTTTTTTAAATTTTTGGGCCCATTTGTTTCTTGTTGTGGATTTTTTTTAAAACCTATTAAAATACTTATTGTCACACCTAGCTTTTTCTAAAATTTAGGAAAACACAATAGTTTCACAAAATAGAAATATGATATTTTTAATATTTCTCAACAGGTTTTCTTTAGCAAAATAAACAAATGACAACATACTCGTTTCTTAGGAAAATAAATAAATAAATAGAGAAAAAACAATAAAAAGACATAATTTTTACGTGAAAAACCTGAGTGTCGGGAGAAAAACCCATAGGACGAAGAGAGCCCGAAAACATGCTCTATATCAAGGAGGAAAAATTACAATTATTTTTCTCTCTCATACAAATCTCAAGACTAATAAAGAGTACACAAATAGATGTTATAAAGGACCCCTAAGGGGGTGTTTATATAGTAGTATAATCCTAAGATAGAGAACCTACATAGAATAGGAATTTGGAAATAATGTCAAAAGAGGGAAGAAAACCTACACAGAATAAGAATCTACATAGAATATAAATCTTGAAAGCTTGGGTCATTATCCCATCAAATCTCTACCTTAACATAAGCTCGAAAGTAGGAGCGCTCTTTTGCGTTCGATTCTCCTACCTGCGCTCTCTCGGTTGAGCTTGTCACACACGACTTGCTTAATGCGGAGTACTCGATTGACGTGATTTGCAGGTTATTATGTCAATCCGAAGATTTACCCAATACACATTCAAAAGATAGCGACTGCGAGTTTCTCCGTTTCTATTAACAAAAAAAGATTATGATGAAGAGAGAAAAAAAAGATGACAATTAAGAACCAGGTATTACTAGCTGGACTCATAAAAATAATAAAAATTAGTATATTCAAATTTAAAAATCTAAGTTCTGTCAATTTAATCATAATATTTTAACGTTATAATTCTTTTTAAATATTATTTTACATTTAGTTCAAGTTAATTTTTTCCTTTTTACTAATTAAATTATTTTTCATGTTTAATTATTTGACTTATAAAACATAAATTTTATTTTCAAAGAATAAATTATGCAATGATCTTTTGACTGAAAAAGTTACAACAAGTTAAAATCAACATAACAATCAAATTATACATTCTATTATCTTAATTTTTGGGTTAATTAAAAAACCTAAACTTTCTTGAGTTTTTAATTATAACTCAAACTTAAAAATAGCAATAAAATGTTCAAACTTTCAAATTTTTAATTCTAATCCAAATTTTATCAAGTAGTAATAAAATGCTTAAACTTTTAATTTTTTCAATTATAGCCCAACGTTAATGTTTCCGTTAAGTTTGTTAACATGACTTGCCACTTGTTTCAGAAACCTTAACTGTTAATACAAGTCAGCCAAAAATTAATACAACAAGTGAAGATTTAATGAAATGATGTCATTTAATCATATAATTAAAATATCATCGTTGTTTAAAAATGACCTAAATCAGATTATGCAGTTTCGACAATCTTACGTATTGATTTCAATTTTTTCCTTCACTTTTAGTTTGTTCTTTCGATGCTCTCATCCTTCGATTTTCAAATTACGCAACCCCGACACCCTCATACAAAAAATATCAAAAAAATGAAGTAAAAACGAAGAATTTATTGGCGCAATACATTATAATGTGAGAATAATATGGGACGTTAAAAGAACAAATAGAAAACAAATTATTGAAGACAAAAAAAATAACAGATAACGTCGGGCTAGAATTGAAAAAAATTGAAAGTTTGAATATTTTATTGCTACATTTTGAAGTTTGGGTTAGAATTAAAAAATTTTGAAAATTTAGACAATTTATTACTAGCTTTTAAAGTTCAGACTATAATTAAAAAATTCACGAAAATTTAGACTTTTTTTTTATATAGTTAACCCTGAATCTTTTGGCTTATCCTTTAATTGAAGAGGTTAAAAGTTTACTTATATTCACTAGTTAATACATTATTTATGGCATATCCTTGCGTCAATACTATATTCGGCAACATATAGGTCGCTCCTCAATTGAAATTTGTCGGCTGGCCCGTCATCAAGAAATTAATTTTCAAAGTTTAATTAGGCTTTGGTTGGACTGGTGCAGGCTTCAAGAATTTGGCGAAATCGGAATGAAATCTGACCTTGTTTTCTTGATCGTGTAAAAGCGGAGGGTTATGAATGAGTCTACCAAAAAGTCTCAGGGCTCACCTCCTATAATATAATCTCTCTAAGAGCTGCTTAAGCGCTTTCCAAGTATTAGATATAAACGAAGCGCCTATAGGCAAACTGTGCTCTTTGCTTCACAGCCTGTTTTATGAAATAGTTTCTGTCCCTACTAACTGAACTGTCCTTCATCGTCTGGCTTTGAGGTAAAACATCCCATTTCTCACATTGTCTCTTTTCCTTTCACCTTAAAAGTTTCCATCTAAAGAATCAAAATTAGAATCTGAATGGTATGCCTTCTTGAATCTAACCAGATTCATATGGATTTGCACCAGCTGTTCCACATTGACACAGAACTCTTTACTTAACTATAAATAAATAATATGCTTGAAACAACAGGTTGTAGCAAACGATTTGCCTCAGGCATGAGCAACCGCAATTATCCGATTGAGGGAGGAAATATTGAGGATTGCGGTTCATTCTTCGTAGAGAGAAGAGAAATTGGAAATAAGGTTGGCAAAAAAAAAAAAAAAGATAACGATTTGTTTATTTGTCTTTAAGTATTTAATCCATTTTGTTTATTGATAAAAATAATAAAATATATTTTATTATTATTACTATTAATATAAGCTAAAATATTATTATTTCAGGAATTGATTTTATATTTTATTTTATTAACACAATAAATGTATATATATGTCAAATTAAGTGGGACGGTGTAATGCACATAATGATCTAATTTGAGTACTTGATAGTACAAATAGTGACAAGGACTAACTCTAATCTATTTCATACTTAGAATTTTAAAAAAATGCAAATTACACTTTCGGTCTTAAATATATAATAACATAAATTTAGAATAGATAAAGATTTTGAAGATCAAAATCTATAAAATATTTAGAGCAAACTACACGGCTATCTGTTAATTAATCTTGGTCGGGTCGACGATGCTGGACCCGGACCCAGTCAAGACAACCCTTGGACCGATCGGTCCATTCTTCATAGAATAAGTCTCGAACCCAACGGCTACGACAGGCCCAAGCCCGATCCATGCTCTTCTCAGCCCATCCGCATGTAAGAGACTCTCATGCAAACACGTGAAGGTTTAACCCTAGCGTTCATCCCCTATATAAGGTATAATTCTCTCATAACAGAGGTACGCAATCAAAACCTAGCTTTTCTTTGCATTGATCAACTTCACCTTTACAAAAATATTGACTTGAGCGTCGGAGGGGCTAATCGGGACACAACCCCCGACGTGCCTTCTTTGTTTTGCAGGTATCTTCACGTCGGATTAATCACAAAAAGCAACCAGCTCATGGATCCAAACGACAACGTACAGTTCAGCCAAAATCCGGCAGAACCAATTGGCGTCCACCGTGGGGCCCGACTTTCGGGTACCACATCCAG
This sequence comes from Erythroxylum novogranatense, assembly GCA_029891385.1. Classification (NCBI taxonomy): domain Eukaryota; kingdom Viridiplantae; phylum Streptophyta; class Magnoliopsida; order Malpighiales; family Erythroxylaceae; genus Erythroxylum; species Erythroxylum novogranatense. The sequence continues at coordinate 96,257,238 of CM057227.1, read as the reverse complement.
AAACACACAGATAAGTAAGGTGGCGGCGACGAACCCTGATATAGCCGCTGTCGCGGCTCTGGCGATGCAACGCATAGGTTTTCAGCTACCTACAACTCTGCCGCCTGTACCACATGTTTCACGCACGGAATCCTCAGATCCTAACGATCAACCACAGCCTCAAACCTTGGAACAAGAAGAACAGAGCGTAGTTTTGGAGGATAACGCCGCGCTTAATACGCACCCGAATATCCAACTCCGACCGGGTGCAGATCCTCTTCCGACTGTACACACTACCCTGACCCGAAAACAGATCGAGGAAGCTGCCGATCAGTTGATCCGCCAAATTTTGCGCCTCAACCAACAAGAATAAAGAAATTTTACACAGCAAGCCGCCCGACAAACCAGCATGACGACCGATCATCACCCAACCGAAGCCCTAGAAAAAATCGTGGACGATCGGATTAACGCAGCTATGAGTTTCCATCCAGATCGCCTGACGTCGCAGTACAGCTCTCCCTTCACTCCGAAAATCTTGGATAGCCTCCCGGAACCCGGCACAAAAATACTGACCCCTGAGAAATACACTGGGAAGACCGACCCCCTGGATTACCTGCAGTATTTTCAGTCCATGATGAATCTACATTGTGTTCCGGACGCTATCCAATGTAAGGCTTCTCGCACGCCTTCCAAGAGGAGCTAGCGATGGTTCAACAGCCTACCCCTCAGTCAGATCACATGCTTCAAGATTTCAGGTTGTTATTCCTGAACCAATTCGCCACTAGTAAGCGGCCGCAGAAGACAGCTTTGGAGGTGATGCAACTTACCCAAGGAAGGAATGAAAGCTTGCGGAAATTCATCACTCGATTCAATAATGAAGCGATCGAGGTCCCCGACCTTACTTGCTCGTCCATGTTGGCCGCGCTTATGAATAATACGAGGGATGAGGAGTTCAATAAGTCGTTAGCCCTCAATCAACCCCGATCCGTTCAGGAAATAAGAAATAAGGCGGATAGGTATATTCAGCTTGAAGAAGTGCTGAAAAATACGAGGCGTCGGACGGATGATCGCTCGCCAAACGATAGGGCGAGCAATTCGCACAAGCGGTAAAAAGGCCATTCGAGCTGGAGAAGGCCGACCGATCGACAGGGAAATCAACAGGAGTTTACCCCGCTCAATAAGCGATATGCAGAAGTTCTGGCGGCCATGAAAGCGGATGGGAAAACTATCCGAGAACCCAATAAAATGAAAACCCCCTACAAGGATAGGAACCCCAATTTATATTGTCGTTTCCACAAAGAGGTCGGCCATAATACGGAAGATTGCTGGCAGTTGAAAAGAGAAATCGAATTCCTCATACAAAGGGGAAGGTTAGGCCGATTCGTGAGGCACGAACAAAATGCCGATCGGGATAATCAGCGCAGGCCAGGTCGGCAAGACAATAGGCGACCGCCCTCGAGGCGAAATGACAGGAATGATGGGGGGAGGCAGAATGCGACCACAGATAATCGAAGAGAAGAGAGAGGGCGATCGAGGGAAAGAAACGACCGAAACACCGGACAACAAGACGACCGACCGACTGGAGTCATTAACATGATATTCGGTAGAAATGCAGCAGGATGAATCCGCCCGGGTGCACTTGAAAGTGAAGTTCAAACAAAAGCCGTGTCAAATAGAAAGGGACGTCGAGTTCCTGGTCGTAAAGTTTCAAGGGGCGTACAATGCAATAATCAGGCGGGCTACTCAAAATGCCCTCAAATCGGTCGTCTCCACCTACTACCAAGTTATGAAGTTTCCGACACCCCACGGAGTCGGTGTTGTCAGGGGCCAACAGAGAATTGTCAGGGAATGTTATTTAGCAGAAACGAAAACATTAGACGGGGCGGTGGTCCTGACGAGCTCCCTTGATGTGAGAGCCGACGAGGACATGGATAGGATGAACCCAGTGGAAGAAACACAAGAGGTCGGATCGGACGGGCCAACCTTCTAAATACACAAACCTAGGCTCCGAAACAGAGTACGACCTAGTTAAAGAAATCACAGACTGTCTGGTGAAAAATAGATCGGTCTTCGCTTGGGTGCCGAGCGACATGCCTGGAATTTCTCGATCAGTTGCGTCGCACTCCCTCGGAATTCGGCACGACTACAAGCCGATCAGACAGAAGAAGCGATGGCACAGTAAGGAGCGACAGGAGGTGATCGAGAAAGAAGTAGAGAAGTTACTCGAGGTCGGGTTCATCCGAGAAGTCAAGTACCCTGAGTGGCTCGCCAATGTGGTTTTAGTGAAAAAGAAGAACGGGAAGTGGAGAATGTGTATAGATTTCACTAATTTGAACAAAGCATGTCCAAAGGACAGTTTCCCATTGCCCAAGATCGACCAGCTGGTAGACTCTACCTCAGGGCATGAACTTCTCAGCTTCCTGGACGCTTTCTCGGGCTATCACCAGATTCAAATGAGTCTGGAAGACGAAGAAAAGACCGCCTTCATAACCGATCAAGGCACATATTGCTATCAAGTAATGCCTTTTGGCTTGAAGAACGCGGGGGCGACCTATCAACGACTCGTCATGGAAGTCTTTAAGAAACAGATCGGCCGGTCGGTGGAAGCGTATGTGGATGATATGGTGGTCAAAAGTAAGACGGTCACGGAGCATGTGGAAGATCTCAATGAGGTTTTCCAAACCCTGAATAAATTTCAGATGAAGCTGAACCCGGAAAAATGTGTTTTCGGGGTGGCATCCGGAAAATTCCTAGGGTTTATGATCACTCAACGCGGGATTGAGGCTAATCCAGAGAAGATCGAAACCATCATCCAAATGCCCTCACCCAAATGCTTAAAAGAAGTGCAGGTGTTGACCGGTCGGATAGTCTCTCTAAGCAGGTTCATCTCCAGATTAGGAGACAAGTGCCTCCCATTTTTCAAAATCTTGAGGAAGGCGAACGTAACCCAATTCCAATGGCCGGACGAATGCGAGAAAGCTTTTCAACACTTAAAGCAATACTTGTCCAGCCCGCCTATCCTGCAAAGCCCGGTAGAGGGGGAGAACCTGATCTTATACTTGGCGGTTACGGAGGGGTCTATCAGCGCGGTACTTATTCGATCGGAGGGAAGCGAACAACACCCTATTTACTACGTCAACAAAGTTTGACCGGACCGGAAACGCGATATATGTCCATAGAAAAACTAGCCCTCTCATTGATAATGGCAGCCAGGAAGCTAAGGCCTTACTTCCAAAGTCATACAATTGAGGTATGGACCGACCAACCCCTCAGGCAATGCCTTCAAAAGCTCGAAACTTCGGGTCGACTAATAAAGTGTGCGGTAGAGCTGGGGGAGTTCGACATACAATACAAACCCCGCACGACCATCAAAGCGCAGGTGTTGGCAGATTTCATTGCAGGGATGAGCCAACCAAGCTCGAAGGACGAGCAGCTCCCTGCCTGGAACTTGTTTGTTGACGGGTCGTCCAATGCCGAGGGATGTGGAGCAGGAGTAGTGCTGATCAGCCCGCACCATGAAGAAAATGTGGAATATGCCCTTCAGCTCGAGTTCAAGGCCTCCAATAACGAAGCAGAATACGAAGCCCTGATAGTCGGCCTCCAGCTGGCTAGGGAAATGGAAATAAAGCATCTGAAGGTATATAGTGATAGCCAAGTAGTGGTCGGCCAAGTCACCGGCGATGAGGCCAAAGGAACAACATGATCGGTACCGGAGTGGTAAAGCGGGGAGTTGAGCAATTTGAACAAGATTCGATCAGAGAATAGAACGAGCTCAAAACGCTAAAGCGGATGCGCTCTCCAAAATGGCTTCCGACCGTGATGCAATAAACAATGTTCTAATCGAACGACTGGGTCGGCCTAGCATTCAAAAAGCCGAGGAAGTTCACAACATAAGTATCGATCGATCGGGTTGGACGGAACCGATTGCGTAGTACCTTTTAGAAGGAAAATAACCAGAAAACGCATCGGAGGCCAAGAAACTAAGAATAAAGGAAGCCAAGTATACAGTCGTTAATGGTACTCTATATAAGCGGTCTTACGACTGGCCGCTGCTTCGATGATTGAACGAAGAAGAAGTCGAGCAGGCAATGGCCGAGGTCCACGAAGGGATGTGCGGAAATCATGTAGGAGGCAGAATGTTGGCTCACAGACTGATCAGACAGGGGTACTACTGGCCGACGATGAGAAAAGATCGCGAGAGAAGGTCGACCGATGTGAGGCCCGCCGAAAAATAGCAACTGTCTCATCACCACCGAGAGGGTGCAAATCGTGAGTCACCCTATTCCTTTCGCTCAATGGGGAATGGATATACTGAGGCCCTTCCCTCTCGGTCCCGGACAAAAGAAATTCCTGATAGTGGCAGTGGAATACTTCACTAAGTGGGTAGAAGAGGAGTCGGTCGCTACAATCACTGAGGGGAAAGTAGAAAGTTTCGTAAAGAAAAATATACTATGTCGCTTCGGGATGCCTATCGTGTTGGTTACAGATAACGGTCGGCAATTCGATAACGACAAATTCAGAGACTTCTGCGACCGACTAAAAATCAAACTACAGTTGACTTCGGCAGCTCATCCCCAAAGCAATGGACTTGCGGAGAACACCAACAAAAAGATAATGAGTGCCCTCAAGAAGCGCCTAGATGGCCGAAAGACCTGGGTGGAAGAACTAGACGAAGTGTTGTGGGCATACAGAACCACACCAAACGGAGCCACAGGGGAAACACCATTCAGGATGACCTTCGGAGCAGAAGCCCTAGTCCCAGTAGAGGTGGCATTGCATAATCAATGGCTGTCGGGCTATGAAGAAGAGCGGAATAATGAAGTCCGCAAAGCGGAACTCGTTCTCCTCGGTGAGGATAGAGAACCAAATTCTACAACAGAAGGGTCAAGCCGAGCGATGTAAAGGTAGGTGGTTACGTCCTACGAAAGGCCGAGGTGGCTGGGAAGCATCCTGGAAAGCTCGGACAAACGTGGGAAGGACCTTATCGAGTGATGAAGCAGGTCGGGCACGGTTCTTACATCCTACGTGATGCGAAAGGGAAAATGCTACCAAGGCCGTGGAACTCCCGAAACCTAAAGGCGTTCTACCAATAGATAAGTCTTATTTTGATTAATGTTAGTTCAACAATGTTTTTGTACAACACTTGTGGGTACCTTTTTCCTGTCCCAGCCAGGCAGGTTTTTTAACAGCCCACGCCCTCATTATCATCAATAAAGGAGTTTTCAGATTTCTTGGCGATAAAAAATTCCATTGTGGCAAAGAGTAAAAAATCAGATCAACCATCGCTCGGTATCTCCATAGATCGACTACGGTCGATCGGTCGTCAAGATAAGATCCTTGGGACCTCGCTCGGTATCTCCATAGATCGACTACGGTCGATCGGTCGCCAAGACAAGATCCTTGGGACCTCGCTCGGTATCTCCATAGATCGACTACGGTTAATCGGTCGCCAAGACAAGATCCTTGGGGCCTCGCTCGGTATCTCCATAGATCGACTACGGTCGATCGGTCGCCAAGACAAGATCCTTGGGACCTCGCTCGGTATCTCCATAGATCGACTACGGTTGATCGGTCGTCAAGACAAGATCCTTGGGACCTCGCTCGGTATCTCCATAGATCGACTACGGTTGATCGGTCGCCAAGACAAGATCCTTGGGACCTCGCTCGGTATCTCCATAGATCGACTACGGTCGATCGGTCGCCAAGACAAGATCCTTGGGACCTCGCTCGGTATCTCCATACATCGACTACGGTTGATCGGTCGCCAAGACAAGATCTTTGGGACCTCGCTCGGTATCTCCATAGATCGACTACGGTCGATCGGTGGGCCAAGACAAGATCCTTGGGATCTCGCTCGGTATCTCCATAGATCGACTACGGTCGATCGGTCGCCAAGACAAGATCCTTGAGACCCCGCTTGGTATCTCCATAGATCGACTACGGTCGATCGGTCGCCAAGACAAGATCCTTGGGACCTCGGCTTGGTCGACCACGAGTAACACCTAACCTTACTATACGTCCGAAACAAAGCACATAAGCACGAAAATTGACTACGAAAAAATGACTTCGAGAAAATGAAACACAACTAGAGATTTTCATTTATATTAAATTTACCCTGGCCACAAGCCCGACCAGGTGAGCTCTAGAATTTGGGAGAAGGGGAGCAACAAGTAGCTAAAGGAGCAGGAGAAGCCTCAGAAGGGAGCGACATAATGGGAGTAGGAGCAGGACCCGGGGGAGCAACCGGAGGAATATCCTCGCAAGGAAGCTCTTCCTCTTCGGAGAGCGACATAACAGGAATAGGAGCAGGACCCGGGGGAGCGACCGGAGGAATATCTTCGTAGGGAAGCTCTTCATCGGAGCTGAGATCCAGCTCTTCGTCTGGAATGGCGTCCCGTTCTCCTTCGGCCTTCTCCCTAACTTCCTCTAAAGAAAGCCCAAGAGCTGCAGGAAGAAGCGGCTCGGCATACTCCTCGAATGAAGGGCACACCGACTCCCCAAGAGTGTAGAGTTCGTGGCCCCTCCTCAGAACCGAGAGGAATATGTCGCAGGCGAGCTCTAAACTCTCCTCGTACAGAAACCGTCGTTTCCATCGCTTAATCGCCTCGACCCGTTGCATCCTCACAGAACGCCGCACCTCCCGCAAGGTCTCCTCGACTCTGTCCCTACCCTCTACTGCGGAGCGACAATCTTGGCGGAGTTTCTTGTTAAGCTCCCGCTCCGCCCTCACAGCCTTCCTCCATTCGTCCCTTCCTCCTCTCCCTGGCCACCGAGCCAACAAAGTGCCCACCTCCCTCTCCTGGGATTTCTTTTCCTCCTCCAAGGATGTGTTTTGAGCCTGGAGGAGGTCTCTCCCCTCCTTCACCTCCGAAAGCTCGCCCTTCAAAGCCTTCACTTGATCATGGAGGTCCTGGACTTCCTGGTCCAGAGTCTCCAAACGCTGCAACACTGCGAAGGCCGTCGTCGCACTCCGCACACCGAGACGAACGAGCTGAGACCCTAGCTCTAAGTTACTCCTCTTCTCCATGAACTGCTCGTCCACAGGCGGAGTAATCCTCTCAGCAATGTAACGGGACACTTCGAGGTCCCCGATTGTGGCATTCTTAGCCAACTTGAGGGCAGACTCCCACTGCCCGGGATTTGCGGCTTGCCTTCCCCTTGCCCTTCTTCCTTTCCTGCCCGGCCGACTTGCCGGGCCAAGGTAGATCCCAATCGAACCAACCTTTTCCTCTTAAGAGGAGGACCCGATCCTCCTCCTCCTCCTCTGCCAGACTACTTTAGCCTGGCAGCCGCCGGTACAACTGGCAATGACCCCGAATCAGAAGGTCGGCCCCCGACAGGTGGAACATCCGTCGACACTACGGACGAGCCCAACCCCATAGATAAAGCGGCGCCATCGCCAGTCCCTGTCTCCGTCCCTTTCTTCTGTACAACCTGCTTCTTCGGCTTGGAGGCCCGGGCGGGAGCATCTTCCATTCTCACCATGGCTGCACAACGATAAATTAAGTTAGAAAATGAAACCAAGGCTCAAAAATACAACAATTAGCTCAATCACGAGGTGTCAACCGGACGGGGCGGTCTCCTCTCCTAGCCCGCTAATTCGAGGAGGGGGGTCAGTGAGAAATGAATTGGCCGAGACTCCCCCGAAGTACCCCTGCATGAGCGGAGTAAAGTCGTATCTGTCGAGCTCTTTTATACGGCCGACCACCTCCCACTCCTCTCTACTAAGAGATATGGTCGACATGTCATTCCATTGCTCGGTTAGAGGGTACCTCCACGGTCGAGCTTCGAAGGAGGTTCCTGGGGGCTTCACAAAAAAGTACTTCGTATGCCAAGAAGTGACTTTCTCGGGAGTTCCATCCGGGCGATACCGGGCATCCCTGTACTGAAAATGAGGAATCCCAGCCCCAATTATGGGGCTCTGACCCATTCTTAAGAAGTGGCGGAGGATGTCAACTGATAGAGGACAACCGAATTGATGGCATAGCAGAGCCAAACCATTAATAAACCTCCAGCCATTCGGGGATCGACTCGGCATCACCATAGGCGGCGACACCTCGTCAATAATCGGAGCGCACGGAAGCCTCATGACGCCAACAGAGAAAAAGCTCTCGACATCTGACAAAATACCCGCCAGATTGTCAAGATTCGTTCGGTTCGATGGCTGCCCTAGGCCCCCAGGACGAAGGAATGTTACACCTAATAATCAGCACCTGCAGCCTCTAACCTCATCTTCGATTCACCTCTCGCTACCGCCTCCACAACCAACCCGTCCCTTCTTTTCTTCGTCGACACTTCCTCGGTACCTCCTACCGTACTTCTAGAACTACCCATTGACATGATTACCAAGAAAAGAGCTCTTGAAAAGAACTTTAGAGGAGGAAGGACGTACCTCTTTGTTGGATGGAGAAAGGGAAATCGAACAATGATTGAATGAAGTTTCCGAAAACTGGGAGCAAGGAAGAGCGAACAAAAGCAGAAGCGTATGCAAGAAGGAAATAAGCGTGAAGAAAACCAAATGGTTCGTCGACCCTAAACATTTATAGGGAGGCACTCGGATGAGCCATCCAATCAAAGTATAACACGTGGAGAAAATCCGAGCTATGCTTGGACACGCGGCATGATCCGAGCCATGAGAATTAGGGTTGTCCAAAATCCGAAAGGGCGCGTCAGTTGAAGGGACGCACGAGGCAGCTATACAACGGTTACAAGGACGATACGTTTCAGATTCTGAACAGCTGTCAAAGGACGTGCGTCGTCAAACAATAAATGTTCCAAGTACCTTCACACGTACGCCAATGATGACCATCGACCGCTTTTCGGGGCCGTCACAAGAACAAGTGGCGAGGCCGATCACCGGGGCACACAATGACCGATCCCGAGCGATCGCGATTCACGCCAACCGGTTGATATCTGACGATTCGCCAACCGGTCGGCATCCGAGCAATCATGCATAATCGGTTGGTATCCGATTGATCGGGACCACCCGAGCTTTCCCGTGACCGAGCTACAACAACAATGCCCTACCGATCGATTACTTCACGAGCTGACCTACAGACGAGCCATATCTCAATGTCCGACCGATCGCCCCAATCACGAGTCGTCATAAGTACGAGCTATAAACCTCTACATACTCCTCCGACCCTTCTCTTCGCTCAGACTCGAGGAGTAGGGGGCTTATGATCGGGTCGACGATGCTGGGCCCGGACCCAGTCAAGACAACCCTTGGGCCGATCGGTTCATTCTTCATAGAACAAGTCTCGAACCCAACGGCTACGACAGGCCCAAGCCCGATCCATGCTCTTCTCAGCCCATCCGCATGTAAGAGACTCCCATGCAAACACGTGAAGGTTTAACCCTAGCGTCCATCCCCTATATAAGGTATAATTCTCTCATAACAGAGGTACGCAATCAAAACCTAGCTTTTCTCTGCATTGATCAACCTCACCTTCACAAAAATATTGACTTGAGCGTCGAAGGGGCTAATCGAGACACAACCCCCGATGTGCCTTCTTTGTTTTGCAGGTATCTTCACGTCGGATTAATCATAAAAAGCAACCAGCTCATGGATCCAAACGGCAACGTACAGTTCAGCCAAAATCCGGCAGAACCAAATCTGAATAAAAAACAACCACTAAAACGTTTGGTTAACAATGTGATTCTGACATCATACCATATTAAGTGCATGTTTATATAGGTTTTTGAGAGGTCAATAGGTACTTTTTTTCATCTCAAAAATTATTTTAAAAAAAAAAAATTTTGGCTGTAAAATAAAATTTCACTTCTTTAATAGATATGACTTTTTGATAGTCAAAATATAGCTTTTCAAGAAGCTCAAATTTGGAGTTTTTAAAAAATACTTTTAAAATAGATTTTCAAATTAATTAATGAGTCTATTTTTAGTTTTTTTATCTATATGTTTTACATATAATTTCCACAATATCTACAAACTTATCTTCGCTTTATTTTGGGAGTTATATAATATTATTTGATTTTTATATGTTTTAATATTTATTTTTATATTAGTTTAACTTATGTTATAATCTATATAAAAATTTGGTTAGATATATTTCATTTATTTTTATATGGTTTAAAATTATATAATAATTAATATATTGTAATTTGCATATTTTTAATATACTTTAAATAATATTTATACGCATAAATAATTTTTATTACAAAATAAAATATAGTTAAAATTAAATGTACTTTTTATTATTACCTTGTCAATCAGTTTATTATATGAAGCTTTTCAAAAATCTATTTTTAATTATTTATTTAATAATTAACTGACTTTTTTAAAATTTTTTAAAAACTCAACTCATAAAAGTTTTTATTAATATAAACACACTAAATTAGGCTTTAGTTACCGTAGGTTAACGTTTGCTACTTATATCTCGTGACTAAGCCTTGCCGTCACTCCGCTCCTCTTGTTGACGACTTCTTTATTATCAAATTAGGGTTGTTGCCCTCACTCCGCTCGTCTTGTTGACGACTTCTTAGGATTGTCCTGTCATTAGACTGCCACCTTGAGATTCTTAGTCTTCTCCATAACCACAGAGTGACCTATTACATAAAGCCACCTGTCCGGTTTTAGGTAACAGTGAATTTGAAGTTCCTGATACGTTTAAGTTTTATCAAAAGGTTATTTATTGATTATAGTAATGTAGAAGATATTAAAACTGGAAATTTGATTATGTTAAATTTTAGTATATGGTAATGGTAATTTATGAGGAAGACAGGGAATTAAAGAAATACAAATGTTATAAAAGATTGGTAGTTTAGGAAGATTTATGCTTAAAATAGTATAATTTTACTTTGATTTTCAGTTTAAAAGTAAGTAATTTAATATTACTAAAGACCACTTAATATTAACAATGGAATACATCTAATGAATATAAAATTTTAATTAAACTTTATATATGAAAAAGATTAAAACAAAGATCTAATTTTACATACTTGAATTAGCAAGTGTAAAAGTAAATATTTAAGTTAATATGAGCTTAATTTATATTTTATTTATCATATATAATCTAAAGTTGAACAACATTTCATAATAATAAAATAGTGGAGAAAATATATAATAGAGGCAGAAATAGTACATTAAACCATACATTCTAGGATAACTCTAAAATTGAAGTTTCACACCATAATACATAATATAAGGAACAAATACTGAAAGTTCAGTAAGTAAGCGATGAAGTATTAGAAATTAATCCTCAACGCCATATCTATAGTTACTTAAGGATGTTTAGGTGTCTCCTGAGCTGGATTGATGACATCCTTGGGAATTGGAAGAGCTGGTATTGATGGAAATGTGGGTTTGGGCAATTCAGGTAACTTGGGGACTTCTGGCTTTGGAATTTCTGGCAACTCAGGTTTCGGAATCTGTGGTAGTTCAGGTTTTGGTAAAGTTGGAATTTCAGGTTTTGGAATTTCTGGTATGTCAAGCTTTGGCAAAGTCGGTACTTCAAGTTTTGGGAGTTCAGGTTTCGGAAGCTGTGGCAACTCAGGCTTTGGAAAACTTTCAGGTATTTCAACTTTAGGAGTAGCTGGTATCTCAGGCTTTGGAAGCTCAGGTACCTGTGGCAGTGTCGCTTCGAGAAGATTGTGGGTGCTCACTCGAATAGCATGTGAGCTCATGAATGATAAGTTTACAAGCAGAAGTGGTAAGATTATAGATGGGAAGCGAAGAGTGGCCATTGCTTGGAACTGAAGATGGAGGCGAGAACCGAAACTTGAAGAATATTGCAAAATGATTCGTGTTTCTTGTGATTGTTGTGTTGTTTCCCACTTATGGTGGGTTTTTATAGACATGGGAAGTGGAAAAAGGCAGAGATCAAAAGCTAGTTGGTAAGAAATCTTGTCCAATGGTAGGGTAAGAAATCTTGTCCGATGGTAGGTCAACTTCTCACCAATTGCACTTCCACGGGTATTTTAGTCGATTAGTCTGTTGTACGATCTAGCTAAGCTACGTTACTTGTCTATGCTTCTGTCTGTGATTAGTTGGAGGGCTTTACAGCGAGCTCGTGGCACTGGTGCAATTTTCAAAGCAGTTGGTGTCGAATGTAGCAAAATAGGCATGCCAAATATGTGTGTCGTGGAAGTCTGTTTTTGCTAGCTGCTCTATAGCCGAATGCTTGAAGTTATTACAATTTAAGAACAAAGATTTCATTTAAAGCTTCTCTTGTAATTAGGTACAAGGTTTCAATCACACTGCCTATATTAAGATAAATTGAATTTCTTTCTAAATTATAATTTACATTTTCCCCTCTTGAGAATGTAGTTTAATCAAATTTGAAGAATTGCAATTGTTAGCCTTAGTTCATGTAATGTCTCTCTTCTCTTCTCTTGATTAGCTTTTCCTTTTTAAATCATTTTGTCATAAATAATTGTATCTGAATTATTTGAGATTGGGGTTGAACGCGTTACCTAAACTAGAACTCATTAACACTTTATTTCAATTTCTTATCATGCTAAGACGTGCTAGAAGAGACTATGAAGTGCAATTATACCTGGATGTCGCTAAATGATAATGCAAAGTGACTATACGGCTTAAGTTGGATAGTGCAGTTTATGTCATTGCGTTCATTGGAAACTAATGGGCATTTGAGCTGTTTGCATAGATTCTACTTTTAAATGAATTTCTTAGTGCATCCTTTACTAAAGTACCTTTTCAGTGAGTCATTTGCATGTATGTTTAGTACACCTTTAGGCTTAAAGAAAAATGAACCAGAGAAAGAATCTCAAGAGTTTCTTGCTTGTCAAATTTCACTATTCCCATTAAGATATCCCATAACAATGTCACTTGGATTTATAGAATCTTAAGCACTGTAACTGCATTCGTTAAATGAACAAACATATATAAAACGGAATCCATGAACTAAATCGAGATAAGAATAAGATGCACGGACTAGCTATTGAACAAGATTATAAGAAGAGATAGTTATGGCTTATGAGTCATGGAAAGGAGACGTGACATAAACATTTGAAGCTAAACAAATTTGAGCTTTGGACACGGAGTATCCCCTACTCGGACTACCAGAAGGAAAGCTAATGGCTTCTGCTAAAAAGGATCAGAGCCGTAAATTGATCAAGTTCCTATAATGGGATAAGTTTTTCTTAAGCAATTAATTGTTCCATAGGCCCTTTTTCTTTTTTGAAAATTCCTTACTCCCTTTGTTATTCAGCTATAAGCCTATAACAGAATTCATTGATTAAGCACCCTATTTAGCAAGAGAGAGACATAATTGCTTTTGTTTAATTATACTGGTAATTCTCTCAGGGAAAGAAGACGGGAGGTTCAGTGTCAACTATCAATTGGTACAGCGTTATGATTTCATAATATTAATGATACACTCATATTTTTATTTATCTTTAGGACTTAATTTAGAGTCATTTACGTTCATTTTATGTTCATCTATAGCTGGTTTATCAAGTTTTAACATTATTCGATGTTCGTTGATGCAAAATGCATAAATGAAACAAAAAGACTTGAATTGCACTGTTTTTAGATTTCTGACAGACTTGACCTTTAGTTATTGTGGGATTTTTATCTCGAGATTGGTTCAGCCAAAAAATTTTGAAATTTCATACTTAAATTCTTGACTCATTGACGAATTTTTTGAAACCAATTGCAGATTTTTTTGAGTTGGAATTTAGGATAAATAAATTCCCGAAATTTGTGTCAGATTTTGGATCACCAGAATGACCTTTTTACGATGTTTTGATCATAATTTTTGACTCAGATGGTGAAATCATGTGATTCAAGTCTCATATTGAAGCTAGCTCAAAGACGAAGATACTGATAAAATTTGAGTTACTAAATCATCGCCGTTTAGTTTTTATGCACTGTTGAAATTGACATTGAAAAATCCATACCCACTAGTCAAGGATTGACCAACCCCCATCTAGCTCCATTCCACAAACACACAACCCCACTTCTTTACAACTCTCCATTTTTTTTTACTCCCAAAATCTACACTAACGCAGCACTCACAAAGCAAGAGACAGCCCCACACTTCATTACTCCATGCACAAACCCATGTTTCAGCCCCCACCTTTAATTATTTCGGCCCTCCATACCCCCACTCACCAAAGCAACCCATGCCACTTACAAGTTCCTTACCACATCCACACAACTGCTTCCATTTTACCCCACCCACTGGATAAAAAGACAGCCAAGATGTCTCCACTCACCAAGTAGCCTCCATTTTATCAGACTCCAAGGTGCATGGTTTTGAAACTCGGACCGGGCCGGTCGATTCGATCAATTTGATCGGTGACCGGAAGGCTATCCGATCCGGGTAACCCCTAAAAACCAATCCCCAATTGAACCAGTGTGAACCGGTGTAAATCGATCAATTGACTGGTTAAACCGGAACTGGTCAAACCAGTTGGCCACTGGTTCAATGAATTTTTTTTTACCTTTTTTTCTTTCTAAAACGCTGATGTGTTTTTTGATTTTTTTTAAAAGCAAAACCCACATTTTCTCCAAAAATCTAACAGAAGTACATAACCCAAAGGACTCAACCGGTTATTTATATTTATTTATATAATTTGTTATATTTTCTATTGATTTTTAATATTACTAATATTATATATAATTAAATATAATTATTGTGTAATTATAAAGACGCATCGATTCAATCGGTGTTAGAACCGGTGATCAGTAAGACCTCCGGTTCGACGTCCGATCTGGGTTTCAAAACCTTGCCAAGGTGGGACATAATTCCTCTCCATACACGCAAGCCTTGATAATTCCTCTCCAATCTTCAACACCCACTCACAATACCACCAGCTCTCTCATCCACCAACATAAGCCATCCATCCACCAAAACAGTCAGCTCCAATCTTCCACAACGCAAGCCTTCTTCACTACTTCACCACCAAGCCTCCATTCATTCTCATGCACAATTCATACTCCACCAACTAACCAAATCAGCCACACATCCAATAACGTAACCTTCATCCATTCACCAACCAACGCAAGCCTTCATACTTCATTCTCTTAACTCACCAAAGCAGCAGCTCTCCTTGGATTCACCTCCAATCTTACACAATGCAAGTTGTCTTCACACAAGCCTTCATCACCACTTCACCACTAATCAGCTCTACTTCCACTCACGCACGCAACAACAACAATGCCATCCTCTTCATGCAAGCAACTTATGTTGGGCGCAGCGGGTGTATTTTGTAAAAAGGAAAAATAAAATGAGCAAAATGGATATAAAATATTTAACGTGGTTCACCATTAACTTTAGGCTACGTCTATGGACAAAACTTAGAATAATTTTTCCAATATTACAAATAGTAGGTATACAGAGATAAAACCAAAATAATAGCTCACAAGGTGTTTCCCAATCTAAAAATACTAACCTCACTATTTTATCACTCACCAACTCTCTAGGAAAATTTTTCCTAACTTCAGAGCATTATTTTGCTCTCTGTTTTTTGGTGTTTTTGTGTGAAGTAGGGAGTGCCTTATATAGGCACTCCACTACATGAGACAGCTGCCTTTGCACCTTTCGTCTTCCATTTATTCAACTAAATCAGTGCCACAATTTTAGAATATGGAGTCTCTCCATGTGAGAGGGACTCGTATTTAACAAATCTCTTCCTCCCGATTACATGGAGGGCTCTATCAAGCATGTTATTGATCGACAATACTTGAACTAGCCTTTTGGTAGAAACTTGGTTAACATGTCTGATCCATTTTTATCAGTATGGATCTTTTCTAACTGTAGTTGTTTCGTCTCCGTCACATATCTGATCCAGTGATATCTTACATCAATTTGTTTTGATCGTGAGTGAAACGAGGCATTCTTACCAAGAAGAATAGCGCTCTAACTGTCGCAAAATAGTTGATATTGTTCTTGCTTAATATCAAGTTCATTAAAGAACTTCATCCATAGTAACTCCTTACAGGCTTTTGTTGCTGCAATAAACTCCGCTTCAGTTGTAGAAAGTGCAACACTTCTGCAACTTTGACTGCCATGCCACAGGTCCCCCTACAAAAGTAATCAAGTAACCTGATGTAGACTTTCTCGAGTCAACATCTCCAGCCATATATGCATTTGTGTAACTAGCTAACACAGGTTCTGCTCTTTCAAATCTTCCAAAACATAAGCATATTTTGGATGACCCTCGAAGATACCTGAGAATCCACTTGACTGCAGCCCATTGTTCCTTTCCAGGATTTGAAACGAAACAACTCATAACTCCACCTGCATGAGCAATATCTGGCCGTGTACATACCATGGCATAAATCAAACTTTCAACTACTGAAGCATTTGAAATTTTGGACATTTCTTCATTCTCTTCATCTATAGAAGGGCACTCTTTGGAACTCAATTTAAAGTGATTAGCAAGAGGACAACTAACCGCTTTAGCTTTGTCCAGTTTGAATCTCTGAAGTACTTTATCAATGTAGTTCTCTTGTGACAACCATAGTTTCTTGACACTTCTATTTATGATAATCTGCATGCCAAGAATATGTTTTGCTGATCCCAAGTCTTTCATGGCAAAAGACTTATCCAGTTGTTTCTTCATATTGTTGATTCTAGAAATATTTTTACCAACAATCAACATATCATCCACATAGAGCAATAAAATAATGAAATCATCATCAGAGAATTTCTTTACAAATACACAGTGATCTGAAGTAGTCTTCTTGTAGCCTTGCTCCTCCATAACAGACTCGAACTTTTTATATCACTGTCTTGGTGCCTGTTTTAGACCATATAGACTCTTCTTTAATCTACAACATAGTCTTCTTTTCCCTTTTCCACGAAACCCTCTGGCTGCTCCATGTATATCTCTTCTTCTAAATCCCCATGTAGGACGACAATTTTGACATCCATTTGTCCAACCTCTATATTAAAACTTACGACTAGCTCTAGCACTATACGTATGGATGCCATTTTCACCACCGGTGAAAATATCTAGTCAAAGTCAATACCCTTCTTTTGGTTGAATCCTTTGACCACTAATCTTGCTTTGAATCGATGATGATCATTGTTTTCTTCATGCTTGATTCTGAACACCCATTTATTCTTCAATGCTCTTTTGCCTTCTGGCAACTTTACCAGCTCGAATGTTTTATTCTCATGGAAGGATTTCATCTCGTCTTGCATGGCTTCTTTTCATTTCTTCTTGTGTTCATCATTCATGGCTTCATCAAAGCTTTTTGGTTCTCCCACATCAGTCAGCATTACATATTGATCAACTGGATATCTAGTAGATGGTTGTCTATTTCTACTAGATCTTTGTAATGAGACTGAAGAATCTTCAGGTGCTAGTGGTTGAATGTGAACACCATCATCATCCTCTGGCTTAACTTAATTGGGAGCATTTGCATTATCAGCTTCTAGCTGATCATTCTACACTTCATCTCCAACTTGTCTAGGCACCACTGTTGGAGGATTCAATCGGAAGCTTGTTGAGTCATTATCAGAGCTTGGAACTTCCTTCTCTGCCTCGTTGATATCTTCAATAGTGTAATCTTCAATAAACATAACATCACGACTCCTGATAAGTCTTTTCTGCACCGGATCATAAAACCTATAGCCAAATTGATCTTGACCATAGCCAATGAATACACACTGTCGTGTTTTGACATCAAGCTTTTTCCTTTCATCTTTAGGAATATAGACAAAGGCCTTGCAACCAAAGACCCGCAAATGATCATAGGAAACATCCTTTCCTGACTACACCTTTTCTAGAACTTCATACTGGAGAGGAACACATGGTGAACGATTTAATGCATAAACAACTACAAGTAAAGATTCACCCCAAAATACCTTAGGCAACTTTGAATGTGCAAGTAGATATCTGACTCTTTCCATCAAAGTCTTGTTCATCCTCTCAGCTACGCCATTCAATTACGGTGTTTTTGGTGGTGTCATTTGATGTCGAATACCATACTCTTTACAGTAAGCATCAAATAATCCGATGTACTCTCCGCTATTATCTGTCCGAATGCACTTCAGCTTCTTCCCAGTTTGTCTCTCAACTGAGGCGTGAAATTGTTTGAACACATCTAGCACTTGATGTTTAGTCTTCAGAGTATAGGCCCACATTTTCCTGGAATGATCATCAATAAAAATCACAAAGTACTATGCGTTACTAAGTGACTTTGGCAATGGTCCGCACAAATCTGAGTGAATCAGATTTAAGACATTCTTCATTTTGGATGAAGGAAAATTCTGGAAAGAAACCCTGATTTGTTTGCCTGCTAGACAATCTACATATTTCTTCTGATGTATCTGATTTAGACCATATCACATATTCCTTTTTACAAGCTGAGTCATCCCTTTCTCACCAATGTGGCCTAGTCTTTTATGCCACAAATCAACTGTATTATCATTCTCCACTGTATTGATAACATCACTGGAGAGCTTTGCTTGCATCATATACAGTCTTGAGTGCTTCTGACCTTTGGTCACTACTAAGGAGCCCTTAGTAAGCTTCTATTTTATGTTGAGACCCGATCCGGGAACCGGATCTCAACCGAAAAGCGAAAAGCGAAGGAAACGAAAGTGAATGGAAACGGAAATTTCACATCGAAATTTCGAATCGAAAAACAAAGCATTCGATAACTCGAAACGAAAAACGAAGCGAAATCGAATAACATAATATGGAAAACAAAATCGAGAGTGAATCAAAAGCGATTACGGATCAAAAGCAAATCGGATATCAACACGAATACACATCGGAATTGAATGTGAAAACGAATTGAATAAAATACGAAAGCAAATCGAACTGAATTAAATGCCGACATCCGTGGGAAACACAAAGTATGGACAACTTATCGCGTTGGATAACCTAGACTAACCATCCGAAATCGGTATAATTTTTTTTTCCTTTTATTCATTTCTGTTCTCTTTATTCAAACTCATTCAAAACATAACCAATCCATACAATTTTCTTTTTGGAAACTCATCCGCGCACAAATTCCAATTCACTTAAATCTCAAACAACATTTTGATTCATATTATTTTTCTTAACCAATCACTCAAATCCCAAAAATTTCATCTTCTTAACTAAACACTTATCTTTAACAAACTAACTTCTTATTCTTATTCTTATCTTAACCCGATTTTTACCGAAAATCAAGAAAAGATAACGATCGTATTTTGACAAATTTCAAAATTTCGCAAAGGCAAAAGCACACTTCTATATCACAATCCAACAACACAAATCAACATAAAATCCACGGACCCTCCATCCGGATCTCAAAGATAAGCAAACGCACTCTATATCTAACATTTCAAATAAAACCTCAATCTTTCATCATAACCAAATCCCATCATCATACGCAAACTTGAAACGCAACTCAACATATAAATCCATTTCCATAACACAATTTCTTATACAATTTCAATAATTTCATACACATCATAATTTAATTTCTTACAAATCCTTAATGGCTTTTCAAGCCATTACAAACTTATACAAAGATCCAAATTACTCAAAAACATACACAAATCGAATTGGTGTCCTGATAGTCTTTCATCCGATCTCCTGCTCGAATACCTGGAGATGAGGATGAAAGGGGGGTGAGCTAAAATAGCTCATGGATAATATTTTTATAAATTGAACAATAAGTGAAAACATATTTGCAAAAACCTTTGCCATTCTTTTTCTTTTTTTTAAAAAAACACATTCCACAGTAGAAAATTCGACAATTTTCTTATTTCTCACACTTTTCAAAATATAATCAAAACCATTTTAATCACTTTTCAGTTGAAGAATTACGATAATTTCTTTCCCAAAAATTTTCACATTTCTTTTTCAAAAGATGTCATGCAATACACTTATAAACAGAAACAAAGCACACAAAACACATCAAATGATCTGGTTCGGTCCAAAACAGAACGTATTGCACATTCCCGCATAGCGGTCCTGTGTAGCCGTAAACAGAACGTACTACACTTTTCCGCATAGCGGTCCAGTGTAGCCGTGAAGGGAGTCCGAAATCGGAGCTCCATGCCATTAGCGGGCAGCCGGGAGAAGGCTATATCGAATAGAGACAGTGCACTGACTCACAAAATGACCTGATCAAACCCACATAACACATATCGAAAACAAAAGTTCGGAATGCCCGAAGGCACTTTTCAAAATCTTGCTTTTCTTCAAAAATTTTTCAACCATTCACATATCCACATAAATTCATGTAATACATCTAATACAAATTACATCATCAATTTGATCACGAACCAATCAAATTCACAACAATGTATGCACTAACTTCTTTCAATCATAAAATCAAATTTATTCAGATTCATATTTTCAAATATTCATGCTTAGCTTAAAATTCAATAAATAAACATACTACCTACCTCGAAATGATGCAAGGACCTCGTCCCGATCATCAATTTGACCAAAGCGTCCTTTGTTCTTTCAATTAAAATTTAACCTAAACCATAATCATCCAAATTCAACGTCATAAATAACTAAATCCTCAAAATTTATTTCACAATTCACAAAGCCATACTAGCCTCAAGAGATCTAAATCAAAATTCTCTCATTTTTTCAATTTGACCTAAACCGAATTATTCAAATTCAATACCATAAATCACAATTTTCCAAAATTGAACATCACAAATCATATAATCTTTCAATTAACTTAGGAATTCTTGAATTCTCCACATATTCAAGCTATTGGAGAGAAAATCCCCAATTTTCACAATTGGCCTAAACCCCCAATTTACCATTTTTTAAATTAAACCTCACTTAAGACATAAACATCAAAATTGACTTAAGAAATCTCAAATTCATCATTATTCCAAGCTATCTAAAGCATCAATTTACAAAAACCCCAATTCACAATTAATCCAAAATTAAACATAATCATAACCTATTCTCTTCAATTAACCTTAGGAAAACTCAATCCACAACCATCTTAAACTAAACCAACTAACAAACTCATCAAAAATTCAAAACTTGAACTTTCTCTCACTTACCATTTTCTCCACCATTTTCGTTATTTTTGAGCTCCAAGACAAGCTTTCATCTTCTTCTATCTCTTTCCCCTTGAAAACAACGAAAAATCCTCTTGAAAACTCTTAAAAATGCAAAACTTAGCTTTCTCTCTCTACTCTCTCTTCTTTCTCCTTCGACTTCACCATATGCTTCTCTTATCTTCTCCTTTCTTCTTATTCTCTTCTTTAATTTTCTAGAACTATCGTGATTCCCAGCCTTTAACAATGACAACCATGTTGTGTTTCTACCATGTCACTTAAGTGAGAGGTAAATGACCAAGTTGCCCCTCCTTTTAAGTGAAATCCCAAAATACCAATGCATAGGATTTTCAAAACCTGATAGCTTGCATCCTATTTTCGAGCATCTAAACGAAATAATTTGGACAAACTTTCTTCTTAAAAATTGTTCCTCTAGATCATACAAATCCAACGCCACTGACCACGCTCAATTCGGATCAGAAACGAAAAAGTTATAGCCGAAATATTATCGGACCTTCACAAAATTCGAGGCTGAACATTAACATAACTTCAGTCTAGAAATACACAATCTTAGGGATGAAATTAAATTTCGATCCCTTCACACGATTTGTAGCCCCATATCTTAATTTTATTTGTCCTTAAGAATCAACTCAATCAGAGTTGTACAGCTCCCGAATTTCGCAAAATACCGAACCTTGTTCAGAAAATTATCCAACTTATAACCCCAAATCTCCTACTTTGGTTCAATCAATCTCTTTCCATTTAATCTTCTAAAAATCATAATTCCTCAAGAAAATGAAATTAATTGTCTTAGGAATCCAACGCTTCGAGAATCAAATCAATCGGATATCAAACAAAAAAGTTATAAGCGAAGGCGAGATTCGAAGATTAGGTGTGGGCACGCCTAAGGATAGAATCTAGAGCTGTAGAAAATTTCAGAATTTTCAAATCATATCTTTTGGTCCCGAACTTGGAATTTGACAAATTTAGTGTCAATAGAAAGATCAAAGGAAGCTCTACAACTTCTCTGAAGAACTCAAAATCAAATTAGGTCTCGAAAGAGGTCGAAAACTCAATCAAAGATTCTGTCCAAAACAGCTTTTCCTAAACAACTTCTAATTTTTAATCGCTCATAACTCCTAGCCCCGATATCGAAAAATTTCAAACTTTATATAAATGGAAAGATAAAAACATCATCTAAAACTTTCATGAAGACCACTTACTCTAATTCAAACTAAATCCGTACGACGAGTGGCCTCGAAGCATAAAACACACAAATCTATACTTAATAGCATTTTCAAAACAAAGCATATCTTCGGAAAATCATATCTCTCAATCCCGACATTGAAAAATAGTAAACTTTATGTCCACAAAAAGCTCTCGACAGAGGCTACAATTTTCATGTTGATCATTTTTTCGAATTTTGCCTAAATCAAAAAGTCAACTTTTTTTTCAAAAAGTCAAACTCCAAGCGAACTTTGACTGATCATAACTCTCACTTCCGATATCGAAAAATATCAAACTTTATGGCTACAGAAAACTCTTAACATAAACTACAAGTTTCCAGAAGACAATTTTCTCAAATTTTGCCTCAAACAAAAAGTCAACTATCTCAAGTCAAACTTTCTATCTCCAAAAGTCAACTTTCTTAATTTTTTTCAAATTGTCTCACTTTCTTTCTTTATTTCTTGATTTTCCACTTCCATTTCAATTAACTCATTCTCTTTCCTCTCATAATTCATATAAATTCATTCAAATATCAAAGTCCTCAAAACTAAACAATTCTTTTCTCATAAATTTTTCTTAAATTCATAAATTGTCTCACCAATTTCTTTATCATTAATATTCATTTTAATATTTCTAATTATCATCAAAAGTTCGGGGTCCAACATTTTTCGTTTCCAAAAGTATTTCGGAAACCTTCATCATCTAGCCTGTTTACAAAAATCAAATTCAAATGCATATTAGGAATGTACTTGACATCTTTCAGCAACAGTCTTGAACCATTCGTTGTCTCTAAAGAAACATCTCCTTTGCCAACAACATTTGACAGATTTCCGTTTGCCATCTTAACAACGCTATAATTTCCAGGTGTGTAGGATGAGAAAAATTGTCTGTGAGATGTAACATAAATAGTAGCTCCATTATCAACTATCCAACTTATTTCTTGCGACACTAGGTTGACTATCTCTGTATCAATAACAAGGTTGAATACATTAACAATGTTACTTTGTTCATCATCACTGCTTTCGTTTTTCTTCACATCTTTGCTTTTTTCCTTCTTCAACTTTTGGCAAAATTTCATGATGTGACCCTTCTTCTTGTAGTAATGGCATTTCACATTTGCATATCTGTTTGATTTTTCTCTGCTCTTGTCTCTGGACTTTGGACCTCTGGATTGACGCCTTCTATTTTCTGTAAGCAGAACATCTGAATGTAATGAAGAGGCTGCAGACTGTGATTTACGTCTCATCTCTTCATTTAGTATACTGTTTTTAATAGACTCCATATTTAATACGCCATTTGGTGCAGTATTTGTGAAAGACACCTTCAAAGTCTCCCAAGACTCTGGTAATGAAGCTAACACCATTAGAGCAATCACCTTGTCGTCAAACTTTATGCTCATCTTTGATAACTGATTAATCATCCCTCCCATTGTTTAAATGATCAGCTACAAAAGTACCCTCCTGGTATTTTATCTACATCAATTTTGTCAAATAAAATAATTTATTGTTGTCAGTCTTTGAAGCATACAACTACTCCAGCTTATTCCACAACATTCTTGCATAAGTTTCGTTACAAATGTGATTATACACATTATCATCAACAAACTGTCGAATATAACTACACGCTCGTTCATGCTCAAACTCTCAATCTTCGTTGGACATCTCCTTCGGTTTAGTTGTCAATAATACCAACAAATGCATCTTTGTAATCATCAATAGATCATTCATCTTGGTTCGCCATATACGGTAGTTAATACCATTTAAATTGATCATTTTGCTTGTTTTCATCTCCATTTGCTAAATTAAGCCAAATTTGAGAAAACTGACCTCTAAGATGGAACTAGGACGTCAAAATTTGACAGAAAAGATATCTTCTAAATTTTCACCACGGGATTGGAGTAGTATCGTCGGACCCCACTGGAATAGTACCGTGGGACCCAGTAAATAGTAACTTGTGAATAATGCTCACCAGAATAGTATCGTCAGACAGCACTGGAACAGTGCCGCGAGATCCGGTAAATAGTAACTTGTAAATAGTACCACAAATAGTATCGCCAGACCCAATTACTATTGCTGCATTGTCACCTTGTAAATTTATTAAAACAACTTAAGAGTACTATTCATCACCTTTGTCGTTTTACGTCAACTTTTCAAATGGATCACGCCAAAAAATTCGTTATAATTTTGTCTTTCCAGTAATGTACTTATTTTCAAAAAATACCTTCAATGAAAACACAGCTTTAATACCACTTATTGGGTGCAGCGGGTGTATTTTGTGAAAAGGAAAAATAAAATGAGCAAAATGGACACATAATATTTAACGTGGTTTACCCTTAACTTTGAACTACGTCTACGGATAAAACTTAGAATAATTCTTCTACTATTACAAATAGTAGGTATATATAGATAAAACCAAAATAGTAGTTCACAAGGTGTTTCCTAACTTAAAAATATTAACCTCACTACTTTGTCATT
The DNA here is from genome assembly GCA_029891385.1 of Erythroxylum novogranatense. Classification (NCBI taxonomy): domain Eukaryota; kingdom Viridiplantae; phylum Streptophyta; class Magnoliopsida; order Malpighiales; family Erythroxylaceae; genus Erythroxylum; species Erythroxylum novogranatense. The sequence continues at coordinate 96,232,595 of CM057227.1, read as the reverse complement.
CACCAACTCTCTAAGAAAATTTTTCCTAACTTCAGAACATTATTTTGTTCTATTTTTGCTCTCTGTTTTTCTATGTTTTTGTGTGAAGTAGGGAGTGTCTTATATAGGCACTCCACCATATGAGACAGTTGCTTTTGCAGCTGTCTACTTCCATTTATTCAATTAAAGTAGAATTGGTGTCACAATTTTAGAATATGGAGTCCCTCTATTTGAGAGGGACCCATATCTAACAACTTCCACGCAGCTGCTTCCACCAACCAACTAAGGATTCACGCATCACTCAGCCTCCATTAACTCTCCATCAATGCAGCACACACAACAAACACCGTAGCCTCCATCACTATTCACCGCCAAAGAAGCAACCACGCAAAGGAGTTTGTAGAGCTTTGTTCTTTATTTTTAATTGATTCCTTCATGAGTTTATCTAGGTTGTATGCTTGTGGATTGTTTGACATGATGATTTGTGGCTAAAACCTTAATTTCTCTTAGGGATTTGATATTTTTGTTGATGCTTTAATTTTGAATTTTGCTGAAATCCATGACTGAAAATTTATAGACTTGTTGATTTTTCCTTGGATTTATTTGTTATTCCTTTAGATTATTGAAAATTACCTTGATATAAATTCGTCTTTGAAAAAAGGGAGTTTTTGCTAGAAGATTGAAGAAAATTTCAACTAGAATTTTTTTCTGAGTTAGGAGACCTAAGAAACTTAGGAGGTGAAAATTAAAGATTTGAGACTTGAGAAACTCTAGAAAGAACTTAAGGGATTACTAAGTGACGTCTAGAATGAGTAAATTAATTCATCTTTGAAAAAAAGGGATTAATTACTCTTAAAATTGACCTACAAGATTAGGATATTTCAATTGCAGAAAATAGCTAATTTAATATTAAAGTTGACAAAAATATTATCCCCTATGAGAAAGTCATTTCCCGTTGAAGTATGTATTTTTAATTAGTCAATTGATGCAATCTTTTATTAATTAGTCACTGCACAAATTTATCATATTCATAGTTATTTTGGTCGCATTGAATTGGGCAATTGTTTAGAAATTTATTTAATTTTTTTTTAAAAAAATTTATTTACATTGCTTTTAAATTTCTTAAAATTTCACTCGACCCGATTTTAAACACAGTCAGCTAGTATAGATTTGAACTTTCTCATAATCCCTGTGAACACGACTCGGTTCTTATCGATTTATTACTTACTTCGATAACCATGCACTTGCGGTTCACGAACAACCAACCATACACTGAAGCAAGGGAAGAGCTCCAAAGTCTAGTATCATACAAAAATAAATGACAATACGATACAACATAGTCATTCCCAGGGATCTGAGGAACAACCTCATTTGCTCTCTTCAATCTATATACATGTAAAGATGCACATACTGGTACATAACACAAAAGAAATATGCACTATTCAACACCAAAATGCTCTGTTCTTTACTGCAAATTTTCCACCTTCCTCGAAATTACTTTCCTTGTAGTCTAGTGTCCATTTCTCAAATGTACATTCAGTGAAGTCATAGTAACTACCATGAATAGAGAGTTCCCCACCCTTTACTTTTTCTTCTATCCATGGATAACTTAGTAGGTTTACCAAGGAACAGTTTACAGATTCCTGCAGAAACAATGAAGGAACAAAATAATTCCACTCAGCTACTTTCAATTGAAAGGTGAAAGCACATTGCCATTTTTTTCAAGGATAGCAAGTCATCAATACACTTCTTCACCCACCAGCTTACTGCCAACTACGTTTAAGAAGCCAAATATTTGGATTTAAGGAGGAAATGAAATGCAGCAAGATAGTGACTTTGTTAAGTGATGGATGGAACCCCTCTTTAAAGGAGTTCAACCTGCTAATTAATGACCCATCACTGGCATTGACTAGAGCTGTTCGGATCTTTTACTACAGAAGACACGCAGAAAAGTCAATGTAACCCACAATTAGCAGTTTTACATTGTGGGGTGAGCAAAACATTTCTTCGTAATATCATTGCTCTGCATTCCCTTTGCATGTGAAAAGCTCTCAACCCAAATAATGAAAAGAGGAAAAGAAAATTCCCAATATGCACTATCAAACCTATAAAACCATCAAGCTAAAGAAGAATCCATAAACGGTGGCTCATACTGATTAAATGAACGTAATCCTAGGAAACCATGGTTATATAGATTAGGATAACAACGTTAAGTTGGCCTATACTTGTTAGCGTAAGGAAAAAACATGCAACTTTGAAAATGTCAACTCCCAAAACAAACATATAAATGAATCACCTTCTCACAGTGGCTGCACTGACGATCAAAGCTAAGACGGGTTGTTGCAGCTTTCGTTCTCACTCTTGCATTCATCCCAACCGCAACCCAACTACCAATGAAGCTACTGAAAACAATAATGAAAATGGCATTGAAAACCAAATCTGTCAGCAACTTTCATGAGAATAATGGCAATATATCATTACAAAACTAGAAATGAAAATATCTCAATCACCTTGTTTCTACATCATCATGCATACTCATTAGTGCACGAATGCCTCCGCACTTGCTGTGGCCAATGACTAAAATGTTTTTGACCTGCATGAAAATCATTATAGTTCCGCCAAGAAAATTGTGTGCTTTAGTATTCATTCACATGGTTCAGTATTTATAAAACCAAAATGATGGCAAGGTAAGTAGATATATTCAATGATAAGTGTTTTAATATTCAAGACTAAAATTACAAATTCATCTAAGCATTTCCATATTTTTATTCTAAGCATGAATTTTTATAAGATTAAGAGTTCATGCAGCCATCATCATCATCATTCACACCGTCTTTTCCCTTATTATCAGGAAATAGTCGATAGATATTGTACTTCTAGATCCAAAAAAAAGAAGAAGAGATGAATAACTTACTTTAAGAGAATTTACAGCAAATTCTAGAGCAGCATTTGTTTCTGATGGTCCACTCTGCACATAAAATTGTAAAAGTAACTCTACTTTTAAATTATTGTCGTCCAAGTATTCACTCCAAAGCATCAATACTCGCAATGAAGCAGAAATAAAGACAAGGATGCTTCAGATTCAAAAAATCATATACCTCATATGGAGGCACCATATTTGCAACATTGCGAACTACAAAAGCTTCTCCTGGTTGGAATCCCAGAATGCTTGAAGGGCAAACTCTGGAGTCAGCACAGGCGACCACCATAAACTGAGATTGATATTGTTAGACAATGTTGAAAATCACTTCTCCACACATCTGAATTATTATCTATTGAATTGCTGTTAAACTTCAAGAAGTCTCCAAAGGAGTGTAGAGACAAAAGAATAATAAACACAAACAAGGGAAAACATCATCACCTCTGGTGCTTGAGCATTGGCAAGCTTGTCAAAGTGCTCCAAGTTTTGCCTGTTTGAAATTTTATCAGATAGAGGATTTGATAAATATATATTACAGCTAAGCCACATAGCACCAGAACTTTCATTCCTTACATATAAACATGCTTTTTGAAATTAAGAAAACGTTGCTTTATCTCATCAAATAAATCAGAACCACCCTCTGTTGCTGTAGCAGTTTCCAATTTTTCATTGTTAAGTTCCTTGGACAGTTTTGAAGGCTCCACAGAAGCTTGAAGTTTTAAGTTTCTCCTGACAAGAAATTAGCAAAAACAGACGTCATTTTCGTTGTAATATACATCGACACGAAGTATGTTTATCTTCTAGGCTCGATCTGGAATGATTCAGTGTTGTCATTTTCCTAAAGATTTTCCCAGTCCAAGTAGAATAAGAAAGGCATTAGACAATGTTGTTTTCAGCACTCCCTTAAATATGTATCATGCCTAAGAGTAGTTTTGAATCTACAAAGAAGAAAATCCTTTTTTTTTTGGTCTTACCAAGTTGTAAACTTGTGCTTACCATGGGCATTAAATGCAGATCATAACAGCATCAATTAATAAGTAAAATTGTAATTGAAAATTTTTCTGCACGAATTAAATGCACTTTTACACTTCAAATATCTATAAACAGTTGCCTAAATAACAGCTCATGTGGACACAAATCGGGAAGATCTTGATTTGAGCATAATCATACACATGGCAAGTTGGCGACCGCTTCAAGGGGTAAAGAATCATTCAGGACATTAAGTTGAAATTACCCCTCAAAAGGGTAACACTGGACATAGAAAAGCCTCTATAACGACTATATCTAAACCAAATTAAGAATCACAAGGGGATAATTAAATAAGATTAACAAAATTCGCAAGATTCCCATCTTAAGAAAGCATCATAGCACGAATTATTTTGACAACAAAACAGAGGATTATGAGCAACATGGGAAGGATAAAGAAGAGATATTTACTTGGAAGGTGATCGAAATCTTAAATGGGTCTGGTTAATTTCTCCTGAAACCGCCTTGGAACAGACGATCTGCGTCATATGAAAGCGAAAAAGACATCAGAAGCAAAATGACACAAAAATGCAGGGTGGAGACGGTCAGATTGAGGCGGAGAGAATAACAGAGATTACATTTCGGGTCCTCAAGACCGAAGGTCTAGAAAGATCCGGGGATGAGGTGGACGGTACATAGAAAGAAGGATCCTTGAAAACATAGAGATTTGCTGGGGAAAGACTTGCCATGAGAAAAAGGAGAGAACGCAGATAGATAAAGTTGTGTTATTTGGGATGTCAAATATGGGAAAGAAGTGGACAGGCATGTCCTGTAAGAACAAAGGGTGTTTAATACAAAAGGTCCGGTGGATCTAGGAAGCACTTGTTTGCCTCCAACATTGACGGAGGAAACAATGTGAACGACAAGTTTCGATCTTGCTGAGTAGACAGCTTGACATGCCATGCGAACGGAGAAAATAAAACAAAAAAATACAAGAAATGAGGACGGAGGGAATTCAAAAAGGAAATAAAACCATCACATAATAACTAACGTATTGGAAATTCTTGATTTAACAATGTTCCTTGTCTCTAGTTCTTAATCAGAGAAGATTTCACCTTTTTGTATTTTATCAGAAAATATTTTATCTTTATAAACAAGTTATCGAGTATGTTGATAACTTAAAACAAATTATTTCATATGGCTTAAAAGGACAAATTAGCCCGGAAATAAAAACTCAAAAAATGTGTAGCTAAAAAATTCATGAACAACGAAAATTATGGATGTAGGAAGAAATGTGCTAAATTTATAAAAGTTTAGCACATGAAAGTTGAGAAAATAGTGAGAGGTAATTAACAAAAAATAGCTCAGTGGATTGAAAGTTTATTAAACACTAAATTCTAAGGTATAGAAGTTGAGGAAAAAGCGTTATAAGGTTAGTTAAAATATAGGGAAGTTGCCAATAGAAAAATTAAAAACAGGAGAATTATAAATTCACCAATACCATCAAAATGGAGGACTCATATCACAATACCACACAAATCAATCTCTAGAAAAAACAATAAGCCTTCTTAAAAAAAGTTTTGTTATCTTTATTTTTTTTACAACACGAATTCACTTCTGTTATATTAAATTTCCTTTTGTACATTGTGATTTTCTTTTGCAACAAACAATTAATTTCTTCACTTTAGATTTCTTTTCAATAATTTTTTAGCATTTTGATAGCTTATAATTACATTTTTAAATATTTTTGAAAGCTCACTTATATTGTTGATAAGAAGTTAGGCATAAATTATGGGAGAATTCTTTCCCGACATGCACGAATTCCATATTAACACCAAATAATTTGACATGTTCTATCAAACAACGAAGCCAAGAACATAAAATGGAAAAGAAATTACTTTGCCTCTAACTTTGGAGGAAGAAGTCTCTACAACTACAGGAAATGAAAGCTTTGTATCCCAAATGATAGGAAATGTAAAAAAGGCAGCCTCAAGTTCAAGTAACTTTCTTAAAGATGATAATCTAAATCGTTGCAACCGAACTACATTGTTCCCATAAATGAAGTTTCAGAGTTGAAGTCTAACACAACCTCCACGACTGACATAATCAAATGATTGACAGAAAATATTGATAAATTGTCTATCGCTTTGATACAATTTATTAGGCAGAATTCACCCGCTTTAGCAAAACAAATCTTTGAGGACTCAGGGGCATTATGCTTCTAATGCAATGGAAGTTGAACAATGTAGTTCTTTTTCAGTTACTTCCTCTATAAATGAAAGATACGTCCCTCCTTATAAAAGAGAGAATATTCTTATAACACTTACTCGTGTTAATATTAGTAATGGCCAATGTGCAGCCAGGCCCTAAATTCCTAATAGATAAGGATTTTATAGGGAGGCTAAAGCTAATGAATCATAATATTGTTTGAGAGATAATATTGCAAATATAAACCACAATCCCATTATTTACCCACTATAAATGAGGTTGCAAGTTTATATAGCAGTAGTTAGAGAAGTAGTCACGAATTGTACGTGCCTGGTTTAAAACAGTTTGGCTTTCTAGAATTCCACAAACCTTATCCAAAGTAGATTGATCAAGAAAATCCTTATCCTCGTGCAACTTAAAATTCTCAAATTTAACTTGTTTTTTTTTGGTGAAGATGGTTAATCTATCGTTGAGCACACCGCTAGATTCATCATACAATGTGGAGATTTAGCAATTATAAAAACTTAAACTATATTAAGCTCAGGCTGTTCCTGAATTATAGGAACCATCTTTTCTTGGAACATTTTATTGCCTAAGAATTTTTACTTTTTCTTAGGTTGAAATAGAAAGATTGTTTCATACTCAGTTTTTTAGGACTAGGCCTAAAGTTAGCATAATTGAGTTGTCAAAGTCACTCAGAAGAATAGTGAGAATGATAATATATACATCACTCGTTTCAAGAAAATAAGAAGACAATGTTGAATCACACTTCTAGAAATTGAATATGTGAAATTAACTCAAAGAGAGTTAGACATTAAACTGCACAAGAAATTCCAAGGAATGGAATTTCGTGATTTCTATGAATTGGAAGCAAAAATCTTCGAATGCAAAGATCTCCTTAAGAAATAAGGTTACCGAAAGAAGAATTTGTTAGGAACATATATTATTGAGACAAATTCTTACTATTTGACAATACCTAAAGTCAACATCCCTAGAAATTACGTTTGCCCTTCTTTAAGGCCCAAATCTTTAGAAATCAAAAAGAAAATGCAAGCCTTGTTAACTTAAGTATCCTACACCTTTGACACCTCTAAAATGGAGGAGATTTTTTACCATTTATTATAAGAAAAATTTATCACCTTAATCTCCAAAACATAGAATTCCTATGAAAGGGGAAATCAGAGGTAGTACACGTAGATCCATCTAACTCATAAGGATGTTTTATCCTTCACAATCCTCTACACCTTTTTATGAATATAACTTATTTAGTAATCTTCATAAAGTGTATACCTAAACCTCCTTCTCTCTTTTAGCATATAAATTTCATTCCACTTCACCTTTGCTAGGGTAGAGTCTAAGTCACTGTGAGATTAGATGAACCTTCTCATTAGCTTATTTATAATTTTAATGATACTTTTTGGAAACCATATATGTGCATATCAATATACATATAAAGTATCTATAATGAAGATGACTAGTTAGACTCTCCTAATTAGGGAGAAACTTCTATTGCACTAACTAGCTATGCTTCTCTTTATCCCCTCAATGAGAGGATTGAAATCAATGTAGTATAACCTTTTAGATGAAACAAGCACACCAAGGTAAATGTTAGGAGGTCTAGAAAACTTTAGTCATGTAATGCACCTTAAACAACAAGCATAACTTAATGCACTAGTAAATATAAAGAGATGACTTTTTTTTTGTTAATGCTTAATCTAAATAAGACCTTAAAGAAATTCAATATTATCATTAAAATGCTCCTTAAATTATGATCAACCTTATAGAATAAGATAAGATCTTATTCAAAGGATAAACTTGATATATCTTCAAGGAGTTGCATTTTAAGTAGAATTTAAACTTTTTATTTAGACCAATATCATTCTTAATTAACCTGATCAGAACTTCCATACATAATATGAATAGGTAAAGGGACCCACGTTAATCCTTTTACTCTGTGAAGGAATTTAGTAGGCTTACCATTGATCAAGATTCTTTAAAAGAATATTGTAATACACTAGCCTATCCATTTAACATACTTTAAAGGGAACAAAAAAATATACAAAGTATTTAGCATATATCCCAATCTAATAAGTTATATGCCTCTTGGAAGTCAATAATAATGACACAATTTTTACTACAAGCTTTCGTATTGTAGTTTCAAGGAGTTCTTAAACCAACCATATGATATCTCCAATCAACCTTCCTTTTTATAAAAGCTTCCTGTGAATCACCAACTAGAAGAGTAATGTCTTTCTTTAGCATGTTAGCTGACATATTAGATATGATTTTACAAATAATTTTACAATAAGAAATTAGTCTAAATTCACTCATTAAACTAAGGGATTGAACCTGATTTACCAGGCCTATAAAGGTCTTGTTTACTTCCTTTAATAATCTTCTACTGTTAAAAAACTTAAACACCTTTTTAATGACAGTATTCTTTGTATGATTCCATGATTTGTGAAAGAAATAAGCATTTAAATCATCTGGTCCTAGTGCTCTATTTGGATTCATAATAAGGAGATCTTCCTTAACTTCTACTGAAGTAAAAGGACTGATTAACGTACTAGCTTCCTAAAAAGATAATGTGGATTCATTCACAAACTTCAATAAATGAAATGTAGTAAAAATGTATTCTTCATCGTTAATATGTTTGCTCACGGTAATTGTGGCCTCTCAGGAAAATCGATGATTGCATCTTTGATGCACTTGCTCGTACAAGTACATCTGAAAATTCTTAATTGACTAGTTATAAATAGCCCCACCCAGACTATGGAACAAATAATTATACCAGACTTACCTACATCGAGGTATTGATGGTGATTCTCAAATATCACAGAACATAATGTGATATGATGAGATAAAATGCAATAGAAAGAAAGATATAAGGAGCGGGTTACCTACTCTTAACGGTCAAAGCGAACCCTTTCATCGAATTCTTGAATAATGTGGATTCATTCACAAACTTCAATAAATGAAATGCTGGAGGAAGTTTAATTGGAGGATCCTAGTGGCTTCAAGAAAAAGAAATAAACTTCCTGGTGGATCTCACTATCTGTGGTTAGCTAAATCCCTTCTTAATTTAGTAGAGATGTGATTTGATTGGAGTTCCTTTTTGATAGTATAAACTTGTGGAAAAAACTATATTTTTATCTCCTTGTTTCAACCATAAAACCCTCAACCTCTATTTAATAGATGATAGGTTTACCTCAGCTACAAGAGTATATTGTTGGACCCCGATTTTTTAGTAGAATTTAGAAATATTAAATGTATGAAATGAGTGTTTTTGTATATGTAATGTGTTATAGATGCTTTTGTGCTTTAAGGAAATTGATGAGAAAAGAATTGATTGGTTTTGATGACTTTGATATTTAAGTAGATTTGTATGGATTATGGAAGTTAAAGTGAATGGGTTGATTGAAATGGAAGTTGAAAAGCAAGAAACAAATAGTAAAAGTGTGAGGATTTGGAGAATTAAGAAAGTTTGACTTTTTGGGGGATGAATAGTAGCATAGTTGACTTTTTGAAGTGAAATCTTTGTCAATTTTTTTTGGCTTGATTTAGGAAGAATTTGATAAAATGATCTTCATAAAACTTGTAGCTTCTGTTGAGAGCTTTCTATCGCCATAAAGTATCTATGCGGAAAGGTGTAGACGCCGTTCATTCACGGTGCAGACCGCTATGCTTGAACGCAAGACGCTTGCTTCTGGACCGACCCAAACCAAATTCTGATATGTTATGTGCTTATGTGTGTTATATTGTGATGCATTACATGATTTGAAAATTGTTCATGAATTTTGAAAGAAATGGAGATTTACATGATTTGAAATGGTTCATGAAATTTGAAAAGTTGAGAATTTTAAGAAATAAACAATTGACAGTTCAACTGTGAAATTTTTATAAAATGGAAAAAGTTTTAAAAAGATGATTTTTGCTTATTTTTTTATTTATAAACATGTTATCCACGAGTTATAAAGCTCACCCCTTTCATCCCCATCTCCAGGTTTCAAGAAGGATATCGGATGAAAGAAAGTCAAGACGGTTGTCCGTTATGTTTGTTTATGATATTTTTAAAGTTAGATTTTTGTAAAAGTAAGATGTTAGTGTATTCAAGAGTTGTATATTTTGTATTTCTAATTATTAATATCGGTGATGTTTATGGCTTGAAAATGTCGTTAATATTTTGTAAGCATTTATTTCATGATGTATATGAATTATGAATTTGTGTAATGAATTGAGATATGAATGTGACTTGGATATAGATGAATGTGATTGAATGTGATATGGGTTCCGGACAGGAGGCCCGATGATACTGATGTTTGAGAATTATTGAAGTGCTTTGGTTATGTATGAGTTTGATTTGCGTTTGAATTCCGGACAGGAGGTCCGATAAATTGTGTTGCTGGAATTGAAATATAAAAGTGCTCTTTGTTATGGCTTGAATGGTTTATAGCATGTGTGAGTTTTGACGGCAAAGGAAAAATAAGACTTTTAAAAGATGAATTATGGGATATGATTGTATAAGAAGAATTATATGAATTGAGATTTTTGATTGAGGGTGAATTTTCAAATGGGAAATTAAATTGCTTTGTATGAGATTGAATAAAGAATGAAAAAGAAAGAAAAAAAATTTATACCGGATTGGATTGGCTTAAATTAAATGACTTTTGGTTTCCAACGCTAGTTTTTCTAAGGTACACGCTTCGGATGTTGGAATTTGACTTTCCGCACGCTTTTTAATCCGATTTGCTTTCTTTGACTTTCAGTGTGATTGATCGTTTTGATTTCTTTGTTTATGAGATTTTGTAAATCCGTTCCTTCGATTCCGCTATTTGATTTTGTTTCCGCTTTATGACTTCCGATCTGATTTGTGTTTCGCCTTTGTTTTTGCTCACTTTCGGCTTTAGGATCCGTTCTTTCGTTTTCCGAAACTTTGTTCTTCGCTTTGTGAGAACATGTTTTGCCCACGTTTTGTGATCACGTTTTTTGAACGTATGTTGTAAATGTCTCCGATTCCGTTTGTTTTTCGATTTGTGATTTCGTTTTTTGGTTGGGGTCCGGTTCCAAAATCGGGTTCCAACATATATATTTAAAGAGCTTCTTTTTTAACATTGAATAAGTATTGGTCATTCGGAGTTTTATAAAATGAGCTGTGAATTTCCTTCAATCTTCCTCCTGCTTCCTTCACAACTAATTAAGTATTTAAGAATCTAGCACTATTTAAGAGGTTGAGTTCTTTTTCAATCAACTCTAACTTGCTTATATACACATATTTTTGTGTCCTTATACATTTAACCTTATCCGTTTTGTAATGGCTAGTTTGAAACCATCAATCTTAGCAAGGAAGTTAATAATTTTGAAGGGTTATTCCTTTTCTTAAAGAGAAATATATTTTAAATCAATATAGGTGAGTGATCAAATAGAAGGGGATTAGTAAAGCAAGCCTTACTATTGGAGAATTCGTTTAACCATTTTTCATTCATCATAGCCCTATCTAGTTTCTTTTTAAAGATCCATTCACCTTGTTGTTTGTTATTCCAAGTATAGAACATTTCTTCCATTCTCAAGTTAGTTACTTATATGGTGCTAACATAATTCCTTAAATCATTGTAAAGCTTCTAGGCCAATTAATCCTCTACTAGATGCATAGTGGAATTGAGATCTTTAGTTATCATCCAAGGGTCTTGCATGGAGAATCCTAATTATCTTAATTGATTCCAACAAGTAATATTTAGAAAGAGTAGATTAAAAGTATAGACAAATGTTATAATAAATACAACCTTTACAGTTTTCATTCTAACATGAAGATAGATACGTTGGTCCTCACTAAAGATTAAACAACCTCCACTCAATCAAGATCAAAGGTTGTAAGTATCCTCTTATTCTAGTAACATTAATGATTGGAGATATTGCTCAAATGCTTTTTCAAATAAGCTATTTTTCTTTTATTCTACTTCTTGATTGTAGTTTCTAAGAAGTTTATAAAAAATTCTTTTTAAATAAAATCATAAACCATTCATTATCTCTTAAGGTAATCGATTCCCTTGATATTTTAGACAAGTATATCCATTTAATATGGAAGGTGAAAGCTTTCTTCTTCCTATTAAAGTTTCTTCTAATTACTCTTTGAAAGTTTTCCTTAGTTTTTACATCATTGCCTTTTGAAATGCTAACATTATTAAGAGCATATAACATAGGTTCAGCTGGTAAGGTTCTCTTTTGACTTGTACCTTCCAAATCAATCTCCCTCTCCGGTGCTATGTTTTTTATGTTTTAGGGGTTGGCATTTTGCTCCTTTTTATTATGGTCATTCACAAGGTCCTAACTCATTATCTCTCCTACTACATGAGCTTAACCTTGAGATCCCTCATTTATTTCTTCCTCCACTTCTCCCTTTGGAGTTCAGGATCTTGATTAATCTCTTGGTTAACTAATTCATTATAGGTTCCACATTTGAACTTCTTCCTTGTTGGCTTTTAGGCTTATTTTTGAGTAGTTGGTCTTGTTCTCCATATGCATGTAATTAGAACTTCATCCTTAAAGAGGGTATTAGATTCATTCGAAAGAAAAAGAAATAAAACAAAGATGATAATAAAAAAGAAAGTACAAAGTATTAAAATAAGAAAATATATCTTTTAGGTCCTAATTACAATATGATCGCCACACTTCATTAGCCCAGACTACTCCCAAAATAATACCTATGATTAAAAAGATAAACCCTATACTAAGAATACGATAATCCCACTAGTCTAATTGTTGAATCCCATCTAGCCTCTTTAATAGTATCCTATCAAAGAACTTCTATATTTGTTTTACTAGGACGTATACTCTAGTAAAATTGAACCTTTACATAAGGCTTATTGCTTCATCCAAACATAAAGGTTTACTAATAAAGATAGCAAGATAGCTAATTCCTTTTGTAGTTCAATATTTAAAAGGGACATGATAAACATTTGTCAATATTTATATTTCTTTTATATGATATTTTGAAGATTGATGCCAGGTTTCAATACTTGAAGAAAAATTGGTTTGTAATTAAGGTGCCAAGGAACACATTCTAATACATTTTAAGCTTAAGAAGGGAACTAAACTTGAAAAAAGAATACATCCTCGTCATTTATTATTGTTAAGATATATTATATATATCTTCTATTTAGTTTTGGCATTTTAATTGGACATATAAAATCTTAATTATAGTGGGATTTAAAAATTGTGAATTGATAAAATTAAAAGGATGAGGTTGTTGCATGTTTGAATTTAAGTGGGTCTCTGATTGTGTGAGAGATTTGGTCATATTTGGTATCTACGACAGAAGCCAATCTAGTTGGTGTGTGTTTGTGGTATTTTGGGTGGAGGCGTGGAATTACGAAGCAGAGATGTGTGGGTGTATATTGTGCATGTTTTTATCTATAGCTGAACAAGAGCTGGTGCTGGTGTGAGAGGAATTGAGAGGAATTGAGGTGAGTGTGCATAAGCTGGGTTATGTAGTAATGGTGTTGAGGTGAGCGTATAGTGGCCTTTCATGGGAGATTAGGAAAATAAATAGTGAACAATGACCTTGTGTGGGTGTCTTGAAAGAACGTGCAGTGGGTGCTAAAAAGTGAATTGTGTGAGTATCATGGAGGGCACTAACATTGTGGCATAAATGGAAAGCTTATGAAGTATTTATGTGGGATAGAAATTTTCTTTGGCAAAAGCTAAAGACCCAACATCATTCTTTTACGCAAAATTCAATGAAGCAATAAATGCTTTCTTATTGCCTGCATCATAATCATGTTAACCCAGAAAAGCAACTTATGTGAAGTTGATCTATGTCTCTATCTTTGTTGAAGTTGATCTGCATATCTATCTTTGTTGAAGTTGATTTACGTCTCTATCCATAGCTGGAACAAATACTGCGGTATTGCATATGTCACGATAGTGAGCTAAATAATGTATGTTGAGTAAAAAAATGCTACGGTGAAGATTGGATTGACTACGGTGCAAAGGATTTATGGCATACTTTTTCTAGACGTCTTCATCTGAGATTTTGTTGAAGCTGAGATGAATTAGTACTTAATTGATGAACAAATTTTCAGATGTGTTTCGGGAAGCTGAAATCATAGGGAAGTATTTTTTTATCTCAAGTGTTTTCTATTTTTATTCTTAGTTGATTCATCATTTGAATTATTTTTTATTAATTGTCTTTTAATTAAAAAGAGTGTTAAAAAAAATCCTCTGTCGAGGTTAGTACGAGGCGGTCGTACTATTGGGTGTGAAATTGTTTCACGGGAAGTGAGTTTGAGAGATAGTGTGAAGGGTTGAGTGGTGTCGGCTCAGTAAAGCCTTGGGTAAATCTATTGTACTTCGGTGAAAGTGATTAAGCTGGGTGAGAGCTCCACAGACGTAAGCAAGGTGTGCCGAACTGCGTTACCAAATTTTTGGTGTTTTTATTATTTCAGTTTTGTTTGTTTTATATTTTATTGGTGTCAAAGAAATTTGCGAAAAGTTTACGAAATAATAACCCCTTCGATTTTTCAATTGGTATCAGAGAAAGGTCACCGATTCAAAACTTGGTAGCAAGTTGGTGCAAATCTTAGTTTCGCAAACATGGCTACAAGAGAGGCACTACAGGTGAAAACTGGAAAAAGTGTGAATGATGTGGAAGATGAAAACGAAGACTTGGTGCTACTCACACGAATTTTTGGTAAATGGCTGAAAAGAATGAAGAAGGACATATCTGACTTTAGACAATTTGGCAGAAATTCATCGAGTAACAATTCATAAATGTCAAGATTTCGGACACATTGAATCCGAATGTGCTAATACTTTGAAGAAGAGAAAAGGAAAGTCCTTCACAAGCACCTGGATTGAGAATGATTCCAAGAGTGAATGTGGTAGCCAAGAAGAAATAGCAAACAATGCTGTATTGGTTGCATTACATAGCAAAAGTCCAGTTACTTGTTTAACAGTAACTGAGAAGGAAGTAACTAAAGGCAGAGCAGGGAGAAAATTTGAAAATCTCGAAATCAGTTCAGCTCGGGATTTAATATCAGACTATGACAATGACAACAGTGATCTTGATGACAAAAATAGGGATATTCACGAGGATTATAAGGCTTTGTATGAAAAATGGGTGAAAATGCATACAAAGAATGAAAGATTGAAGGAAGAGAATCTTTGCATGAAAAACACCATCCAATAATTAGAAAAGAAGCTGATGTTGACTTTGGATGAGCTTGGTGAAACTAGAATGAAATTAGTAAGTACCGAAAAGGGATTGAGAATGTTAAATGGAGGCATAGAAAAGCTAGAAAAGTTGTTAGAAATTGGTAAAGTTAAAGGTAGTCTTTAAGGCATTGGCTATAAGGGTGCATGTTCTAAAGTGAATGAGAAGAAAGATGACATATCCAAATCTATCCGAGAAGAAGAAACATCGAGAAAGAATTGAAGATTTATACCCACATGTCACTTTTGTGGAGTCATTGGACATATAAGGTCAAGATGTTATCAGTTACTACAAATGATGTTTCAAAGGGGTTAAAACCGAAAATCTAGGCACTCTTCATTAAATTTCCAGCAGTATCTCATGGTATCAAAGCAAGCTTGGATTAGAAAGGGTCAAGTACAAGCAAAAAAATGTAGTGAAAGAAAAACAAGAAAATGCCCAGATTTGCAGTTAGTTACTGCAGATGAAGTAACTGTAGAAAGTGACTCACAACTAGTTACTGTAGATGGAGCAGTTGTAGAAAGTGGTTTACAGTTAGTTACTACTGAGGAAGTAACTGCAGAAACTGAAGAACTTTTAGTTAATTTGGATGATGAACCAATTAAAACAATGAAAGCTGATTTAAACCGAGATTTTTCATCTCGAATTCGAAGAAATCAGCATGCAAAAAATGTTATTGGAGATGTGAGCGAAAGAAGAAAAACAAGAGAAAGAAAAAGGGTTGATTATCAAGAACTTGTAGGCTACTTATGTTACACATCTTCATTCGAGCCAAAGAAAAACATCAAGTTTGAGATTCTTCGAGGGGCACAACAACAGTGTGCTCTACATTTTTAAAGTACTTTTTTGTTGTTAAAAACGAACAAAAAGAAACGAAAAAGAAAAGAAAAGAAAAGAAAAGAAAATATTTTTTTAGTTCTTTAGTTTTTTTGTCGCTATTGTCGTCTCTTTTTTAGTAGTTTGCATTGTGACTTCTTCCTGGCTCTACCAAAGACTCTTCAGCTTTCTCATCGGTATGGATCTTTCTCGGGTATCTCTTTCTCTTTTAGGCATATCTCTTAGTGTTTTGAATAGTGGTAATTTGTCTTCTTGGCATGCTTATAATTCTTCCGTTGGTATGATTATGTTTTTTGATACTGTTTTGTCCCAAAGGGGAGACATCAGATTGTGTATGGTAAATATTCCATTCAGGGGGAGATTTCATAATATACTCGTGACTATTTGTCGTACTTTTTGGCATCTTTTTGTCCTAAGAGGGAGAAATTTGAATGATTGGATAATTGTGATGTTGATGTTTGATTAAGGGGGAGCATTGTAAATTTCATGAATTTCATCTTTATAAGTCCAATTATGATTATTTATGTGGAGTTCTAGAGTTGTGACAAATAATACCAAAAAGGAGGAGAGTGTTAAGATATATTTTATATATCTTTTATTTAATTTTGGCATTTTAATTGGACATATAAAATCTTAATTGTAGTGGGATTTAAAAATTGTGAATTGATAAAGTTAAAAGGATGAGGTTGTTGCATGTTTAAATTTAAGTGGGTCTCTGATTGTGTGAGAGATTTGTGCATATCTGGTATCTACGACAGAAGCCAATCCAGCTGGTTTGTGGTATTTTGGGCGGAGGCATGGAATTACGAAGCAGAGACGCGTGGGTGTATATTATGCATGTTTTTATCTATAGCTGAACAAGAGCTAGTGCTGGTGCTGGTGTGAGAGGAATTGAGGTGAGTGTGCATCAGTTGGGTTGTGCAGTAATGGTGTTGAGGTGAGCGTGCAGTGGTGTTGGGACCCGATTCGAGAACCGGATCCCAACCGAAATAGAAGCAGAAAACGGGCACGGAAAAAAGTGGCGGAACGAAACAATCGAACCAAACGAACAGATTTCGAAGCGAAACGAAATACACAAGTACCGAAGCAAAATGAACGAACTCGAATCACAACGCAAAAGAATCGAAAGAACGAAACATAAGGCAAAATCAAATCGAATACGTATGGAATCAAACCAAATAATTGAATTAGTTGAACTGAATGAAATGCCGACATCCGTGAATAAAATACAAAGACAACAACGATCGCGTTGGAAATCTAGACGAAACATCCGAAATCCGGTATAATTTTTTTTTTCATTCTTTCTTATACCAATCACATCCATATAATTTCCCATAGGAAATTCATTCTTATACCCAAAACTCAACAATCATACATAATCTTATATATATCCATACAAATCTCAAAATTACATTTTTATCCCAAATTTTATCGAAAATTCGGTAGCATAACGGCTGCATTTATTCTAACCCAAACCTGCAAAGTATCGAAAAACACACTTCTAAATCCCCAACCAATGACACAATCAATCAAAATTTACCGGACCCTCCGTCCGGGATCTCAGCAGATAAACACACTCCTATATCTAAACCACTTCAAAACATTAATCATGTCCAATTCCAATACACATTTCAATCTTAAATTCCATACATAAATTCCTAAATCAAAATCATTATTATACACAATTTCATATACAATTTCAAGACCATTCACAATACCCAACTTTATATGCAAGTACACTTTCCCAAACTTATCTTAAGCCATATACATATCCATACTAAAATCCAAACTTATACAAATATCGAAATTGACGTCTTGACCATCTTTCATCCGATCTCCTGCTCGAAACCTGAAGATATGGATGAAAGGGGGGTGAGCTCGAAAGCTCGTGGATAACACATTTATAAATTGACAAATAAGCAGAAATCATTTCTTTCATAAACTTTTTGCCAAAAGGGCTAATTTTTCAAACTTTGACACTTTTCAAATGATTTCCTCAAACCTTTCAATTTTTCAAACTTTTCATAATAAAAGTCACTTTTTTTCCTTTCTCAAATTTTTTTAAAACATGAATGCAGCACATAGAAACAAATCAAAACATGTAACATATCGTAATGGTCGGTTCGGTTCGAATAGACGCATCGCACATTCCTGCTTAGCGGTCATGCATGTACTGTGAATGAACGTACTACACTTTTCCGCATTGCGGTCCAAGGTAGCCGTGAAGGAGTCCGAATTGAGCTCCGTGCGATGGCAGCGATGGGAGAAGGGTATAACGAATAGAGACAGTGCACTGACTCACAGAAGGACCTGACCAAACTCACATAACACATAATCGAAAACAAAATTTCAGATTGCCCGAAGGCACGTTTCGAAATCTTGATTTTTTTCACACACATGTCCTAACAGACATATTTTCATTCATAACTTCACAATATTCAAACCAATACACATAACACATTCTCAAAAATTCAATAATGCCCAACTATAGCAATTATTAAAACTTCATATCTAATGATGTAATTTTATCCAAAACTCATTTGGAAATCATAATTCCAAACAGTAACAAACTTTTATTTTCAAACATTTACAAAAACATTAATTTATCAAAATCCAAATTGTTGCTTTCTTTAATTTTTCAAAATTCGTAGATTGCTTACAAATCAAAATATAAATATGCTACCCACATCGAATTAATGCCCGAAACTTGATTTCAAGCTCCAATTGATCCTTGCTTCTTTCCTTCTTTCAATTAACATTGACCTAAGCCATAATCATCCAAATTTCACATCATAATTTGCATAATTCTCAAAATTAACTATAGGGAACCCAAATTCATCACTTTTCCAAGCTTTCTAAAACAAGAATTTCTAAAATCCCCAAATTCAAAATTTTACCTAAACCAATTCACTCAAATTCAATCTCATTAATAACTTAATTTTCAAAATTGATGTCATAAATCATCAATTCATACTAATTTCAAGATATCTAAACCACCAATTTCAAAAATCCCCAAATCTCAAAATTGGCCTAAACCAATTTATCTAAATTCAATATCATAATTCACAAATTCTTCAAAATTACTTTCATATTTCACAAACCCATATTATTTTCTATAATTCAACACCAATAATTCACAAAATCCTCAATTACAAAATTAAGCCTAAACCTTAATTAATTTTCCATTCAAAATTAAACATAACCTAAGGCATAAATATCAAAATCAACTTCATAAATCACAAACCCAAGTCCTTTTCCATGTTTCTCAACCAAAAATTCATCAAAAACTCAAAGTTGAAAATTTTCTCTTACCTCATTTCTCCACCAAATTCGAATTTTCTTAGTTCCTTAAGAAGCTCTCATGCTCTTCCATCTTTTTCTCTCTTGAAACAACCTCCAAATCTTGCTTTAAGACTTAGAAAAATCATAAACTCACTTACTTTTCTTCTTTCTCCCTTCTTTTCTCCCATACGAAAGCAACTCTTCATTCTCTTCTTATTTTTCTTCTATTTTCTTCTCTTATTTCGTGGACCAGAAGCCTTATACGACATCCATAGGTGAGTTTTGCCATGTCATTAAAAATGGAGGGTAAATGACCATTTTGCCCTCACTTATTGGCCTATTTCCAAGTTTGCCCCTGCACTTTCTTTAAAAATCTGATGCTTTGCGTCCTGGTTTCGGGCAACTAAAAGAAATAATTTGGACAAACTTTCTACTAAAAATTGTTCCTATCGATCATTCGAATCCAACGCAACTGACGGCGCTCAATTCGGATCTAAAACAAAGAAGTTATAGTCAAAATACTATCGGACCTTCACAAAATCCGAGACTGAACATTAACATAACTTCAGTCCAGAAATTGACAATCTTAGGGATGAACTTAAATTTTGATCCCTTCACATGATTTGTAGCCCCATATCTTAATTTTATTTGGCCTTAAGAATCAACTCAATCGGAGTTGTACAGCTCCCGAATTTTGCAAAATCCCGAACCATGTTCAGAAAATTATCCAACTTATAACCTATAACCAGATCTCCTACTTTGGTTCAATCAATCTCTTTCCATTTAATCTCCTAAAAATCATAATTCTTCAAGAAAATGAAATTAATTGTCTTAGGAATCCAACGCTTCGAGAATCAATCGGATGTCGGACGAAGGAATTATAAGCAAAAGATTACAAAAGGGATCGGATTAAAAACAAAGTAATGGAACTTCAAAACCGAACTTTTCCAAAATCATATCTCTCGATCCCGAACTCGAAATTTGACAAATTTGGTGTCAATAAAAAGATCAAAGGAAGCTCTACAACTTCCCTGAAGTACTCAAAATCAAATTAGGTCTCGAAAGAGGTCAAAACCTCAATCAAAGATTCTGTCCAAAACAACTTTTCCTAAACGACTTCCAATTTTAATCGCTCATAATTCCTAGCCCCGATATCGAAAAATTGCAAACTTTATATCAATGAAAAGATAAAAACATCATCTAAAACTTTCATGAAGACTACTTACTCCAATTCAGACTAAATCCATACAACGAGCGGCCTCGAAGCATAGAACACACAAATCTATACTTAATAGCATTTTCAAAACAAAACATATCTTCGAAAAATCATATCTCTCAATCCCGACATCAAAAAATAACAAACTTTATGTTCACAAAAAGCTCTCGACAGAGGCTACAATTTTCATGTTGATCATTTTCTCGAATTTTGCCTAAATCAAAAAGTCAACTTTTTCTTCAAAAAGTCAAACTCCAAGCGAACTTTGACTGATCATAACTCTCACTTTCGACATCGAAAAATATCAAACTTTATGGTTACAGAAATCTCTTGACATAAACTACAAGTTTCCAGAAGACAATTTTCTCAAATTTTGCCTCAAACAAAAAGTCAACTCTCTCAAGTCAAACTTTCACAAATTTTCAATTTTTTTACACTTTCTCTCTTTATTTCTTAATTTTCAACTTAATTTCAATCAACTCATCCACTTTCGAATCTTTCTTATTTTCATTCAAAAATTGGGGTCTAACATTTTCCCCCTCTTAAAAGAATTTCGTATTCGAAATTCATACTTGATTAGACACCAAGTAACTTTTTCTCTTACTTTTTGACACTGGTTACACACTTTCTAACTGATTTCTCATCATACTTATCTTTCACTTATTCAATATCATTGCAAAACACTATTTCATTTTATCTTATCTCCCAACAGTCATTCTTTCATCTCACAAACGTATAATCAATTTAATTTCATCCAAATGCTATCATTCAATTCAAATCTTAATTCTTCATCATCACAAACCTAAAATTCATCAAAGTTCTTAACCCTCATTAATCACTTAATTAGGTCTTCACATACTTCATAACAATCCATCTCCATGCTCATCTTTCACTCACAAATGAATACAAAATCAAAACATCCTAATTCCTCATGAACTTCAAATCTCAATTTCATGCACAATTTCCTAAAATCACTTAACATTCTTATCATCTTCATCTATCAAGCACTTTGGTATGCACTTTATCTTTATCACAATCTCACAAATTCAATCTTATGCTTGAACATTCTTCTTATACACATCAGCTAGACACAAACGCCCAAGTACGATCATAATACTGAGCTTTGATACCATCTATGTTGGGACCCGATTCGGGAACCGGATCCCAACCGAAATAGAAGCGGAAAACGGGCACGGAACAAAGTGGCGGAACGAAACAATCGAACTAAACGAACGAATTTCGAAGCGAAACGAAATACAAAAGTATCAAGCAAACGAACGAACTCGAATCACAACGCAAAAGAATCGAAAGAACGAAACATAAGGCGAAATCAAATCGAATACGTATGGAATCAAACCAAATAATTGAATTAGTTGAACTGAATGAAATGCCGACATCCGTGAATAAAATACAAAGACAACAACGATCGCGTTGGAAACCTAGACGAAACATCCGAAATCCGGTATAAATTTTTTTTCCTCTTTTTTTTCATTATTTCTTATACCAATCACATCCATATAATTTCCCATAAGAAATTCATTCTTATACCCAAAACTCAATATTCATACATAATCTTATATATATCCATACAAATATCAAAATTACATTTTTATCCCAAATTTTCATTATTTCTTATACCAATCACATCCATATAATTTCCCATAGGAAATTCTTTCTTATACCCAAAACTCAACATTCATACATAATCTTATATATATCCATACAAATATCAAAATTACATTTTTATCCCAAATTTTCATTATTTCTTATACCTTTCATTATTTCTTTCCACCATCGGTTATAATACCTTTCCACTTCTCAAAATCACTGCATCAGCAGTCTCCTTAGGATTTGCTGGTTGTGCAGGCAATTTACCCTTATCCCCTCTTGATGTGCTAGCTTGTTGAGCAATCTGAGTTTCCAGCATTTTGTTGTGTATGGTAAGTTGATCTACCTTAGAACTGAGCTGCTGGATTAGTTCCACCATGGACTCCAAAGATGGTTTCTGCTCTTGAGCTTGTGGAAGTTGTGGAGGGGCTTGAGGCTTTGTGTTTTGGAATCCTGGAGGACCCCTATGGAAATTTTGTTGTTGGGTTGAAAAATGAGGTTGGTTTTGAGGGTAGGAAGAGTAATGTGGTTGGTTTGAGAAATTTTGTGGCTGTCTGGGTTGTTGGGACCAGGAGAAATTGGGGTGATTTCTCCACTCAGGGTTGTATGTGTTTGAGAAGGCTCCTCCTTGAGGTTTAGCTCCGTAGTTGCCCACTAAATTAGCCTGCTCAACTGTAATGTCTTGTCCATAAGCCTGGAAATCATACATGGGTCGTAAATTGTCTTTGCAGCTCATGCACAGTGTGAGTCGCTTCTTTGCCATCACATTAACCTTATCCATCTTATCCATTCTCTTTGTCAAGGCTTCAAATTTAGCGTTCATCATGGATAATGCATCAACCTCAAACTTTCCTGCAAGCTTCTTAGTCTCTTGCTTTAAGTGCCCCCTACTCCCACTCAATTGGTAATTATTCTGAGCAATCCTTTCCAATAGTGAATGAGCTTCATCTTTAGTTTTTGCCATAAAGTCTCCACCTACAGCTGCATCTATAGCACTTTTCATAACCAGAGAAAGCCCGTTGTAGAAAATCTGCACAAGCATCCATTTCTGAATCCCATGGTGAGGGCATTTTCTTTGTAGCTCCTTGAATCTCTCCCATGCTTCATACATAGATTCATCTTCTCTCGGTAGGAAGGAATACACTTCACCCCTCAATTGTGCAGTCTTTCTTGGGGGAAAGTACTGTGATAAGAAAGCTTGGGATAACTCTTGCCACGTAGTTATAGACCCTGGAGGTAGAGAGTAGAGCCATTCACTTGCACGATCTCTCAAGGAAAAAGGAAATAATCTGAGGCTTGCATCGTCAGATACCCCATTTTGCTTCAACATGCTACATATCTAAATGAACTTCTCCAAATGAATGTGGGGATTTTCTGAAGGGTTGCCTCCAAATTGAGACTGTTGGACCATCTGTACAAGTCCAGTCTTCAGTTCAAAGTTATTAGCTGTAACTGGAGGTGTCGCGATGCTCGATTGGTAATCCTCAAAGTTTGGTATTGCATGGTCCCGCATTGTTCTCTGATTTTGCCCACCATTTTGCATTTGTTCTGCCATTATTTGCTCACTTGTAGTACCAACAGGTTCGGTTTCTATTCGCTGGTTACCCTGCATAGATTTTGTTCTTTGCTGTTTCGTAACTTTTCGGAGCGCCTTAGCAGTCTTTTCAATTTCTGGATCAAATAACAAATTTTCTGCACTATGAGAATGTCTCATATACAGAGAGAATCACCTGCAGATCAAAAATCAAAAAGAATACTCCGAGTGAAGAAATAAGCTACGAGAAAAAGTAAACAAAATGAAAAATATCAAAATTATAATGAGAAAAAAAATGCACAAAGTAACCAAACAATTGATCGCCTAATATTGCCCAAAGGGAAACTCCCCGGCAACGGTGCCAAAACTTGTCCGAGGTCCCGCAAGTACAGGTCACGCAAGTAAATAGGAAAGTAAGAGTATCGATCAACAGGGAGTTACTGAACAATTACTAGGCTAAAATTACTCAATTATTTGGGCTAATCAATTAAATGTTGATAATTGGGAAATTGATTAATTAACAAATTGCTAAAATTAATCCTAAAACAAATAGAATAACCGCACAATTTATGACTGAAAGGGATGAATCAAATATGTAAAAGACAGGTTTCAAATTTGGTTTTGTGATCGACTTCTAATTGTTCTCTTCTGGTTTATTCAATAAACTTGATTCGTAGACTTTGAAGGAAACTAGATCTAAATTATCTATGATTCTCTATCGAGATATCAAAAAAATATCTTAGTTAAAATCAATCCCGACTATCGTGGCTCATGAAATTAACTAAAACCCATTGAGATTTTATCTAGTTGGTGATTCCTCTAACAGATTTTTGCCTATGTCTAGGTCCAAACCTATAAGTTCTTAATTTTGGTTTTCCACTACCGATTTTCACCTTTCGATTCTTCAACTGATAATTTCGACACAAATTATGTGAGGCCTAACACATAACTAGCACAATAATTAGCAAAACAAGAATCAACAGTCAAGAACGAATTCTATTGAACAAAATCCAGAATCAAATCATGTAGAAATTCAAAAAGTACTACCCATCTTTGAAACCCAACAAGAGATCTACTCAATCATGTTCATGTTCAACATATTAAAAATTAAATCAAGCAAAATAAACATTAAAAGAGTGAAAACGAAGAACTCAGGTGCAGCGTCCAGCTCTTGAACAGTCAACGTCCAGGTCTCCTTCACCGCTGCCTTCTTGCGTGCGTCACTTCTCCAGCTGCGTGCAATTGATTCCTGGAGTGCGGCGTCTTCTGCGTTCCCTTCCTCTGCGCAGCTGGTCCCTATTTTGCTCTCTCCGCTGGTCTTTTTTACATGTGCTGCCACTACCCTCTTCTATTCTCCACTTATTTTGCTACAACACAATAAAACCTAATCTTCCCTCTTGTCCACGTGTCTCTCCCTTCTGCGCAGCTGCTCCTCCAATTCCTCTAAAAAAAACTTTTGTTAATTGAAAACCTCCAAAATCAAAGCCACCTGCCACGTGTGTTCTTTTATTCTCCCAATTTAAAACCTCTCTAAGTCCACACTCTGTTGCCGCTGCCACTCACCTTCTTGCTGCAGCGTAAAACCTCATCTTCCCTCCTCAATTAATAATATATACTCCTCTGTTCTTTTTGTTCCCGTTAAAAACCTAAGCATTCCCAGCTGCCACGTGACTCCCTTCTTCAATTTTGCTACAGCC
The DNA here is from genome assembly GCA_029891385.1 of Erythroxylum novogranatense. Taxonomy (NCBI): domain Eukaryota; kingdom Viridiplantae; phylum Streptophyta; class Magnoliopsida; order Malpighiales; family Erythroxylaceae; genus Erythroxylum; species Erythroxylum novogranatense. Next base: position 96,207,140 of record CM057227.1, on the reverse strand, counting down.
TCCAGCGTAATAAACCTCCTCCTCCACTGCTGTTGTGCGTTTCTTTTAATTAAAAAAAGCTAAACTTCCAAGCCTTCAAAACGTCACCTTCAGCTGCGTTTTTTTTTTTACTTTTGTTATGTGCTGCCGTTTTTTGACTTTTGGCTTGCTCCTCCATGCTGTCGTTTTTAGTTCCTTTTATTCCCCTGCTATAGCCAACTTCTTAGGTCTAATTTGAAGCTAAATTTTATACTTTCCACAAAGAAACTAGAAAATAAAAAATAAAAAATAAAAATAGAATAAATAATAAACTCAATAAAAATAAATAAACTAACTTAAACATAATACTAAAATGAATGAATGAGTATGCAAAATAAATGTAAATATGACCTAAATACCTATATGAATTTGACTAAATGCACTCCAATAAACGATCTAAATTAATGGGTCAAGTCAGGATAAAAATGGGTCCGTCAACAGAGATCGGATCCATATCACCTTTATAATAGTTCGATATACGAAAGTATATATAAGTTAGTCTTCCGCGAGCTACTCATAAGCAAAAAAAGAATATTCACGAGCATAAGGTTCCTGATCCGTTAAGGAAGCTCGGAACGCTAAGGAAACTGCAGAAAGACCTAGTCCGTGCATCGGTAAGCGCTTTCCGTAAAGGACTCGAGAGATTCGGAGATGTTTGGAGTTCGAAATCGGCATCGAAATCCGATATGGAACCGAATCCAGGTATTCCACATTACCTTCGTTTTTTATCCTTTCATGTAATTCTGGGGTACGTAATAAGGCCTCCTCTACGTACTAACAATAAGAACTTAAAAGAATAAAAAAGGTTTGGAAATATGAAGGATAATAAGGAAAGGTACATCTTAAAGGAGCAGCAGCACAAGATAAAATATAGAGATATAGCTCTATGAGAGAAGTTAACCAGAAAATGCCAGAACAACCATAAACATGCAAGCCATGTAATTGGTTTAGAGAGAAACATTTGTCCCTGTATAAAGCTTTTATCAACATTCATCATCTTCATTTACATAATATTTTTCACCATTCTAAAACTTCAAATCTTTATGCATGACTTTGTTTAGATGTGTTTTTAATTAAACTTAATATGTTATATTTGTTGGTATTTATTGTTATTTTCATTTTATAGAATTTGAAATAAGTAGTCACTATTAACAATTGTTTTAAAGAATATAATAGAGAACATGTGATAAATTTTAGTTAGGCAATTATTTTAGAAACCAAGTTCTCCATAAGTTATACAAATTTGTTAGTTGATCTAATTTTATGTAATTAGTTATTATATAATTAATATCTCTTTTAAGTAATAATTTAACATTTTCTTTATAATGATAATTTATTAAAAGTTGTCTTTGTGATTAAAATTTTATAAAGTTGTCTTTGTGCTTAAAATTCTAATGAAATTGAATAAAATATCATTTTCTTATCCTAATTAGTTTTGTTTCTAGCCATATAGTTTAGCGAAGACAATTGTTAATATATTTTCAAGAAAAGAAAAGTTAGCGAAGACATATTACACATATTTTTAAATACAAGATAATATATTACTTATTTGTACTTTAAAATATTAGTATAAAATATACAGTAATTGCAATTCCACATCTAAATAAAAATTTTACCATTAATTATTTACAAGTTTTAATTGTCATGAATTATTAATTTAAATTTTTAAAAACTTTCATTTATATTTTAATTTATTATTTGATTTTTAAGTTATTGCAAATACTAAATGGTCACTTAAAATAAATAAACAATAGAAAAAAGTCGTGTACAGAACGGTTAGTAGAAATAAACAACAAAATCTGTGAAAGTCCAATGCGTAATTTGCGCCAACTACAAGATTTAAGTACTTATTTCTGCTCATAGTCCAGAAAAGTTGATTTAACGATTAAAAGTGCCAGTTGCTTCATTTAGCTGCAATTGATAGGAACTGCGCACCATCATGTGAACTTCCCAGCTCCAAGCCAACAACTGTTAAAATAGAAAGGAAAGAAATCAGAGCAATTCCTACGTAAGAACGTATTTTCTATAGTTAGTATCAACGATAATTATTAAATTTCTCATCATTAATTACCAAACCTTATACACGTCTTGTCATCATTAATGACAAGTTGGAACCACCAATGCATGCACAAGCTCTCCTACCAATCAACCCCTGGAAAGCTTGAACTGTCCATGCTCTCCAATTTCTCGCCTCTCTATAAAAGCTCCACATAAGTTGATTAAAATATATCGTTGCAATTCTCATTGTTGTCCTTCTATGCCTGTTTCCGCTTCAAATCTTTAATCATTTTACCAATCTTGCTGATAACATTGTCATGGTGGACGGTGATCATGAACTGCCAAGCAATTCGCATGGAGGCACAGACAAGACAACTTCTGCAGCCGGTACAGCCTGGATTTTCCACTATTGCTGACTTGCCAGAGCATTCTGTACCATTGTCGCCTAAGTTTGAGATATCAACATACCCTGGGATCCCAACTCTTCCACAGCCTCAACTTCCAGACAGCTCGATTCCAAGAATCCCCCGGTTTCCTGACCTCCCATCAATTCCCTACCTGCCTTACTTGCCGCAGAAGCCCACGTCCCCGTTTATTCCCCCTTACACCTATCCTCCTCTGTTAGGAAATTAAACTATTTCCACGCAACGAAAAACGCCAGTAAAACAACACAAAATTTGATAACGGAGTTTGGCCAAATTGTGCCTATGTCTCTGGGGCTACTGCACACCATTTTTATTAGAGAGAAAAACAACACTTACAAGTGTTTATATTCAACACTCAATTCACTAGTGTTTTCACACACTCTCAACCCTTACCCCAATACACCCCAAAAATTCTCACAAAAATTTACTACTCTTACTAAGAGTAAATATTTTTGTCTTGATTTTGGATGAGATAAATGGGAGGGGGAGGGGGTTTATTTATAGGTTGTAAGCCACCCCCCTCTCTCACTTATTTCCAATATGGGAATAAGTCCCTTACCTAACAATCTCCCACTTGAAGACTGATTTCAATCTGTCTTCACACTTGGTTGATGCAGTAGCTCGTCTAGATTTTATTACTCTTGCAGGCCAACTGAAGTTGCACACAACTTCAGTTTGTCGATTGTCACCACCTTGGTTAACATGTCTGCAGGGTTCTTACTTCCAAGAATCTTCTCAAGTGTTAATATTTCATCTTCTAGCAAGGACCTGATGAAATGATAACGAACACCGATATGCTTAGTTCGGGAGTGGAATGCTGGATTCTTGGCCAGATGAATTGCACTTTGGCTGTCACTTGTAAGTGATCTAAAAGGGGGGTTGAATAGATCTTTAAGCTTTTTGAAAATTTCTACAATAAAATTAGAAGTTAATACACACAAAAATAATTTAAATAAACTTAAATGAAAAGAGTAGGGAAGAAGATCAAACACTGTTTTTATAGAGGTTCTCTTTAAGACCCACGCCCTCTACCTAAGCTCCCACTTAAGATTTTGCAAACCACTTTATTGCACACTTTGTAGTTCAGTGTGAACTTTTTACAATGCCACTTGATTTCTGGCTCAAGCTACCTTTACAATTGATTTGTCTTCTGGCACAAATCCTACCTCACACGTGACCTTCCACTCGTCACTCAAATTATAAGAGAAATATGATAAAGATTGAAGAACAAGTGTTCAATACAATTTTGTAACAAACTAAGAACAATAATGAGCAATTTTGGAGCAATGGAAGAGTATTTTAGCTTATGGAACCTTGGTAATCTCTTCATCAATCATCCACCACAGATACTAGAAGAAAATAGCTGTTGGAACTCATTATAGCCGTTGCATGATTGTTATAGCCGTTCCTTAACAATCTCCTTTCCATTTGTGGCTAATTGGACCGTTGGAATTAATTTGCTGTACCCATAAGTCGACTTGTGACAACATTTTAAGTAAAATTTCATCTCCGCTCTTCTATAAGTCGACTTGTGCTATGTAAGTCGACTTGTCGTCCTCGATAAGTCGACTTATGTATGATTAGTCGACTTGTGTTGACATATCTTCATCTCGTTAGTCGACTTATGGTGTTCTAATGACTTATGCTTGCTCGATCTTCATGTGTAAGTTGACTTATGTTTGTGTAAGTCGACTTGTGTTGCCTTTAACGGTAACATCCAACCAAATCTTCTATAATCCTCATGTTTTATGCCATTTTCACTTATAAGGAAACTCCCATCTTGATTTTTCAATGATTAAGCACTTGCTCATCTTGATTTGCACAATTCTTTCATTGAATAAAACCTGAAACAATTTCTTAACTAATTCTAGATATTTTATTATTATCAAAACATAAAGGGATTTAATTTGTCAACCACCATTAGTCCAACAATCTCCCTCTTTTTGATAATGACAAAATATTTAGAAATTGAAAAGAAATTTGAAAGACATAAAATGTGATCAAGGTTTTTAATCCCTTGTCTTGATGGTTAGTTTGTCTCCCCCTTAATTAATGAACCAATGATTTAAATAGAAATCAATATAGTTGGAAATCAATGAATTTTCACTCCCCCTCAATGAAATGACTGTGAACAAATATCAATTTCCAATTTTACTCCCCCCTTTTGTCATAATAAAAAAAATCAATAGGGAAAATAGTCTCAAATGAAGATTAATAAAGTTTATAACCAAACATAGCATCAAACACAAATAATAGCAATAGTCATTACAAAATATGTCAATCCAACAAACGCAAAAAGCACCAAAGACATAAAACAAAAATAGAAGATTAAATGTCGGTCAAGGTAAAAGTCAATACACATCATGATTTAAGAATCATCGTGCTACACCCTAACTTCTTAAAGATCTTCTTAAGCATTCTTGTTGTGCATCCATTTTCTTTGCAAACCCATGAAGTATGATGAATACCATCGATGCGATCATGTAAATCATCCAATTGTTCATTAATTTCAGCAATTTCCTCATGAGATACCTCACTCGTTCTCACATTACTAGGCCGTGAGCGACTTGGAAGATCTGCTGCCCTCTTAGATCGTTTCCTCGAAGGTACCTGCTCACTTTCTAAAGTCAAACCAAGTTTCTCAACATGATAAGAGTAGACTCAGCCTTTTTAAACTGTTTTTACCAGCTTCATACTTCTCAAGTTATAAGGCGTGAATCTCCAACTCTGAGGATATGGAAGATGAGCATAGGAATCCAGATTGCACCTTTGGAACTGAGAGAGATGGGTAATCAAAGCAGCATAAGACATTCCTTTATGCCGGACTAGTTTCCCTTTCAGCTGTCCTCGTAATAAACTAGCCTTTTTTCCTCATCATTTGAGTAACCAAGCTCGGATAGTTGATTTTCCTCCCTTCCTCCATATGCCAAGGAATCTCCTTATCTAATGAAGTAATCTGATTATTACTAGCCTTCTTTGGGTAAACAACCCTGTTAATTGCATAATGTAATAATCGATAATTTAAAGGTAGATCCATAGCCTCAAAGGAGGGAATGATCTAACATAACCGACTCAACAGATCAGCCCCTTTTTCTTCAGTATAGCCAAAATTCTCTTCGGCTTCCTCATCAGTATCACCTTCCACATTCCTCAAAATCTCAAAATCAATAAAAGATGCTCTAGGCCTTACTCCACCTCTAGGCAAATGAAACAGAGAACACAAATTTGATTCACACAGAGTAATATCCTTCCCGTTGATTTTGGATTTCAGAGTGACCCCATCAACCACATTACTACCAGTCACAAAGAGATTCACATAGAACTCTCTTACTACATCTTCATAAATATCATCCTGAAATCCTAAGAAATCTCGCAATCCCAGATTCGTAATTTCAGTAAACACATCAGTGAACTCACTATGGTCTAGTTCACCCCAGTCAAATATCATAGAAGGAATCAATACCTCATTTTGTAGCACCTTGTAGTAGAGAGTTTGTGCATCCTTTGACACAAACCTAGGTTCAACCACATCGTCCTCTCTCAAAGCATTTCCCGTCGAAGAGGACCCACAAGCTCTTAGTCCAAAGTGAAAACGAGGACCTTGTCGAGGAGCGGTTTCTTTCCCTTTCCTTGAAGATTGTCTTGGAGCCATGGATCTTTAGAGAGAAGAGGAGAAAAATCGCAGGTTAGGGCTTTGAGAGAGGGGTTTTTGAAAGAGAAGGTTGATTTGAAGATAAAATGAGGGGGTTTTGTGATAATAGAGGTCGAAAATTGATGGGTAAGGAAGATTTGAAGAGATTGAAGAAATAAGTCGAGTTGTATGAGAGGAATTTCAGAGATTTAGAGAGAATAGGTCTGCGGAGAAGAAAGGGAAGAAAAGGTTTTAAAGCCTCCGTATAAACATAAGTCGACTTGTCTCCCTCATAAGTCGACTTATCGACCTACATAAATCGACTTGTCTATCTACATAAGTCGACTTATCCTCAAATTTCTGCATTCCCCAAACGCTGTGAAAAAATCATAAGTCGACTGATTCCCAGATAAGTCGACTTGCTAATGGACAAGTTATAAAATGTGTCCAAACTCCAAATAAATCTCTTTTCAGCCCGAGTATGCAACATGATGAATGTATCTTCAGATGTGATTGCACATTTGCCTCATAATTTGACCATTTGATATATGAATGTAGCCAAAAATAAATTCAACCAAAGGAATTTAAATCACACATGCCTAGTCTCAATTTAATGTTCACAAACACATCTTCCTTAAGAGGTTTAGTAAAAATGTCAGCTAATTGATCACTAGATGATACATGCTTCAAGCAAATGTCACCTTTTAAACAATGATCACGGATGAAATGATGTCTAATTTCTATATGCTTTGTTCTACTATGCAAAATTGGATTTTTACTTAAACAAATTGCACTGGTATTATCACAATAAATAGGAATATTTTTAACCACAATACCATAATCAAGCAATTGATGTTTAATCCAAAGAACTTGGGCACATGCACTCCCAGCTGCTACATATTCAGATTCAGCAGTGGAAATAGCTACACTAACTTGCTTTTTACTAGCCCAAGATATCAAAGATGAACCTAAGAAATGACACAAGCCACTAGTGCTTTTTCTATCAATTCTACAACCACCATGATCAGCATCACTATAAGCATACAAATCAAAGGATTCACAACTGGGATACCATAAACCATGATTAATAGTTCTACTCAAATATCTAAATATTCTTTTACAAGCACTCAAATGAGAAATCTTAGGACAAGATTGAAATCTAGCACAAAGACACGTGGCAAACATAATATCAGGTATAGAAGTAGTTAAATACAAGAGAGAGCCGATCATACCTCTATAGAGTTTTTGATCAACATCTTCTTCATGTTCATGTTTTTCCAAGACCACATTTGTTGCCATTGGTGTTGCTGCCACTTTGCATCCTTCCATTTTAAACTTCTTAAGAAGTTCCTTGGTATACTTCGATTGGTAAATGAAAATGCCATTTTTGTGTTGCTTGATTTGCAATCCAAGAAAGAACTTGAGTTCCCCCATCATGCTCATTTCAAATTCACCTTGCATTAAATCACTAAATTCTTTGCACAAAAATTCATTAGTAGTACCAAACACAATATCATCAACATAAATTTGACAAATAAGCATATCCTTGTCAACATGTTTAATGAATAAAGTATTATCGATCTTACCACGAACATACCCATGTTGAGTTAGAAAAGTACTTAACCTTTCATACCATGCTCTAGGTGCTTGCTTTAATCCATAGAGTGCCTTCTTGAGTTTGTAAACATAATCCGGATGCTCATGATCTTCAAATCCCGGTAGTTGTTTGACATAGACTTCCTCTTGAATGTATCCATTGAGAAATGCGCTCTTGACGTCCATTTGATTTAATTTGATCCTTTTATGAGACGCAAAAGCACATAATAGCCTTTTTGCCTCCAACCGAGCCACAGGAGCATATGTCTCATTGTAATCAAGGCCTTCTTCTTGATAAAATCCTTGAGCCACTAACCTTGATTTATTTTTAATCGCTTCACTATTCTCATCATATTTTATCCGATTTACCCACTTGACTCCAATAATGGTCTTGTCCTTTGGTGGAGCTACCAAATCCCATACATCATTCCGCTTGAATTGATTAAGCTCTTCTTGCATAGCTAATAGCCAGTTTTCATCTTCAAGATCTTCTTCAATATTCTTGGGTTCTACTAATGAGATGAAGGTTGAATTTCTCATATTCTCATAGATATTTCTCCTGGTCCTCACACCATCATCCAAGCTACCAATGACTTGCTCCATAGGATGATTCTTTGCCTTCGCCTATGTTTTAATGTTGGGTATATGATTTTCTTCATCTAACTTCAATTCCTCAATCTTGGATTCAATTTCTTCAACTTTATTACCTGAACTTCCTGCATCATCATCAAAACAAACCTTTCTCAGGGGTGAAATCATATCCTCGAATTTAACATGAATACTTTCTTCAACACACTTAGTCCTATTATTATTGTTGGACCCCGCTGCCAGAGCCCAACGTCTGACATGAGAGCGTGGTGGGAAAACGTGAGATTCATACATTTAAAAGAAAAAGAAAAGCCCGCGGAAGGTTAATGGGCCTGCTGGAAAGTAAGCTTGAAACCCGCTTCATGCATAATTTAAACAATCACATCCAAACATGCAATTTAACGATTTAGAAAAGGAGACCATCGGAAGTTCAATGGACCCATCGTGAAACTTTCATACTTTTAAACATATTCATAATTCATGCTCCAAAGAAGAGTTTCATAAAGCCTTACGAATTATCTCAAATCAAATTACAACTTTGAGTTCAAGAGCCAAAAGTATAAAACACTCTTGAACCAATGATACTTGAAATGAAACTAAAGTCTTGAAATATAATCAAACATATGAAACGAAAACGGGAGTGCTGCCAAAACTTGTGACTCACTCGATCTCTGGCTCGTCACCTGTATGGGGGAGATTAGAGGGGGTGAGCTATAAAGCTCGTGGGAACATATTTATAATATCGTAATAAGCAAAAATATTCAAAACTATCTCATTGCCGTAATACTTGCTGAAATCATGATACTTGAGCATGTATATGTCATTGTCTTGAAAGATACTTGATTCTTGAAACAATTCATGATGCATGTCACATAATAAATCATAACACATAACATATCATAATGGTTTGGGTGTCCCGGGTTCGTGACGTACTACACATGCCATCGAAATGTTGATGTGTAGACGTAGTTTCACGAGGGAATCCTTGTGGGATAACCACATGCCACAGTCAGGCAAAGTGGAGAAGCCTTTTCGTGAGTCAATGTGCACTTGACTATCGTGAGGGACACCACAAACCCACATAAGTATGCATAATTCATGTTCTTGTAAACTTGTTTGCCAAACCAGCACTTGCTTGTAATCTTGCTTGTAAACTTCTTTGGTCATGTATTTCGTAATACTTGAATTCATGTACTTGTATTCGTAAAAAGGAGAACACTCCTTTGGGAAAAATCTTGATAATAATCATGAATGCAAAACACATAGCAGAAAAATAATCATTCATGGTAGTATGCAATGCGATCGTGAATGATGTAATATAAATGCATGAGATCTTGCTTGATTTGAACTAAACAATGAGTACTTAGTTACTTTATTATAAACATGAACCCACCTGAATTCCTTGCTTGTCTTGCCTAGGAATGAGTTTCCTCTCAAACCTCTTGATCCTCTTGCCTCTCTTGGTCTCCTAAAATAAGAACCAAAATCTTATTCAAAACTCATGTTGAAACCTTAAATTCCATTCTTAACTTCCATCCAAAATTCCATATTCTTAGAAACTAATTCATAATCTCATCACTTCATAAGACTTGTAGATCTATCTCTCTAGTTCACAACGCCTCTAAAATCACCCCAAAAGGACTTATGTATCAAAAGATATGCGCAAAACACTAAAAACAAAACAACAGAAACATTTTGAGTTCGCCGCGGCAAAGGCCGCGTACGCCTCGCACGCCGCGGCGAGGGCCAGCCTCTCGTCGCGTCGAGCAAAAATCACTCACGCCGCGACGTGCTTGCTTGCACGTCACGACGTGCAAGCCTTCCCCGCACGCCGCGGTTTGCTCATGAGCACGTCGCGACGTGCGGACGGGAGGGTCGACTCCCGAACCCAGATCTCCGACATTTTCAACCCTAAATCCTTCCCTTTTTCAACTACAACACATCTAAGCCATAAATCAAGTCATATACTTCCATTCTACACTTATTCTAACACCAAAAACATCAACAACTCAACAACCCATGCAAAACTACCAAAGTTTTCCCATAAACCCTAAACCAACGATTTCTACTCAATCCATGCCAATCTAGGGTTTGATTCAACCTAAACAAGAGTAAAAAAGTATAACTTACCTTAAGAATGCTTGAAATCTGTCGAAAATCCTCAAACAAAGCTTTCCTCTTTCTTCTTCTTCTTCTCCTCTCACCGCCGATTCCTTCTCCTTTCTATTTCTTCTTTCTTTCTATCTTCTTTCCTCTAATTCCTTAAACCTAATGAGCACATGTACCAAAATACCCTTCCTTACTTAGTCTAAAATCTCATAACTTAAGTACCTTGACCATTTTTCCCTTACACATATTTACCCTTCTAAAACCATTATTTCATACTAAACTCAATTAAATCCAAAATTTTCCATGAATTCTCAAATAAAATCAAACTATGCCATAAATCATAAATCAAATAAATTCATGCTTAATAACATCAAGAAAAACAAATTTGGGGCCCAACATTTCTCCCCCTCTTAAAAGAAAATTCGTCCTTGAAATTTACCTGAATCGTCGAAAAGACTTGGATACTTCTCTTTCATAGCGTCCAAGGGCTCCCACGTGGCTTCTTCCACTGCATGGTTCCTCCACAGAACCTTAACTAGTTGAATTGTCTTATTCCTGAGGACCTTTTCTTTGGTGTCTAAGATCTCTACTGGAATTTCCTCATAGCTCAAGTCGTCTCTCAACTGAACCTCTGAAACCTGAATGACATGAGAAGGATCTGATCTGTACCTCCTCAGCATGGAAACATGAAAGACATCATGAATCTGAGACAACTCTGGCGGCAACACCAACCTGTAAGCTAAAGGCTCGATCCTCTCAAGAATCTCATACGGACCCACATATCTTGGACTTAACTTGCCTTTCTTGCCAAACCGTAATACCCCCTTCCAAGGAGATGTCTTGAGAAACACTTTCTCACCGACTTCATACTCCATCTCCTTCCGATGAGCATCAGTGTAACTCTTCATCCTGTCCTGAGCTGCTTTAAGCCACTGCTTAACCAGATTGACTTTATCCACTGTCATCTGAATCAACTCTGGTCCAACCAGCTTCCTCTCTCCTTCTTCATCCCAGCATATAGGAGTCCTGCACCTCCGTCCATACAAAGCCTCATATGGAGCCATCTGAATGCTAGAGTGGTACGAGTTGTTATAAGCAAACTCGACCAATGGCAAATGCTCATCCCAAGCTCCTTGAAATCCATAACACATGCTCGAGCATTCCCTCTAGTGTCCGAATGGTCCTCTCAGTTGACCATCCGTCTGAGGGTGAAATGTCAGACTAAAATGTAGCTTAGTACCTAAAGCTTCCCGCAAGCTTCCCTGAATCTCGATGTGAACCGAGGATCCCCGCGGACACTATAGAACTGGAATCCCATGCAATCTCACTATCTCATCAATGTACTTCCTGCTAGCACATGCAAGGAATCGACCGCTGATTGCGAGAAATGGGCTGACTTCACAACCGATCCACTATAACCCATATGGCATCATGCTTCCTACTGGCCTTAGGCAAACCCATCAGAAAATCCATGGTTACTCTTTGCCACTTCCACTCAGGAATGGACAATGGCCTCAACTTGCCTGAAGGCGCCTGGTGTTCAGCCTTGACTTGCTGACACACGAGACACTTACTAACATACTCTGCTACATCCCTCTTTATGCCCTTCCACCAAAAATGCTCTCTCAAATCTCTGTACATCCTGGTGCTACCTGGGTGCATGGCATAAGGCGCATTGTGTGCCTCATCCAAAATCTCATCCTTAACTTCCCTACTGTCTGGAATACAAAGTCTATCCTCCACTGTCTTGAGTCCATCCTCTCTCACTACTACTTCAGAAACCTTACCATTCTGAATTTCCTCCCTAAGCTTGCTCAACTCTGCATCTTGAGCCTGCAACTCCCTAACCTTCTCCCGGAGTATAGGCCTAACTCTGAAAGTAGCTAGGAGGCAATTTGGTTCCTCCTGCTCCAAGCTTATCTTAAGCTTGGCCATCTCTTCCAATAAAGGAAGGTAAACTGTCTGAACATGTGCAATGGAAGACTTCCTGCTCAAAGCATCCGCCACTACATTCGCCTTGCCTGGGTGGTACTCAATCAACAAATCATAATCCTTGAGTAACTCAATCCACCTTCTCTGTCTCAAGTTCAACTCCTTCTGGCTCAGTAAGTACTTGAGACTCTTGTGATCAGTAAAGATCCTTGTCTGAACTCCATAAAGATAATACCTCCAAATCTTCAAGGCAAAGATCACTGTTGCCAACTCCAAGTCATGAGTCGGATAATTCAACTCATACTGTTTCAGTTGCCTTGAAGCATAAGCTATCACTCTGTCTCCCTGCATCAATACACAACCTAGACCCTTCCTCGAAGCGTCACTATACACTGTATAGCCCTCATCACCCGAAGGCAGAATCAGCACTGGAGCACTTGTCAACCTGTGCTTGAGCTTCTCAAAGCTCTTCTGGCATTCATCAGTCCAGATGAACTTCTGATTCTTCCTCAATAGCTGGGTCATCGGAGCAGCTATCATGGAGAATCCTTCTACAAACCTCCTGTAGTAACCTGCCAGACCAAGAAAACTTCTTACCTCTGTCGCTGTCTTGGGTGCATGCCAATTTACTACCGCTTCCACTTTCCTCGGATCAACATGTACACCATCCTGCGAAATCACATGTCCAAGGAAAGTCACCTCATGAAGCCAAAACTCACACTTGCTGAACTTGGCATATAGCTCTCTCGCCCTAAGAGTCTGCAATACAATCCTGAGATGCCCCTCATGTTCTTCTTCACTCTTGGAATACACCAGAATGTCATCTATAAACACTATGACAAACTGATCCAGAAACTCCCTGAAAACCCTATTCATAAGATCCATGAAAGCAGCTGGAGCATTGGTCAAGCCGAATGGCATAACCAAAAACTCATAGTGCCCATAACGGGTCCTGAATGCTGTCTTGCTAACATCAGACTCCTTGATTCTGAGCTGATGATAACCTAACCTGAGATCAATCTTGGAAAAGACCCGTGCTCCCTGCAGCTGATCAAACAGATCATCTATCCGTGGCAAAGGATACTTGTTCTTGATTGTCACCTTATTGAGCCTCCGATAATCAATGCACATCCGCCATGATCCATCCTTCTTCTTAACAAACATAACTGGTGCTCCCCAAGGAGACGAACTAGGCCTGACATACCCCTTCTCTAACAGTTCCTCCAACTGTTCCTTAAGCTCCCTCAACTCAGCTGGAGCCATCCTGTAAGGCGGGATAGAAATAGGCGCGATTCCGGGAATCAAGTCAATGGCAAACTCGATTTCCCTCACCGGCGGCAAACCTGGTAACTCATCTGGGAAAACATCTGGAAACTCCCTCACAACCGAGAAATCCTCTAACTTCCCTTCATGCACATCGGCATCTACAACATGTGCCAAGAAAGCTTCACATCCCTGGCCTATCATCCTTTCAGCTAACATACCGAATCGGTCTTAGCGGGTGTCTTCCTATCCCTCGAAGATCACCTTCTCACCATTTCCCAGTCAAACTCTACCTCTTCGACCACAATCCAGCGGCGGATACTTCTCCATAGTATCCATTCCTGGATAACATCTAATCCTCTAAGGTCTAGCGGTAGTAAGTCCACTACCAATCTAGCACCATCTATGAAGAGCTCACACCGCCATACACTGATGATCACCACATTCCTCCCTAGAGGAGTACTAACAATCAAAGGCCTATCCAAAGGCACAGAACTCACACCATGCAATGCTATGCTAGCAGAAGCAAAAGAGTGTGTGGAACCAGAATCAATCAACACCAATACTGATGAATCAAATAACTGAGCCATACCCGTGACAACCTCAGGTGCGGCTGCAGCTTCCTCCCTGGTCATGGCAAACACTCTTGCCGGTGCCTGACCCCTTGGCCTTCCTGGAGGACCAGTCTTTCTTGCAGTCCCAGAGCTGCGTACCTCAGTAACTGGTCTGGTTCCCACTGTCTCTGTACGTCTAGGAGCCTGAAACTGTGACCCCTCTTGTCTCGGTGCCTGAGGACAATGCTTGGCTATATGCCCCTTCTCTCCGCATCTGAAACAAACTCCAAGTGACCTGAGGCACTCTCCCTGGTGATGCTTCCCACACTGATCACATAACGGGTAGGTGAACCCGCTCCTTCCAGCTCTACCTGTGCCTCCCACATTAGAGGCTTGGCCTCAAATGCGACCACGACTGCTTGTTTCGGTAGCCCCACTGCTACCCACTTCACTCTGACCGAAGAGCTCGTGCTCCTCTCAGGCAATGGAGCACTAGAACCCTTTCTGAAACTCTGCTCCCTGTTCTTCCTCTTCTTGTTCGCTTCATTTCTAATATTCTCTAGCTTCTCAGCCTGGAGAGCAGCATCCACTAACTGCTGGTAGTCACAGAAATTGTGAATCAGGACTTTCTCCCTGATTCCCAAGTGAAGACCTCCTCAAACTTGCGGCACTTGTCTTCCTCTCATGCCATAATGTTTCTGATATCGTGAAAGTGTGTGAACTTCAGCTCATACTCGCCACACTCATGTCCCTCTGCATAAGATTCAGAAATTCTCTGGCCTTATCTTGTACATACACCCTGGAGAGATACTTCTTTCTCAACACCTCTACAAAATCCCTCCATGACAAAGACCAAGGAACCACCAGATCAGTAGGCACCGATTCCCACCAATGCAAAGGCATCACCTCGCAACAAACCGATGCATAATCCAAATTGTCCTCATCTCGAGCATCTCATCCGAACTAGACCCTCTCGGTCCTCTTCAACCAAGCTTCACTTCTTCGGATTCGTCGTCCCATCGAAATCCACACCCCAAACTTCCGGAGCTTGTCATACGCCCACTCCTCGCTCATCGAGCTTGCATCACATCTGCGATCCCTCGCCCCATGGCATACGTGAAAGCTCGAACAAAGGCTTGAAAGAAACTCGGATCCATGGGAGTTCCACGAGGCATAGGAGGAGGCGGAGGAGGCACTTCTTCTGTAAACTAGGTGCCTCAACTCTAATGTAATGTGTCCCAAAGATCCCGAGGAATATGGGATTCATCCGTACTCCCCTGACGAGAATGAGATCGAGTCATAGCTCCCCGAGTTCTCCTTCGAGGTGGCATGTTCACTCCTTGAATAGAAAACCATTGAAAATTTCAGTTTACGTAAGACAAGTTTCAAAGTATGCAAAAACAGTGCCAATCGTGTAAAACAATGCAAGTAGTTCTTGAAAGCAATGTCATGCAGCCCTAGATCAAAAACCTAGGCGCTTTGATACCAAACATGTTGGACCTCGCTGCCGGAGCCCAACGTCTAACATGAGAGCGTGGCGGGAAAACGTGAGATTCATACATTTAAAAGAAAAAGAAAAGCCCGCGGAAGGTTAATGGGCCTGCTGGAAAGTAAGCTTGAAACCCGCTTCATGCATAATTTAAACAATCACATCCAAACATGCAATTTAACGATTTAGAAAAGGAGACCATCTGAAGTTCAATGGACCCATCGTGAAACATTCATACTTTTAAACATATTCATAATTCATGCTCCAAAGAAGAGTTTCATAAAGCCTTACGAATTATCTCAAATCAAATTACAACTTTGAGTTCAAGAGCCAAAAGTATAAAACACTCTTGAACCAATGATACTTGAAATGAAACTAAAGTCTTGGAACATAATCAAACATATGAAACGAAAACGGGAGTGCTGCCAAAACTCGTGACTCACTCGATCTCTGGCTCGTCACCTGTATGGGGGAGATTGGAGGGGGTGAGCTATAAAGCTCGTGGGAACATATTTATAATATCGTAATAA
Source organism: Erythroxylum novogranatense (assembly GCA_029891385.1). Taxonomy (NCBI): domain Eukaryota; kingdom Viridiplantae; phylum Streptophyta; class Magnoliopsida; order Malpighiales; family Erythroxylaceae; genus Erythroxylum; species Erythroxylum novogranatense. The sequence continues at coordinate 96,191,007 of CM057227.1, read as the reverse complement.
GCAAAAATATTCAAAACTATCTCATTGCCGTAATACTTGCTGAAATCATGATACTTGAGCATGTATATGTCATTGTCTTGAAAGATACTTGATTCTTGAAACAATTCATGATGCATGTCACATAATAAATCATAACACATAACATATCATAATGGTTTGGGTGTCCCGGGTTCGTGACGTACTACACATGCCATCGAAATGTTGATGTGTAGACGTAGTTTCATGAGGGAATCCTTGTGGGATAACCCTGTGCCACAGTTGGGCAGGCGGGAGAAGCCTTTTCGTGAGTTAATGTGCACTTGACTATCGTGAGGGACACCACAAACCCACATAAGTATGCATAATTCATGTTCTTGTAAACTTGTTTGCCAAACCAGCACTTGCTTGTAATCTTGCTTGTAAACTTACTGGTCATGTATTTCGTAATACTTGAATTCATGTACTTGTATTCGTAAAAAGGAGAACACTCCTTTGTGAAAAATCTTGACAATAATCATGAATGCAAAACACATAGCAGAAAAATAATCATTCATGGTAGTATGCAATGCGATCGTGAATGATGTAATATAAATGCATGAGATCTTGCTTGATTTGAACTAAACAATGAGTACTTAGTTACTTTATTATAAACATGAACCCACCTGAATTCCTTGCTTGTCTTGCCTAGGAATGAGTTTCCTCTCAAACCTCTTGATCCTCTTGCCTCTCTTGGTCTCCTAAAATAAGAACCAAAATCTTATTCAAAACTCATGTTGAAACCTTAAATTCCATTCTTAACTTCCATCTGAAATTCCATATTCTTAGAAACTAATTCATAATTTCATCACTTCATAAGACTTGTAGATCTATCTCTAGTTCACAGCGCTCTAAAATCACCCAAAAGGACTTCAGATCAAAAGATATGCATGAAACACTAAAAACAAAACAGCAGAATATTTTGAGTTCGCCACAAGGAACGACTGCTGTAGCCATGCATGAAGGTCACAGACGCCTCACGCCTTGGGCGAGGCCAGCCTCTCGCCGCGTCGAGCAAAAATCACTCATGCCGCGACGTGCAAGCCTTCCCCGTACGTTGCGGCGTGCTCATGAGCACGTCGCGACGTGCGGACGGGAGGGTCGACTCCCGAACCCAGATCTCCGACATTTTCAACCCTAAATCCTTCCCTTTTTCAACTACAACACATCTAAGCCATAAATCAAGTCATATACTTCCATTCTACACTTATTCTAACACCAAAAACATCAATAACTCAACAACCCATGCAAAACTACCAAAGTTTTCCCATAAACCCTAAACCAACGATTTCTACTCAATCCATGCCAATCTAGGGTTTGATTCAACCTAAACAAGAGTAAAAGAGTATAACTTACCTTAAGAATCCTTGAAATCTGTCGAAAATCCTCAAACGAAAGCTTTCCTCTTTTCTTCTTCTTCTTCTTCTCCTCTCACTGCCGATTCCCTTCTCCTTTCTATTTCTTCTTTCTTTCTATATTCTTTTCCTCTAATTCCTTAAACCTAATGAGCACATGTACCAAAATACCCTTCCTTACTGAGTCTAAAATCTCATAACTTAAGTACCTTGACCATTTTGCCCTTACACATATTTACCCTTCCAAAACCATTATTTCATACTAAACTCAATTAAATCCAAATTTTTCCATGAATTCTCAAATAAAACCAAACTATGCCATAAATCATAAATCAAATAAATTCATGCTTAATAACATCAAGAAAAACAAATTTGGGGCCCAACAATTATAAACTCTAAAAGCCTTACTAGTTTGAGAATAACCAATAAACACACCAACATCAGATTTTGAATCAAATTTCCCTAAATTATTCTTTCCATTATTATGAATAAAAACTTTACAACCAAAAGGATAAAAATAAGATATATTTGGTTTCTTACCTTCCCAAAGTTTGTATGGTGTCTTATTTTTGTCTCTTCGTAAATGCACCCTATTGATGACATAGCACGTTGTATTAACTGCTTCCGCAAAAATATTTTTGGAAGATTGTACTCATTTAACATAGTTCTGCTCATTTCTTCAAGAGAGCGATTCTTCCTTTCTACTACACCATTTTGCTGCGGAGTCCTTGGTGTTGAGAAATTGTGTTCCATTTCGTATTTGTCGCAAAGACTTTCGAATGGTTCACATTCAAATTTACCTCCATGATCGGTTCTAATTGCAACAATTGACAAAATTTTCTCATTTTGAACCAACCTACACCACTTGGTAAATTTGTTAAAAGCATCACTTTTATTCGCAAGAAATCTCACCCAAGTAAATCTAGAAAATTCATCCAAAATCACAAGGACATATAATTTACCACTAAGACTAGCATGTCTAGATGGTCCAATCAAATCCATATGAAAAAGTTCAAGAATTCTAGATGTGCAAATTTCTTTCTTTGGTTTGAAAGATTCTCTAACATGTTTGCCTTTTGAACAAGATTCACATAAGTGATCTTTAACAAATTTTATTTTAGGCAATCCTCTCACAATGTCATTTTTTGAAAGCTTTGAAATTAAAGGCAGAGGAGCATGTCCTAATTTTCTATGCCATAAAAATGTATTTTCTTCTAATGTCACCAAACACTTTTCATTAAAAGAGCTATCATCATGTAAATCAACAATGTATGTATTACCATGTCTCAAACCAAGAAAGCAACATGACCATCTTTCTTAACCATGCAATGTGATGATTCAAAAACTACATTAAAATTCATATCACATAGTTGAGAAACACTTAACAAGTTATGCTTTAAACCATCTACAAGCAAAACATTGTCAATGGTTGGCAAAGGTTCCTTACCCACTTTACCAATACCAATGACCTTACCTTTGTTGTTGTCTCCAAAAGTGACATAACCTTGATTCTTTGGTTTAATTTCTGCAAAAAGGTTCTTGTCTCCACTCATGTGTCTTGAACATCCGCTATCGATGTACCAAGTGCTTGACGGCCTTTCATCCCTTGCTTGTACCTACAATATCAACGTTCTTTCTTCTTATAGGTACCCAAGCCATTTTGGGTCCATTTTGGTTAGCCATATAAACCACATTTGGTGGTATTGAGCCTTTTAACACCCAAACTTTCTTAACCTTAACACATCTCCTAGTACTTTTGCATGCTATTTCTATATGACCATCTTTCAAGCATCTAGCACATTGAGCGATTTTTCCATCCTTAGTAAATTTGGAAATTAAAGAACAATCTCTATAAAAAGGATCATATCCTAAACCATGTTTAGAAATTGAATATCTTTGCAACGATAACAATTTTTCAAACTTTTCGTTTCCATTTGCAAATTTTCCAACCACATACGAAAATTCTTTTCTGAGTCTATCAAGCTCACAAATAAGATTTTCCTTTTCAATAAGGCATGCAGAATGATCTTCCTTTGGACTATCTAAATCATCAATAGTCTCATGTAAGGCATTATTTTCAGCAACCAATTCTCTTATTTTCTTTCTTAATTTTTTGTTAATCTCAATAACTTCTTCAAAATTAGCTTGTAAAGCATCAAAAGAATCTCTTAGACCTTGGTCATTGAAAGTTACCTCATTTTCATCAACACTTGATGAGCTATTGGCCATAAGTGCCAAGTTGTTTTCATCATTGCTTTGGTATGCTTCCTCATCATCACTCCAAGTTGCTACTAGACTAGTTTTCCTTTTTCCTTTGTCGTATTTGTCACTTTTCTGGAAATTTGATGTGGAAGATGCACTCTTGCATTCTCTTGCATGGTGTCCCTTCTTTCCACATTTCTAGCATTCTTCATTGCTTTTCTTTTCATCATACCCTTTTGATTTTCTTTCTATGGCAAACCTCTTTCTTTCTCTATGTCTTCCACCATTTAATTCTTTCCTCCGATTTTTGAGGAGTCCCTTGAACTTCCTTAAATTTCTAGCGTACATTGCCATTTCTTCATCATCCTCCTCTTCATCTATTTCTTCATCACTTTCATCAAGAGAAGAAATATTAGCCTTTAAAACAATTGACTTTTATGACTTACCTCTACCTCCTCTGGATTTGAGAATGATCTCATAGTTGATAAGTGATCCCACCAAGGCGTTGAATTCCAAGTGATTGAGATCCTTGGATTCCATAATGGCGGTGACTTGTGAGTCCCATTCCTTCGGTAGTGACCGAAGAATTTTCTTCACCTTCTCGCTATCCGTCATATGCTTTCCAAGGTTACCTAATCCATTAATGATTTCTGCTAAACGATCAAGCATAGTGGAAATAGACTCACCTTCCTTCATGACAAACATTTCATAGTCATGAAGAAGCATGTTGATCTTTGTTTCCCGGACTTGGTTGGTTCCTTCATGGGTGATGCGAAGTCTTTCCCACATTTCCTTGGCGCTGGTACAAGAATTAACTCGGTTTCTTTCCTCAACTGTGAGGGTACAATATATCAACTTCATAGCTTTTGCGTTGATGTAGGCTTGCCTCCAGTCATTGTCATCGTATTCCAGCTCCGTTTTTAACTCTCCATTTTCTTTCAGAGGTGGTTGTGGACCGAAGATAATGATTTTTCAATATTCTACTCCCTTGCTTATAATGTGATACTTCATAAGATTTTTCCAAGAAGAATAATTAGTACCATTAAATAAAGGAGGGCGATTGTTTGTGTTACCTTCTTCCGCTAGGTTGTTGTGTGCCATCCCTGGATACTTCTGCTCTGATACCAATTGTAAGTGATCTAGAAGGGGGGTTGAATAGATCTTTAAGCTTTTTGAAATTTTCTACAATAAAATCAGAAGTTAATACACACAAAAATAATTTAAATAAACTTAAATGAAAAGAGTAGGGAAGAAGATCAAACACTGTTTTTATAGAGGTTCGGTGCTAAGGCCTACGTCCTCTACCTAAGCTCCCACTTAGGATTTTACAAACCACTTTATTGCACACTTTGTAGTTCAGTGTGAACTTTTTACAATGCCACTTGATTTCCGGATCAAGCTACCTTTACAATCGATTTGTCTTCTGGCACAAATCCTACCTCACACGTGACCTTCCACTCGTCACTCAAATTGTAAGAGAAATATGATAAAGATTGAAGAACAAGTGTTCAATACAATTTTGTAACAAACTAAGAACAATAATGAGCAATTTTGGAGCAATGGAAGAGTATTTTAGCTTATGGAACCTTGGTAATCTCTTCATCAATCATCCACCCTTTATACTAGAAGAAAAATAGCTGTTGGAACTCATTATAGCCGTTGCATGATTGTTATAGTCGTTCCTTAACAATCTCCTTTCCATTTGTGGCTAATTGGACCGTTGGAATTAATTTGCTGTACCCATAAGTCGACTTGTGACAACATTTTATGTAAAATTTCATCTCCGCTCTTCTATAAGTCGACTTGTGCTATGTAAGTCGACTTGTTGTCCTCGATAAGTCGACTTATGTATGATTAGTCGACTTGTGTTGACATATCTTCATCTGTTAGTCGACTTATGGTGTTCTAGTGACTTATCTTGCTCGTATCTTCATGTGTAAGTCGACTTATGTTTGTGTAAGTCGACTTGTGTTGCCTTCAACGGTAACATCCAACCAAATCTTCTATAATCCTCATGTTTTATGCCATTTTCACTTATAAGGAAACTCCCATCTTGATTCTTCAATGATTAAGCACTTGCTCATCTTGATTTGCACAATTCTTTCATTGAATAAAACCTGAAACAATTTCTTAACTAATTCTAGATATTTTATTATTATCAAAACATAAAGGGATTTAATTTTTCAACCACCATTGGTCCAACATCACTGTAGAGCACATTTTTCTCCTGCATGAAACCCAACTCTGACAGCAAATTCTGAAGCCAAATCATCTCTTTACTAGCTTCAGTTATTGCTATATACTCACTTCAGAGTAGATAAGGCAACAATCTTCGAATCATGATATACAACTCACAAATGTTGTACTACAAAGGAAAATGTAACCAAGTGGTGCTCCTTTTCTATCAACTTCACTGCATAATCTGAGTCAACATAACCTTGTACTTTTATTTCTCCTTTGCCAAAGTACAGGCATTTCTTGGTAGTGCCTCGAAGATATCTTAAAATCCACTTTACTGCTTCCCAGTGGACTTTTCCAGGATTTGCCATAAATCTGCTAACTGCTTCCACTGCATGGCCTATGTCTGGCCTTGTGCATACCATGACATACATCAAGCTCCCAATAGCAGAGGCATAAGGAATTTTCGCCATCAAGTCTCGCTCTTCATTTGTCTGAGGTGACTGATTTTAGGATAGGCAAAAATGACTGGCAAGGGGAGTGCTGACTGATTTAGCATTCGCCATATTAAACCGTTGCAAAATACGATTAATGTATTCTGCTTGAGATAACTGTAATTCCCTTCTCTGCTTATTTCTGGTGATCTGCATCCCATGAATCTTCTTAGATGGACCCAGATCTTTCATGTCAAATTCTTTTGACAATTGTTTCTTCAAATTTATGATATCATCCATATTGGAACCCACTACTAACATGTCATCGACATAAACTAGCAAAATGATATAACTGGACTGATATCTCTTGATATAACAACAGTGGTCGGCATTGCATTTCTGGAAGTCTTCCCTATGCATAAAGTTATCAAACTTTCTGTAACACTGCCTTGGGGCTTGTTTCAGACCGTACAAGCTTTTCTTCAACTTACACACTAAATGCTCTTTTCCTTTCTCCAAGAAACCCTCTGGTTGGTGCATAAATATCTCCTCGTCCAAGTCTCCATGAAGAAATGATATCTTCACATCAAGCTGCTCAAGATGGAGATCTTGACTTGCAACAATACTTAACACCGTTCTGATGGTATTAAGCTTCACCACCGGGGAGAAAATGTCGGTATAGTCTATTCCTTCCTTCTGTTGGAACCCTTTGACTACTATCTGAGCTTTGTATCTTTTGGAACCATCAAACTCCTCTTTGACCCGATATACCCATTTGTTGTGAAGAGCCTTCTTTCCATTTGGTAACTTTGTTAGTTCCCAAGTCTGATTTGAGATTAAAGATCTCATCTCATCTTTCATTGCAAGCTCCCACTTGCTGGCATCTTCTGTTTGGCATGCCTCTTTGTAAGACTCAGGCTCGCCTCCATCAGTTAACAATAGATAGTCTGAGAATCTCCTATTTGGCACATAAGGTCGTGAAGACCTTCTTAACTCAGGAACAAGAGAGGTGGGCTGTGGTGATTCAAGCTGATCTTCTTCTTTAACAGTTTCCTCTGATTGAGGATTTACTTCCATTTGTCTCACTGGAATATTTGGGATATTGCTGATATCAACAAATACAGGGTCTCTCTGAGGGGTGTTCTCCGATGCATGTCGGTCTTTATACATCAGCTTTTCATTAAAGATAACATCTCTACTCCGAATGATCTTCTTGTTTTCATCATCCCAAATGCGATATCCAAACTCATCCTCACCATAGCCAATAAATGTGCATTTCTTAGATTTTGGATCAAGTTTGTTTCTGCCTTGATCACTGATATGCACATATGTTGTACAACCAAATACCTTAAGGTGTGAGAGATTCACATCTTTTCCACTCCAAACCTCCTTTGGTATCCTGTACTCCAATGGAACTGATGGACCTCGGTTGATGAGATAAGGCTGGTTGATTGGCTTACGCCTGAATTGCTTTGGTAAACCTGATTGCATCCGCATACTTCTAGCCCTTTCAGTTAAGGTTCGATTCATACGCTTCGCTACATCATTATGTTGTGGCGTTCCTGGCACAGTTCTCTCCATTCTGATTCCATACTCATAGCAGAATCTAGTGTCCTCATATTCTCCACCATTGTCAGTTCCGAGCTTCTTTATCTTGAGACCCGTCTCATTTTCAACCATAGCCTTCCATGTTTTAAAAGCATCAAATACTTCTGACTTGTGTCTCAGAAAGTAAACCCACACCTTACGAGAGTGATCATCAATGAATGTCACGAAGTAGTGCTTTCCACCAACGGATGGAGTAGTTTTTGGCCCCCAAACATCAGAATGCACGAGCTTAAGTTTCTCCTTCTTTGGCGTTCTACCACCTGTTTGAAAGCTGACTCTCTTCTGCTTTCCAAGAATGCAGTCTTCACACGTATCAAGTTCTACTGACTGTAGACCTGATAGTTTTCTATAGGAATGCATTAGCTTCATTCCTTTTTCACTCATGTGGCCAAGTCTCTGGTGCCACAAGTTGGAATCTCCATTTCCCTGTGCAACTGCAATTGAACAACATGCTCCAGCTGTTAAGTAGAGAGTACCATTCTTCTTTCCTTGTGCTACAATCATTGCTCCCTTTGATACCTTCCATTCATTACTACGGAAAGTTGTGATGTAGCCTTCATTTGCTAATTGTCCCACTGAGATTAAGTTCTTTCTCAGATCAGGGATATGTCTGACATCCTTCAACTCCCAGATGGCTCCATTTAGTTTGAGCTTAACTACACCTTTACCGACAATCTTGCAGGGTTGATCATTACCAAGATACACACTGCCGAGATTTCCAGGCACATACTTCTCAAGAAGATCTTTCTCCGAAGTTACATGAAACGATGCTCCGGAGTCTAACATCCATGCCTCTTGCTTGTTTTCTAAGGCACATATCAAGGCGTCATCCTCACTTGAGGTGGAAGCTATATTTGCCTCCTGATTGTTTGACTCCTGCTTCTTTGAACTGTTCTTGCATTGATATCTGTAGTGCCCAAACTTTCGACAATTCCAACACTCAATATTTTTCGAGTTTTGGGAAGTAGCGGGATTTCGTGACTTGGACCTCCTGTCTTTTGATCTATCACGGTATCTCGATTTTCCACGTCCTCTGCTTCTTCCTTTTGATTCTGCGGCAAGGGAGGAGGAGGATGAGGTTTCACCTACTTCTTTTCTTCGAGTTTCCTCGTTAATAATCAGACCACTAACATCCTTGAACTTCAATTTGTTGGTTCCTATTGAGTTACTCACTGATGTGACTGTGGCACTCCAACTTTCTGGGAGGGATGATAAAAGTGTTAAGGCTTGTATTTCATCATTAAGATCAATATTCACTGTACTCAACTGGTTTAAGACTTTGTTGAGTTCATTGATATGATGATCTACAGAGGTACCTTCTGCCATCTTCAAGTTGAACAAACGCCGCATCAAATGTACTTTGTTTACTGCTGAAGGTTTTTCATAATACTCCGTTAGTTCCTCCATAAGGGCTTTTGTGGTTTTTGCCTTTAACACATTAAAAGCTATATTTTAGGATAAGGTTATTCGAATTGCTCAAAGGGCCTGGCTGTCAAGAATAACCCATTCTTCTTCTGACATATTTTCTGGCTTCTTTCCAAAGAGCGGTAGAAACTGGTTCTTCTGATACAAATAATCCTCTATATGCATCTTCCAGTATTCGAAATCCGTGCCATCGAACTTATCGATTTTGTTGAGCATATCATCTGGTGCCATTACTCCCACTGGCTTCTAGTTTCTTCTGAGGTAGACAACTAGTGAAGTGAACCGATTCGGTAATACCCAGGAAAGACCGTCAAACAGACTCCTTAGACAGTATTACCATTTCACGTAAAATCCCAGGAAAGGACAGAGGGGTCACAAACGGTCCCACTTAAAATCTGGCCTCCTAGACAGAAGTTACGTGCACGGTGTATTTATCACAACCTGAGGCAAGTTTTCTGATGCAGAGGATCCACTCCTGTGGCAACTGCAGAGCATACTAACTCCAAGCTTCAACACCCCCAAGGAAAGTTTTCTGATGTAGAAGATCCACTATTGTAGCGACTACAGAGCATACTTATTTTTCCCAGGCTCTGATATTAATTGTTAGGAAATTAAACTATTTTCACGCAACAAAAAACGCCAGTAAAACAACACAAAATTTGATAACGGAGTTCGGCCAAATTGTGCCTACGTCTCTGGGGCTACTGCACACCCTTTTATTAGGGAGAAAAACAACACTTACAAGTGTTTACATTCAACACTCAACTCACTAGTGTTTTCACACACTCTTAACCCTTACCCCAATATGCCCCAAAAATTACTCACAAAAATTTACTACTTTTACTAAGAGTAAATATTTTTGTCTTGGTTTTGGATGAGATAAATGGGAGGGGGAGGGGGTTTATTTATAGGTTGTAAGCCACCCCCTCCCTCACTTATTTCCAATATGGGAATAAGTCCTTTGTTGCATCCCAATCTCACAAGACCCGAACTCGATATCGATGGTGATATCCGAACCCGTGCCTCACTAGGGTGGTACGCTAGAGCAGTCAAAACAGTTCAAAGAGTCGGTAATGTATTTTTCTTTTGGAAAACAATCGAGTGCGCGTAAATCAGTAAACAATTTGGGCCCACGATACGAAAATATTTTCAATCGAAACACTATTTCAGTAGTCAAATTCCAATACAACATTAATCAGTTGGGGCCCTTGGCAATAACAGCACTAATCCTGCGGAAATACAAATTTACACATAATTCAGAATGATACAAATGCAGACATGAAACTGATCCCGACTTCAAACTCTGACTTGCTTGCAGTAATCATACTCCCGTTTCTCTAACGGGGTACTGTTCAAATCCTGAAAAATATTTGCAATGTTAGGTGAGTTTACGAACTCAGCGAGAAACTATCATCGATGGTTCACCCAACTCATGCATATATAAATAGTTCATAGAATTTCACATAATATCACACAATAACATACTCGGAATCATCACATGCATTAACATTTCACAATATAAGGCATTCGCCTTTCACACAGTCCACATTTAATCATTCATATATGCAATGCATATGTGACACTTTCCATTTTCATTACGTTGTTGTGACCGTGCGCCTGAACTGTCCCAGTGACGAGCACATTGCGTTGAGCCTGTGGCTCTGAATACGTTGGGCGCCCCTGTGCGTTGAGCTTAAAGCTCTGAAATACGTTGGGCACGAAGCCCTGTGCGTTGAGCTTAAAGCTCTATAATACGTTGGCTGCTCCGGTCACAACTGCCATTATCTGATCATGCCTTTATACATGAATGCATATGCTCCAATTTCCATTTACAGTCAGTTTCTATTTCAGTGACCAAATTCCCGATTCTTCGGACCTTCGGTCCGGTATTTCAGTCATATGCATTTACAATTTATTTCATTGATGCATTCATGATCATTTACACACAATAGCACTTCAATATAAAGTTCTCAATATTTCGGACACCCATGGTCCAAAATCAATCAAAATCAAACACACATATCCATCCATTATCTCCACATGGCATCAGTGCATAATATTAAACATATAAAAATTGAGGAACCAACTAGGTTACTCACCTGTACTTCCGAGCTATAGCCTGGAAGTCCCAGCAATATCCGTGGAATTGTTCCATCGGTGCCTCTAAAACAATCAAATAATTACCCAATTACTAATGCACAGTCAAAATAATTCGATGATGTTCATGCCTTAAATAAAAGATGTACGATGCCTATTCATGACCTTCTCGGTGCTATTTCCCAATTTCCACTTTCTTTTGACAAATTCTAACTTTTCACTCAATTGATTAATAAAGACTCATTTCAATCCAATAATATATTTCGGAACTCCCAAATTTCAATTCTAATATCCAGTCAATTTATCACGTCATATCCACTAGGATATTACCTCAAAATCAGTATCACTATTCTCTAGATCAAATTCACCTTTTATGCTCAGTTTCTAAACTCTCAATATAATTTTCTTAAATTCAGAGATCTCACAAATATATCCCAATTAATGAAACAACCTTTAGGTTGAAATATGGAACCACATTAAACTTTCTTTCTATAATTGAGATCCCACTAATTTAAATTCAACCTTTCATCCATCGTATCAATTGTAGACCTCTTTCTCTAGATCATAACGAATCAAACATCACCTCAATTGGAGGTCTACACCATTAGCTATGCCTCAAAAACTAACCCATCTCCATTAAAAAAATTGGTCCTCGCCGTGGCGCACAAAGGATCGCTCGCCGTGGCGAACACCTTCCTAAGACTCGTCGCTACATAGAGGAAAAGGCTCGTTGCGAATTAAATTCATCGCCATGACGACGTCCGCCTCGCTTTCGTCATGGCGAGCACTCGCCATTACTAAATCATGCGAGGTCAGCTCCTTAGACGTCGCGACGTGCGGGCTCCATCGTCTTCTCCGACGCATTTTCACCATTTCTCTCTCTAAAACCAGTATTAACACACTCTCAACTACCCTATCTTTCACATTTTAAACCCATGCATGCATTAAACAACCATAAAAACACATTAAAACCATTTCACTTACCAATCAAGCCTCAATCTTCAAATCTTCCGAAAATCCTCTAAAACTTTAACACCAACGGTTTCCTCCCAAAAACCACACCAAAGATCATCTTCCTTAAGATTTAGGCTTGGCTTTACATAAGGAGAAGAAGCTATCAAGCTTCAAGCCAAAGATCAAGCACGGTGAAGAAACGGGGGTCGATCGAAGGGGAGGAAAATTTTCCCTAGGGAAGAAGACTTTTCTTTCTTCTTCTCTTATAACCTCAGGTATTTAAAGGTTAAACACCTAAGTCTCTTGTCTTTTTCCTCGCAAAACATTTAAATCTCTTTCTCTTTTCAATTCCTTTCCAGTCCAATTTGTCTCCAAATTTCAATGGCTCAACATATTAAATTTCTAAAATCATAATTCTAAATTTCCATAGCCATTGGACAATTATTTCAATGTTTAAACAATCGATCAGTTTGTTACTTGAAGAATTTCCGGTCCGGACCCTTTTTCTCCCGAATTGTCCAGAAAATTCCGAAGAGTCGCTATCAATTGACGATTACTCCAGAACATTTCCAATTCCATATTCAAACTCAATTATTCCAAAATTCCCAATAAATCATAATCAAATCTAATTTTATCAAAAGTCACAATTCCCATCAGTAACACAATTAAATGTCGAGAAAATGTCATGAATGCATGTACCTATATATGCATGTGCCAATTGACTCATTCCTCTAAAATTGGAGGCCAAATGAATGCTCAGTCAATAATATGCGGTAAAACTCTAACCCGTCTCAATTTACCAATATAACCTTCCCATCGATGACGGGATGTTACAATTCTCCCCTCCTAACAAAAATTTCGTCCTCGAAATTTCACATATGATTGATCAGAAAGACAGGGGAAAAATTATTTCCTTCGTTTCCATTCTATTGTTCCACTTATTTCACTATCTGTCCAATTCTACCCATTTATCTGCAATCAATACGATCAATCACCTCTTTGACACTGTCTTAACTATTTCCTTAAGATTTCTCACAATTCTTCACTTTTAATATCAATAACACATATGTCGAATCATAACAATATTTCCTAATCCTGTCCAAGTAACACCTTGTAAATCCAAATCATTTTCCATGATTTATACAACTTCCCAAAACATAGTTCTACCAGCAGCCCAGTCACATAGAGTGTAACACCCCATTCCCGCGTGACCCGAACCCGACATCAATGGTGATATCCGAGTCCGTGGCCCGCGAGGGTGGCATGCTACATCACTCAGTCGAAACTCAGTATAATTTTTTTTCAAACATTCATTCCATCAGAGCCATTTCCCTTTTTCTTTCATTTACACACATGTGCGCGGAACACAGTAGACCATTTGCATCAACGTGCATAGATAAACATTTTCAGTTAATACAATCAGTTACAGTTATTACAAATGATCAACCATAAATTGCAATAACCATTTTATGTACAAAACAGAACCACATTGGCCCATTACACATACAATTAGTCATTTTGGAATACAATTCTATTGGACACTAATGCAGACGAAAACTGATCCCGATCTCTTCTCTACTTCAATACCCAACAATGTTATACGCCCGTTGCCTAACGGGGTATTCTTCTGAGTCCTGAAAAATAATTGCAAATTTTGGGTGAGTTTTGCGAACTCAGTGAGAAACCATCATCGATGGTTCACTCAACTCATGCATATTCAATCAATTTACTAACTAATACATACAATCACATTTCTCCAATGTAAGGCGTTTCGCCTTTAATACAATTTATATTCAATCATTTATAGATGCAATGCACATGTGACACTTTTCATTTTCATTTCATTGTTGTGACTGTGCCAAATCGCCCCAAAGGATTTGCACATTGCGTTGAGCGCTGGCTCGAAAACATCGAGCTTGAAGCCTCGTACATCGAGCACGAGGCTCAATACGTTGGACCTGAGGTCTGTGCGTTGAAATGAAAGCTCTTATATACGCTAGGCGTGATATGCCCCGATATCGTGGTCGCTCGGTCCACAACCGCTTTTATCTCGATCATACTTTTATGCATGCAATGTACATGTTCCAATTCACATTCACCGACATTTTACATTTCAAAGACCAATTCCCATTCCTTCGGACCTTCGGTCCGGTAATTCAGTCACTAATAAATTTCATATTCACAAATTATTCCATTGAAGCACCCATGCATAGTTACACACAAATAGCACTTCGATATCACATTCCACATATTTCAGACACCTATGGTCCAAAATTTGTCAAAATCAAACACACATAATCCCTCCATTATCTCCACATGGCAAAATTGCAAAATATTAAACACATAAAGGTTGAGGAACCAACTAGGTTACTCACCTGTATTTTTGAGCCAAAATCTGGCGTCTCAGTGACGTCGGTGGACCGACGCTCCAAGTGTGACTTATAAGCGTGACGAGATACATACATTATCAATTGTTCAATCGTAACTATTTCGTAATGCACATGTAATACTTAGAAGGTGCACAATGCATGATCATGATATTCCGTCCCTAATTCCATTTTTTTCATCATAAAAATCCGTCTAAAATTAGAAACCTATTGGCGGCCGACGGCAGCATAATTCGACCTCTATAGGTCCCCAATTAAACAAAATAGTGATTAAAGGCTCCGTTACCCGGGGCCACGTCAATTTCCCGTCCAAAAATTTCCAATTTCTCACAAAATGAAATTCAATATATTACAAATCCGATGCCTCAAGAATCAGGTCAATCGGACGTCGGACGGAAAAGAAATTGACAAAAGAAGCAAGAAATCCTAAAATACCAATTAACAAATAAAATAATAAAAAATAACCAGCCTCGCTGGGGCGAGACGTCGCCCTAGCGGGGCTGACTCATCCGGCCTCGTCGCTAGGGCGAGGCGTCGCCCTAGCGATGCCGACTCTAAGCCTCGTCACTAGGGCGAGGCGTCGCCCTAGTGACCAGGCGTGATTCATCTTCCCATTTCCCCTTTTTTTTTTTCTGATTTCTAATCCAACTTCCAACATCAATAACTTATTGCACACAATTCGGAAAATTACCAACTATATCTCATTGGAAAGATCATGAAACCGTCTACAATTCTCAAGAAGACCATAAAAATCAATTTCACCCCTAAGGGTGTCAAAAACCCCATGAAAGCTACTACTCACTCAAAGTCACTCAACACAGTACAGTACCTTGAAAATTCGGTAACTTTCTTTCTCTTCAGTAAAAACTTACACAATAAATATGCTCATCAAGATCACAATGTTATCTAAAACTTTCATGAATAGTCTAAATTCAAATTCAATGGCTAACTAGGTCAAACAATTCAGTGAAGGCTGCTGCCCTTGGAAGTACTCAAATTGGGCAGTAATTTTTCAAACAGTATAACTCCTTGTACAAATGTCGAAAAATTGCATACTTTATACCCATGAAAAGATAAAACACAGTACTACACTTCTCATGAAGGGCTTATAATCAAATTATATCATTGACCAATTCAAAACAGTCCTGCAAGTTACTGCCCTGTTCAACAGTCCATGACCTAACTTCAGTCCAATCTTTGAAAAGTCATAAGTCCCAATTCTGTTATCTAAAAATAGCATGCTATATACCATTTTCAAGCTAATTGTTTCCTATACAACTATTTAGGAGATCAATCAAGCCAATTCAATTTACAAAAATTACTAAAATTGCTTCAAATCAGAATGTTCACAAAACTGTCATTTCAGTTAGGTTTCACTCAAATGCTCAAAATCAGTCAATACTTCACAATGCATATCTCCCAATATACAGATCGAAAAATTACAAGATCAGTGGAAATGGAAAGCTGACAATGTAGGCTTTAACTCTCATTTAGACCATTTTCTCTAATTCCTTCTCAATTAATTTATAAAAATCATCAAAACTCCTAGGCCAACAATCCGAATACTGTTCACATAAGTCCCAGCAGTAACTTTCCAATCCAAATTTCAACCTCTTAAAGTTGCAATTTGGCAACACCTATTTCACACAAAAATGTAGCCAACAACCCAAAGTTTCATTGGGCACAAACCTCAACTAATTTGCATAACCACACAATGAGTTATGCTCGAAACAGTATAGTAGGTCAAAAACAAATTTTCCAGCTTTACTTCTCCATTCACTTCCTATCATTCCACTTCAATTTCTACTACCATAGGTATCTCAATTAGACACAAAATCAGTTCCTATATCATGCCTACATTCACTAGGAATAACCAACATAATTTGGCAGCACTTACCTCTTACATTTCATTCAATAGTAGTCATCAAAATCAATCCAAAATCAAGCTAAAACCAAGTTAAAAACACATGATTCATGCTAACTTCATCAAGTCATGCACAAACATAACCTTATATCCAACAACTCAAATTATAGTTTTCATGAAATCAAGACATCATAACTCATATTGAATGAACCATAATTCCCAATTAATGCATCAAACTACTACAACTTCAAAAGCATAATGAAATTCTTACATAATTAAAGCTTCCTTTTAAATGCTTCAACTATCAACAACTTTTCCACTTCACTTCACACACACCATCTCCATCATAGTAGAAACTAGAAGGTTCAAGCTTGTAAGCATGAAACGGTGGAGGAAAGTAGCAATTTAAGCTAGAAAAAATAGAGAAACTTTCGATGAAGGGGAAGAGAAAGAAGGTTTCGTATGAAACATGAAACAAGCAAACAACCTCACCATTTTCCTTCATTAATAAAGGAACATCCGAGAATACATGCCCACATTAATTGAGATGGGTATGTGTCAATATGGTACTTGACCAAGTTAAAGAAGAAAAAGACAAAAGTCAAGTAATAACTTTAAACAATTTAAAAACAAATTATTGGATAGGATTTAGAAATCCTACTACAATTTGACCCATTCTGGTCCAATGACCCTAATTTTAATCCCAAAATAATATGACCAATAAGACAGTGCCATTGGGTAGCAATTTTTGCTACCGAAAATCGACCGGTTCACCAATTGACAATTTTTTTCCGGTCCGGAAATTTTCCAGGAATTTCCCCGAATCATTTTTTTGAAAATTACCAAAATTGCCCAAAATTGTAAAACATATAACAGTCTACTCCCAATAATTTTTCAAACACGAAAACCACATTTTCCATAACAAAAACACATTTAGGCCATTTACCGGCGATTTTGCCGGTCCGGGAATTTTCTCCTGACAATTTTAGAAAAATTTCTAAAATTTCCTTAAAATGGAAAACGCACTCTGGATCAGTCAAAATAATTTATTTTACACACAGTAACCACGTTAATCACAATAAAATGCCGTTTAGGCCCAATTATCGGGAATTATCATGAATGCATGTACAGTAATTCCATGTGCACAATTGATACTGTGTAGCAATCCTATTATGCATGAACAGTACTAATTATTCCCTATCAATCCCATCCTATGACAAATTTCCTATTTTACCCTTCCAGTAGGGGGTGGGATGTTACATAGAGGCCACTATATAAACCTTTATCTCCATCTAAGTGTAGCTTGACCGCGGCGATACACTTCGCAGCATTTCCTTTATCACTTATCAGATTACATCTCTTTAGTGTTAAAACACTAATCTCATAAGATTCTAATAACCTCGATAATAATCAACTCAAATCATTACCCCTTTACTTGGATTTCTTAATCCCCATTACAGATTCATTTTACTTATCAACACAACACACTGTTCAAATGGTGTCACCAATAAACAATTGCTATACTCACAATCAATCTAGACTATACATCAATCTCATGTCCCTATGAATTCCAAACATATCAGTTTTACTTTTATCTCCAACAGTCAAGGTTGTTGGTCATTCACACATATAATCATTCGATTTTTCATTCTAAACCATCAATTACTCTTTCGATGTACTCTTACCAAAACATCGGGCTCTGATCGTTCCTCGCAATTTCTCTAACAGTTTCTTTAGTGGGTAATACCCAAATTTCTTAATCGAACTATACATATCACTATCCTCAACGATTGGAGTCAGTTTCAATTCCTCAATAAGGTTCACAATTTCTAAATCCTCAATTCGGGTTTTGTCAATCCTTCTTGATGCACACCTACTTTGGAATCCCAATAGCTAATAATACTTTCTTTTTGCCCCTTGCTAGCTCGACTATTAACACTCAACAATAATACATTAGATTTAATAACCTTATCGCCCAATCTTTGCTATTGAATTCCTGTTCAATCCATTAAATTGCATCACTATCTTAACTTTGTGACTACTCAATCGCTTAGTCCTTTTCCAAATCATTCAAATTCCCGAAATATCTCGATCATTATTGATTTGCATATCCATGGATATATCCATAAACGTTTTTGTACAATTAATTTCTCCAAGCTTTTAAAGCAATACTCAGTACAACAAATTTCAAATCATCAATCACGATACAACCCATGAAGTTATATATGTCCCTAAGTACATAAAATCATTTTACACAATTTCAATAGATTGCATCATAACCTTTACTGGGACACTTCAGTATGTATTGCAAAATCTCCAAATGTCTCTTTTACAATCATCAATCATACTATTCACACGTTTTTCCTCAAACATTTTTGTCAAAGCTAAAGCTAGAAAATCTTTGACAATTTCTGGACGTATTTACTCTTCAGTAGTATAATAAACTCCTTATACCCATGATCAATTCGTATGATTCTCTAAATATCGATTGTCTCCAATGAGGAACAATTTTCTTATAACTTTCTCAGTTTCATCATAACATATTCTGACACATGTTCCTTTACCCTAGTTCTCCACATAATCCAATTTATTGCCATCATTACAAACTGGGTTGATAACACATTCATCATATCAAATTTGTACTTTCAGAACATAATTACACAAAATATACACGAACCTATATTCTTCTCATATTCGAAATTAATATTTCCTTAATGTTTAGTAATTTTCTTACATAATCGGGTTCATCTCTTCAACATAATGTACACTTTTTCAGTAGCATATTTCATCTCTTACACTTGAGTCTCCGCTAGGATTAGGACTCCAAAATTAACTTTTACTTCATTTCAAATTATCTCTTCAATGATTACTTTCAAATTAAATTATCAGATCAACTAAACCTTATCAATCATTAATATTGTTCATAAAATTTTATCAATCAACTATTTTTCATCACTATATATCAGTCATTCTTAATACCTCGAGAAGATCAATTTCAACTACGCATAATATCCCAATAAAAGCAGTTCATGCCATGCCTTACAAGATCAGAACATCCCTTATAATGAGGCTCTGTAGGGCATTTAAACAATTTCATTTACTTTAATATCTTGGTATACATCGCTATAATCATCACATTTCATCTGAAAATGCATTCACATCCTTTACCCATCAGTGGCTTATACTACTAAGAACACTTTAATCCTATTTAATTCTAGATAACCTTTCTCTTTTTGGTACCAGTTCTCGATCATGGAAACTTTGCTATGCTCATGTCCCTCTTTTATTCCCTCAAGCTCATTACCTATGTTAACATCATTAACAGTCTCTCTTCTTTCCCAATTGATCACTATAAGCACTTTCATTTCTTATTCTAACTCGAATTGAACTTTAAACTATAAGAACTATGACTGGCGGTTATCCACAAGCTCACCAATTGATTTCGATATCATCTCCACACATATGAGACAACTTAAATTTACTATTTTCACTTGTCATGGGGCTCCCATAATCAGGTGTGCGGTCACAGGCAATTTAACTGAACCTTGACAACTTTTCATCTACCATTTTCTTACATTTCAATCTTTTCATTATTATATCATACCTATGTATGTCCACAATCAAATCAATATCATAGATATACAATCACTCTTGATTTCTCACTAACATAATTGATTCACAGTCATAAATCATTATTCATAACTCTCATCACGGTAATCAATCCCAATTGTAACTTCTCTATATCATAGAACACTTTATTTTCATCCACTTTATACACTTGAACTCTTGCCATTTCTATCATATTTCTATTTTCCTCTATTAATCCACAACTATAACTTCATTTCTATCCCACATTTAAGGATATACCTCAATGTAACACTTATATCCACTAATACCAATACACTTAATCTTCTTTTGTCCAATCGAACCATACACCTTTCTCTTATTTCACGACATCCACAACTTCCTTTTATCACATTCTAACACATTATCATTTTCCTCTCTATTCTAACCGCTTAAACGACTGAGACATACTCATGCATGTGACTCATATACTAGACTGGGGATCGGTTGTCACTGTCTGCCGTGACATGACTTAAATGCATGTGACTTGACACATTTTTCAGAATGCCCATGTAAGATTGTACGTCTGGGCTCTGATACCACAAATGTAGCATCCCAATCCCGCAAGACCCGAACCTGATATCTATGGTGATATCCGAACCTATGCCTCACGAGGGTGGTACGCTAGAGCAGTCAAAACAGTTCAAAAACTCGATAATGCATTTTTCTTTTAGAAAACAATCGAGTGCGCGTAAATCAGTAAACAATTTGGGCCCACGATACGAAAATATTTTCATTCGAAACACTATTTCAGTAGTCAAATTACAATACAGCATTAATCAATTGGGGCCCTTGGCAATAACAGCACTAATCTTGCGGAAATACAAATTTACACATAATTCAGAATGACACAAATGCAGACGTGAAACTGATCCCGACTTCAAACTCTGACTTGCTTGCAGTAATCATACTCCCGTTTCTCTAACGGGGTACTGTTCAAATCCTGAAAAATATTTGCAATGTTGGGTGAGTTTGCGAACTCAGCGAGAAACCATCATTGATGGTTCACCCAACTCATGCATATATAAACAGTTCATAGAATTTCACATAATATCACACAATAACATATTCGGAATCATCACATGCATTAACATTTCACAATATAAGGCATTCGCCTTTCACACAGTCCACATTTAATCATTCATATATGCAATGCACATGCGACACTTTCCATTTTCATTACGTTGTTGTGACCGTGCCAATGGTCCCGATGGATTCGCACATTGCATCGAGCCTGTGGCTCAATAATCGTTAGGCTGAATGCCTCGATACGGTGGGCGCGAAGCCTCATGCGTTGAGCTTAAAGCTCACAATCGTTATCGCTCCGTCACAACCGCCATTATCTGATCATGCCTTTATACATGAATGCATATGCTCCAATTTCCATTTACAGTCAGTTTCTATTTCAGTGACCAAATTCTCGATTCTTCGGACCTTCGGTCCGGTATTTCAGTCATATGCATTTACAATTTATTTCATTGATGCATTCATGATCATTTACACACAATAGCACTTCAATATAAAGTTCTCAATATTTCGGACACCCATGGTCCGAAATCAATCAAAATCAAACACACATATCCATCCATTATCTCCACATGGCATCAGTGCATAATATTAAACATATAAAAATTGAGGAACCAACTAGGTTACTCACCTGTACTTCCGAGCTACAGCCTGAAAGTCCCAGCAATATCCGTGGAATTGTTCCATCGGTGCCTCTAAAACAATCAAATAGTTACCCAATTACTAATGCACAGTCAAAATAATTCGATGATGTTCATGCCTTAAATAAAAGATGTACGATGCCTATTCATGACCTTCTCGGTGCTATTTCCCAATTTCCACTTTCTTTTGACAAATTCTAACTTTTCACTCAATTGATTAATAAAGACTCATTTCAATCCAATAATATATTTCGGAACTCCCAAATTTCAATTCTAATATCCAGTCAATTTATCACGTCATATCCACTAGGATATTACCTCAAAATCAGTATCACAATTCTCTAGATCAAATTCACCTTTTATACTCAGTTTCTAAACTCTTAACAACATTTTCTTAAATTCAGGGATCTCACAAATATATCCCAATTAATGAAACAACCTTTAGGTTGAAATATGGAACCACATTAAACTTTCTTTCTATAATTGAGATCCTACTAATTTAAAATCAACCTTTCATCCATCGTATCAATTGTAGACCTCTTTCTCTAGATCATAACGAATCAAACATCACCTCAATTGGAGGTCTACATCATTAGCTATGCCTAAAAAACTAACCCATCTCCATTCAGAAAATTGGTCCTCGTCGCAGCCTCAAAACCTTCGCCGCGGCTCACAAAGGATCGCTCGCCGCGGCGAACACCTTCCTAAGACTCGTCGCGACGTAGAGGAAAAGGCTCGTCGTGGCGTAAATTCATACGCTCGTCGCGACGTCTCGCCCTGCTCGTCGCGGCAAGGCCGCTCTTCAGACGTCGCGACGTGCGGGCTCCATCGTCTTCTCCGACACATTTTCACCATTTCTCTCTCTAAAACCAGTATTAACACACTCTCAACTACCCTATCTTTCACATTTTAAACCCATGCATGCATTAAACAACCATAAAAACACATTAAAACCATTTCACTTACCAATCAAGCCTCAATCTTCAAATCTTCCGAAAATCCTCTAAACCTTTAACACCAACGGTTTCCTCCCCAAAACCACACCAAAGATCATCTTCCTTAAGATTTAGGCTTGGCTTTACACAAGGAGAAGAAGCTATCAAGCTTCAAGCCAAAGATCAAGCACGGTGAAGAAACGGGGGTCGATCGAAGGGGAGGAAAATTTTCCCTAGGGAAGAAGACTTTTCTTTCTTCTTCTCTTATAACCTCAGGTATTTAAAGGTTAAACACCTAAGTCTCTTTTCTTTTTCCTCGCAAAACATTTAAATCTCTTTCTCTTTTCAATTCCTTTCCAGTCCAATTTGTCTCCAAATTTCAATGGCTCAACATATTAAATTTCTAAAATCATAATTCTAAATTTCCATAGCCATTGGACAATTATTTCAATGTTTAAACAATCGATCAGTCTGTTACTCGAAGAATTTCCGGTCCGAACCCTTTTTCTCCCGAATTGTCCAGAAAATTTCGAAGAGTCGCTATCAATTGGCAATTACTCTAGAACATTTCCAATTCCATATTCAAACTCAATTATTCCAAAATTCCCAATAAATCATAATCAAATCTATTTTTATCAAAAGTCACAATTCCCATTAGTAACACAATTAAATGTCGAGAAAATGTCATGAATGCATGTACCTATATGTGCATGTGCCAATTGACTCATTCCTCTAAAATTGGAGGCCAAATGAATGCTCAGTCAATAATATGCGGTAAAACTCTAACCCGTCTCAATTTACCAATATAACCTTCCCATCGGTGACGGGATGTTACATCCCTCACCTAACATCCTCATCATGAGTCAACTACTAGTCCCTGAAAAACCATTTGGAGTTTGCATATACTATGCAACCTAACCAATCTAGTTATTTCACGTCGCCTGGTTTCTACACTTATATAATTTAAATAATTGTTAGAAAATTGAAATGCTTCAACTTGTTTAGTAGTTCTTCCTGTGAAGGCTACGGTTGTGGCTAGAACTACATATATGATATATAGATAGGTCTTATCCTGTCAAACATTGTGTATTTTAACTTGTTTTCCTCCTCCTATATATGTTAAGCTTTCTTCATCGTTGTACTGGCTTTATGGATATAGTTTGTTTTATCCCTGGTGAAAATATTAAATGCTTGAATCTCACGTACTTTAAAGTAATATAAAGATCTGTTTTGTTGTTGGCTGATCAGTAAAAAATAGCTAATTGAATCAAATCAATTAGTTGACTTTATAAAAAAATTGTTTGGGTTGTTTGGTTGTGAGTCGATTTTGAAGAAGCTCCTCTACAGGAGCGTTTTAACGTAATCAGCTGACAGTTTTTATTTTAATGTCAATTTTGCCTTCTTTATATTTTACTTTTTGATCTTCTCATTTCTCATTTTCTCTAGAGTCTTCTTCCTTTCCTTGGCTCTTTCCTTTGCATCTCTCACATTTCTTGGTTCTCACAGTAAAACTAGATCAGGTCCTTGGTCTTCAGCCTCAAAAAGTGCATCGATAATGCAATCTCTGTCAGGTCCCATTGATGAATCCTTCCTCATTCTACATTCATTGATGACCTTTTCAAATGTGATTACTATTTCTCGTTGCACTCTTAGGAGTTTGGACCTCTCTATAGTTATTAAATGCAGAGGCTTAATTGAAAGAAAAACATCAACAATGAATGTAGTAAAGAGAGGTCCATAGGATGCTGGTTTTGTACAAGTGAGATATTTGGAACACTGGTTGACGGCAAAGTATAGGATATTGATGATTTTGGGGTTGTAGTAATGGCCAAAGGTGATTGTGGCGAAGTGGATGAATTTGTACAATGACTCAAGGACAATGGCGATGTTGTAGGTGATAATGGTGCAGCACAGGGCAAAGGTAAGAGTGGAGTGGATGACGTTGGTGAAGTAGTAGTCTTGATAGGCTGGCCAAGAGAAAAATAAGGTGGAGGTGGGCCGCCAAGAATGGAAGATTTACCATCACTTTCTTTGAATGGAAAAACCTGTTCATCAAACAAAACATGTCATGAGTAAAAAATCTTATTGGTGGACAACGACAAGCGTTTATACCATTTGTGAAGTAGATTATAACCAAGAAAGACACATTTTATTGAACGAGGTTCAAGTTTATTCCGAGTATAAAGATGGAGCCAAGGATAACAACAACTGTCAAAAATTTGTAAGGACTCATATTTTGGGCTACGTTGAAAACTTATTTCATAAAGGGATTTATGGTTTAGGTTGGGAATTGGTAAACGATTTATGATATAAATAGCAGTGGAAAAGGCATGATCCCAAAACTTTGGTGGTACAGAGGAATGATATAAGTACATACGACCAGTTTCAGTAATGTGTCTGTGTTTTCGTTCAGCACATTCATTTTGTTTAAGAGTGTGTGGGCAAGAGCTACGTTGCATAATTGCATTTTTAGCTAAATAATGATGTAAGGGTTGGTATTCACCTCCCCAATCTAATTGAAAACATTTTATTGATCTTTTAAAAAAAAATCAACAATAGCCTGAAATTTGACAAAGCAATCAAAGACATCAGATTTTTTATGAAGAAAATAAATCCATGTGTATTTGGTAAAATGATCAAAAAAATGACATAGTACAAAGAACCATCAGAAGAAGCAATTGGTGTAGGGCCCCATAAATCTGAACATATTAATTCTAATGGTGCTTTGGCAGTATAATTTGAATCAAGAAAGGTAACGTATGAGATTTACTAACACATCAGGTTTCACATAAAGATTTATTCACTTGAGAACGAACAGGTAAATTATTCAAAGACAAAACTTTATTAATAGTCTTAGAACAAGTATGGCCTAAATGAGCATGCCAAGTAGATAAATAAACAGAATGACTGGCAAGAGGAATTTGATCAGATGCAAGCTGATAAAGTCCATCTTTAATGTATCCTCAATTGAGCAGCTGCTTCGTTTTAAGGTCTTTAATGATAAAACAAGATGGGAAAAATTCAATGGAAACATTATTAGCATTAGTAAACTTAAGCACAGAAATCAAATTGGTGTTAGACAGAGAAACATGAAGAATATTATTCAAAGAAAAACAATGAGAATTAAGTGATTTATGATTAGAACCAATATGAGTAATGGGTAAGCTTTTACCATTGGTGAGAGTAACTTCATCAATGCCTGAATATTCAGAGTGAATGCCTAGATTTTCCAATTCAGAAGTTAAGTGATGAGTTAATCAAGAATCGACGACCCACGACTTAGAAGCATTTGGAGAAGAAGTGTAATTGGACGTTAGTTTAGAATTGTAATCACTGGTGTTGTTGAATTTGGGACTTGGGCATTATCTGGAGGTGTGACCTTGCCCACCAAAATTATAGTAGGTTAGAGAAGAAGGATCCTTGTTTGTGGAATTGGAGCTACCACGACCAAAATTAGATTGATAACCTCCATGTCGATTACCACGGCCTCTGCCTCGATTTCTGCCAGTGGTAATGTGACGAGTATTAAAGCGTGTCATGGCAGGAGGGTAATAGAATCAATTGAACTTTGAAGTTGCAATTCTTCAAAGAGAAGAAAGCCAAATAGATTGTCAAACGAAACAACAATTAACTGAGAGTCAATGTTGCGAGTGAAGGGTCTGTAATCAGAACCAAGACCCCACAAAATGTGATCAACAAGATCATCTTCAGGATAGGAGCACCAAGAGCAGCCAATTAATCATAAATTCTATTAGCACAATCTATAGGTGATTTGATCATTACCTCGAGATAAAACATGAAGAGCATTTTTAAGAGTTCGAATATGTGCTCTAGAAACAGAAGCATAAGTGGTTTGTTGACGTGACTAGGCAGCAGAAGCAGTAATGACTCCAACAACTTGAGAAAGAATTGCCTCAAAAAGAGAACCCAAAATCCAACTAAACACAATTTGGTCATTCAGATACCAAGGCATATATTCAGGATTCACAACATTATTGATGTCTTTAGGAGGTGGTGATTTTGATCCATCAATATGATGTAATAACTGATGACTAGAGAGGACAGGAATGACTTGAGTTTTCCAGAGAAGATAATTCAAAGAAATGAGTTTGATGGTAATTTGATGATGTGTTGATGGAGGGCTAAGAGACATGAGAGATGAGGAACCTGTTATCATGACGCGAGATGAAGATTAAGTACAAAAGATGAGAAAAGACTTGCACACTTTTGCATTAATCTGTGAACATTTATAGGATACAGAGTAAGATTGTGAAGATCAAATCCCGATAAATAAGGGATTGTTGCAATCAGATTCAGATTACAAAAGAGATTATACAATTTGAATACAAGCAGAAAATACTGTTGGACCCTGAATTTTTTTATATGATGTCATTAAGCATGAATGGTGTTAATTATGAGAATTAAAGGGTAAAAGAATGTGAGGGCATTTTGGGAAGGTTACTTGAGGTGGAGTGATTTAGGCTTGTCTAGGAGGGGTAAGTTGGTCTTTAGACTTAAGAAAGAGTTAGAAAGAAGTAGAAGAAAGAAAGGAAGAAAAGAAAGGAAGGAGAAAGAAGAAGAGGAGTTGTCGTAGCTTGAAGAAGAAGAAGAGGAAAAGAGAGTTTTGTGAAGCTAGTGATTTCTGACAGATTCGAAGTGTTCCGGGTAAGTTTCGCTTTGTTTAAACTCATTATGGTTGGATCAAACTGTAAGATGGCGTAAATGTGTGAGAATCGATGGTTTAGGGTTTTAGGGCAAAAATGGATAGATTTTCTTGGGTTGTTAGATTTGTGACTGATTTTGAGGTTTGATTGAGTTAGAAATATAGTTTGAGACTTGCATTAAGGTTTAGATATGTTGCATTTGTGTTTGGGGAAGGATTGAAGCGTGAAAATGTAGAAATGTCGAGTTCGGAGTTGTTCTCCAGGCCGTGACGTCATGATTTGGCGAAAATTAAATTAAATCATAGCGTGGGGAAGGGTTCGTCATGACGTCGCGAACTTATGTTCGTGCGACGTCTTGATGTCTGTAGAAGCGCACACTTATGTCTTCTTGCCATGCGCCCCTGCTTCAATGAAAGAATGAGTTTTGGTAATTTGAGTATTGGACCCCGAATTTTTGGTGAAAATTAGAATATTAAAATGATTTTAAATGAGAAAGAAATTGGTGAGACAATTTATGAATTTAAGGAAATTTGAGGAAATTAAGAAAAATTTATGAGAAAAGAATTGTTTAATTTTGAGGACTTTGATATTTGAGTAAACTTGTATGGATTATGAGAAGAAAGTGGATGAGTTGATTGAAATGAAGTTAAATAGAAAGAATTAAAAAAAAAGTTTGAAAATTTGAAGAATTTAGAAAGTTTGACTTTGGGGATAACTAGTGATTAAATGGTTGACTTAAGAGTTGACTTTTTGTTTGAGTCAAAATTTGAGAAAACGATCTTCTGGAAACTTGTAGTTTATGTTAAGAGATTTTCGTAGACATAAAGTTTGATACTTTTCGATATCGGGAGTGAGAGTTATGATCAGTCAAAGTTCTTTTGAAGTTTAACTTTGAGGAAAAAGTTGACTTTTTAATTGAGGCAAAATCCGAGAAAATGATCAACATGAAACTTGTAGCCTCTGTTAAGAGCTTTTCGTGGACATAAAGTTTGCTATTTTTCGACTTGGGGATTGGGAGATATGATTTTCAGAAGATATGCTTTGTTTTGAAAATGTTATTAAGTATAGATTTGTGTATTCTATGCTTCGAGGCTACTCGTCGTATGAATTTAGTATGAATTGGAGTAAGTGGTATTACTGAAAGTTGTAGCTTGTATGTCGATCTTTCCGACGCCATAAAGTTTGCAATTTTCGATATCGGGGCTAGGAGTTATGAGCGATAAAAAAATTGGAAGTCGTTTAGGAGAAGCTGTTTTGGACATAATCTTTGATTGAGTTTTCAACCCCTTTTGAGGCCTAATTTGATTTTGAGTTCTTCATGTAAGTTGAATATATTCCTTTTATCTTTCTATTGACACCAAATTTGTCAAATTCTGAGTTCGGGATCGAGAGATATGACTTTGGAAAAGTTCGGTTTTGAAGTTCTGATACTTTGTTTTAATCCGATCCCATTTGTAATCTTTTGCTTATAATTCCTTCGTCCGACATCCGATTGATTTGATTCTTCAAGTGCTGGATTCCTAAGATAATTACGTTCATTGTTATGAAGAATTATGGTTTTTAGGAGATTAAATGGAAAGAGATTGATTGAACCAAAGTGAGAGATTTGGTTATAGGTTATAAGATGGATAATTTTCTGAACATGGTTCGGTATTTTGCGAAATTCGGGAGTTGTACAACTCCGATTGAGTTGATTCTTGAGGGAAAATAAATTTAAGATATAGGGCTACAACTCTTGTGAAGGGATTGAAATTTAATTTCATCCCTAAGATTGTCCATTTCTGGATTGAAGTTATGTTAATGTTCAGTCTCGGATTTTTCGCAGGTCCGATAGTATTTTGGCTATAACTTCTTTGTTTCTGATCCGAATTGAGTGCAGTCATTGGCGTTGGATTCGTATGATCTAGAGGAACAATTTTCAAGAAGAAAGTTTGTCTAAATTATTTTGTTTAGATGCTTGAAAACAGGATGCAAGTTATCAGATTTTGAAAATACTGTGCAGGGGCAAACTTGGAAATAGGCTTAATTGGAGGGGCAAGATGGTAAATTGAGCTTCTTCAAATGAAACACAACATGGGGTTGTCGTTTTTACCTCTGAAATGCACGAAATAAGAAGGAAAATAGGAAAGAAAATGAGAGAGAAATAAGAGAAGAGAAGAAACGAAGAAGAAGAAAAAGAAGAGAGGGAGAGGAAGGTGGTCGGCCATGGTGGAGGAGATGGAGCAAGCATGAAGGTCGGTTTTTCTATGGATTTCAGAGTGATTTTCATTGGTTCCAAGAGCAATGAGGAGGAAGAAGAACAAAGGGGAAGAAGAAGATGATTTCGTGGGTCTCATTCTTCAAGGTAAGGGTTTCGAAATTTCTTGGATTTATGGGTAGATTCTTGTCTTTCATGCTTACTAAGGGTGATTAGAAGAGTTCTTGAGTTGAGATTGAATAAGAAAAGAAAAGGGTTAAGTTTTCATGGAAGAGAAGAAAATCTGATTTTCGTGGGTTAGGGATTTCGGGATTTTCTTGGTTCTCTTATTGGGGTTTTCCCTTTCTTGCTTAAACATGGTGATTTGAAGAGGTATTAATGAAAGAAGAAGAGTTATGAAAGTGGGAAGAAAAATCTGATTTCGTGGGTTGACGGATTTCGAATTTTTGTTGATTATTTGAGTTGAGTTTTGATGTTAATGGGTTAGATAAGGTTTGGGTAAGGTTAGGTTGTTTGAAATTGAAGTTTTTTTTCCAAGCCTTGAAAAAAAAATAATTCCAGCATAGTTTATGTTTGTTAATTCATGGTTTATGTTATCATGGTGGTTTGAATGAATGATTGGTGAAGGAAAAAGAATGAAAGCAAGTGGGCTTTGTAGTTTAGAGTTAAATTAAAAGATGGAAATTGGGCCTTGTCATCTTTATATGTTAAGATATGAATAAGAATGAATGAGGATTAGGAAGCATATATATGTGTTTTTAAGGCCTTGGGTTATTAAAGTGGGCTAAGTATAAATTGGTAGCTTGTAAAGGAAAGTTAAGCGATTAAAAGACAAAACCTTAAGTTGGAGGAGAAGGAAGCTTGGGCTTAAGCCCACTTAAGCATTAAGTTAGTGAATGAAATGGAAATAAAAGGAAAAGGAAGAAAAGAGGTAACGTTTTCATGAAAACAAAAAAAAAAACTGATTTTGTGAGTTTCATATAGGCATGAAGAGTTTCGAATTTTTGTTGGCTATTGATCTAGGTTTTGATGCGAATGGTGTAGATAAGGTATAAGTGAAATAATGCAAGTTTAAATCCAAGTTTTACATTCTTGAAAAAAAATTCCAGCATTGCCTATCCTTGGTTAATTAGACTTTGTATGCTTGATGAAGTTTTATTGTCGTTGGAGAGTGATTTGTGTAGAAAAGGAAGGAAAGAAGACGAGTAATGGAAATTTGGGAAAATTTCAGCATGTGTGGATGGCCCTCGGGTTTAGGATTTTTGAAAATAATGGATTAAATTGAGAGAAGTTATGGTTGGTATAGCTTAGGAAAGGTGTAGGAAAGATTAGGTTAGCTTAAAGTCAAGTTTTTATATGCTTGGAAAATTTTCAGCATTTGATCTATTATTAATTGGGACTTTTATGCTTTGATTAAGGCATTGAGAAGCCATTGGAAGTAGGGGAAAAGCAATTGTACCAATCCAAGATGCTAGCAAGGAAATTCAGGTGGGTAGTATATTTATTTATTGAATTGTAAGCTAAGAATGCGAATTTGAAAAATTAAGAAGCAAAGTTTTGATAAATGATTTTATGGAAATGATTTTGAGAAAATACAAGATTTATGAAATTCATGAGTTTCAAATTATTCGATTTATGATTTAAATGATTTAAAGAAATTAGTGCATGTTTGGTCATGAATGTGATTATTATGTGATTAATTTGGTGATGTGCATTGCATTAGATTGATTTTGTGAATTCATGTAAATATCTGCTTGTGTCATTTATGACACAATTTGATGTTATGAGATGAAAAATGTGAAAAGCAAGATGTTTGAAAAGTGCCTTCGGGCTATCTGAAATTATGTTTTGCTTATGTGCTATATGGGTTTGGTAAGGTCCTTTGTGAGTCAGCGCTGTCTCTACTTGTTATAGCCTTCTCCCGGTTGCCCGCTAGTGACATAGGAGTTCCGATCTCGGACTCCCCTCTATTCACGGCTGCACAGAACCGCTATGCGGGAATGTGCAGTACGTCCTATTTTTGATCGAACCAAACCAAACCATTTGATGTGATATGTGATTTGTGTTGGATGCCGCGGTATAACCCGCAAACACACGCCGCAGTATAACCTGCAAACACCTACGGGTGGGGTGTGGGGTTCAACACTAAACCACTTGACGTGTTATGTGATTTTGCTTTGTTTATGTTGTGATGTATTCATATTTGAAATTGTACATGAGAAATGAGAAAGTAAATGTTTATGAATATTTTGAAACAAATGAAGATTTGGAAATTTTAGAAAGTGTTGATGAAGGTTTATGAATGTTTTGAAAGGTTTTAAAATGAATGTTTGGATAAATTTCCGAATGGGAAATGTTTGAAAAGTTTTAAAGGACACTTTTCGCTTATTGTTCAATTTATAAATATGTTATCCACGAGCTTAGTGCTCACCCCCCTTTCATCCCCAATCTCCAGGTTTTTAAGCAAGAGAACGGATGAAAGACGAGCAATGTTTGTATTTATGTGTAAAGTTCGATGGTCGTATTGGATTTTATGGATGGTTAGAAAACCAAAAAAAGTGTATTTAGTCCGAATGTAGAGAATGTGTTATGAATTCTGGATGTATGTATTTGAGTTAGGTCGTGGAATTGAATATGTGTATGATTATGGATTTATTTACCAAATTGCATTTGGGTATGGATTTGGATATGAATGGGATTGATTGAGATTTTGTATGATCAATTGAGAATTTATGAAGTGTTAGACATAGGATTGCGTTTCTGCTGGTGTTTGGATTCCGGACGGGAGGTCCGATGATTCTGCATTGTGTTTGGACATTTTAGAAGTGTTTTTGACTCTTTGCAATTTTTTGGGCTGTCAAAATACAGCCGTTATGTTGCCGAAATTTCAATAAAAAGGGTTTAAAAAGTGAGTTTGACTATGGATATGGATGTATAAGAAGATGATTAATAAGAATTAAGTAAATTGAGAATTGCATGAGGAATAGTTTCCTAGAAAGGGAAATCGATATGGTTTTGATTAGTATGAGAATGGTTTTAAGATAAATAAGATGAAAAAAAAAATTATACCGGTTTTGGAATGTCTTAGTCTAGATTTCCAACGCGTCTCGCATAATTGTTTCATAATTGTGTTCGGATGTCGGATCCGTTGTTGCTTTATGTTTTTGTTTCAGAATTTGAATTCCGTGTCCGATACTTGGTTTTCGCGTGACGATTAATTTACTTCCGTTTCGCTCCGCTTCGAATTCGTTAAGAACTCCGTACTTTCGTTTTCTGTTTTTCGTTTTCCAGTTGGGATCCGGCTCCCGGATCCGGTCCCAACATTGAGTATCTTGGGTTGTAGATGTCCAGTTGAGGTGATTTTGGATTCGTTGAGAACTAGAGTTAAAGAGCTACAAGTGTATGAAGAAGGGAAGTTCAGAATTAGCTTCTAAGGGTTCGAAATTTTTGGTGGAAGTCGAGTGGAGACTTTTAGTGCTTTATTTTAGATTTTCAAGCTTTTGAATATTTCTTTTGGATATTAATTGAATGGAAACTTGGTTTGTTTTAGGAAACTAAGCTGACCCGATTCCATTGCAAGAGGAAGATCATCAGTGAGTCGGATACTCAAGCGATCTTAGGTAGGTAATGTACTTATAGTTATTGTGTGATTAGGCGAATTCTTGCCTATGTGTGAATATATGTTATATGTTTGTATGTTTACTTATGATTTGGTATAAGATTTGAATGCTTTTGATTTCGTATACTTTGAAAGAACCATGAGAAGTGATTTCGATTCTGAGCATATTATGCCTAGACTTCGGTCATGGCATTTTGAATAAATGCAAAAGTAAGAAAGCATACCATTTGAAAAAATGATTCTGAGCATAATTATGTGCTTTAGTTTGGGCGAGAGTAGAACCATTTCGTTCGTCACGTGCATGTAGACAATAGCCTTCTCCCGGCTGCCCGCTTGTGGCATATGAGCTCCGAATGGACTCATTTTGTTCAGGGTGTAAACTTTGGTTTCTCCCTTTTGTTTCCATGGAACCGTCGAGCCATGTGATGTGCATTGCATATTTGAATTGTTTATCATATTTGCGACATGCTTTGTGAGTCGAATTAATTATGTTGGATGCGTAAATTTCTTGATTAGCATGTGAGTGCTTGAATTGATGCCTGTGTATATATATAATATATATATATGTACATATGCCTGAATTTGTGCTAGTTACCGATGGCTATAATTATATTAGCCATTGAGTTGTGTAGCTCAACCCATTAATTTCCCTCTCCGCAGGTGCAGAACAGGACGATCGTTGATCTTGCAAGGCATCGGAAACTTCAAGCTAGTTAGGAGCTTTGTATTAAGTTAGTATTTTGGTTGGCCTACCGAGCATATTATCATGGAGCATTTTCATGTATTTTGGATGATTATGAATACTTGTTTAATTTCTTCAGATTGTAATGGCATGAAGCCCTTTAGTTTATGGGGTGTTTAATTCATGTTTTAAATGCATGTGTAAGCGCTTGATTGTATGAGAATGTTTGTGTGTGAATCGCACTATGTATAAATGTTAGGATCGGGTCCGATATATTTGGGAGTTCGTCGCTGGAGCTGCCCGAGGAGCCGCCTCGGGAATAGGGATTTGGGGCCCAGGCCCATTCAGATAACAAGACGTATATTCAGGATTCATAACATTGTTGATGTCTTTAGGAGGTGGTGATTTTGATCCATCAATATGATGTAATAACTGATGACTAGAGAGGACAGGAATGACTTGAGTTTTCCAGAGAAGATAATTCAAAGAAATGAGTTTGATGGTAATTTGATGATGTGTTGATGGAGGGCTAAGAGACATGAGAGATGAGGAACCTGTTATCATGACGTGAGATGAAGATTAAGTACAAAAGATGAGAAAAGACTTGCACACTTTTGCATTAATCTGTGAACATTTATAGGATACAGAGTAAGATTGTGAAGATCAAATCCCCATAAATAAGGGATTGTTGCAATCAGATTCAGATTACAAAAGAGATTATGCAATTTGAATACAAGCAGAAAATATCTGTAGGTAGAGAAAATACAGTAGTAGTTTATAAGTCTTCCTTAATAACATCACTAACATCTTCGGACCATTGAATCAAAACCTAAACAGTTGGTTTATCTGTCCACGTACCATTCGACGATCTAATATGGACAATGGTTGGCGAATCGCTTGAGCAAGATTTACAGTTAAGAAACATGTCTCATATTCTTTAGTTCAATCAAGTTTTCCGGTAAATCTTACTCCTGGGGAAAAACGTCATAAATCTTAGAATCAACAAGTAGTTTTAATTTGTAAGCAACTACACCAATTCACTGAACAATATGAAAAAATGCAAATAATAAGCAGATAGCTTTTGATTACGATGTTGCTGAACAGTTATTTGTTGATAAGATTGTAGTTTCACAAACTCCCACTAATTATTCTCAAATACATGATCCAAACGTTTTTTTATCTACCAATTGCTTCATATGATTCTGGGCACCTTGAATATGGAATTTGATCTTCAACATTTGATCCACCATTAGTTCCCTTGAATCACCTACCAAGTAAGCTGTGTGCAGTGGAGTGGAAGGTGGTATTATACCACCACTTAGCTGACGATAACCATTTATGCCATTATGTTGGACAACCTCCAGCCATACAACAGAAATAAGTTTCTAAAGTTTGGTTTAAAACCTATGTATGCCCGTTGGTTTGTAGATGATAAGCAGAAGAAAATGCTAAAGAAACTCCTTGAAGGTAAAAGAACTCCTGCCAAAATTTACTTACTGTCACCGTTACTAATAATAGTGATTGGCATACCATGCAATTTATAAACATTTTGCATGTAAATAGAAGCAATTGTTGTTGCAGTGTAAGGATGCGACAAGGGCACGAAACTTTGTAAATAGATCCACTTCAGAAAAAATAACTGTGTAGCCATCAAACTTAGGTAAACCTTCAATAAAATCCAAACTTATATCCGTCCACATGTGTTCATGAATAGGCAAAGGTTGTAGCTTATCATGTGGAGGAATTGGTTGATATTTATTTTTTTGACAAATAGTACATTTTCGAACAAGCTCGTGTATATGCGCTTGCATCAATTTCTAATAAAAATAGAAATATATTCTTTTGTAAGTTGCCAAGAAACTAGAATGTCCTCCAACTGTAGAATTGTAGAACAAAGAAATAATTTGCTATCTTGATGCTATATCATCGCTCACTACTAATCGATTTTTCCAACATAACAATTCCTTGCTCCAAGTATAGGGAATATTGATCTTTTGACTTGTTTCAAGTTGTTTGAATAGAGCCATAACCTTGGAATCCTTCCTCCAACTCTGTTTAATTTCATTAAGAATTTCACTTAAATTAAAAATGAATATAATTCAACACTTTCAACTAGATATAAGCCATCTGCTACTTTGTTCTCTACTACTTTCTTGTATTTGATCTTGAAATCAAAGCCTAACAATTTGCGCAACCACGTTTGCTTAAATAGAGTGGTGATTTTTTGTTTAAGCAAGTTTTTCAAACTCCTATGATTAGTTTATATCACAAAACATCCACCTGTCAAGTAATATGACCAGTGATGATTCACTATTATCAAAGCCAGTAGTTCCTTTTTATATTTTGATAGGTGATGATCCTTGGGTGATAATTTTTTTTTCACGTAAGCTAGTGGACATCTTTCTGCATTAAAACAGCTCTTAATCCACTTCCTGAAACATTAAATTCCAAAAAAGTATCTTTTCAAAATTTAGTAGAGCAAGAATGGGAGCAGAAGTTAGAGATAGTTTTAGTTTCTAAAATGCATCTTCTACCTCATTATCCCATTTAAAATTATTTTTCTTTGACAATATGGTAACTTAATGCACCATAGCCTTTAATAAACCATCTATAATATCCTGCTAAACTAAAAAATCCTCAAAGCTTAAGCATTTTTGGTTGAGGTCATTACTAAATAGCATCAGTTTTCCTCAGGTCTGTTGAAACTCCATCTCTCCCTTCTTGCCCTAAAAGAACACTTGCTCTTCTTTATAAATAGTTATTTTTCCCATGAAATGTGCAATATTTGTTGAAGATGAGATAAATGCTATTAAAACGAAGAGTTGTAAACAAGTATATCATAAAAAAATATCAATACAAATTTGCTAAAATATGACTTGGAAATAGAGTTCATGAGGCTCTGAAAAGTTGCTCGAGCATTGATCAAATCCAAAAGGCATAACTAAGAGCTCATAGTGACCTTCATGGGTTCTAAAAGCTATCTTCTGTACATCCTTGAATTTCATGATAACTAGTCCTTAGGTCCAGCTTGGAAAAATAACTAACTCCTTCTAAATGAATATAATTCAGCACTTTCAACTCGAGATATGCAATCTGTTACTTTGTTCTCAGTCCCTTTCATGTATTTGATGTCAAAATCAAAGCCTAAGAATTTAGGCAATCATGTTTGCTAAAGTAGTGTGGTGATTTTTTGTTCAAGGAAGTACTTTAGACTCTTATAATTCATTTATATCACAAAACTTTTACCTGTCAAGTAATATGAGCAGTGACAAATTGTTATTATTAAAGCAAGTAGTTCCTTTTCATAGGTTGGTAGGTGATGATACTTAGGTGATAAAATTTTGCTCACATAAGCTAGTGAACGTCCTTCCTGCATTAAAACTGCTCCCAACCCATTTCCTAAAGCATCAGATTCCACAAAAAACATCTTCTCAAAATTTGGTAGTGCAAGAATGAGAGTAAAAGTTAGAGCCAATTTTAGTTTTTGAAATGCGTCTTCTACCTTATTATCCTTTTTAACAACATTTTTTTAATAATACTGTCAAAGGCTTACTTAATGCACCATCACCTTTGATAAACCATCTATACTAAGCGTTTTCGGTTGAGGTCATTATTGAATAGCTTCAATTTTTCTCGGGTATATTGAATCTCCATATTTAGAAATAACATGACTGAGATACTCCACCCTTCTTTCCTAAAAAGAACACTTCTTCTTCACAAATAGTTTTTCTTGTAAAATGTGCAACACTTGTTAAAGAAGAGATAAATGTTGTTAAAAAGAAGAGTTGTAGGCAAGTATATCATTAAAAAATACTAGTACAAATTTGCTCAAATATGACTTGAAAGTAGAGTCTATAAGGCTTTAAAAAGTTTCTAAAGAATTGGTTAAGCTAAAAGGCATAATAAAGAAGTCATAATGACTTTTATAGGTTTTAAAACCTGTCTTCTTTGCATCCCTCAAACAAATGAATTTGATCATAACTAGCGTTAGTTCAAGCTTGGAAAAATAACTAGCTCCTTCTAACTCATCTCTAAGTTCTTCTATAAGTGTAATAGGAAAATTATCATTAACGGTGAAGAGATTGAGAGTCCTATAATCAACATATAACCTCCATGTGTAATTTTTTAATAATACCATTGGTGATGAAAATGGGTTGATACTTTCTTGAATGATTCCTTGTTTCAACATATCCTGTATTAATTCATCGATGGCCCTTTTTTATTCTCCCATATATTGATATGGTCTCTTATTCATAACCTTAGTCCCTTCTTTTAGTAATTTTTGATGATCATGCTTCTTCTTTGGTGCCAATCCTATTGGTTCTTCAAAGACATCTGCATATTGCTGCAACAATTTCTGCAGCAATTCTTAGTTCTTTGGCATATGCAACTTATTTTCACTAATCTCAGTTATATTCAATCTTGCACAACTAATTGACTATCCCTATTTATTTGATTATTCTTGACTCAGTAGTAAAAATTGGCATACAATATCACATTTGATTTTCTTTTTATTTGCTTGTTATGTCATTTAAAGTGCTCAACCATTATACCCCCAATACTAAGTCATTTGCTCCAATCTTAATGATCGTTGTGTCAAAATGAAAAGAATGACCATTAATCATCCACTAAATATTCCTATAAACTTAAGTGCATCAAAGTTTTAATCCTCCAACAATTATAATCATCATCGATTCAATATTATTTATTTTCCCTCCCCTTTTTTAACTGATGACTAATTAATAAAATTATATATACTTCCCCAATATACTATTATATGACTATTTACTATTAAAAATGCCCTTCACTTGCATCTGCTTATATTCTACCTCATTTATACCTTTCATGGCCTACATTGATATGATATAAGAAGAGTCTATAACTTTTTCTTCATCCTCCTGAACAAGCTCATCCTTTTCCCGAACTACATACATCTAAAATTTCCTTTTTTTTGCATTTATGTCCTAGAGTAAATTTATCATCACACTAAAAATATAAACCTTTGGCTTTATGTTCATCAATCTCCTTACTGCTAGTAGCCTTTGCATTTTTAACTGTAGAACTCACCATTGCTAGCTTGGTAACAAACCTTTTTAGCTTTTTTAACAATAGTACCTCCTCCAACTAATGTCTGCCGGCTTCTCCACTGTCCTTTGTATGCTCCCATACAATGCTGGAACATTAGTTCTTGTTTTGGAATAATAGTTCTTGTTTCTTGTCTGCTTCATACTCTTATTGTAAGGTTATAGGATCGAAAAACTTGACCAAATATTCTATTTTTAGCTTCAACCTTTTCAAAAATAGACTCACTAAATATGTTTCTGACATAACCAATTTGTGTGGCATGACATCAAACTTAGTGCAATAGTCCTTCATGGTAGCGATTTGTTTAAGTTCCTTCAATTTACCAATAAGATCATTAAACAAACAAGCCTTTAAATCTCTGCTATAGAGCAATCAAATATTCTCCCCAACTCAATGGTTCTATTGACATCCTATTCTTTAAATACAATTAGTGCCAAGACAAAGCTTCCCCTATCAAATGCACAGTTGTTATTCCAACTTTCAACTCTGTTAGTGTTTTATCTAGAAAAAAATTATTCATTTTTAGTGGTTCAGCCTAATCCTGGCGAGGCAACACGTTGCCGTTTGGATCTATGAGTTTGACTATCTTCTAGCAAGAGTTCCTGCAAAACAACACAAGGCACGCCGGGGGTTGATATCCGGCAGGCCCCTCCGACGCTCAAGTTAGTCTTTTTGGTGAGGGTTTGATAGCTAAGAACAGAGAAGCTAGGGTTCTGATTATGTACCCGTATCATGACAAAGCTATACCTTATATATGAGATGGTTGCTAGGTTTAAGTCTTTACGTATGCATGGGAGACTTCCACCTACGAGTAGGCCATGGATGCGTGGACTAGAGCATGGGCCTATCATAGTCAATAGGGATTAGGTCAATCCTTGCGGGATGGACCAATGGGCTCATGAGTCGTTTTTAGTAGATTTGGGCCTAGCACGACCGACCCAACCATAAGCCCCCTACTCCTCGAGTCTGAGCAAGGAGAAGGGTCGAAGGAGTACATAAAGATCTTGTAGCTTGTCTGTGGGACAGCTCGGGGTAGACCCGATCGGTCGGATATCAACAGATAGTACGTGACTGCTCGTGCTAGGATCGATCGGTTGAATGTTCCGATCGGTCGACATCGACACTTGTTGCGTGACAGCTCGTACCAAGAGAGTTCAGGCGAACGTCTACGTTGAGTGCGTGAAGGTACTTTATTTGATCATTACTGATGGCGCGTACCCTCTGACAGACTTTCAGAATTTGGAACGAAACGTCTTTGTAACTGTTGTGCAGCTATCACGTATGTCCTTTCAACTGTTGCACCGCTCTGGATTTCGAATAACCCTAACTCACCTCAACTCAGATTCTGCCACGTGTCTGAGCTTGGCTCGGATTTTCTCCATGCGTCGAGCATTGATTGGAGCGTCCATTTGATCGATTTTCTATAAGTACTTAGGGTTTATGGACTGCAGATTTTCTTTACGCCTGTTTTGTTCTCCAGCTTGCATCCTGCTTTCATTTGTATTTTCTTGCCCACAGTCTTCGGAGCTTTCTTTCAACCGCCACCCAATTTTTCAACCTCAAATCACCAAATAGGTACGTCCTTTTCCCTCGTCTCCTCCTCTAAAGTTTTCTCAAAGGTTTCCTCTTAGTAAGCATGTTGTCGGCTAGTTCTAGAAGTGTGGTAAGAGGTATTGAAGAAATCTCTACGAGAGAACGGAAGGATGGGTTGGTCGTGGAGAAGCCACTGAGAGACAAATCGACGATGACTGTGACGGAGCTAAAACGGTCGATCATCAGGAATAATATCCCTATGTCCTGGGGGCCTAGGCTTGCCTTAGACAATGAATGAATCCACAGCAATTGAGTGGGTATATTGTTGTTTCTGATAGTTTCTTCTCGATCGGTGGCGTGAGGCTCCCGTATGCCCCGATTATTCACGAGGTATGCGTCGACTTCCAATTGATACCGAGCCAGATTCCTCCGAATGGTTGGAGGTTCATTAACGGCCTGGCCTTGTTGTGCCATCAGTTTGGCCGTTTGCCTTCGGTTGGGATCCTACGCCATTTTTTGAGGATGAATCAGAGTTCGAGCTTTGGGGCCGGGATCCCTCACTTGCAGTATAGGGATTTCGGATACCGTCTAGCCGGAACGGCCTCAAAAATTACTTCTTGGCTGATGAAGTACTTTTTTGTGAAGCCCCCAGGATCGTCCTTCGAGTCAAAGCCGTGGAGGTATCCTTTAGCCGAGCGGTAGAATGGCACGTCGAACCTATCTCTTAGTAGAGAGGAGTGGGAGGTGGTCGGTCGCATAAAGGGGCTCGGCCGATATGACTTCACTCGGCTCATTCTGGGATATCGCGGGGGGGGCCTCGGCCGATTCCTTTCTAATCGACCCCTCGCCACAAATTAGCGGGCTAGGAGAGGAGCTGCCCTGACTATCACTCGATCTCTTACTCCTGGATCCCTGACCAGTCTCAGTCTGACTCTACCTCAGAAGCTGTTCAACCCGCACTGCAGCAGCTCTCAACTCGATCGGGCTAACCTGGTGCGGATCTCCAGATTATGCCTTTCCTCAAATCTTCGGCACATATCAACCTCTGTAGCAATCAAAATAGAAGCATACCCCATCAGCTCATTAAACCGAACCTCATACTCGGCCACAGACATCTGACCCTGTCTCAACTCCAAGAACTCCTGCATCTTCATCTCTAAATAAACCTTGGGCATATAATTATCCCGAAATGCTCTCAAGAAATCCTCCCATATCGTAATCTGTGGTCCGTGGTACTTGCCTTTAACAGCCTTCCACCACCGATATCTTTGGACCTCGTAGCAGAGAAACCGCATAATCAAAGCGCTCATCAGAGTCGCAGTCCATCTGGTCTAGGACTCTCTCAGTCCTCTCCAGCCATCCCTCGGCCTCAGCAGGGTCTGTGCTGCCATAAAAGTCTATAGCTCCCTGCTTGTGCAATCGATCACACCTCCTCTCCCGTCTCACGGGAACTATAGGAGGCTGCTCCTCAAATAGAGGCACTGAGGACTCCCTACTAGCTCCGACTGATCCATAGTCAGCTGGTTGATCTACCTGATCACCAAGGACGGATGACCTATAACAAACAAGAATTCTGATCAATTTATGCTTTTCTTACTAAAATTCAAGCCTAAAAATTTACTATGTCCAAAAGATGCCAAACTATGCTCTGATACCACCTAATGTAGCGCCCCCTTACCGTAGGGTACGTACCGGAACGCCCGTTGGTCATTCTGATACATAACCTACGATGAGGGTGCACTACGAACGATCATTTCTAAAATCCACATGGCATCAATAAAATAAAACTGTAATGACAAGGTTCACTAAATTTTTAAAACCGAAATACTTCTCATTTCATTTCTTGAAAGCCATAACTACACGATTCTGTCATAATTACATACTGTACAAATCCAAAGGAACTGAAATAACTCATAACTAGGTCATCCCCAAAAGATCCCAGCTGACCGACCTGTGAGCCATGCTTCTCTTGCCAGCGCTCACATAGCAGGAAAAGTCTCGCTAACTGGAGCAAAGAGTCTACAATCTCTGTCCTGAAAAATAAATTGCAATGTTGGGTGAGTTTGCGAACTCAATGAGAAACCATCATCAATGGTTCACCCAATTCATGCATTCCGCAAAATTGCGTACAGATCAACACAATAACACATTCAGAACAGCAATCAGAAACTTAATGCATGACATTTTATATTTCATTTCAGTTTTGTGACTGGGCATCAGTATAGTCCCATTTTGGGCACAATAAATAGTGATCGCGTTCTAGGGGTAGGAGAGCCCTCTGGGTATGCACTACTGTCCGCGCGCATTAGGAATAGGAGAGCCCTCTGGGTATATACTATTCCCTTTCGGGCCTTAGGCCCCTTTTTCACAGTGGTTGAGCTTATAGCTCCGATCAGAAATTGCTCCAGTCACAACAGATAATTACCAATTTCTGATCATGCTTAGCATGCGTTCACAATTTCACAATAACACATCTCATAAAACAGTATTCATTGAAGTCACACAGTTCATTCAATTCATATTCGCAGACAATTCATACAAAGCATTTAACAAATCAGAGATTGAGGAACCAACTAGGTTACTCACCTCTGAACTTCCGAGCTACTGCCGGGAAGTCTTTGCTACGTCGGAGGATTGACGCTCCACTTGAGCCTCTATAACAATCAGAATTGTAACATCCCATTGCTAGTGGAAAGGGGTAGGATGGTAAATGTGAGTGACTAATGAGAGTTAGGAATGTATTCTACATGTTCATGCATAACTTGCTACATACTTAGACTTGATTGTTGCACATAAAAATACTTGTACATGCATTCATGAATAATTCCGGGTATAATTGGAATGATTTGAGAATCTTGAATGTTATTATTATTGAAAATTTTATGGGTTAGTGAGATCTTGATGTTTTGAATTTTAGTGGAATTATTGTATTTGTATATGTTGGTGAAGTTATGGAGTATTGAGAGATATATATATTTATAGTAGGGAGCAAGAGATAAATTAAATAAAGATTTGGAGATAGTTGGGTTGTAAAGATGATTGTTGTATTGGAAAGAGGGGAACTAAATGGAGTTAGTTTCCAAAGAAACTAAGTTAGGGTTTAATCATTTAGAAAGTGACATGTGTCACTTAGACCTTGTACTCTAGCTAGAAGTAGGTCACTATTCCTTGAGAGTTGGCAGGGTAAGTCTTGTCCAAGTCCCTTCTTCATTCTCATCTTTCTAAAACTTCTCTCTCTTCGAAACACAGAAATTTTTCCAACAAAATATCTCTAAGGGACTTCTTTGTTCTTCCTTTCTTTCACCGACCTTACTTTGCCTTGTGTGTCATCTATTCTAAGGAGAAACCAGAAGCTGATCATTTCACGCAGTGAAGTATGAAAACGTGTGGAGTTTAGGGCTTGAAGATTTTGGAGATTTCAGCAGGTAAGTGTTAAAGAAAATCCCTCACTGTTGGGGGTTTGTGAAATAAAGTTGATAGATTACTGTCATTGTTAGAGTAGTGCCCTGAAGGCAATCGCCTTTAGCGCATTTTGTACCAATTTGTGTACAGTCTTTTGAATAAATAAAGAAAGGCATATTTCATTACGTCGCTGTTCATTATTTATGAACTGATATTGATC
Organism: Erythroxylum novogranatense; assembly: GCA_029891385.1. Classification (NCBI taxonomy): domain Eukaryota; kingdom Viridiplantae; phylum Streptophyta; class Magnoliopsida; order Malpighiales; family Erythroxylaceae; genus Erythroxylum; species Erythroxylum novogranatense. The sequence continues at coordinate 96,146,860 of CM057227.1, read as the reverse complement.
AATAAGCAAATTAATGAATTCCATGATATATGACATAGCATGAAGGAAATTATGATGTGATCATACTTCTGAGATTCTTATCATGTGCAATTATGTCAAGATTCAAATTATCCTAGTCATAGGATTACCGAGATCGGACATCGGAATCCGGATAGACTAGCACATCTCAAGCGCTTTGATTTGATCAAGCAAAGGATCTCGTAAACTGTATATATGAGATATTTAGGGTTGAGATGTGGATGCTTACTAGAGGTAGTAAGTACATTGGATGACCTGCTATGAGATCATCACATGGATGTACTATTTTAATGTCGTTGATAACCTCATCATAAGAATGGTGCAAGTATCCTTAGACTTGAGGTGCTCAAGGATATCTTGATATCTTGATTACGTGCTTTAACTCCATTCCTTGTTGCCTTACGAGGTCGCTCATAGGGTGGTGCTTGGGTACAGTTTGAGGTATTCGAAGGTAATTGAGTAGCCAATAAAGGATTCACCACTTCTGTGATAGCAGAAGATGATACCCATGGCCTCTTGTCAGGGTCATTACTTGGAAATCTCTGATCAGAGTACATATGTCATGAAGAGTGTCTTCATTGACATATTAAGTATTAATTAATGAGTCCCAGGACAAGAACTGAAATCACTTGGACTAGATTTGACATAGTCAGTCTAGTGAGAGTTGACACATTGCCCATACTCATAATCAAGTGGGGTATAGCATGGTGAAAGGACGAATTGCACGGTAATTGTTTATGGAAAGGTTCGTGATATGGTTCATGATGAATATAGCTTCATTCGTCAAACCAATTACTTTTCGGTCAATTGGGGGTCATGATGTGTTGCTAGATACCGCTCATGACTTGCTTAGATTAAATGTTAATCTAAGTGGCCAACATAACCAGGAACCTAATGGGTCACACGCATAAGAGTGTCTCGGAGAATTTGTAAAATAGTTTTGGATAGAGATCCAATATATGGAGAGCTAACGGATTAAATGGATCCCAATGAGATCGAGATATGTCCCGATGAGATCGCGACATCGATATTACTGAAAAGGGTTTCTGGGGGTTTTTCCTATACCGAGACACAGTAGGCAGAGACCTAATTCCAATGCAGGTATTTGACCACTTCAAAGATTTATTTATATATATATATATAATTAATTAATTAAAGAATTAATATATATATATATATATATATATATAATAATATATATATATATATATATATATATATATATATATATATATATATATATATATATATATGCTAATACGTGGATGTTGGAGAAGAAGCATGGAAACTTCTTATTTCATGCTTAGTCATCAAGCTTTAAATGACTAGAAGACAAAATGGAGAGGATGAAGGGAGATGGTCGTTGGCTTATGGCATAAGAAGAAAAGAAAGAGTCTTTTCTTTGTGCTTTTGATGATCATCATCGTTGGCTTTAAGAAAAATTGAAGAAAGAGTTTCTTCCTCTTTTAAGCTCACGATCATGCTTCCATCTTCTTTAAGTTTCTTCATCTTCTCCTCCATCATTTTTCAAGCTCTTCAGAACAAAGGTAAGATCTAGCACTCTTTAATTTTTTCTAGCTATTTCCGGGTCAAAGGGTTTGTCCCGGTTAGGTTTTCCGATCTCTGCGTGGATACCGTTAGAGACGGTCTCTTTTGGTCGTTTGGTTTGAGTTTGTTATATATACACATGGATCCTGGCTTTTGGGAAGGTCCCGGAATAAAAAATTTTGTTTTCCGCACCGTGGGCATGTGATGCTCACACCGGGATTTTCCTACAGTGGTATCAGAGCCACTTGTGTCGTATATAACGAAGAAACCATGACTAGGTCGGAGTTGCCTAATGCTTGTGATGATGATGCATGTTATATATGTGAATTTCGAATTCAGTATAGAGATAGTGTTTTCGAAATTTTCTTGCCCAGATATGTTCACAAGGTGTTGTTACATATGTCTGTGGAAGCTAGGGATTTATCAATTTGATTTGATATTGTTTTGCTAATTTATTCCCTAATGTTCTGGTTGCTGTCTTTGTGCACATTCCTTGAACTGGCATGCTTATAAATTCGAGAATAAATTGTAGAAAATTGTTTTTTCGCATTTTCTTTCACCGAAATGTCTCTAAGATGTTTATTAATGTCTATGAGATAGGAAAAATGTTTTCGAGGTGATTTACTATTTATTTGAGAATTTATTGTGTGCTTCTGGGAATAACTGTGTTGAGGAACACAGATTCTACATTGGCTTAGTTGCTGAGGTTGAATGAGTTTTTGAAGGAAATAAATCCTGAAAAAATTCATGGAGTATTTTGTGAACGTGTTGTAACCTCTGTAATTTTCTCAGAATTTATTGAAATTATTTCAATAAGTTTTTCAAGCAAAAGACAAAGCTTGGCAGTTTTGAGAAAGTTGCTGGAGCTGTTTTGTTTGAAATAAGAAATTGTGTAGATTTCAGTTCTAATGCCTTGGATCATTTTTAATGTGATTAAAAATGTTTTATATTGATTTTTTATGCTTTCAAAATTGAATTTCTTGAAATTAGGTTTCCAAACAATTTTTGGATGTCAAATGTGTCTCATTAGCGTCTCGTTAGTATATTCTCTTATCTTGATTGTTTTGGCAGTCACAAATTTTGTGACCAGTGCCGAAGTAGTCTTGATAAAGTGTATACTACCTAGAGATACTTAGGGTGATAGTTTGATATTCGCAAAATTATTTGGAAATCTAAATGAATAAGAGTGCATTCATCGATTTCAAGTTTTTCATGTATAGTTTGACTATATATGGTAAGCAACAATGAAAGTGTTTCATTTGTACATCAAGCTAAAGTGTATTAGACTTGGTGTTGTGAATTTGAACTGCACGGATTGAGAAATTAGCCGATTAGATAGCAATTTCATACGGATAAGTCGACTTACACAATGCATAAGTCGACTTGTCCGTGCACTGTAGATGCATAAGTCGACCTACACAATGTTACAAGTCGACTTGTTCGTGCACAGTTGCATAGGTCGACTTACACTTGCATAAGTCGACTTATACAGAGGCATAAGTCGAATTATACATACACAAGTCGACTTACAACATGCATAGGTGGGATGATGGATGATTTTAGGTATAGATTCAATGTGATTGATGAATTGCCCTAAATCATACCATATAGTCATGATGACTATAATCCTATAGCTTGGAGAAGAAGAAGATGAGACCTGAAAACCCTCACACTTAATATGAAAACTCACGTCTTCCATTAATATGGGGAGAACCAGAGTTCTTATAGAGTTGGTTTGTTGGGTAAACCCAAGCTCACTCTATACGAATATGTTCGAACCATGAAAATAAGATTTTCGGATTAATGGGTCGGTTTTCACTAGAAGCGTTGATTTGTTGAGTAAACTCAAGGTCAACGTGGACAGAGGCAAAATTGGGTAGTGTACATCAGATGTACGCGCATCAAGAGTTGATAACCCAATGGGTGTGCATACATCACGATTTGATAGCACTAGTCGATAGCTGCATCTATAAAGTAATTGGTATGACTGATACCTGCCGATTGATCTAAGGTGGCTTGTTGGGTAAACCCAAGGTCATTTTAGTAATGTCGGATATCTAAGATGCAATTGGTATGACCGATACCTACCGATTGACCTAAGGTGGCTTGTTGGGTAAACCCAAGGTCATTGTTAGTAATATCGGATATCGACCCACTAGGACATTTTGTCATAATGTTTCTTGGATTCGTACCGAGGGTTATGGATTCTTTGAAACTAGTGGGAGCCATATTCATGTCATGCAAGTCCTTATGATCATGCATTTAATTCTATTCTAACATTCTTTCTCTCTTTCTCTTTAGGTTGATTGAAGATGACTTCAAGTGTGAACTTGCGCTCACTTATGGACTCAAACAAATTAACTGGACCAAATTTTCTTGATTGGCTGAGAAATCTGAGAATTGTTCTCAGGTCTGAGGAACTGGTATATGTCCTAGATGTTCCACTTCCTGATCCACCTGCTGCTGATACTTCTGATGAGGATCAGAAAGTATATCGAAAGCATCTCAAAGACAAAGGACACAAAGATCCTCAGATTATGCTTGCCTCGATGTCACCAGAGCTGCAGAAGCAGCATGAGTCTATGGATGCTCATACCATAGTGTTTCATCTTAGGGAGCTGTTTGATGAGCAAGCTCGGTTTGAAAGGTTCGAGACCTCGAGGTTACTCTTCACTACTAAGATGACTCCAAGTTCATCTACAGTTCAGTATGCACTGAAGATGAATGGGTATATTGAGAGGTTGGCTGTCTTAGGTTTTGTCATGGATTATGAATTAAGTATTGACTTAATTCTAGTTGGATTGTCTGATAGTTATTCATAGTTTGTATTAAACTATCGGATGAACCAAATATTCACGACAATCCCTGAGTTGATCAATCTACTCAAGACAGCAGAGCAAGCTATCAAGAAGGATAGCAAGGCAGTGCTTATGGAGGACTCTTCTTCTGGTTCAAAGAAAAAGAAACTGAAGAAGAAGAGGTCTAAGAAACCGAAAGGAAGTATAGCCAAGAAGAAAACCAAAGAGATCGCACTAAAGGAACTTGCTTCCATCAGGGCAAGACCGCCACCTGGAAGAGGAACCGAAGTCTATCTCGATGAATCTGAAGCGTAAGAAGGCATCGATGCCTCGACTTCTTCAGGTATATTTGTCATTGAGGTTAATACTGTTTCTGACCATAACATATGGGTATTAGATACCGGTTGTGGCTCACACCTATGCAATGATTTGCAGGCCTCGTGACGATGAGATGTTTCATGAAGGGAGAACTAGACCTACGTGTGGGAAATGGAGCAAGAGTTGCTGCATTAGCCATAGGCACTTACTTTTTTGTCACTCCCCACTGGGCTTGTAATTAAATTGGATGAATGTTATTTTGTACCTGTATTAACAAAGAACATATTGTCTGTTTCTTGTTTAAATAGAGCTGGTTTCCATTTGACTTTTAGTAACAATGGTTGTTCTACTAGTTTGAATGGAATGCTTTATGGTATTGGTACATTATGCAATGGAATTTATATATTAGATATGTCACATCCAATTATGAATGTCAATGACACGAAAAGACATAAACGAGATAATTTAAAATCAACTTACTTATGGCATTGTCGCCTAGGCCATATAAATGAGAGACGCATGGCTAAGCTCCATAAGAGTGGAAGTTTAGGGTCATTTGATTATGAATCATATGACACATGCGAATCTTGTTTATTAGGCAAGATGACTAAGTTACCCTTTAAGGAAAGGGTGAACGAGCGATCGAGTATTAGACCTAATACATTCGGATGTATGTGGTCCGATGTCCATCCATGCTAGAAGTGGTTCTCTTTACTTCATTACCTTTATCGATGATTATTCTCGATATGGGTACCTTTATCTCGATGAGATACAAATCAAGCATTTGAAAAGTTCAAACAATTCGTAAATGAAGTAGAAAACTAACTTGGGAAAAGTATCAAGACATTACGATCGATCGTGGTGGGGAATATTTAGACCAAGAGTTTTGGATTATCTCAGGATAATGGGATTTTATCTCAATGGACTCCTCCTTACACACCACAAAGATAATGGTGTGGCGAAAGGAGAAATCGAACCTTGTTAGACATGGTACGATCAATGATGGGCTTTGCAAAGTTACCTAAATCCTTTGGGGTATGCAATCGAGACAAATTGCTTACTTGCTAAACAGAGTTCCATCAAAGACAATTGATGTTACTCCATATGAGATGTGGACTAACAAAAGACCCTATCTAACTCATGTGAAAGTTTGGGGTTGTCCCGCTTATGTGAAGCGGACACGCCGATAAACTTGATGCAAAATCGACAAGTGTTTGTTTGTAGGATATCCTAAAGAAACAATGGGATATCGCTTCTACCTTCAATAAGAACAAAAGGTGTTTGTTTCAAAGCATGCTGTCTTTTAGAGAAAGAGTTTCTTTTACAAGAAGACAAGGGATCAAAATTGAACTTGAAGAAGTTCGTGATGCTCAATGACGTAGATCAATCGCTCAACTCAAATCAGAACTCATATAGATGAAGTAATACCAACCTTCTACAACACATGAAATTGTGAGGTCACGAGGATACACTCTCCCCGAGAGATATGGATTTCGTGAGTGAACAGAATGACGATTGCTCATAGAAGATGATAAGCCTACTACCTATGAAGAGGTTCAAGAGTTCGAGTCCAAAAATGGCTTCAAGCCATGAAGGCTGAAATGGATTCCATGTATGAAAACCAAGTATGGACTTTGGTTGAGGCACCCGAAGGAATAAAACCCATAGGGTGTAAATGGGTTTTCAAGAAGAAAACCGACATGGTTGGTAATGTGATTACCTATAAAGCAAGGCTTGGGCTAAAGGTTTTCGCCAAAGACAAGGAGTTGACTAAGACGAGACCTTCACCCAAGAGCAATGCTTAAATCCATTAGATACTCCTAGTCATTGCCACTCATTATGATTATGAGATATGGCAAATGGATGTGAAGACAGCTTTCCTAAATGGAAATCTAATGAGGATGTGTATATGACACAACCCGAGGGCTTCATCTCCTATGATGGCTAAAAGGTATGCAAGCTTCAAAATCTATTTATGGATTGAAGCAAGCTTCAGAGTTGGAATATCCGCTTTGATGAGGTAATCAAAGAGTTTGGTTTCTCACAAAATCCGGATGAATACTGTGTATAAGAAGGTTAGTGGACTGCAATCGTATTCTCAGGCTGTATGTAGATGACATATTATTGCTAGGAAACGATGTCTCGATGCTACAATCACCAAGATTTGGTTGTCAAATAATTTTCATGAAAGACCTTGGTGAAGCAACTTATATCCTTGGGATAAGGATCTATAGAGATAGATCGAAAAGATTGCTTGGTCTTTCACAATCAACGTACATAGACAAGATGCTAAAGAGGTTTAGCATGGAACAATTCAAGAGAGGGTACCTTCCCATCACTCATGGGATAACACTCTCGAAATCTTTGTGTCCTAAGACACAAGATGAGAGGATGCGCATGGATATGATCCCGTATGCATCTGCGGTAGGATCTATCATATATGCAATGCTATGTACGAGACCCGATGTATCATATGCTCTAAGTGTTACAAGCAGATACCAATCGGATCCTGGTAAGGGTCACTGGGTGGCAGTCTAGAATATCCTCAAGTACTTGCGAAGGACTAAGGATATTTTCTTGATATATGGGGATGGAGATCTCCAGGTGAGCGGGTATACAGATGCCAATTTCCAATCTGATAAGGATGATTCCAAATCTCAATCAGGTTACATATTCACACCGAATCGCGCAAGGCGGCTGGAAGAGTTCCAAACAAGAGACGACTGCTGATTCAACAACCGAGGCAGAGTACATTGCCGCTTCAGAAACAGCAAAGGAAGCCGTTTGGATCAAGAAGTTCATTACTAAACTTGGTGTGGTTCCTAGCAGTGATGGGCCCATACAGTTGTATTGTGACAACAATGGGGCTATTACGCAGGCGAAGGAACCAAGGTCTCATCAACGATCCAAACACGTACTCCGCAGATATCACCTGATCAGGGAGATCATTGGTCGAGGTGATGTGCAGATAGAGAGAATTCCCACATAGCGTAATATTGCTCGATCCGCTGACGGCCATTGTCACGAAGAGTTTTGATTCTCATGTACTACTTTATGGTATTAGATATCAAGGCGATTGACTTTAGGTCAAGTGAGAGATTGTTAGAGTAGTGCCTCAAGGCAATCGCCTTTAGCGCATTTTGTACCAATTTGTACGCCTTTTATGAATAAATAAAGAAATGCATATTTCATTACGTTGTTGCTCATTATTTATGAACCGATATTGATCAATAAGCAAATTAATGAAGTCCATGATATATGACATAGCATGAAGGAAATTATGATGTGATCATACTTCGAGATTCTTATCATGTGCAATTATGTCAAGATCAAATTATCCCTAGTCATAGGATTACCGAGACCGACATCAGAATCCGGATAGACTAACACATCTCAAGCTCCTTGATTTGATCAAGCAAAGGATCTCGAAAACTGTATATATGAGATATTTAGGGTTGAGATGTGGATGCTTACTAGAGGTAGTAAGTACATCGATGACTGCTATGAGATCATCACATGGATGTACTATTTTAATGTCGCGATAATCTCATCATAGAATGGTGCAAGTATCCTTAGACTTGAGGTGCTCAAGGATATCTTGGATACTGATTCTGTGCTTTAACTCCATTCCTTGTTGCCTTATAGAGGTCGCTCATAGGATGGTGCTTGGGTACAGTTTGAGGTATTCGAAGGTAATTGAGTAGCCAATAAAGGATTCACCACTTCTGTGATAGCAGAAGATGATACCCATGGCCTCTTGTCAAGGTCATTACTTGGAAATCTCTGATCAGAGTACATATGTCATGAAGAGTGTCTTCATTGACATATTAAGTATTAAGTAATGAGTCCCAGGACAAGAACTGAAATCACTTGGACTAGATTTGATATAGTCAGTCTAGTGAGAGTTGACACATTGCCCATACTCATAACCACGTGGGGTATAGCATGGTGAAAGGACGAATTGCACGGTAATTGTTTATGGAAAGGTTCGTGATATGGTTCATGATGAATATAGCTTCATTCGTCAAACCAATTACTTTCCGATCAATTGGGGGTCATGATGTGTTGCTAGATACCGCTCATGACTTGCTTAGATTAAATGTTAATCTAAGTGGCCAACATAACCGAGAACCTAATGGGTCACACGCATAAGAGTGTCTCGGAGAATTTGTAAAATAGTTTTGGATAGAGATCCAATATATGGAGAGCTAACGGATTAAATGGATCCCAATGAGATCGAGATATGTCCCGATGAAATCGCGACATCGATATTGCTGAAAAGGGTTTCCGAGAGTTTTTCCCATACCAGGACCCAGTAGGCCGGTAGGACCGACCCCAGTGTGACTGGATCACTTCAGCATTTATTTATATATATATATATAATTAATTAATTAAAGAATTAATATATATATATATATATGCTAATACGTGGATGTTGGAGAAGAAGCATGGAAACTTCTTATTTCATGCTTAGTCATCAAGCTTTAAATGACTAGAAGACAAAATGGAGAGGATGAAGGGAGATGGTCGTTGGCTTATGGCATAAGAAGAAAAGAAAGAGTCTTTTCTTTGTGCTTTTGATGATCATCATCGTTGGCTTTAAGAAAAATTAAAGAAAGAGTTTCTTCCTCTTTTAAGCTCACGATCAAGCTTCCATCTTCTTCAAGTTTCTTCATCTTCTCCTCCATCATTTTCCAAGCTCTCCAGAACAAAGGTAAGATCTAGCACTCTTTAATTTGTTCTAGCTATTCCCGGGTCAAAGGGTTTGTCCCGGTTAGGTTTTCCGATCTCTGCGTGGATACCGTTAGAGACGGTCTCCTTTGGTCGTTTGGTTTGAGTTTGTTATATATACACATGGATCCTGGCTTTCGGGAAGGTCCCGGAACAAAAATTTTTGTTTTCCGCACCGTGGGCATGTGATGCTCACACCGGGATTTTCCTACAGTCATCTGCATGGAAAATGCACTTCATGTGTTTGTTCTTAAATACTGGTTAGTTGGGGAGAAATAAATTCAGTTATAGTATTAAATTAGTTTTTGAGAAAACTTTTGGTGTTTGGTGATGTAAAGTGTTGAAAGTTAGAAAGTCTGGAAAATTTCTCACTGAGCATGTTTCAGTATTTTGGCCATAACATTTTCTGTGGTTGTCTAAATAAGATGATTCTTGATTTGGAGTAAACTAGGAATATATGGCTACAATTCGTATGAAGAAATTGAATTTCAGTTCTGTCTATAAGATTCTCAAAAGTTGTCACGAAGTTGAGAACTGGGTGCAGGATGTTGAGAGTTGAGCGTAAATTCGCGTTCCAACTTTGGGAGGAAATTTGGACATGATTTAGATAGATTCTGGCAAAGTTTCCTTCTGAAAGTTCTAGATCTTTCTTTTAGCTTTCCAACGGTATAAAGTTGGTAAATTTTGGATATCGGAGTCAAAAGTTATGATCTTTTTAAGTGAATACATTCGAGACGCAGACGCAGAGACTGAGACGCAGACGCAAAAACTGAGACACAGACGCAAAAACTGAGATGGAGACGCAGAAACTGAGACGGAGATGCAGAAACTGAGATGCAGACGTAGAAACTGAGACACAGATGCAGAGACTGAGATGGAGATGCAGAAACTGAGACGGAGACGCAGAAACTGAGACGCAGACGCAGAGACTAAGACGGAGACGCAGAGACTGAGACGCAGAAAAACAAAAACAACATATTGTACTTCTTTGGTCATAACTTTTTCTCTAGACCTCCAAATGACCTAAATTTTCAAGCATTGGATTCCTAACACACTTATTTATCTCTCCACAAAAAGTTATGGTCTTTGGTATTATATTGGAAATGATTGATTGAATTGAAGTAAGGGTACCAGTGGAAGGAGTATGAATTGGATATTTTACTTAATGTATTTCAGTATTTTGATGATATCTTGGTCTATAGGATTCCAATTGAGGTGATTCTTGATTTGTAGTAAACTAAAGTAATAGGGCTACAAATTATATGAAGGAGCTGAATCTTGATACGGTCTCTAAGGTGTTCAATTTATGGATGGAATTCGGATATAATACACTGTTTTGGAGAAAGATCTAAAATGGTTCATTGGATTATGAGATTGGATTCAAATGGTTTTTGGAGGGTTAAATCCCACAGAATGAGGCTAATTAAGTGAGTTTTGATAGTTGAACGTCTTGTGAAGAAATTGATGGATTGATATCCTGGATAGTCATGAATATGCATTGTACATATTTCATCTCATTCATGTGCATTATTAAACACTTATGATTGTTCAAATTGTGATATATGTATATGTTATTTGTTATAGAGGAGCCATTGGAACGTCAACCTCCAGACGTTGCTAGATCTTTCAGGCATTAGCTTTGGGAGAAACTAGTGAGTAACCTAGACGGTCTCACTCAATTAATTGTTTGCTTTAGAATATGTTTTGAATGAGTTGTCTAAGTGCTCCAAGCATGCGAAAATTGTGAATGTGCATATGAATGCAAAAGTGTGCTAAGCATTTCTACTGAATGCTGGACTAAGGTCCGATGATAAATGTGATCAAAACGTGAATGTGCATCCAAGTAATTGACTGAGATTATGATATGTGAAACATTCATTACATGTATGCATGAAAGATAAAGGAAGTTATGACTGGAGTTGCCAGGATAAGGAGCTAAAAGCTCAAAAATGTTAATAGAGCCTTGGGCTCGAAAGTCGTCCCCGATATCTACGAAGAGATATGAGACGTTATTCGACTAAGCTCGACATCCAAAAAGGGGTGAGCTGGAAAAAGGCACTCGGTCATAACGACAATAATAAATGAAAGTGAGTCTCATGTGCATTGCCAATTATAATTGCTGTGTGTTTTATATGAACAATGTGATACATTATGAATATGCAATGAAGTGAATATTATGTTATGTGCGATAATGTGATACATTGTGAATATGTAATGAAGTGAGCGTTGTGTTATGTGCGATGATTTAATGCATGAATTGAGTGAACCATCGATGATGGTTACCTCATTGAGTTCGCAAAACTCACTAAAATTGCAACGTTGTCTTTTCAGGACCGAGAGACGACTCTAGTTGTTAAAGAGGATCTACTAGCCGAGTAGATTGCATTTAGAGATAGAGATCATGGCTCAAAGGTCGGTCAGCTGGGGTTCCTTTGGGTGGTTTAGATAATTTGATACACTTTCCTCATTCTCGTAGTACTATTGTATTAGGTTTCCTGATGATGTACATACGGATATTGTGGTCAGACAATGTAGACCTTGATTTTTGTGAAATGAAATGAGGAAAAAGTGGGTTCTTAAAATATTGTAATCTTCTTATGATGCTTTATTCTTGAATTATGTTACCATGCCATAGAAAGGGATGTAGTGGTCGAACGTAGCGTGCCCTCATCGTAGGATATGTGCAGGAATGACCTCCGGGTGTCCCGGTGGATACGCTGCGGTAAGGGGGCGCTACAAGAATAATCAAACATTACTAATTGTACAGTTTCCAATATTCAGTAATGCACATGTAGCGATTGAATTATGTACTATACATGTTTTTGACATTCCCGATCCTATTCCCGAATCATCCCAATTCGACCTTTTACTCTAATTGATAGAAATTCCTAATATCATCATTCAATTACCTAAGATCCGCATTCTTTATAGTCAATTTCAAGACACAAGAACTATCCTTGAATTGAAATCAAATTCACTATTCAATCACCATCCGATTTCGAGAATCGCCAAATTAAATTCCGAAATTCCATCCTTCGAAATTGAAATTCTTAATCTCTAAATCAGAATCAATCAATAACCAACTCATTAGGAATTAAAAACCTCAAAAATCTTCAATTTCTCAAATCATTCATCTTCGAAAATCAGGCTTCCTCGTCAGGCGCGATGATCGCTTCGTCATGACGAGTTACTTCGCCGCCGCGACGACGACGCTGAATTCTCCCAACGGCGAATGCACTTTACGCCGTCGCGACGCAAGTTGTTGCTCGACGCGACGCGCGAGCGAAATCTACTTCCACGGCGCGTCCGCTTTCATCGCGACGCGTAAACTGGAGTTGTTGCCAAGGCGTACTTTCATCACACGTCGCGACGTGCAAACCCAGAATCACGTCCGAAACCCAGAATTTCTCAGATCTGCAGATTTCTAATTCCTCCAAGTCAACTTAAATCACTCCCAATCAATTTAAAACACTAACGACAACTCATCTCTAACCTCAATTCCATCGAAAACCAATCATTCTCCAAATACCCAAATCAAAACCAAATAACCCTAAAACTCATCATACGAAACTTATAAATTCTTAAACAATTAATAACTCAATTCAATGATCAAATCAAACAACTTAAAGCATAAAGAAGTAAAACTTACTTGATTCAAGCCTTCAAATCCTCAAAAATCCACAAGATACTCAAATCCCCAAACCTAGGCACACCCACGACAATCACCTCTTTCTCCACCAAAAGTCATTTTCTCAAATCCAAGGCTTAAGCTAGGTTGATGATGAAGAATGGAGCAATTAACAAGAAGAAATTGAAAGGAAGCAACCAAGAACATCCACGAAGAAAAGAAGCTCAAGTTTTCTTTCAAAAGAAGGGAACAAGCATCGTGGAAGAAATTTTAAAAGAACTTAGGTTTTATACTATGGATTTAAAGCTAAGGGCATGTTTGGCAATTCATTTGCCACATGCTCAAATCTTAGGGTCTAACAATCCAATTATTATTCTAATTTCTCCCAATCTCGCAATGACTATGAATAATAAATCCTAAAATCATAACCCAAATAATCTCATGCTAATTGTTAATCAATTTCAGAATCGGAATCCAATTAATCAATCATTAAACCATTTTTTCGGTCCGGACCTATTACTCTAAAAATTCTCGAAAAATTCCTATAAATCTTCAAAATTAGGAAACACATAATCCTATACTCAAATTTAAATTTTCAAACCCCAAAATTCAATTTTCATTCCAATTCCATAATCAAAACCTAATCTGCACAATTATCACCTGATTTTCCAATTTACACAATTAAGTCGGGACATTGTCATACATGCATGTACATACAGATGCTATGCAATATTAATCATTTATCAATAATCTAGAGGCTATAAATGCATGTGCATTTCAAATTATACATGCACCCAGTCCCAAACCATCCGAATTACCAATAGGCCCTTCACATCGGTAACATGATGTTACATGGCCCTTCCTCTCCTCCGGATGGATCAGAGTGATTGTTTTCCCTTTGTAAGGCTCATCTGGTCGGACTTGTGACCAGAGCTTTAATTCAAAGAAAATAGAAGCTCGTTTTTCATTACCTCTTTTATGTGTTAGAGATTAGACGATCCTCTTGAATAGCAGGTCGCGAATGAGTGCGCTCGATGTGCGTCGATCGGGTGAATTAGGCCGAGTGACAATGAGGTCGAACGATTTGAGATTTTGTCTTGAGATCCTGGCCGAGTTTAGTCGATCGACGTCGAGGCCGAGCTATGGTTCCAAGGATCTTGTCTTGACAACCTGACCGAGCGATAGTCGAGGTCGATCGATGGTTCCAAGGATCTTATCTTGGCAACCTGGTCGATCGATGGTCGAGGTCGATCAATGGTTCCAAGGATCTTGTCTTGGCAACCTGGCCGAGCGATAGTCGAGGTCGATCGATGGTTCCAAGGATCTTGTCTTGGCAACCTGGTCGATCGATGGTCGAGGTCGATCGATGGTTCCAAGGATCTTGTCTTGGCAACCTGGCTGAGTGATAGTCGAGGTCGATCGATGGTTCCAAGGATCTTGTCTTGGCAACCTGGTCGATCGATGGTTCCAAGGATCTTGTCTTGGCAACCTGGCCGAGCGATAGTCGAGGTCGATCGATGGTTCCAAGGATCTTGTCTTGACAACCTGGTCGATTGATGGTCGAGGCCGAGCTATGGTTCCAAGGATCTTGTCTTGGAAACCTGGCCGAGCGATAGTCGAGATCGATCGATAGTTCCAAGGATCTTGTCTTGGCAACCTGGTCGAGGGGATTTTCTTCTCTTTGTCAAATTTAACAAAAATTTTTCTTGCCAGGAAATCTGAAAACCCCTTTATTGATGATGATGAGGGTGTGGGTTATTAAAAAACCTGACTGGCAGGGCCAGGAAAAAGGTACCCACGAGTTGTGTACAATAAACAATAATAACAGAGAAAAGAGAACTAAAATAAAGCTTATCTACTGGTAGAACGCCTTCAGGTTTTGAGAGTTTCAAGGCCTCGGTAGAATCTTCCCTTTCGCGTCATGTAGGATGTAGGAGCCATGTCCGGCTTGCTTGATCACTTGATAGGGTCCTTCCCACACCTGTCCAAGCTTTCCAGCCGCCTCGGCCTTTCGTAGGATGTATCCGCCGACCTTTATGTCGCTCGGCTTTACCCTTCTGTTGTAGAATTTCGTTGCTTTTTGCCTGACGGCTTCCAAACGAGCGGCTGCCCTATCCCTGTCTTCATTGAGAAGCGAGAGTTCTGCTCGGCGGGCTTCGTTATTCCGCTCTTCTTCATAGCTCGACACTCTTTGATTGTGCAACACCACTTCTACTAGAACTAAGGCTTCTGCCCCGAAAGTCATCCTGAATGGTGTTTCTCCTGTGGCTCCATTTGGGGTAGTCCTGTAAGCCCACAATACTTCATCTAGTTAGTCTACCCAAGTCTTACGTTCGTCTAAGCGCTTTTTGAAGGCGCTCATTATCTTTTTGTTAGTGTTCTCCGCAAGGCCGTTGCTTTAAGGGTGGGCTACTGAAGTCAACTGGAGCCTTATCCTTAGTCGCTTGCAAAAGTCTCTGAATTTTTCGTTGTCAAACTGCCAACCGTTGTCCGTAACCAACACCATAGGCATTCCAAAGCGACTTAGTATATTTCTTCGTACAAAATTTTCCATCTTCTGCTCAGTAATTGTAGCGACCGCTTCAGCTTCTACCCATTTGGTGAAATATTCTACTGCTACTATCAAGAACTTCTTCTGTCCAGGACCGAGGGGAAAGGTCCTAGTATATCCATTCCCCATTGAACAAAGGGGATAGGATGGCTCACGATTTTCATCCTCTTGGTCGGCTGGTGAGATAGGCTACTGTTTTTCTTGCAAGCCTCACATCGGTTGACTTTCTTCTGGAAGTCTTTCCTCATTGTCGGCCAGTAATAATCCTGTCGAATCAGTCTATGAGCCAACATCCTACCTCCTACGTGGTTTCCACACATTCCTTCGTGGACTTCGGCCATTGCCTACTCTGCCTCTTCTTCGCTCAAGCATCGTAGCAGTGGCCAGTCATAAGATTGCTTGTACAAGGCGTCATTAACAATCGCATATTCAGCCACCTTTATCCTTTGTTTTTTAGCTTCCAAGGTATCTTCAGGCTGCGTTCCCCTGAGGAGGTATTGTCTGATCGGTTCCATCCAACTTGACCGATCGGCATTTACGTCGAGGACTTCATTAGCTTTCTGAATGCTGGGCCGTTCTAGTCGCTCGACCAAAAGGTTATTTTTTACGTCTCTGTCAGAAATCATTTTGGAAACTGCATCTGCCTTAGCATTTTGGGCCCGTTCTATCTTGCTGATCGAGTATTGCTCGAAATTACTCAATTCCTACTTTACCAATTCCAGGTACTTGATCATGCTGCTCCCCTTGGCCTCGTACTGCCCAGTGACTTGACCAACTACTACTTGGCTATCGTTGTACACCTAGAGATGCTTTACCCCCATCTCCTTTGCTAATTGGAGGTCGGCTATCAGAGCCTCATATTCTGCTTCATAGCATATTCTATCTTTTCTTTTTGGTGCGGGTTGATTAATACCACTCCTACTCCGCATCCCTCTACATTGGACGACCCGTCAACAAATAGGTTCCAGGCAGGGCGTTGCTCACCCTGTGAGTCAGGTTGACTCATTTCTGCAACGAAGTCTGCCAACACTTGGGCCTTGATTGTTGTTCGAGGCTTATATTGTATATCGAATTCCCCCAGCTCTACTGCCCATTTTATTAATCGCCCCAAAGTCTCAGGCTTTTGGAGGCACTGCCTGAGGGGTTGGTCGGTCCATACCTCGATGGTATGACTCTGGAAGTAAGGCCTTAGCTTCCACGCTGCAGTTGTCAAGGAGAGAGCCAGCTTTTCTATAGACGCATACCGTATTTCTGGTCCGGTCAGCACCTTACTGACGTAATAGATCGGGCGTTGTTTGTTTCCCTCTAATCGAACAAGGACTGCGCTGATCGCCCCCTCCGTGACTGCCAAATACAAAATCAGACTCTCCCCCTCAATTGGGGTTTGCAGGATGGGTGGACTAGTCAGATACTGGTTCAAGTGTTGAAATGCTCTTTCGCATTCATCCAGCCATTGGAACTGGGTCACATCCGCTTTCCTTAAAATTTTGAAGAACGTGAGGCATTTGTCCCCCATCCTGGAGACGAATCTGATCAAAGAGACTATCCGACCAGTCAATATCTGAACGTCTTTCAAACATCGCGGCGAAGGCATTTGGACGATAGCTTCGATTTTCTCTGGGTTAGCCTCAATTCCCCGCTGAGTAATCATAAACTCCAGGAATTTTTCGGATGCCACACCAAAGACACACTTTTCCGGGTTCAACTTTATCTGAAATTTATTGAGGGTCTGGAAGACTTCTTTGAGATCTTCCACATGCTCAGTGGTCGTCTTACATTTGACCACCATATCATCCACATAGGCCTCAACCGATCGACCGATCTATTTCTTAAAAACTTCCATGACGAGCCGCTGATAGGTAGCCCCTGCATTCTTCAAGTTGAACGACATTATTTGGTAGCAATACGTGCCCTGGTCGGTTATAAAGGCTATCTTCTCTTCCTCTTCGAGACTCATTTGAATCTGATGGTAGCCCGAGAAAGCATCTAAGAAGCTGAGAAGTTCATGCCCTGACGTGGAGTCTACCAGCTGATCGATTTTGGGCAGAGGGAAGCTGTCCTTTGGGCACGCTTTGTTTAAGTCGGTAAAGTCGATGCACATTCTCCACTTTCCGTTTTTCTTCTTCACAAGCACAACATTTGCCAACCATTCAGGGTATTTGACTTCCCGAATGAACCCGGCACTAAGCAACTTTTCTATCTCCTTTTCAATCACCTCCTGGCGCTCTTTGCTTTGCCACCGCTTCTTCTGTCTAACTGGCTTGTAATCTTGTCGAATGCCGAGAGAATGCAATGCGACCGATCTAGAAATTTCAGGCATATCACTCGGTACCCAGGCGAAAACCGATCTGTTTTCTACCAAGCAGTCCGTGATTTCTTTGACTAGGTCCTTTTGAAGCTCGAAACCTAGATTTGTGAACTTGGAGCGATCTGCTTTGTCCAATATGACCCGCTACGTTTCTTCCACGGGATTCATCCTCTCCACCTCTTCATCGGCTCTTACATCAAGAGAGCTCGTCAGGACTACCGCCCTATCTAGTGTCCTTGTTTTTGCAAAGTAGCATTCCCTAGCGATTCTCTGCTGTCCCCTGACAACACCAATTCCATGAGACGTTGGGAACTTTATTGCTTGATAGTAAGTGGAGACAACCGCTCTAAGGGCGTTTTGAGTAGCTCGTCCGATTATCGCATTGTACGCCCCTTGAAACTTCACAATCAGGAACTCAACGTTCTTTTCTATCTGACACGGCTT
Source organism: Erythroxylum novogranatense (assembly GCA_029891385.1). NCBI lineage: Eukaryota > Viridiplantae > Streptophyta > Magnoliopsida > Malpighiales > Erythroxylaceae > Erythroxylum > Erythroxylum novogranatense. The sequence continues at coordinate 96,128,516 of CM057227.1, read as the reverse complement.
TTGTCCGAATTTCACTTTCAAAAAGACTCAGGCAAATGGGTAGGCTGATGCCCTAGTCACCTCTTTAATAGGTCCTTCTATAGGCAGTAGTCGATCCTCTGATATCTCCATCTGCTTGAAGGCATCATAATACAATAGGTCCACCGAGCTACCCGTATCGATCATTACCCGCTTCACCTCATTGCTGTCCATGTTCAGATTTACTACGAGCGCGTCATCATGAGGACAACTAACACCGTCAAGGTCAGACTCGTCGAACGATATCATCCCATCGTTCTACCTCTTTCTTTTGGCCGACAAGTCTTCGCCGACCTACCTGGCATACCTCTTTCTTCCTTTAACAGTGGACCCCCTGCTGCATTTCTGCCAAAAATCATGTTAATGACCCTGACCGGTCGGTCATCTTGTTGTCTAGCGTTCTTGTCGCAACTCGGCCTGGACTGTCCTCTCGCTTCGCGTCGATTGTCAGTGTTCGCATTTTGCCTCTCTCCATCATTCCTATCGTTTCGCTTCCAAGGCTGTCGTCAGTTGTCGGGCCGACCGGTCCTGTGCTCATTATCTCGATCGGCATTTTTTCCATGCTTTAAAAATCGGCCCAGCCTTCCTCTTTTGATAAGGAATTCGATTTCTTTTTTTAAGTGCCAACAATCTTCCGTGTCATGACCGACGTCTTTGTGAAAATGGCAATATAAATTCGGATCCCTATTCTTGTAGGGAGTCGTCATCTTATTGGGTTCTCGGAGGGGTTCCCCATCCGCTCTCATGGCTGCCAGTACTTCCGCATATTGTCTGTTGAGCAAGGTGAACTCTCGTCGATGTCCCTGTCGATCGGTCGGCTTTCTCCAGCTCGACTGATCCTTCTATCTCTTGTGGGACTCATTTGTTCTGCCGCTGGGCCCGCGATCGTCTGCTCTGCGTTTTGTGTTTTTCAATACTTCTTCGAGCTGGATATACTTGTCCGCCCGATTTCTTATCTCTTGAATATATCTGGGTTGATCGAGGGCCAATGACTTTTTGAACTTCTCATCCCTCGTTTTGCTCATGAGTGCAGCCAACATGGATAAGCAGGTGAGGTCAGGGACTTCGACAGCTTCGTTGTTGAACCGAGTGATGAACTCCCGTAAACTTTCATTCCTTCCTTGTGTCAACTGCATCACTTCCAAGGCAGTCTTCTGCGGCCGTTTACTTGTGGCGAACTGGTTGAGAAATAGCGATTTAAAGTCTTCAAAACAAGTGATGCAGCTCGGAGGTAAACTGTTGAACCATCGCCGAGCTCCTTCTTGAAAAGCGGTACAAAATGTCTTACATTGAATGGTGTCGGGGACGCAGTGTAGGTTCATCATTGACTGGAAGTGCTGCAAATAGTCTAAAGGATTAGTCTTTTCAGTGTACTTTTTTGGGGTCGGTATTTTGGTACCGACCGCTGGGAGGCTATCCAAGATCGCCGGGGTGAAGGGAGAGCTATATTGAGCTATTGGACGATCCGAGCGGAAACTCATGGTCGCATTGATCCGATCGTCCATGATTTTTTCTAGGGCTTCAGCAGGGTGGTGATCGATCATCATACCAATCTGCCGTGTGAACGGCTGCTGCTATTCCGGCTAAGACTGTAAGATCTGACGAATCAACAGATCAGCCGCTTCCTCGATCTGTTGTCGGGTGAGGGAGGTATGCTGTGGCGCAGGAGGATTTGCACCTAGGGGATGCTGGAGATTTGGATGCATATTGGTCTCAGCATGGTCCTCTAAGGCTGTGCTCTGTTCTTCTTGATCTGGGTTTTGAGGTTGTGGTTGCTCATTTGGGTGCGAAGACTGTGTGCGGGAATCATGGTGTGTTGGCAGCAAAGTGGCCGGTAACTGCAAACCCAACCGTTGTAGCGCCAGTGCCGCGACAGCCGCTACGTCAGGGTTAGCTGCTGCCGCCTGACTGATCTGTTTGTTTCTCGACGTGGTGCCCTGATGTTGGGCCCCACGGTAGGCGCCAATTGGTTCAGCCTGATCCTGGCGAGGCTGCATGTTGCCGTTTGGATCCATGAGTTTGACTGTCTTCTAGCAAGAGTTCCTGCAAAACAACACAAGGCATGCCGGGGGTTGATATCCGGCAGGCCCCTCCGACGCTCAAGTTAGTCTTTTTGGTGAGGGTTTGATAGCTAAGAACAGAGAAGCTAGGGTTTTGATTACGTACCCGTATCATGACAAAGTTATACCTTATATATGAGATGGTTGCTAGGTTTAAGTCTTTACATATGCATGGGAGACTTCCACCTGCGAGTGGGTCATGGATGCATGGACTAGAGCATGGACCTATCATAGTCAATAGGGATTAGGTCAATCCTTGCGGGATGGACCAATGGGTCCATGAGTCGTTTTTAGTAGGTTTGGGCCTAGCACGACCGACCCAACCATTTAGAAACCAAATTTCGTAATCTTTCTCTATCAGAAGTAGAAAACTCTAACATTGCAACAACTACTGACATATATTAATTATTAAATTATATATGTGGGAAAAATATACATGATGCTTTGTTAATAGAGTTAGATTTTTATAAAAGAGCATGGCAGTGGCCTTAGAAGCCAAAATTGTGGGGTTTTGTTGAGGGCTAATATAATGGTAATTTTATTGACTTCTAGAGTGTTATCTTTGAAATAATTGAGTTACATTATATCAAGGATAAAATGGTTGTTCTATTTTAAGTGCAAGTGGTTTAATATTGGTGCAAGTCATGTGAAACAAGTATTCTTTCTCATTGACATTGTATTGGGCAAAAATTGGAAAGTTGTGTAAAAGTTTCAACACCGAAATCTTTTTAATTTCAGTGAAAGGGAAAATGGTCCAATGGGTGAAGATGGTGATAAAGTATATCAAGATATTGAATCACAGTTGAAGAATGTAGCTCTCGAAATTGAAGATGAGGATATATTATCAACCCATATAAGAGATATTGATCCCCATATATTATAAACAGCCAAAGTGCAAGGCAATCTTACTGTAGAAAGGAATGAAGACTATATTGAGGATGAATTATATGACAATGATGATACTTTAGTTAATATAATAGTAATAAAGAGTTAAATCATAATGCAATTAATAATGATGATTTTGAAGATCTTGATTATGATGATTGAAGGTATAAAAAAGTGGTCATTTCATTGTCTTATTGTAATATTGGTAACAATTATTTTGTTAATGTGATTAATATATCATAAAAGTTAGTTTTCTATTGGTTATTGTGATGTTAATAGCATTTATCTTACTAATATAAGTAATGTTGATGATTGAATGGATCTTCATTATAATGATTGAATGTATCATGAAAGTACTCTTTTATTGTCTTATTGTAATGATAGTAACATATGTTGTGGATGCAATTAATGTATCATGAAAGTGCCTTTTCTATTGGTTATTGTAATGTTGGTAACATTTATCTTACTAATATATTGATAACTGCATGCATCTTGAAAATGCCTTTATATTATCTTATTGTAATGTTGGTAACATTTATGTTCTTAATGTGAATAATGTATCATGAAAGTTCTTTTCTATTGGTTAGTGTAATATTGGTAACATTTATCTTACTAATGCGATTAATGTTAATGATTGAATATATCTTAATTATATATGATGACTGAATGTATTATGAAAGTACTATTTCTATCATCTTATTATAATGTTAGTAACATTTATGTATTTTTTTCTTCTTGATATCTATTATAATGGCACTTGGTAGAAATAAAGGGAAGAAGGTGGCAACTATGCAAATTGTAAAGCGAATGGATGTGCAACTTTAACTAGATCAATTAGTTGGTGCTAAAAATTCAATTCCTAGCTAATAAAAACATTCTATCTCAAACAACAAAGACATTAGTCATGCAGGTTTAAAATTTCTATACCTATACCTATATATAGACACACACACACACACACACACACACACAAATTTCTATCTTTTTCTTATCCTATTCTTTTTTTTTGCCACAAGAAATAGGGAATAAGTCTTCTTCTAATATATAGCCACAACAAAGCAATAATTATATTCTACCTTCAATTCATACACAAAAACTTCATTTTGCCTCAAACAATAATGAAGTTACTAGTACAGGTTTGTTAATTTTAATATCTTTATTTATACTTATGCTTAAATATATATATTTATGTATTCTAATATTTCCTTATCATTATTCATTTGTTGTTAGTTTCCAATGCTAGTATTAGAAAAAGCGGTAGAGGTCAAACTAGAGGTTGTAAATTGCAATGAATAAATGTTGTAATGAATTGTAAGTTATCAATACATGTTAATACTAAACAAGGTCGTAATATAAACAAGACCTAATTTGTAAAATTGTAAAATGAGTGGGGGATTATTGCGAGAACATGATTCCTTATTAGAACAAATTAAGGATTTGAAGAAAATGTTTTAGAAAAAGTTGGGGATTATACAAAATCTTTAACTTTACGCAATATTGTCTCAAATGATTTTGAGATGAATTACATTTTTACTTATTGTTAACAATTGAAATTGAATATTGTGGAACTTGAGAACCCAAATATTTTAAACTATGTTACTTCATTATTGAAACAAAGGACCAAGGATAATCATTTTAAGTTGCATAAGTATTATAAATCTTTTCCTTCTGATGTAAAGGTACGAAGCCATGTTCTCAAATCAATGTCTAAAGAATATTGGAAGAGTTTGTGTGATTAAGGGGCTGAACTAAAAGTTTAGGTTTGTTTTCTTTTTCTTCACATTTATCTGCATTAATCTTGTTAGATGATTTAACAACTAAGTTTTTTTTTCTTAATTTAAGAAAATTGTGAGAAGGCAAGGTCAGTAGATCAAAAATGAAAACACCTCATAATCAAGTGTCAAAATAATTTGTAGTTTTTCAAAATGAATATATAAGATCTTTGCAAGTTATACTTAAATCAATAAACACTACATTATTTATTGTGCTTTTTTTTTTCATAAAATAGACTGAGAAGGAACTACGTGAATAAGAGTATGATAATATCACATTATATAAAGCTACTCACTATAAGGAAGAAAAAGGATGGGTGTCAGAAGAAGCCGAAAACAACTATGTAAGTATAAAAGTTTGTCAAATATTTTTGTTCATTCATTAAAGTAGTAGTAAATAGTAATATGTGGATTGAATATTTTTTAATTTTAAAATAGATGAAAGGGTTATTAGGAAAGTCTATGTCTGAGGGAAATGAGTTTAGTGTGGAATACATTTGTGAAATGCCTTGGCTATTCAAGCCAAATGTTTCACCTTCAACATATAAAACAATCATTGAACACCTTCAAGAGGAAAACAATAAGCTTAAGGATGCATTACACGTTGAAGTAGTCAGGACAAGAAAATCGAGCAAAATTAGCAAAACATGTTACGTTATTGAAAAGATTACTTGGCTCAAATTATGATAGAAATGAAGAAGACAGTGAAGGGTATGAATTCTATCTTTTATAATTTTTCATCACTTCATGTATGTACTATAATTTAATTTTAATATTTTTTTCTCAGAAATATGGAATGGATGAAGATGCAACTGTTGACTAATTATGTTATGAAGGGTAAAGTTACATGATGTTTACTTTGATCAAAACCAAATACTTAATGTATCAATTCTATCACAATATTTTTAGTTGATTTAACTAACTTTTTGGATGATTACATATTTGTAGACTTGGACAACACTAGGTAGTTATTCTAAATGTGCTCTAGTATTTTATAATCTAACCATTACTTTTAGTATATCATATATATTCTAATTTTTCAAATGAATTGTTTATTTATTGTTGAAGTTGTCATTAATATCTTATATATGAACAAATGATCATCCTTTAATATTATATTCTTTTGGTTGATATAGTTTGATGATATTTATATAATTTTACTTTTGTATTCAAAGCTCGACGTTTTGAATCAATAATATTTTTGTGATTTATTTTTATATAATTAACAAATAATTCACAATAAAAATATATCGATATTTTATATACAAATTATATTGTTTAATATCATATATTAAAATGTTACAAATAATATGTCGTGACATTACTAAAACCATAATAAATAACATTTGTCTATGTTATAAAAAGCGTAGCAAATAATATTTGACTATGTTATGGAAAACGCAAAAAATAAATTTGGCAATGTTATGAAAAACATATCAAATAGCATTTGGCTACATTATGAAAAACATAGTTAATACTATATAGCTACAAAGAGAAGAACGCAGCCAAAAATTGTTAGCTATGTTTTTTTTTTTTTTTGCTTGTGAAGTGTACTAGGAGGGTTTCAATTATGAGAAGACATCTTTAAACTATCCACACTCAGATTAATTTTCGCTCGAGTCGGGTAGCTCCCTTGTGAGAGGCAAAGTTTTGACCCTAAGTTTTAAACGGTGACATACACGAAGGAAGTTCGAACCCGTAACCTCACTTAAGCTAAGAAAGCTCCTTATCAACTCACTTGCACCTTGGGGTTTATGTTTTAGTTTTATTATCAATCATTTGACACCAATTTTTTACCCACCAACATTCAATTTTTAGCTACGTTTTTTTTTAATACTTTAGCTAAAAAACTTTTTTTGAATTTTTAGAAATGCCACGCAAGAATTTTTAGAAATGCTAAGTTTTTTTGAATTTTTAGAAATGCCACGCATAATGAAAATGTCACAAATAATTGTAGGTGACGATTTTTAAAGAATTAGCTGCGTTTTTTACTTTTGGCCGATTTTCTGCTGTGTTGTAATGGTAAAGGCACTTAACTATTTGGTGAAGCCCTTTTAATGGAATACTAGCTATCTATGAAGCAGTACTCCTATCAACAAAATGTCTTATGATTTTCCACAAGTTTTTTATGTCAAAATCAACAAGAAAGTTTTTGGTTTTAGAAGTTCTTGAAGCTTGTTGATAGATGGATAAATAATTAAATATAGTTAGCAATAGACAAGTATTTCATCAAAAACGAGAAAAAAATTGTTAGAAATAATCTCTGTTAAGGGGCCTATACGTGTTGCTGCAAAATTTGCTGATCAACGAAAATGTTTAAGGATGTAGAAAAGACAGCGAGGGCACTAAGTTAGCTCTATAGAGAGATCAAGTCCCATCTTTGATAACTCACTTATATAGTAAAATTTAAGAGGGTATTTTATGAATCACCGGCCCATGATTATTTATTGTATTAAAATATAATAGTTATTCTTAAAACTACAATAACTTCAAGCATTGGGTCATAAAGTAGATAGTTCCAGTACATGTATTAATAGACATGACTATTTTGTATGCAAAAACTGATTGGAAATTGGCAACTGTCACGACAACTTAATTAGTTTGTAAAAGTCCACCTAATCACATATATATGGAACTATAGACAAGTAAAGTAGCTAGACCGTAGAACATAATGATCGACGTAACCGCCATAAGCTGATGATACAAATGGTGTGAGGAGTTGAGCTGCCAGCGAACAAAATTCTTACCAACCTACATATGGTTTCTACCATTTTCCACCTCCCAAACCAATAAAAGCCCACCACAATTGGAACTAACAGCAATCACAAGAAACACTATTATCAATATTTCACCAAGTTGCAGTTCTCTCCTCCATCTTCTGCTCCAAGCTATGGCCATTCTTCGCTTCCCATCCACAATCTTACTACTACTGCTCCTCAACCTGTCACTGATGAGCTCATATGCTATCCGGGTGAACACCCACAATCTTCTCGAAGCAACATTGCCACAGATACCTGAGCTTCCAAAGCCCCAGATACCAGAAATTCCTAAGCCTGAGTTACCGGAACTTCCAAAACCCGAATTCCCAGCTTTACCAAAACCTGAACTGCCAGAACTTCCTAAATTTGAAATTCCAACATTACCAGAAATTCCAAAACCTGAACTCCCCACTTTGCCAAAACCTGAGTTGCCAGAAATTCCAAAGCCAGAAGTCCCCAAGTTGCCTTGAATTGCCCAAGCCCACACTCCCAACAATACCAGGTCTTCCAATTCCCAAGGATGTCGTCAATCCAGCCCAAGCGACATCCAATCACCCTTAAGTAAATTTCTAGTGCTTATGTCACCAGCTGAACTTTCAATTATTTGTTAACGATATTGTAGATTAACGGGTGGGACGTTTGAGAATTTCCACTTGAGTGTGTGATTGGATGTACTGTTTCTATCATTATTATGTATTTCCTCTACTATTTTGTTATGAAATATTGTTATATATAAATTATACCTTGTAGTTTGGGGAAGTGAAGAATATGGTACATAAGGCAATTCGCATTTAAGCACATTTAAATAAAATAGAAGTTAAACATACCACCAAATTAACTTAAATAATAAAGTTTTTTTAAATATGAAGAATTATATATTATAAAATAAAGGAACCAGGCCCAACAAAAGTAACAACAACACGTTTCATTAGGCTTCAAGCCATTCCAGTGCATTACGAGGACATAACAGTTGTACAATTAACCCTGTATCGTTTGCACCATTTGCAATTTCTCACAGGATGAGCAGTGTGAAGCACATGCAAGATAACTTCCAGCCAGAGGTTGAGTGTGTGATAAGCTCAACCATTCCCCAACACAACGCATGATAGTACAATCAGTGAGAGTTTTGTGTTTCCGGAAATTGTTTTCCTTCGCGTTTGCACGCACACTGTTGTTTTTAGGTGGATTCCAAGGATGAAGGAGGAGAACTAGAAGGCTCCCTGGTGAGTGATTTGGCTTTCCATCCCTGAATTTGATTAGCTGCTTAACTCCCGTGCTTGTAATTAAGGATTATATAGTTAGCTAATTAGGATCTTTGCGTAGAAAGCCCTATACTGTGCGATGTTATGTGGCCCTTAAGAGTGCTTTAGGTGTTGTAATGTCCATTTCTCCACTTCTAGTCTCCGAGCACGTGCCAATTCTTGCCTACAACACCTTGCATTACTGTTTATTCTAATGAGTTCCCACGTCTACTTGGTGATTTCATCCCTTACTTCTATAGTGGTTCGGAGTTCTCTGAAAAGTCTGGAATTCCTCTCCTTCCATAGTGTGTACGGGTAGTTCCAAAGGCCATTGTTAATTCGATTTTATCTCCCATTAACAGACTCCTCAATGCCATCATCCATTCATTGAAAATTTCTGCACGTATCGGAGATCAAAGTGTTGGTTTTTGATGGACGGAGGGCTAACAACGAAAATGAAGAAGATAAAAAGAACACAGGCTTTTATGTTTTCTAAAAAGACCACACTTCTATTCAATGCGCTGCATAGTTTATATAAAACTGAAAACGTAGGAATTAAATAAAATTTGCAGCTACATCTCAACTAACTATTTTAAACGAGGAATAAATACTAAAGATTTTTTCCGTTGTCCAATTATTCTGCAGCACTTATCTAAGGCACATTTTCAACACTCCTTCTTACCTTAGTAATTGCAAAGCTTTAATGTCAAAATAATTCATCCTCTTGATATTGCTCAGTTGTTTTTTTGCCTCTTCATTTCATGACTTGCAAATCTTCCTCTTCATTTCATGACTTGCAAATCTTCTCTATATGCCCAATTTGTCCACATTTTTTGTATTTAATATCAGGACTCCAGCAATATTTTCTTTGTGGGTGATTTATTTTTTTGCAATGTGGGCATGGTGAATATGATTCACTATTGTTTCTATTGTTGTTACTATCGATCTTGTTGAAACTCTTGTTTTTGTCTCCTCTTGATTTTTTTTTCTTTTGCTAGCAGAGCACCTTCAATGATTCCTTCTTCTGTCATCATCCTCCTTCGTTCTTGTGCCTGTATTGCATTTGCTAATTCTACAAAAGACATGCTCGATAGATCTTTAGCTTCTTCCAATGCAAAAATTTTAGATTCATATTTTTCATATAAGGATACTAGTACTTTTTGCACTATTCGTTCATCAGAAAAATCCTTACCTAATAACCTCACTTTGTTTATTATATTATACCAAGCAACTTATCGGAGTATCCTTTAATGGTTTCTGATTCTTTCATCTTCAACATTTCAAATTCTTTGATCAAGTTGAGCACTTGCGTGCTCTTTGTTCTTTCATTGCCTTGGTATTCCTTTTTAAGGTAACCCCAAATATCCTTTACCGACTCTAGATTCATAATTCTTGTGAATGCGATGTTTAAAATAGTAGAAAACAAGCAGGCTTTGACTTTAGACCTCCTATTTTTTCTTTTTTTGTGCACCTTGATTTGAGTCATTGTAGGATTTGTTAGCAATGGAGGCACTTTACAATCTTCCTCCACTACTTCCTAAACATCCATAGCATCAAGATGAGCTTTCATTTGAATAGCCCAAACTTAATAGTTTTCACCATCAAAAATTGGTGGTGCACCTTGAGACAGTTATTTTTCAATCTCCATTGCTTGAAGATGGTTGTAATTCTTGTTGTAATTTTGGATTGTAAATCAGGTTTGTGTTTTGGTTTCGCTCATCTCACAGGTGTCTCAAGAAAAATGCTTTGATACCATTTTGTTGGTTTTTGATGGACGGAGGGCTAACAATGGAAATGAAGAAGATAAAAAGAACACAGGCTTTTATGATTTCTGAAAAAAAAACCTTTATTCAATGCACTGCATAGTTTATATAGAGTTGAAAACATAAAAATCAAATAAAATTTGCTAATATCTAGCTACATCTCAACTAACTATTTTAAACAAGGAATAAAATACTAAAGAGTTGGTCCATTAACCAATTATTCTACAACAATTATCTAAGGCACGTTTTCAACACAAAGTGATATGGTTGATGTACATAACAAATTCCCAGATTTCTTTATAGGAAACACACTCAAAGCAGATGTGCTCTAAAGATTTAGGCACATCATTGCGTAGCTTACCCTACTTACATCCTTTCCACAAGAATCTTCGTAAAATTTTCTCCAAAGTTTTCGTCATTCCTTTTTCTAGAAAAAAAATGTGAGCTCAAATATATACGCAACAAATTTAGGACTACCTTAATCAATGTTACTCTCCTAACTAGGGATAGAAACTTGTTATTCCAGTTGAACATTCCCTTCTGCACTATTTCTCTTAGGGCACAGTAGTTTCCAAATAATAGTCTTCTTGTTGTTATAGGCAATCCCAAGTACATAATAGGAGTTTGTTTAACTTGTAAACTAGATAGAGCTTTGAACCAATGAGCTTGGTAGTTTGCACTCTTTGCAATTAGGTGTTGGCTTTTCTGCCTCTTGATGTTCAAAAGTCAAGAGTTTTTTTAATAATTAGAGAGAAAGCATGAGGTTATATGGACTGATTTATCATGAGCTTTAGATAGAAACATAATTCATTGGTGAATAGAAGGTGGGATATCCTTAATTTAAACAAAAATAAGGATTTACGTGAAATTTAAAAGTTGGCTCCTTCATAATGTTATGATCCAATAATTTAAACAAAACTCCATAAAAATAAAAAGAAAAAGGTAAGGGGATAAGGGTTCCCTTGTCTTAATCTTTTTTTCCTCTTAAACAATCTTATTAGTTCTCCACTAATTAATATATAGTAGGATGGAGATGTAACACAGTTGAGTAATCGTTTGTTAAATTTCTCAAGGAAATTAAACACCTTTATATAACATGTTCAATAAAAAGGTTAGCTAACTAAATCATCAGCTTTGCTCAAGTTAATTTTCATAGCACACTTTCTTAGGACTTGCTTTTAGTATAACCCTTAAAGAACTAAGTAAGGATAACATTATCTCCTATGCTCCTCCCTTCGCATAAAGTTACTTATGTTGGATTTATAATGGGACTTGGTGCCTTCTTCATTTTTCTAGTCAATAATTTGGCTATAATCCTGTTGAGAAAATTACAGCATGCCTTCTTCACTCTTCTAGCCAATAATTTGGCTATAATCTTGTTGAGAAAATTGCAACATGTAATAGGTTTGAAATCTCTAAATGTAGAAGGATTAGAGGACTTGGAAACAAGGAAACTAAAGGTTTTCTTCATCTTCAATAGTATTGTTAGAATAAAAAGTAAGATAGATCATAATCACATAGATCATGTTAAACAAGATCTTTGCATATGCATACAAAAGAAACAACAATCACATACTTGGATTATTGTTTTAGCTCTACTGGTTAAAGAATGATTTTCTACAGATATTCTTATTCAGAATTTTTTAAAAAGGATGTACAACTTATCTTTCCATATTTGGTTTAAACTTAAAAAAATTTAACTACCTTTGGTAGTTATTTAACAAATAGTGACCATAATACACCTCATGGGTGTATGTGATTCATTATCTCCCTTTCACACATGATGGGTTTTAATCTAATTAAAAGCAAACTCTGCAGTTCTCATATTTGTTCAATAACTAATGTGACCAGCATACGACGAGAACACATTGCAATATATTTGTTAGGAGTATATGATATCTCTATTAACAAATTCATCCTAGGACTTATGTGTCCTTAAGTAGACATTGTATGTTATACCCTAGGTCATATCTTGCATTTTCACTTTCCTTTGATCTCATTTATTTTTCTTGTGCCATGATTGTATTCAAGTTCTCTACTAAAGAGATGATAACCATCTATGAATATTTTTCGTGCAAGTCAATGATCTAAATAAATGACCTTACTCTATTCTCAATTCTCTTTTGAATTAAATTTAATTTGCTTTCTTAGAATTATTCCATAGGATCACATCTTACATGAACTTTTGGCAATAACCCAAAGTAGCAAACCTTAAATTTAATTATCAAGAATGAAACAAGAGTCATAAGGGTAAATGATAAGGTTCTTCTCAACCTCATGGGTCTTACACAATGTAAGATGAGATCTTGAGACTTACATTAATCCCTTTTGTGGTCAGTTTTGCACATATGGTACAAGTCATGTGCTACGATATTTACCCACTTCGTTTAAATTGAACATCTTTCATTCAAGGAATACCGTACAGATGATAGTTCACACATACTTAAAGTTTACTTAAGTTCACTTATGTACTCAAAACTTGTTCAAAACTCTCATCTACCAGCATAAGACAAATGTAGTGATCATTAAATCACTTCGAACCAATTTCCTTGCAGCATTTATGGTTTAAGTTTCTCGGTCTCAATTATCACCTAGATAATAAACTTTAAACATGCCTCATCTCTAACGAGCATAAACATTAGAGGTGATTTTCTGTATGAGCGGGTGAATCTCTAATCCATCTCATATACTTGTGATTCATCCTAAAATATATTTATGCAAAACACATATATTCATGAATCAAATGATACACAATATATAATCTTGATCATACATTATCCAAAATATAACATTATAATAAGTGAACATACACAGAGAATTATTTATAAGTACATAGTCTTAGTGACTTTTCATGCGTAATGTAAACATCTCTGGAAATTGGCTTTGTCATTGAGTCTGCCATCATATCTTATGTAGATATATATTTTATATTCACTTCTATTCATGCAACTATATCTTTCACATAATTATACTTGGTATCTATATGCTTTATTTTACAATGAAATTTGGGGTCTTTAGTATAAGTGATTGCAGCTTGACTATCACAGTTGATGGTCACTGGATTAATTTTGCTTTTAGTGACTCTCAAATGCACTAAGAATCGATGAAGCCATACAGCCTTTTGTACTGGAGTTGAGAATGTTATAAATTTAGCTTCCATTGTAGATAATGCAATGCAAGATTATTTCTTACTTTGCTATGATATTGCTCCATTGCTTAGTAGGAATACATATCCTGAGGTAGATTTTCTTTCATCTAAATCTCTTCCCCAGTCTACATCTATATACCCTTGTATACGTAGATCATTGCCTTGATAACATAATGAATAGTCCACAGTTTCCTTTAGATACCTCAATATTCTCTTTACGACTTTCCAATGTACTTGGCCTGGATTAGATTGATATCTGCTCACCATCCTAATAGCGTAACAAATATCTAGTCTTGTATATATCATTATATATATAAGACTTCAAACTGTACTAGAATAGGGAACATTCTTCATTTGTTCCCGTTCTTGTGGTGTTGACAGGCAATTCCTCTTAATAAGGCCTTTGTTTTTAACAATAGGATTATCAATTGTTTTTGAATCTTGCATACAAAATCGTTCAAGAATTCTTTGATTGTACATCACTTGTGAAAGTGACAACAATCTCTTCAAACGATCTTTTGAAATCTTGACTCCAAAAATATATACCGCTTCACCCATGTCTTTCATTTCAAATTTAGATTATAACCAATTATTAATTTGCAAAAGGAACACACAGTCATTACAAGCAATCAATATATCATCTATGTATAAAGATAAATTCACAAATTTATCTTTAGATCTCTTAACATACATATAATGGTCTTCATCGATCATTTGAAGATCATATGAAATGATTAAATTATGAAAACAAATATACCATTGTCTTGAAGACTACTTTAGGCCATAAATTGATTTTAATAACCAACATACTTTATTTTCTTGACCTACCTTAATAAAACCTTTAGATTGTTCCATATAGATTATAATGGTCTTCATCGATCATTTGAAGATCATATGAAATGATTAAATTATGAAAACAAATATACCATTTTCTTGAAGACTACTTTAGGCCATAAATTGATTTTAATAACCAACATACTTTATTTTCTTGACCTACCTTAATAAAACCTTTAGATTGTTCCATATAGATTTCTTCCTCTATTTCTCCATTGAGAAAAGCAGTTTTTACATCCATTTGATGTAATTCAAGATCCATATTGGCCACTATAGCCAAAATAAGACAAATTGAAGCAAACTTCATAGCAGGAGAAAAAGTTTCCTCATAATTAATTCCCTTGTGTTGTTTATATCCTTTTTCTATAAGGTAGGCCTTGTATCTTTCGATATTACCATCAGCTTTTCACTTTTTATTGAGAACCCACTTGTTCCCAATTGCTTTGCGCCCTTCAGGGAGATCAACCAAGTCCCACACTTGATTGGAGATTAAAGAACTTATTTCTTCTTTCATTACTTTCATCCATTCTTCTTTAACAGGGCCAGCAAGAGCCTCATTTACATTCTTTGGCTCTTCTTCCTCTTGCGGAATAATCTTATTAATTTCTCCTTCAATTGAATCATTATGATCAAGCATCTCATATAACAATAGGTCTTTACCTATTTCGCCTTGCTTTGAAAAATCATTCTCTAATAATGTTACATCTCGTTATTCAAATTCAGTTACACATTCATTACCTTGTTCACCAATGAACACGTATCCTTTTAAGTATTCTGAGTATCTAATAAAAAAATACTTTTTTTCTCCTTTTTGGGCCTAATTTTCTATGTTTGTGAGAGAGATCATGAACATAGGCTGCACACGCTTAAAGTATGAGACTTGACACGTCAGGTATCCTACTAGTCCACAACTTATATGATGTGCTAGTAATTAATTTCGTGGGCACATAATTATGTACATAGGTTGCTACTAGCAACGCATCACCCTAAAATGTGATTGGTAAATGTGCTTAGGCCACCATGGACCTAACCATTTCTAATAGCATCCTATTTCGTCTTTCAGCGACGCTATTTTGTTGTAGGGTTCTAGGAATTGTTAATTGCCTTTCTATTCCTTTCTCATTACATAAAGCTTTAAACTTGTCTGACAAGTATGCTTGTCCACGATCAGTTCGTAATGCTTTTATTTTCTTATCTAATTGATTCTCATCCAAGTCCATGTATTTTATGAAACAATCGAATGCTTCCAGTTTATGAGAAATCGAATAAACATGACCATACCGAGTATAGTCATCTACGAAGGTGATGAAATAAACTGCCCTATGTCTAGCCCTTACATTCATTAGACCACAGATATCATAATGAATTAATTGAAATGGATATAAAGCTCGTGTTCTCTTTCCAAATGGTTTTCTTGTCATTTTACTAGCTAAACAATGCTCATTTGTAGGTAGATCTACTTGACTTAGATTACTTAAAAATCCTTCTTTAGCTAATCAATTGATTCAATTTTGACTATTATGACATGATCTATCATGCCACAAAGTTGCAACATTATTCGAATTACTAGATGTAAATAATGAATAACTAATATTATTATTTTCCTTGAACACATCCAGTATAATAAAACCATCACATAAAAAACCATGACCATAATTAATAGATCTAAGAAACAAATCCATTCCATCGCTGTGGAAATTTATATTGAAACCAAGTCTAACCAATATTAACACAGATATGTGGAACAAATAATACTTCATTGTAGCGCCCCCTTATCGTAGAGTACACACCGGGATGCCTGTGGGTCGTACCGACGCGTATCCTACAGCAAGGAAGTGCTACTAACGAAAACAATCACTAAATACTCACATGGCATCAATACAATTAAACTGAAATGTGCAAATCACTAAATTTTAAAGCCACAATACTCTTTTATTTCACGTTACTAACGAAAATATAGACAAGTCTATCACTCCCCTATAGTCTCCATACAATATCCCAAAAAGGAAACTGATACAAAAGTCTATACTAAGTCATCCCAAAACAATTCGTCCCAGCTGACCGACCTGTGTGCCATCGCTTCTTTTGTCCACGCACTCACATGGTAGGAAAAGTCTATCCCGGGAGCTAGGGATCTACTAACGCTGTCCTGAAAAATATTTGCAATGTTGGGTGAGTTTGCGAACTCAATGAGAAACCATCATCGATGGTTCACCCAACTCATGCATATCCACACAATATATCACATAGTCACGCAATAATACATTCGGAACACTATAGAATAATCTATACATTTTCATCATAACAAAATCAGACATGTCACAGCACAATCGTCACATAATACACGCATTCTCAATTTATGCAATACATTCAGATGCATAATGCATGCCACTTCTCATTTTATGTCAGTGATGTGACTGAGCGTCAATACTGTCCCTGATTCGGGCATATTACACAGTAATCGCATTTTTATTGGCAAGTAGGAGAGCCCTCAGGGTATGCACTACTGCCCGCTCACATTAGAAATAGGAGAGCCCTCTAGGTATGCACTATTCCCCTTTTTGGCCTTAGGCCCTTTCAATGATAATCTAGCTTAAAGCTCTGCTCACAATTTGCTCCAGTCACAACTGTTAGTTACTGCTTTTAATCATGCCTAGCATGCACTGTAACATCCCACCCTCAATGGGAAGGGTAGAATAGTGATTGGGCTTCATTAGGGTTGTTCATGCATACTAGTATTGGTACACAGTGAATTTTGTGCACATGAAATAACTGTACATGCATACATGACATTCCCAGTTTTTGTGCCTAATGTAGTTTTACTATGATTAATATGGTTCTTGTATTTGAAAAATTATTCGGAGTGCGCCATTGAGTGTTTTACATTTTTAGGGATTTGTGGGAATTTTTCAGGTTACTTGCTCAGACCAAAAAAAATTTCAACTGGTTGACTGAGTGAGTTTTCTGTACTGAAAAGTTCTGCCTAATGGCATGGGGATTATAGCATAGATAATTTGGGATTAACTAGAGCCATTGATTTTGGCTTGGTTTTGGATTGATTTTTGGAAGGCTAGATGAATGGAAAATTAAGGTAAGTCAATTGTGTATGTGCTGCCAAATTTTGTTTAATTATGCAAGTAAATGTTGTGATGATTTTGTGGTTGAATTAGAGGTGTAAATGGATGTTTAGTGATGTGTTATTGGTAGTAGAAGTGATAGGAGTTAAGTTGAAGATGAAAGCTGGAAAATGGATATTGAACCTATTGTAATGTTTTGATCATAACTCATTGTGTAGGTAAGAAAATGAGTTTTGGTTTGTGCCCAATTAAACTTGAGCTTGTTGGCTACAATTTTGTGTGAAATAGGTGTTGTTAAATTGTAACTCTAAAAGGTCGAATTTTAGTATGGAAAGTTACTGCTAATGGCTGGAATGAACAGTAACCGAACCACATAACCTAGAGTTTTGCTGATTTTTCTAGATTAATGTACAAGGAATTGATGAGAATGGTCTTCATGAAAGTTGAAGCATATTAAGTTAGCTTTCCATTTCCACTGATTTTGCAATTTTTAGATCTGTATATTGGGAGATATGAACTGTTTACTATTGACTGGTTTTGTGCATTTTGGTGAAACCTAGCCTAAGTGTCGGTTTTGTGAGCATTCTGATTGGAAGCAATTTTAGCGATTTCTGTGGATTGAATTGGCTTAAGTGATCTTCTGAAAAGTTGTATAGGAAACAATTTTCTTGAAAATGATATATGGCATGTAATTTTTGGATGTCAGATTTGGGAGTAATGAATTTGTAAAAACTGAACCTAAGCTAGGTCATGGATTGCTGATCATGGCAGAAACTTGCATAACAGTTTTGAAATTATTAGAGATCGAATTGGATTTTGAGTCCTCTATGAAAATTGAAGTATGAGATTTTATCTTTCCAGTGATATAAGGTAGTGATTTTTTTGACATTTGTGCAAGGAGTTATGCTAGCTAGAAAATTACTGTCCAGATTGGTTGATTTCAGCAGGCAGATTCTTTGTTGAATTGTTTGAGCTAGTTAGCAATGGAATTTAATTTCAGGTTGTTCATGAATATTGTAGACAACATTTTGATCTTTCTTTGGGAATTTATGTTGTAATTTTTGACTGAGGAACTGGAAAGTTATAGATTTTGCCAAATCCTGCACTGTTTTGAGAGGCATTCACTGGGCAGTATCTTTGATTGGATTTTTGACACCCTTAGGGGTGGAATTGATTTTTATGGTCTTCATGAGACTTGTAGAAGTTTTCATTATCTTTCCAATGAGATATGGTTTATAATTTTTTGAATTGTCTTCAAAGAGTTATGGGTGTTGGAAGTGTGGTTGGTAATCAGGAAAAAAAAAAGAAGGAAATAAGGGTTATATATATATAGATATTAATTGTTTAATGTGAATTTTGGTTTCTTTCGTGAATAACTTTTCCGTCCGACGTCCGATTGACCTGATTCTTGAGGCATCGGATTCATTGAATATTTAATTTCATTTTCTAAGAGATTGGGAATTTTTGGACGGAAAATTGACGTGGGTCCGGATAATAGTTATGTGGCCACTGTTTTATTTATTTTTGGACCGATCGAGGCCCGAATTGAGTAATTTCGGTGCCGTTAGATTTCTAATTTTTAGGTGGAGTTGTTATGATGGGAAATTTTTGGATTAGGGCCGGGAATACCATGAACATGCATTGTAAACGTTTTAATTGTTTCATGTGCATTGTTTGATATTTCTAACTATACAGTTAGTAATGTGTACTTATTTTAATTGTTATAGAGGCACAGTTGGAACGTCATCCCACGGACGTTGCAGAGACTTCCCGGCATTAGCTCGGAAGTTATTAGGTGAGTAACCTAGATGGTTCCTCAATTAGTAAGTGTTTATAATTCTGCACTTATAACTCTGTGGAGAATAATGGTGGGACGATTGTGTTTGTTTATGCCTGGATTGCGGACCGGAGGTCCGATGGATTAGAAAATTCTGACATAGAAGTGCTATATGTGATTTTCATACGATTACTTATGAGTGACTTGTGTGAATATGTTGAATTGGGATCAGTTATGATGTTGATTTTGTTTTATGTGGACATATGCATTTCATGCATAATTGCATGATCAGTAATTGGCAGTTGTGACCAGAGCAGCCAACGAGAGCTTAAAGCTCAACGTGATTGGGCCTTGATCCCACAGTGATTCAAAGCCTAAGGCTCATCATTTAATGCGCCCTTAATGTGACAGTTTTAGGCGCTCGGTCACAACAACGTAATAAATTGAAAAAGCGTCACATACGCATTTCATGTGCATTTGAATTGGTTCCTTTGACTGATATAGTAATCATGTGGTACTTCTGAATGTGTTTTGGTGAAATAACTGTGTGTATCTGCAAATGTATCTGTGTTATACCTGTGTATATGCATGAATTGGGTGAACCATCGATGATGGTTCCTCACTGAGTTCGCAAACTTACCAAAATTGCAAATTATTTTTCAGGACCGAGAGAGTAGATTCATAGCTCCAGAGAGACTTTTCCTGCCGTGTAGATTGAGTTGGTAAGAGAAGTCATGGCACACAGGTCGATCAGCTGGCACTTTTTGAGGGATGACCTAGCTAGGTTTATGTTTGATTTTCTTTTGGACTAATGTACAGAAAATATCAGTTGTGTAATTAACTGCTTTGAGGTTATGAAATGAGAAATTTATGGTTTCAAAATTAGTGGATTTCATATTAATGCTTTATGATTTTTGATGCCATATGGAGCGTTAGAAATGGTTTGTAGCGCAACCTTATCATAGGGTGTGTATCGGAATTGACCTACGGGCGTCTCGGTGCATATCCTATGGTAAGGGGGTGTTACATGCACTCACACTTGCACTATCAATAACATATAAATCGATCAATTCTATTTCTCGCGTTCAAACATTTGCTCATGATCTCAGCACATTTATTTCACAGTTGAAAGCACTCACATTGGCAAACAATTCACACATTCATAGAGCATTTAACACACAAAGATTGAGGAACCGACTAGGTTACTCACCTGTAACTTTCGAGCTATGGCCTGGAAGTCCCAGTAATATCCGTGGACTGACGATCCAACGGTGCCTCTTTAACAATTTAAACAAATCTCATCACTAGATGCTCAATCAAAGAAATTCGATAATGCACATGTCTAAACTCAAAGCTGTACGATGCATGTTTAAGATTTTTCGGTGCTATAACCCAATTTTCGCTATCTCTAGCCTCAAAATCAAATTTCACTATTTACCTTATCAGTGGCATCCATCGATTTCGTAGATCTCCAATTTGTCAAAACATAACTCTTAGGTTGCATTAAGAACTGTAATTGACTCTCATTCGATAATTGTTATCCCGCTAATCAAAATTCGAATTCTCGATCTTTACCATAATTGTAGACCTCTCTCTCTAGTTCACAACAAATCAAGAATCACCTCAATTGTAGGTTCACACTAAAAGTTATGCCCTAAAAACCAAATTAATCTCATTCGGAAATCTGTCCCTCGCCGAGGCACACCAAGGGACGCTCGTCGCAGCGTGGAAGGACGCTCGTCACGATGAAGATCCACACCCTCGCCACGGTGTCTCGCCCTGCTCGTCGCGGCGAA
This sequence comes from Erythroxylum novogranatense, assembly GCA_029891385.1. Lineage (NCBI taxonomy): Eukaryota > Viridiplantae > Streptophyta > Magnoliopsida > Malpighiales > Erythroxylaceae > Erythroxylum > Erythroxylum novogranatense. The sequence goes on along the minus strand of CM057227.1, from coordinate 96,107,386 downwards.
TATACAATTACTCGTCGCGACGAGACCACTTGCAGACGTCGCGACGTGCGGGTCACTACTTCTTCTCCGTTCGATTTCCTCTCATACTCTCTCTAAAAACAGGTATTAAACACACCCAACTACCCACATCTCTAGCATTTAAACTCATTAAAACATCAAACAACAATGAATAACAACATTAAAGTCAAAAAACTTACCAAATCGAAGCTCAGATCCTAAAACCCTAAAATCTTCGAAAATCCTTCTCTAGCCTCTAACAATCACGGTGAATCCCTCTAACACTCACCAAACTTCATTTTCTCAAGGATCAAGCTATATCTTCAACCACAATGAAGGAGAACAAACAAGAATCTCTAAGGGGAAAGGAACGAAATCGTCGATGGAAGAGGAAGGAGAAAGAAAGTTTGCCTAAGGTTTTCAAGGTTTGGTAAAGAGGAATTTAAACTTAGGACAATATAAAGGGTTGATTCTTAACCTATAGCTCATCCAACATAAGTCCTCAAATTCATTCAATTCCAATCTCTAAATTCCAATAGCTTGTCACACTAATTCCTAACTCAAAACTCTAAATTTTCCATTGCCATTGGGACCATTTTTCAGTTTTGCACAATCAATCGGTCCGATACTCGGAAAATTCCTGTCCGGATACTTTCTCTCAATTTCTCAGAAATTTTCCTATGGATCCCTATACACTGACAGTCACTCTTAAGACACTCAAATCCAACTATACCATTCAAATTATCCCTTAATCCCCAAATAAATCATCTCTAACATAACCATCTCAAAAATTTACAATTCAAAACAAAATCACAATTAAATGCTGGAAAAATCATGAATGCATGTCACTATACTTATGCATGTGCAAAACGATCTATTCCTCTAAAATCAGAGGTCAAAGAGTACGCGACCACAATTTATGCAATAACAGACCTACTCGCACCAATTTACCAAAATAACCCTCACATCGGTAACGGGATGCTACATTCATGTAGGATGAGAAGTCGTCTTCCACGCATGTCTAATTTACATGTACCAATTCTTTGTATAGCAACTTTGGAATTGTGACCTACATAAAGCCATTGATTACCACATGGGAGTTTACGAAACTCAACAAAGGAATCTCTATCCTTTATTACATGGTTGGTTGCTCTTGAGTCTTCTTGGGCTCAGTGGTCCTTATTACCACAATTATAGCACTTAACATGTTTCATATTATTCTTCTTAAAGGGATGCTTTCCCTTTCCACGTTGGTTCCATTTTTTCTTTTTGGTTTCCTAAGGCGAGTGGTTGAATCTCTTATTCTTCTTCCACTTGTGTCCACCATGATGCTTGAGTTTCTTGTTCATAGCTCCATGTGATCTAGAACTAACTGCATATGCCTCAGAAGACATCTTTGAGGCTTTAGGACATTTTTCCTCTAAGAAGAGATGCCTCATAGCATCTTCCATTGTCTTAATATTCTCATTATGAGTTAGGTGCATCTTCATTTGCTCCCAACTGTGAGGCAGTGAACGAATGACAGCTTGTGCTTTTTGTTCAAAAAAAAGCTCATGATTAACATCACGTTACTCACTTACCATGTTGGACATTTGCCTCAGATGCTTTTGTATTGTATCATCTAGGAGTTTCTTCTTATAAGCATCAAACTTAATTGTAAGTGACCTAACTTTGGTCATTGAAGCACCTCCAAAATAAGCAGCTAATGCGGACCACATGTCTTTTACAGTTTCTAATTTATGGAACTATCGCATGATATCATTATCCATGCTACTCATCAACGTGATGCAAGCTAAAGAGTTCTTCTTTTTCTATAATTCATATGCATCATGATCCCTCTTATGTTGGGCCATAGTGCCCTCCTCAAGAGCTGTCATGTTTAGGTTTAATGGTTCAAGAGTCTCTTGCTCCTCCAGCACATATTGGATTTTCATATTCTAGATTTTATAATTGTCACCATTGAGTTTCTCACCTCTATTGAGTTTAGCAACAATATTTTTTGAAGTAGTAGCCATTTTTTTTAGTTTAAGTTTCTATAAATAAGAAAGAAATATGCATATTAATGTCCTATTAATCGTTTGTAGAGTAAATAATTCGATTACAATTACTTATGAAATCAAAAGTCCACTAATGTGTTTAATCATCATTCATACAACAATCAAATCCTAATTACCTCACTCTAAACGAATTCCTATATGAAATACATGTAAACATATTACATAAAAATCAAGACTTTGTCTTATAAAACAACATATTGCATTAAATGTGCTACAACCTATGAATAGTCTATAAGTAATGAACCCTATGCAGAAATAAGTTCACGAGTTTGCATGAAACACAGTTTGCAAAGCTTGATGTACAATAGCTCTTATTATTTCCTTTGGAAGACCTATAAGATACAAAGTCCCAATCAAGTCCCTTCTATGCATCTCTTTAATCAATGTCATCATTAACAATAAGTCTTCTCGTCAGGCATATCATTCCAGAACATTCGTAACAGTTCGCCTTGAGGTTGAGTTAATGTTGCAAGCAAAGTCATGTACTTTACTTCAATATCTGCGTAAGCTGGACAAACTCCAAGCATAACTCTTGCATCATGTTATTAACTAAAATAACATGTTGTGTTAGACTACTCCAGGCATTAAACGCATGTTAACTAACTGTAAATACATGCTGCCAATACGTCTCTTCTGTGTTTCACATCAAATAAGCTTGGGTGTCTGCTTAATAGAAGAGTGCATAAAATAGACAAATTATTTTGTCTAACACATAACGAACTCATGCTCATAGAATGGAAACAATTTAATTCTATTAGAAATTTATTGAACTAATCAAATTATGTTATTAAGTTCTAATCAACTAGAAACTTATTTCTAATCTATTCATATTCAAATATGACTAATCCAAATTGAATTAGAAACTTATTTCTAATTTATATTATAATTGAACTAATCAATTTATCTTGGTTTAATTAGAAACTAATTTCTAATGAAACTCCTTTCTAATTTCAACTTAACAAATTAGTTTTGATTTAATTAGAAAACATATGTCTAATTTTAATTCAATGAAAATAATACAATTAGGAAATTCATTTCAGATTTTGTTGGTTTTAGAAACTTATTTCTAAGTTTAGTTTAATTAAAAATTTATTTTAATATTATTAGAAAACACTAATTTCTAATATTTTATTTTGATTAGAAACTAATTTAACTAAATTAATTAGTTTGTAAATTAGAAAACTTATTTTTAATTCTTTATGTTACATATAATTTAAAACTTTAATATAGATAATAAGGTCTTGCCCAATATCAATGTGGTTATTAAGGCCTAAGCCTTCAATCCTAGTGAAAGAAAGTCATATATTATAGGTCCAAGTCATAGCCCATAAGGCATCACATAGACATGACCCATTCATTGTTTGCTGGCCCAAACACCTTATTACAAATTTGGATCATAAAACTTTAACCCTTTCTCTACATATCATTACAGCCCAAAAACTATCACAGGGTTATTAACATGTTAGATCTCAAAGCCTAAAGCCTTAAACCATTCTTGGTTATTATGACACATATATCCAAAAACTATAAAGCCTTAATCTTATTTAAAAAGAATAGCCCATTTGTTAAGCCTTTATCTTGTTATACTTATTCTTTAACAAAACATTTAACTTTTGGAGAAGCCACGTGCCTTTTTTTTAAGAAGAGGGGTCTTCTTCCTCCTCTTCTTTACGGTTCGTTTTTTTTATCATTCTCTTCTGCCTTTTGATGGTAGTAGAACCGCTTCTCTCCTAAATGACAACTCAAACCTTATTCGGTTGAGTTTTGCTATCTTCGTGTTGTAGAAAATAAAACTACTTAACGTGTTATACACAAATAACTCATAAGCCTAGTATGATATAAAAAGAAACATAGCATATCCAAAATCATGATATTCGTAGATATTCATATAATTATTCATAAATAATCAATAGTCAAATTTCAACACAGATTTACAACATCTTGATTTTAGCATGCATATAAAATAAAATAAAAACCTGCTCTGATACCAATGTTAGAATAAAAAGTAAGAGATCATAATCACTTATATCATGTTAAATAGGATCTTTACATATGCATACAAAAAAACAATAATCACGTACTTGGATTATTGTTGTAGTTCCACTAGTTAAAGAATGCTTTTTTGCAGATATTCTTATTCATAATTTTTTAAAAAGGATGTACAACTTATCTTTCTGTATTTGATTTTAAACTCATAAACTTTAACTACCTTTTGTAGTTATTTATAGAATAATAACTATAATGATTCATTAAGTAATTTGCCTGAATCAAAGTTTTCCAAAATTGCTTTGCTTCCTATATTCTTTACCTCAAGCCAAGCTTTCTCCTTTGTTCCATTTCAAAGACTACTTCTTCCACCTTATTTAGCCTAAAAGGAGTCCGGTAGGTCTCCCTTGTAAACTGATTATGGACAAAAGATTTTAGGAGTTTAGTTAAGGACATGCTAGTTGCTTCAGTACCCAAAGCACCCATGAATTAGCTATAAACCATTTCCTTAAGTTTTGATTTAGAAGAAATAGCCTTACCAACTTGGTTCATAATAAAGCAGGTTCTATTTGTGTTCCTTCTTGCTAGAATTGCGTTGTGAAAGAATTTTATATTCAAACCCTCTTTTTATGCCACATTACCCTAGCTCCCTACTTTAATAGAGATTTGTGGTCATGGAGAGTTTTAGAATATTCAAGGATTGCCTTCTTCTCTTGGTCCTTCTACCATTCATCTCATGGATGATTGCATACTTCAAGCTGAACGTCCTTCGAAATTCTCTTTGATTGTTCAACCCAAAACCAATTGTTAAAGTTAGAGCTGGGTTGATTTGATTTAACTCATCTTTAATAAACTTTAGCTTTTGCACACATATGAATGAATTATATCATTGGACCCTTCTTCACATTCCTATTATCAATACATCCAATAAATATTTACATTTTGGTCAGAAATTGTTAATTCTAAATGGGAACTCCTAGCTTGGATGAGGAAGTTTTGCACCATTATAAGCAAGTGACTGGATACTATTAGGGGTAAGAAATTTAGGTTGTTCTTCAGAGAGGAGTTTATCCATACACTATCAACCAATGCCTTGCTAATTTTTCTTTCTTATAAACTACTTGAAAGCTTGTTTATTGCTTTTAGTACATAAGTAACCCTCAAAAGTTAGGTTATTGAAATCTATGGAGTGATTTCTTAGGCACATAATATTTTCAGCTTCAAATCATTATAATATACTAATAAATTCTCCCAAGAGTAACCATGAGTGTTGTATGGTTGATTCAATGCCTTCAAGATGGCTCTATAAAGCTCTGAAACTTTTCAGCCTTCTTATAAATTTTATTTTGGTATGCAAGTATTGATCACTTGAATGTGTAACTTTAAGCCTAACCCTTTGGATTCAAAACAAAAGACCGCCAGCTGCTATTACAGCTAAATTTCATAAACTTTTCATGAGACATCTTAGTTTCATTATAACAATTATTTTATTTTTGTAGACAAAATCCCAAAGAGACTATTGTTCTTGGTTTTATAAAAAAAAGAAAACACATACTTAAAAGTCTTCAATTAAAAGAAGTTGAGACAATGTTGGACGGTAATGCAGAGACAAGCAAGAATACTTTTTGTAAAGAAGTACATTTATTCATAAATAGCCTTTACATTTTATATTGCTTAAAATAACAATAAAACATAAACTTTTGCCTAAATTAAAACAATTCAAATAGTGCTATATAGCATGTCTAGCATTTATTGACTTGCTAAAGAACAGGTCAAATTCTAACTACTTAAGAAAAAAAAAGATCTAGAATAAAAAATTCAAAAGACAAATGAGAGTCACGTGAAGTCCAAAAGCATATGTCTAACACTCCTCCTTGCTTTTAGAACTGCACATTCCAATTTTCTACCTTAAAAGCTCAAACTTGCTGACTGGAAGTGGCTTTGTGAACAAGTCAGCTAATTGATCTTCAGTTTTGCAATAAATTAGAGTTACAAATCCATTTTGCTACACCTCCCTTAAGAAAAAGAAAGTTAATATTGAAGTGCTTAGTCTTTCCATGAAATACTGGATTATGAGAAATTGCAATGGTTGCCTAATTGTCAACGAAAATCTCTACATCATTCTTTCGCTCTATGTTCAAATCACAGAGAAGCTTTTTCAAACATAAAGCTTGATTAACAAACGTTGTTGTTGCAACAAATTTAGCTTCTACAGTAGATTTTGTAACAATTTCTTGTTTCTTTTAGCACCAAGAGAAAGCCCCTGAATTGAAACTGAAATGGTATCCTGAGGTACTTTTCATGTCATCAATGGAACCATCCTAGTCACTATCTGAGAATCTACATAGCTTGAAAATTTTGCATTTTTCAAACTTAACGCCATAATCAATTGTACCTCTGATATATCTTAACACTCTTTTTTGCTATAGTTAAATGCAACTCATTAGCACAATTCATAAAGTGAGATAAGAGACTTATCACAAATAAGATGTCAGGCCTCCTGGCAATGAGATACATTAGGAATCCAACCAAACTTCTATAATAACCTTCATCAACTTTATCAGCTACATCTTCCTTGCTCAACTTCTCTTTTTAATTCATAGGAGTGCTTATTGCTTTGCACTCCTCCATATGAAATTTCTTCAAGATTTCTTTTGCATACTTCTTTTGACAGATGAACACTTCATTTTGGCTTTGTCTAATTTCCATCCCAAGAAAATAGCTCATGAGGCCAAGGTCTGTCATTTCGAAAACATGTTTCATTTCCTGTTTAAGCTCCTCAATTAGCAAAGCATTATTTCCTGTCACCAAGAGATCATCAACATAAAGAGAAACTACAAGAACATCATTGTCCTTATGTTTAACATAAAGAGTTGCTTCAGATAAGCTTTTTATGAAGCCTAAGCTCTGTAAATGATCATCTATTCTACTGTACTAGGCCCTAGGTGCTTGTTTTAATCTGTAGAGAGCCTTCTTGAGTAAGTAGACTTTATCTTCTTCTTTTTGTACAACAAATCCAGCCGGCTAATCCACATATATTTCTTCTTGTAGAATACCATTTTAAAAAGCAAACTTGGCTAGCAATATTCTAATTGTGTCCAATCGAGCAACAGAAGCAAAGGTGTCAGAGTAGTCATTATAAAAAATCTGGGCATAACCCTTAACAATAAGTCTGGCTTTGTGTTTGTTGATGGATCTATCTGTGATGAACTTCATTATGAAAACCCACCTCACTCCAATGATTTTCCTACCAGCAAGTTGTCAACTAATTCCTATGTTTTATTCTTCTAAACCATTAACATCTCCTCATCCATAGCTTTCTTCCATTTTGGATCTCTAAGAGTTTCTTCATGTCTAGCATGTTCACATACTGCCATGTTACACCTCTGATATATTTCTAAGAGCAGCTTTATTCCTTTAATTGGTGGATCATCTACCAATTCATTTAGCCACTGTTCTTTGGCTTGCTCTTCAGGAAAATTAAGCTCTTGTAGGAGTTTTGGTGAGTTATTCCAATCCCACTGCTCCTCTTCATTAAAGTGAACATCTCTAGTAATAGTCATCTTCCTGTTTATGGATGATACACCTTGTAGGCTTTCGAAACTAAGCTGTAACCCATAAAAATGCCCGGAGTAGATTTATGGTCGAGTTTGGTGCGTTTATTATGTGGAACATAAACAAAACATACGCAACCAAACACTTTAGAAATTTTAGTGAAGGTTTATAACCATACCAAGCCTCGAACGGAGTTCTATCCTTCAATTCCTTGCTCGGAAGTCAATTTTGCAGAAATATAGTCGTGTAAGTAGCCTCTGCCCAAAACTCTTTAGGTAAATCCGTCTCATGCAACAAACATCTCACCATCTCCATTACATATCTGTTCCTCCTTTCACTAACTCCATTTTCTTGTGTCGTGTAAGGAGTCGTGAATTGATGTTCGATACCAGCTTCTTCGTAGAAAGAATTGAATTGTGATGAGGTGTATTCTGTTCCATTATCAGACCTCAGAACCTGAATTTTGCAGCCATTCTGGTTCTCCACCATTTTCTTGAATTTCCCAAAAACTCTATCCACCTCTGACTTGTATTTCAAGAAAAAAAATCCAGCACATCCTAGTGAAATCATCAAGAAATAAAATAAAGTAGAGACTACCTTGCAGAGATGGAGTTCTTTGAGGCCCTGCAACATTCGTATGAACTAATTGCAACTTTTATTAAGCCCTCCAAGTTGATTTAGGAAAAGGCAACTTGTTTTGTTTACCAAATTGACAAGCATGGCAATTTGGCAAATGATCAGCAAGCATCGACAAGTCTTTTATCATATCATTTTCCTTCATCTCTAACATACGTTGAAGATGACAAAGGTCGAGCCTCTTGTGCCAAATTTCAGTGATGTTTGTTTCTATTGAATAGGCTACTTGCTCCTCCTCGGTTGGATCAAATGAGAAGCTTTTACCTCTCATTTTAACTCGTATAATCTGCTCTCTAGTAGCATCATCAATGACATAGTGCCAATCTTCAAAGTATACTTTGAATCCTTTTTCAAGTAACTGGCTCACACTTAGCAAATTTTGGTCAATATCAGGTACATAAAGAACATCATAAATTATTTTTATACCTTAGCTTGTTGTAATTGCAATGGTTCCTTTTCCTTTTGCTAGAATATAGCCTCCATTTCCTATTCTAACCTTTTTTATTCCAGTAGGCTTCAAGTCCTTGAAGAGAGTTCTGTCATAAGTCACGTCATTTGTACAATCATTGTTGATCAACCAACACTCTGAAGTGCACCTGGTGGAAAAACATGTTGCCACAAAAATCTGATCTTCTTCATCCTGATCAACAACTTGGGCATCTACTTCCTGCTTCTTGCTTTTGGAAATTACAGCCTCATGTCCAAACTGGTTGCATTTTCTTCACTTTGCATTAGGCCTTTTCTAACATTTGAATGGTGGATGACCTGCTTTTCCTCAGTGTTGGCAAAGAGGATAATTTCCTTTGAGTTTTCGCCTTTACATGAATTGTGGTTGTTTGTAGTGTGCTCGCCGTTTGAACTGGCTTGATTCTTTGTGAAGTTCTTCTTCTTATCATTCTTTTTTTTTATCATGGTGCTTAACTGGAAGGGCCCCCTCGACAAAACCATTTTGTCTCATAGACCACCTCTGCTTTTAAGGCTGCAAAGAGTTCAACAACTCTGCCAAGGTGATTTTTGACAAATCCCTCATATTCTCCAGAGTGGTTATTGATGCTTCATATTTTTCAAGCACCGTAAACAAATTTTTTTGAACAATTCTAGAATCATCAAATACAATGCCAAGTAACCTTACTTTGTTAACGATGTCGAGCAATCTATCAAAGCATTCTTTGGCCGTTTCAGACTCTTTCATTTTTTGCAGCTTAAACTCCTTTATTAAATTGACAGCTTTCATGCCTTGTACCCTTTCATCTCCAGCATACTCTTCTTTTAGATAATCCCAAACTTCTTTTGCTTTTTTCAAAGTCATAAACTTGGTGAAAATTGTATTTGAAACAGCTGCAAATAAACATGCTTTGGCCTTTGATTTTTTGGTCCTTCTCTCCTTGTGATTTTTTATTTGGGCCATGGTGGGATTGTTTAGTAGCAAAGCAATTTCATAATCCTCTTCCACGGCTTCCCAGAGATCTAGAGCATCTAAGTGTGCTTTCATTCTCACTGCCCACAGTTGATAGCTTTCACCATCGAAGATGCGAGGAGCTTAAGAAAAACTACCGTCTGCATCCAATTCACAGGTCCCTTAAGAAGAGGGCTCTGATACCAACGTTTTGATTTTATAAAAATAAAACACAGACTCAAAGCAAGTCTTTAATTAAAAAAAGTAGAGACAGCATTGAAAAGACGGTAATGCAGAGACAAGCAAGAATACTTTTTGTAAAGGAGTACATTTATTCATAAACAACCTTTACATTTTATATTTTACTTAAAATAACAATAAAGCAGAAACTTTCGCCTAAGTTAAAGCAATTCAAATAGTGCAATGTAGCACATCTAACACTTACTGACTTGCTAAATAACAGGTCAAACTTTAACTACTTAAGAAATGAAAATATCTCTTTTTCATGATGGTTGTATTTGATGGTTGAGTACCTAACCCATCTCATTTCCCAGCTGAGTTGGGGACTTGTTTACTTAAAACCTTTTTGTGATAATGGTGTTGGAGCATTTTTAATTTTCGGATGTCTTTCTTCATAAGTAACTCCATTATTTTCTTTTGTTTCTTTAGCATTGCTATCTGGACTACCCTACCCTCATTATGTCAATGATTTTGCTTCTCCATGAAAACTCTGCCCCACACTTCCCTTGGAAAACTTGTATAATCATTAGATTTCATTGGTAATATTAAGCCAGTTATATTTAAATTAGATTATAATGCTTTAGAAATCATAATTTATAAAAATAAAGGCAATAGATAGCTTAGTTTGGAATTAAAACAAAAATATCATTTGATTTGCTAATCCTCAAAAAACGAAATAAGCAACTTTTTTTAGGGAGAAATGAAAAGTTCGTAGAAAGTGACAATCCCCACTATGAAATAGTACACTAAAACTTCTTCATTGATGTTAAGAATATAAGAGGACACTTTCAAGAAACATTTTACAGATAGTTGCGAACCTCAATGGAGTTAACTGAATCTCCATTATCATTTTATTCGATTAATACGGATAAGGTTCCACGCGCGTGGGAGTAGTTTTGCCTCCTCATTCTATATCTCTACTAGAAAGCAAGTTGCATGCCAGCCCGCCCCAATTTGATCTGAACGGAGGATGCCTATAAAACTTCTCTCTTATTATTAGTCCCCTTTTAATGTTTCCAGGTTTGCCTTATGTGATTTGAAACTTTCCTTCTAAAAAATACTTATTTATCAACTTAATTATATATTCAAATTTTCAACATAATCGAATTTGTAATTCTTAATTAGGATTATCAATAGGGTCAATAAATATTTTTTTAAAACTCTGAAGATGTTGACGATGAGATCATTAACTTCTGTTTCACTTCTTCAAGATCACTGAAAAAACTAAGAATTTGAATGCAAACCAATAATAAGAGAATGACATCTTACAAGTACTTACAGAAGTTGTTGACAAGATGAGCAGATGGAGAGCAAAATTTAGTTAGAAGATATTTATAGCAAATGTGAATTTTAGGAGCAAGTAAATCTGGGGATAATGACCCAAGTCTTCAAGATTCTTACTTTTTGTAAGTTTTCTTTTCTTTTTTGACATTATTTCTAAATTCTTACTCTATGTAAGTTTGCTACCTTAAGATTATACTACTATATAAACACTCCTTTGGGGGTCCTTTGTAACATGCATTAGTGTACTATTCATTAATCCTGGCATTTGTGAGAGAGAGAGAAAACATTTGTAATTTTTCTCCTTGATATAGTGCATATTTTAGGGATTTTTCCTTTGTGGGTTTTTTCCCTGGCACATAGGTTTCCCAAGTAAAACTTCTTTATGTCCTACTATTTTTCTTTATTTACTTAATTGATTTCATAGCTTTCGCGACTACTACCACACTACTACCACAGTAAACTTGTATTAGAGCAAGGTTCCTTTCAGTCAATCAACTCTTGCCACCATGCCTCCTTCAACTAAATTTGACATTGACAAGTTCGACAAAAAAAATATTTTTGCTATTTGGAAGGTCCAAATGCAAGTCATTCTCACACAACATGGATTGAAGAAAGCTTTATCCGGCAAGATAAAGAAAGCTTCCAATATGTCACATAAGGATTGGAAAGAGTTGGACAAAAAACCATTGTCCCCTATTCAATTATGTTTTACATGTGAAGTACTCTAGGAAGTAATCCATGAGACTACCGCTATAAGACTGGTTGAAATTGGAGTCTTTTTATATGACGAAGAGTTGGACAACAAACTTTGCCTCAAAGAACGTCTCTTTACGCACATGATGTTTGAAGGTACACTTGTCCCATCTTATCTTGTCGAATTTAACATTGTTACTGATTTGGAAAATCTTGATATCAAAATTAATGATGAGGATTAAGTAGTGCTTCTTATTAGTTTGCTACCTCGGTCATATAAGCACTATAAATAAATTATGCTTTTATGGTAACCGTGAAACTCTCTCTTTAGAAAAAGTTAAACCTGCTTTACTTTCTAAATAAAATTTTGTTGCTTCCATTGAGAAGGAGGTTGACGGTTTAACGGTTAGAGGTAAAACTTTTGAGAAGGGAGAGAGTAGTAAGAGCCATAAGAAGTCTAGAGGTAGAGATGCCAATATTACATGTAAATATTGCAAGAAAATTGAACACAAGGTCTCGAACTATTATAAATTGAAAAATAAACTTGAAAAAGAAATTAAAAATAATGGTAATCAATCTGATTCTACCCCCGAGGCTACTATGGTTGGTTATAGTTCAGGAAGTGATGTTTCTTGGTTGTTGAAGGCAAACAACGATCCAAAGATGAATGGATCCTAGACTCTAGTTGTATATTTCATATGTGTCCTCATAGGGATTAGTTTGCCACCTATGAAACTGCTAAGGGTGTTGTCCTTATGGATAACAATGCACAATGTGATGTGGTAGGGAAAGGTATAATCAATATTAAAACTTGTGATTATGTTGTTAAACCCTCATTAATGTTCGTCACGCTCCTGATTTGAAACGTAACCTTATTTCACTTAGTGCACTTGAGTTTTTTGGGTGTAGGTACTGCTCTGAAGGTGGAGTCATAAAGGTGTCCCGAGATAATCTTGTAATCCTTAAAAAGAAAAGACATGGTACTCTTTATGTGTTACAGGACTCTACTATTATTGGTACTGCTGATTTTGCCTCATTTAAGTCTCCCCAAGATGCCACCAAGTTGTGGCATTACCACCTAGGCCATATAGGTGAGAAAGGTACGCAAATCTTGGGCAAGAGGGGTCTATTGAGCTAGAGTTCAGGTAATATAGAGTTCTGTGAACATTGCATCTTTAGTAAACAGACTAGAGTGAGTTTCTCTTCCCTGGGAATTCATAAGACCAAAGGTACTCTAGATTATATTAATTCTGATTTATGGGGTCCCTCTTTCTTTGCTTCTCGAGGTAGTAGAAGGTATGTGTTGACCATTATTGATGATTTCTCTCGTAAGGTTTGGATGTTTTTCCTAAACAAAAAGAACAAAGTTCTTCCCACTTTAAGGAGCAAAATACCCGATTGAGAACCAAACAGGTAAGAAAATTAAGAGGTTGAGAATTGACAATGATTTTGAGCTCTATGAAGATGCTTTTGATGACCTGTGCAAGAAGAAAGACATTGCTAGACACCACACTTTGGTTGGTAAGCCTCAGTAAAACGAATTTGTTAAGCATATGAATAGGACTCAATTGGAGAAATTTCGATGCATGCTTTCTGTTTCTAAGTTTAGGACATGAGTTTTGGGTTGAGGCGACTACTATTGCATGCTATCTTGTCAATCGTTCCCCACATCATTCTCTCGAAAGCAAAGTGTCAGAAGAAGTTTGGTCAAGTAACCCTATTGATTATTCTAATCTTCGTGCTTTTGGGTGTCTTGTTTATATTCATGTTAATGAGGACAAGTTAGAGTCTCGTGCTATTAAATGTATATTCTTAGGTTACGGGGAAGGAGTTAAAGGTTATCTTGTTTATTGTCCTAATCCTAAATATTATTAGATTTATCATAATTGTGATGTAACCTTTCATGAAGATGTTATATTTTCTTCCGGGCAAGATCTTGTATTGTCTTCTCCTTGTGAAGATGATCAAGTTACTAAAAGGAAGAAGGTAGATTCTTCATCCCTACTACTCACCTTAAGGAGACAATCCCACTAATTTTTAAGTCTCAAGAAATTCAAACTGATGCCACTGTACAGTTTGATCCACCGCTAATGCAACCTGATTATATGTTGGTCTGAGAATGTTCTAGGGAATAGACCCAATTCTCATTAAGATTGTAAGACTATGATTGTGATCTCTTTGCTTATGTTTTAATTACTGCACAGGAAGTTGACACTTATTCTAAGCGAAAGAATTATTTTAAGGCTATTGCTAGTGCAAATGCTGGGAATTGGATTGGTGCTATGCACGAATAAATTGAAAGTCTTCATGAGAACGAGACTTGGGATTTGGTGAAGCTTCTTAAAGATAAGGGTCCCATTAGTTGTAAGTGGATCTACAAGCTCAGAGAAGGCATCCTCGATGTTGAAAGCAAGAAATATAAGGCTCAATTTGTTGCATGTGGTTTCGATCAACATGAAGGAGATGATTTCAATGAGCTCTTCTCTCTCATTATTTGTCATATCTCTACTCACGTACTATTATCTTTTGTTGCTCTTCATGACCTGGCACTTGAACAAATGGACACTTGAACAAATGGACGTAAAAACTACATTCTTAAATGGTAATCTTAAAGAAGAAATTTACATCCATCAACTTGAGGGTTTCCGGTTCAAGGAAAAGAGGACCATGTTTGTCGTTTGAAGAGATCTTTGCATGGTTTCAAACAATCTTCGAGACAGTGGTCTAAGAAGTTTGACTCTTTTATGATTGGATGAGGCTATTCTAGAAGTAGCTATGATAATTGTGTGTACTTTCAAAAGTTCCTTAATGGCTCCTTCATCCATCTTTTACTTTATGTTGATGACATGTTGATTCTGGTGCCTAATAAGGCTCCTGGTGATAAGTTGAAGGCTCAGCTTAGCAATGAATTTGATATGAAAGACTTGCGTGCTACTAAGAAGACTCCTAGGATGAAAATTATTCGAGATCGTCAAATAGGAAAACTTATGCCCTTTCAAAAGAAATATATTCAGAAGATGCTTGTTAACTTCACTTTAGTTCACTGTAAGCTCGTTAATACTCTATTGGCTGCAAATCCAATAATGATCGAAAGTTCAATCTAAATATATTGAAGAATCAGTATGATTCTGTCATCTACTGCAACAACATTCACATTAAGACATTTGATATATTAAAACTGTGAGGCTTACTCAGTTTATCACGGGTGAGAAAATTTCAGCAACAAACTGGCAAGACAGTAGCCTTCATCACAATGGACAAAAACTGAGCAGAGAGATCTCTCCGAGTCAACGAGAAGAAAGATCTACATGTACCATATAAGATAGAAGTGTAATCAGGAAAACAAAAAACAAGAAGAAGAAGATAAAGCCTCAGCCTTCATATATATATGATAGACGTGTACTCATAAGCATAGAGTGTGCAAACACCTTAAATTTTCAATTCAGATAAACAAAGTCCATCCTAAGGAGTACTTTGCATATGATTGGAAAAGAAAATTCATCTTCTGTTTCTGAAAATAAGAATGTCCATCTACATTTTCTCATAATTGCTTATTCAATTGTAAGGTTCTGGGTACAGATATCTTGGGAGCAGTCATTCCGCTTCCATTTTTTATGGCTTAGATGCTATTTTAGTAGAAGCCCACTCTCAACTAAAGGGTTGTCATATTTGGCTTCTTGTCAGGCTAAAATCCCTATCCAGATAAAATATTAGGAAAGTTCCAACTCGCTTATTAAGATGCATGACCTGCACCATTGGTGATCAACCAACCCAGCACAAAGCTGGCGAGAAAACTATCCTGTAATCAAAATTTGATGTTATGAAAACTGGTAAAATAATATGAAATGCTGCAAAGAACTAATGAACTTCAAATCAAACAATTCAAGAACGTTGATATGGTTAAATCATATTCAAAGTTCTACTGTGAATGTAAAGAAAATACTAAAACGTAAAATCAATTGTAGTGTTGCAGTATGCAGAAACTTTAGTTGGCTGGCCTTGTCTTCCAATACCAAAACCAGTAAAGAAGGAATCATTCCAGTAACCTGCAATGATCCAATCAGCGGAACTGGCTTCAGAGTACATTCCAAAGTACAGTCCACGATGGACAACGATTTCCTCTCAAGAGATGTTAAATCCACGGTAAAGGCTAGCCATGCCATCAGATGCTAAAGTTTTCCTATACACATCATGACATCAATGAGCCTATTAAATTGTCAGGTTTTGGTTACAGATATATTATTAAGCAAGGAACTTTCATCAACGTTTTGAAGAAAATGAGAATGATAATTAAAAATGAAGGTCCAAATCAAAGCGAGCCAAGACCAACGCATAGTTAGTACAACATGCATTGTTAGAAATACGATAAAGAAGGAAAATATGTTATTCTGTAAACACCTGCTGTTTAACAACTACAAAGATAAATATCTTAAGTACCAGATTATGAACTTACAGAATAAAATCAAATTATCAAGTTCTTCATTTTCTTTTTCAATCAATCAAAAGCCCGTAGACTTATCATTACAATTGCCAATATATTATTCATCAAATATGGTAAGTAGAACCTCCTAGTTCTTTGACTAAAGTTGCCTAATACATAGCCTAATTCAAACCTACAGTAACAACAGACTCCATAGGAGGTTGATCTTCGTTCAGTCTTTCCCAATCCATTTGTCTTAGTATTGCAAATCTCTCACTTAAAGATACAAAACCAGCTTGAGGAGAAACAATGCCAGAAGTCGCAGCTTTATGAAGCAGCAGAATGCTTGTACCCATATCAGGGCCATGAAGCTTCCCAGTCAACAACAATCGAAGGGGCATAAAAAGTGATTTCCCCTTGCGCTTGATAGATTTTCCAAAGCTCTTCACCCACTTCTGCCAACCAGAGTGGCCTTCTTCCAGTGCATTAAGGAACTCACCACTGTCATAAGCATTTATGAGGCTGGCTGAGATTTCAGAAAGCTTATCTTCTATGTGAGTTTTGGCATCAGGGCTCTTTAAAGTAGCTTGTAAAGGATAAGATAGCAAGTTTGAAAGAGCTACATCTGAATCTGTTATCAAGTCAATTGCATCCTTAAGCAACTGAACTGCCTCTGTCACAAATGGTCCCTCTGATTTTGTGAGGACACCGCTACTTTTCCAACGTTCACCAATAAGACCTATTAAACTCTCGGATGGAAGAGCTCTCAAGTGCTGCCCATTCATCCACCTCAACTTGGTTGCATCAAAAACAGCACCACTCTTGTTGACTCGATCAATTGTGAATTTTTCAACAAGTTGTTCGAGGGTGAAGAATTCATTTTCCGTGCCATCACCCCAACCTAAAAGTGCAAGATAATTCACCATTGCCTCAGGCAAGTAACCCATCTCCCTGAACTGGCCAACAGATGTTGCACCATGCCGTTTGGACAGCTTACTCCTGTCAGGTGCAAGTATTAATGAAACATGGGCAAAGAAAGGCATGGGCAATCCAAGAGCCTTATAGATCAATGCTTGCCTAAGAGTATTTGGCAGATGCTCTTCAGCTCTAATAACATGTGAAATGGCCATGGTAGCATCATCAACTGCAACACAAAAATTATATACAGGTTGTCCATTGCTTCTCATTATTACAAAATCTCCTAGGGTGTCCAAACTCCAAGTAACATCACCCCGTATAAGGTCATTGATTTTCAAACTCCCCTCTTTTGGAACACGAAAGCGATAAGTATACAGAGTTCCCTTTGCCAACTCTTCTTGTACTTCTTCATCTGTTGCACTGGCCCACTTCCCAGTGTACACCGGAGGCAGTTTCTTTAATTTGGCAATCTCTTTCATTTTTTCAAGTTCATCATTTGAACAGAAGCATCGATATACCTGACCAGATTCCAAAAGTTTGTCAGCATATTGCTTGTATAGAGAATTTCTTTCAGATTGTCGATATGGACCATAGTCCCCACCAATACCAGGACCCTCATCCCAATCTAGCCCAAGCCAAGAGAGATCACGAAGCAGTCCCTCCTCAGATTCTCTAGTTGATCTCTCCAAGTCAGTATCCTCGATCCTCAAAACAAATTTCCCCCCTTTGGATCTTGCAAACAGATAATTGAAGAGAGCAGTTCTGGCACCACCAACATGAAGATTTCCAGTCGGGGAAGGAGCAAAACGAACTCGAACTTTTCCTTGTTCACTACTAGCCTCAGCAGAGATGACTGAATATCTCCTCTTTTGGTTGAGGTAGGTGAGCTTCTGATACTTATTGTGAAGGGTACAACTGTAAAGACGAGATGATGACCACAAAATGGGAGAGCCAAGGCCAAAATCCCTCATTCTCATCATCCCCATCACATTGGCCATACCTTAAACCAATCAAAACAAATCACAAAAATAACGCCACTTGTACCCAAAAATTTAGCCACTTTCCAAACTTTTTTTTATCAAATCAAATCAGCAATTGTCATTTTCCCTGCAAATTTGTGAGCACCTGTAAAACTGATTATCTCAAGGGAAAACCTCCAATAATGACAATATATAATGCTTCAGACAGAAGGAACACTAAAAGCAGAGAGTTTGCACTTGTCTACAGCTCTTGTAGTATTACAACGTATTCTATTTGGCTGGTACAATACCCGAGTTTATATTGAAAAATCCAGAGAGTTGGTTAAGCATACTCTAATTACATACAAATCTCAGACCCAGTGAACTCATCGTCAATGTATTGCTCTATACACTACGGTATTAGTCAAGAGATAACTTCGAAAACAATCAAATCGAGAAACAGCGAAAAAAAAGATCAGCACAAGTATATCATCTAGGAAAAACACAAACTACAATGAAAAGAAAGTTAAGTTTAGATCGGTCGTTGGAGTTCCATTCTAT
This sequence comes from Erythroxylum novogranatense, assembly GCA_029891385.1. NCBI lineage: Eukaryota > Viridiplantae > Streptophyta > Magnoliopsida > Malpighiales > Erythroxylaceae > Erythroxylum > Erythroxylum novogranatense. Next base: position 96,088,684 of record CM057227.1, on the reverse strand, counting down.
ATTTATATATATCAAAACGCATACTGAATGAAAATGGAGTTAATGATGAGCAGATCTAGTAGAATAGCTTGACCTAAGTCTGCAAAACGTTGACGTACCTAATGTGTAACTGGCGATGTTAGGGGACTCTCCGGCGATAGAGACAGAGAAGGTGTGCTTTGAAATGTGCCAAAAATCCGCCATTCATTGGCGCTATCTAGAATCTAGGGTTGTGCGAATTAATTGATGTTATCCTGTGCTAAAGATGGCAATAGGTAGATTTCGGTTCGAATTTTACTCTACCCATATTTATATCTATTTTTTATGACTCAATTCATATTCATATTTATATCTGTCGGTTTTTACGATTTACTACTCATATTCAAATTTATTGGATTGTTCAGGTTTTTGGATATCTATCGGGTTGTATAACACATAAAAATATAACTTCTAAATAAAAATATAAAGAGTAGATTTTTGCGAACACTTCAAATCAAAATAGCTTTAATAATAATAGGTCAAGATTTTGATTTGTATGTATTAAAAAATCATAAAATTGGAATAATAAAAATCATAATATTTATTACAAAGACAACATATATTTTTCACAATTTAGAACTGAAACAAAGATTGAAATAACTAAAGCTTCAAATTGTCTTTGCATGAACTCTACAACATTCAAAACTCCATCTTCATATCATTTGCATTATTATCGTCCTATAAGAAAAATAAAATATGATGAAAAATGTGAGTATTGAGGAGTAAAGTGGAGATTTTAAAGTTATTTCTTCGTATAAAATTTTAATATTTTATTATATTTAATCGTAAATATTCAAAAAAATAGAATTAATAAAAAATGGATAGGATATGGGTATCTATGGTTCGGGTTTTACTCTACCCATATCCATATCTATTTTTTATGACTCAACCCATATCCATATCCATATTCATCGGTTTTTACGATTTACTATCCATATCTAAATCCATTGGGTCGTATAGTGTGAATATTAATCAGGTTGAAAACTCACTGCCATCCCTATCCTGTGCCCAACCTTCTTCCTGATAATCGTGGAACTATTAGATATTAAAAGTTTTGAATTTATCATATTTTGAATTACAATCTAATTTAATTTAATTTAAATAAAATAATATTATTTTAATATTCAAATAAATTAAATTCCAAGTTTAAACTATTCGAATGAATTTTAAATAAAAATACTAATCTAGTGCTAACTTTAATAGTAAGACATATAAATACGATTTAAATTCAATTTGTTCACTTTTGAATTACTTATTTAGAATATTAAAAAGTGTTATAATCGGACAACTTATTTTGTATGGCATATTGCGTTCCATTATAAACAAATAGTATTTGAGTTGAGAAAAAAAAAAGTCCAAGTCAAACTGATTCTTCGTAATCATCATCATCATCATCAACAATACTTAATTGAAATCTTATTGGGACACGAGATTTATGAAGGTCCGATAATATATAGTCTTATTCCTATCTAATAGAGAGAAATTGTTTCCAATAGATCCACATGCAATGTATTATAAATATACTATAAAATTAAAAATATGTGCATACATATGCCAAATAAAAGTAATAAAAAAATAAGTAAATAAGTCCAATAAACATAAAAAGAAATAAAATAACTAAATATATAAATACAAATAAATAATAAATAGAAACAACAGTAACATTAATAATAAAAATAGATAAGGCAATACAAAAATAACGTACATACAGAACATTTCAAAGATTAATAATAAATAATAACATAAGAATACATACCGAAAAAGACTCGTACAAGAGTAAACTCCAACCAGACCAAATGGAAATAAGACATGTATATGAGCAACTTCGCCCATGCCCGTCACCATTACGCTAAATAGGAAATTAACTAAGCTAAAGTAGATAGGAGGTAAATACTATGCAATAACTACATAATACATATATTCATATACCCTACAGCTACAAGATTGTGAATGCTCTCTTTAAGAGATATCTTTTACCCGTATCTTATTATGTCAAAGTTTTCTATTGCGGGCCAAGTCCTCGATAAGATCCAACAGTGTCATATTATTCTTGATCACTTCCTTTAAGTTCTTTTTAGGCCTTCATTTTTGCCTTTTATAGTCTTTAAGTATCATTTTCTTCCATCATCTCACTAGAGCATACACTTGTTTCCTTTTAACATATCCAAATCATCAAAACTTCGTCTCTCGCTATTTTTCATTAATACTAGCCACCTTTAATTTGTTTATTACTATAAGATTCTTAATCTTATCTCTTCTAATAAAGTTACATATTCACTGGAGCATCCTTATCTCCATCACCAAAAGCTTATTATTGTGTATTTGTTTGTTGGGCCAATACTTCGCCCCACATAAAATGGTTGGCCTAATTGTCAAGTGATATGATGTACCTTTAAGCTTTAGTAGTATCTTCTTGTCATATAAGACCCTTTATGCATTTCTCCGTTTGAGCCACCATGATCTTATACAATGTACTATATCTTTATTGATCTCTTTATTGCTTTAGATGATAGACCGTAGGTACTTAAAACACCCCTTCTGCAGTATAATCTTAGATCCAATTTTTAAATCCACATTGGTACCCACCTCATGGCTCAAAATTTTGGATTATAAGTACTTATTTTAGTCTTGCTCATTTTAAAACCTTTTGACTCTAACGTTTCTCTCCAACATTCTAGCTTGATATTGACCCCTCTCTTATTTCATCCACTAAGACAATATAGTTAGTAAACAACATACACCAAGTGATAAGTTATTAATTTACATATCAATTTGGAATATTTTTTGGAGCATATTGGATGGATATAGTCTTGAATATGGTGTTTTTATATTATTTTTGGAGGTTAGGAGATGTGGAGCCATTTTGGAAAAAAAGAAGCAAAAATTGTCTAAATTGGAGAAGGAAACTTAGCTGAAAAATGAAGCACATCAGTGGAATCCAGTAGAGCCAAAACGACAATCCAGCAGACCACAACGCACAGTAGTAGAGAGAACAACGTAGCATAGCTAGAGAAAAGAGATGAAACAAAAACGCTCCATTTATTTACAAAGAAAAGTAGCATGACTTGGGGAGAGAACCCTCCATTCACTCACAAAAAAAAAAGCCAGCCTCTATTTACTCTCTGCCACCACACCCATTCACTGCAACTCCACTCACCAAAGCCTCCACTCATGGTCTCTCCATGCATGCAACCCCCATTTCAACAGCACAGCCCCCACTCCATGCACAAGAGCAGCCTCTACCTTCGATTCATACTCCACTCACTCCACGCATCAACGAAGCCCTCACCAACGCAACAACAACGTAGCCTCCATTCACCAGCCAACACGCAACCTCCACACAACAACATAGATTCACGCATCAACCTTCAAAGCATCTGCCACTGATGCACAAATCACCCCATCCACTGTAAGACTACAATGCAACAATCTCCTCTCCAACCTTCCACAGACACGCAAGCTACTTGCTTTCACTTCACTACTCACCAATGCAGTCTCTTTTAATGCCAAAGAAGCAGCATGCCTCTACTAATGGACTGACGGAACAGCCTTCATCACTACTCACCAACTTAGCCTCCATTCACCATCCACCGTAAAACAACAACATAGCCACGCAAGGAGACTGGATACGTTGTTGATTTCTATAGCTGTTTGGGAGCTTTATTCTTCAATTATATTTGATCCCTTCATGAATTTATTTAGGGTTTATGCTTGTGGATTGCTTGGCATGATGATTTGTGGCTAGAACTTTAATTTCTCTTAGGGATTTGATATTGTGTTGATGCTTTAATATTAAATTTTGCTGAATTCATGACTCAATATTCATATACTTGTTGATTTTTCCTTGGGTTTATTTGTTCTTCCTTTGGATTATTGGAAATTGGCTTGGTATAAATTCACCTTTGAAAAAAGGGGATTTTTGCTAGATGATTAAAGGAAAATTTGGCTAGGATTTTCTTGTGAGTTGGGAAGCCCAAGAAACTTAGGAGGTAAAAATTGAAGGTTTGAGTGTGGAACTTAATAAACTCTAGGAAAAACTTAAGTAAATGATTACTAAGTGATGTCTAGAGTGGATAGATTAATTCACCTTTGGGAGGAGGGATTAAGTACTCTTAAAATTCACCTACAAGGTTAGGATTGTTCATTTGTGGAGGATAGCTAATTCAATATTAAGGTAAGAAAAAATTTCATTCCATAAGAGAAAGTCATTCCCCGTTGACGTTAATGCCTTTAATTAGTTAGTTGTTGTACTCTTTTCTTAATTAGTTATTGCATAGATTTGTCATATTCATAGTTAATTTGGTTGCATTAAATTGTGTAGTTGCTTAGAAATTTCCTTGAGTTTTTAATAATTTGTTACATTGCTTTAAATTTCTCAAAATTTTACTAAACCCAATTTCAAACATTGTTCGCTGTAGATTTGAACTTTCTTATAATAACTGTGGACATGACCCAGTTCTTACGATTTATTACTCACTTCGACAACCGTGCACTTGCGATTCACGAACAAGTTTTTGACGTCATTTTCGGGGATTAAAGTTTGAATGTTTGCCTCTATAGCTAGTTTGATATTTATTTGTTGGTTTTTTATCCCTAGAGTAACTTATTTATTTATTTTTCTTTTTGCATTTTCATTTTGTTGCGTAGCTTGTGTGTAAGAGGATTGTATGGCTCAAACCACTAGAGGGCAAAAAAGACAGTTTGACCCAGAGTTGGAAAGAACAATAAGGTCAATTCGTTGACAAAAGAAAATGAAAAATCAATCAGAAGAACTTCAGAGAATTCAAAGAGAGAGGGAGGAAATGACTCAAAGATTAGCTCAGTTAAAAGCCAGATTTGGTGCAGCTAATTTGAATGGAGGAAATGGAAGAGGAGATAATGGAAATAAACAGGAACAAGTACAACAACATCCTATTAGGGAATATTCCCAACCTACGGTGGTGGACAATTATCACAGTATCCAAAGACATAATGTTTATGCTCAGAATTTTCATATTTCACTTGGACTCATCAATTTGGTTCAACCAAATCAGTTTGGAGGGGCACTAATAGAAGATCCAAACGATCATCTTGCAAGCTTCTAAGAATTATATGACACTATCAAGATTGAAGGGGCAATGCAACATGACATTAGGCTCACTTTGCTCCCATTTTCTCTTCGGAATAAAGCAAAGAATTGGCTTCATTCAATTTCTGTTGATAGAATGTGAACTTACCTTTAAACTCGAGTGGTATCTTCTTGTCATATAAGACCCTTTGTGCATTTCTCCGTTTAAGCCACCATGATCTTATATGATGGACTATATCTTTATTGATCTCTATATTGCTTTAGATGATAGACCGTAGGTACTTAAAACACTCCTTCTGCGGTATAACCTTAGATCCAATTTTTACATCCTCATTGGTAGCCACCTCATGGCTCAAAAATTTGCATTCTAAATACTTAATCTTAGTCTTGTTTATTTTAAAACCTTTAAAATCTAACGTTTCTCTCCAACATTCTAGCTTGACATTAACCCCTCTCTTATTTCATCCACTAAGACAATATAGTCAGTAAACAACATACACCAAGGCATATCTCCTTCAATATTCTTAGGAAACTCATTTATCACTACTGTAAATAGAAAAAGGCTTAATGCGAAGCCATAGTGTAGTCTAAAGCTAATAGAAAAATTCTTTGTGTCTCCTCTTATCATCCTTACTCTAGTCATTACCCCTTTATACATATCTCTAATCACCCGTATATAAGACATATGAACTCCTTTAACCTCCAAACACCTCCACATGATTTCCTTTGGAACGCTGACATATGCCTTCTCTAAATCAATAAAAAACATATGCAAATTCCTCTATCTTTCTCTATAATATTCCATTAATCTTGTAAGGAGATGTAGCGCTTCAGTCGTGGACCTTCTTGGAATAAAACCAAATTGGTTTTACGATATAGAAGTCACCTTTTTGACTCTCTTCTTAATTACCTTCTCTCACAACTTCATGGTATAACCAAGTCAAACAAATTATGTAACCAAATTATCTAAAAATTGTTTACAATTTAACTTATTGTTATAGAAAAGAGTGCCAGAGAATTAAGCATGCACAGTCAAAGTACAGGTGGTCATTAAGAAACATTATGATTCCTACTGCTTCCTAAGGCTAAAATGTTTTCTAAATTAAACGAAAAAGTAAAGCTTGTGGCTTTTGCGATCCAAACTATAAGGTTTTTAACAATGTAGATTGCATAATGTTTTCGATATCAAAAGAAGATTTTTAATATTAAACTGACGGTGTTAAGTCATTGTCAGTTATCTATTGATGTGGATTTTTTTTAATTTTTTGATGTGGAACCCATCAAAAGCTGACGTGGATATTTCTAAATAGAGGTAGGTCCTACTAATGGTATAAATGCAACGTTTTGGGCGATATTTTCTTTTAATTGGAGGTGGATCCCACCTCTAGTTAAATTAGCATTGATCATTAATGCAACGTTTTGTTCACTTCCTCACTCTTCTTTTTCTTCCATCTTTATGAATGGAAGAAGCAGGTTTCATTTCACTCCAACTCAGTGGCAAGAGCTTGAGCATCAAGCTTTAATCTTTAAGTGGGTGTTTGGTTTACTAGCTGGAATAGATAAGGAATAGAATGATTATTCTTATGAATAGAATAGATGAGGAATATAATAGAATAGGTATTACTTAGTTTGGTTTATTCCTAAGAATTTCTAGTGATGATGTATGCTAATGTTTGGTTTGAAAACATAAATTTGAGATGACAAAAGAATAACTAACAAAAAGACTACAATATCCAAGTGAATCATTTATATATGTATTTATGCTCTTTTCGTAAATATACAATGATAGCCTCTATAAATACCATAGCCTATTTTGTAATAGACAAGATGAAATAAAATAAAATTTCTTTTCATTCTTCATTTTGTAGTCTCTAATTTCTTAACAAAGTGGTATCAAAACCTTATTTCTTAAAGTACAAAGAAGAGTTTTGTGAGGAAAGTAAGCAATGGAAAGTAATGGACTTACTTGGTTCCAATTTCCTCATCCTACAAAAGAGAATTATGAGAAATAGTGTCTACATATGAAAGCTTTGCTTGACTCTCAAGATGAACGGGATGTTGTAGAGAAAGGCTATGAGAACCTTCAATACAAAGAAAGCTTATCTCAAATATATATATATATGTTTTGTCCAAGGTAACAAAGAAGGATCAACAAGCTCTCAGTCTCATCCATCAATGTTTGTATGATTTAATGGTTGAGAGGGTAGTCAATGCTACTTGTTTGAATGAAGCATGGATCATGTTGATAAAGTAAAGAAAGTGAGACTTTAAAATCTAAGAAGGAATTTTAAATTTTAAAGCTGAAGGAATTTGGATCAATTTCGGATTATTGTGCAAGAGTGACGGTGATTGTAAATCAATTAAAGAGATATGGAGACAAGATATAAAATGTTATTATAATGAAGAAAATTATTCATTCTTTGACTCCCAAATTTGATTATATGGTTAAAATCCATGACCATTGAAGAATAAGAGGGATCATTACAAGCCTATGAAGAAAAGATTAAGAAAAGATAAGCTTAGTCATTAGAGCAAGTTCTCAAACTTAAAACTATTTTAAAGAATGGTAAAGAAAAAAAGAATCAATTTAGAGGACATGGACGAGGAAGAGGAAAAGGTCGTAGTTATGGCATATATGAAAGAGGAAGAGGGAATGGAGACAACAAAAACAGCAAAGAGAGAAATCAATAACCACAAAGAGGGAATAGAAGAATAAGAGGAAGAAAATGAGGATAATATGTAAATATAAATGAAAGGAGGTATGAAAAGACTAAAGTTGAATGTTTTAATTATCATAAAATTGGTCATTATTATTGAGAATGTTGCAATGTCACTAATAATGTTGAAGAAAAGACTAATCTTATTGATGACAATCAAAAAGTTGTTAACTAGCAAGGAAGAAGAAAATGATATTAATAGTATATGATATTTGAATAATGGTGCAAGCAATCACGTATATGGATACAAAGGCAAATTTGTAGATCTTTGAGAAGATGAGAGACAATGTTTCATATGGAGTCTTTCAAAAATTCAAATTAAATGAAAGGTTCAATTCTCATATCTTTCAAATATGGTTGACATAAGTTGATCACCAATTTTTATTATGTGCCTAATTTTAAAAAATATATTTTAAGCTTATGTCGACTCCTAAAGAAGGGATATAAAATTCTCATGAAAAATAAAATTCTTTGACTTTAAGATCAAAATTCTAATTTGATTTCTAAAGTGGCTATGCCAAAGATTTGGATGTTCAAGTTGAACATCAAAACAATGGAGCAACTTGTTTGAATGTTGATTTCCAATAGGCATAATGGTGTTGGCGCATGATATTCCACTTAAATTTTAAAGCTCTTAAGGTTATGGGGGAAAAAAGTTGGTAAAAAAGGACACCTTCAATTAACCATCCTAATCAATTATATAAAACATATTTTCTTGAAAAACATGCCAAGAAGAGTTTTCCTAAAGAAGCAACATCCAAAGCATCTAGTCCTCCTAAATTTAGGTACACTATATGTGTGGATCAATCAATACACCTTTACTTGGTACGAAAAAAAATCGTTTTACTTTTAACTGATGATTTTAGTATCAATACTTGAGTTTATCTTCTTGAGAAAAAATCATAAACTTTTGTTGCTTTTAATAATTTTAAGATGCTTGTAGAATAAGAGAGTGGCTATAAAATCAAAGCTTTGAGATCCAATCGAAAAGCTAAATTTTACTTACAAAGAATTCAGTGATTTTTATGCAACTCATGATATTCATCATCCTTTGACAATTCCTAGATCATCATAACAAAATAGAGAAATTGAGAGAAAGAATATGACCATACTTAATACGGCAAGATGCATGATGACACTTGAAAATATGAAGGAGTTTTGGGCTAAAATTGTTCCTTGGTAGTGTATTTATCTAATTGCTCTCCAACATTAAATGTCAAAAACCAAACTAAACCCTTCAAGAAACACATATAGGAATAAAACCTAATGTCTATCATTTGCAAGTTTTTAGAAGCATAGAGTACGCTCAAGTGCTACACCAAGAAAGATCCAAACTTAATGATTGAAGTATTAAAATGTGGAAATGATTCACATTCCAAAGGCTATACAGAATATACAATCAAAACAATGACAAAGTGGTAGTGAGTCAAGATGTTGAATTTGATGAAAAAAGTTATGTACAATTAGGAGGCTTATTAAGAGAAATTATATTTTCTTATATATTTTGGAGAAGAAGGAGAACAAGAGACCACAATACTTATATAAGAAATAACTCCACCTCCTTTACCACTTTTGTTAACTCATAAAGAAAGTTTAAGTGAAAGGATAAGGAAAATAAAACTTCTAAGAGATATTTATGCAAGATCTAATGAAGTTATTCTTGAAAATGATGAATTTTATTATCATCTTGTAAATAATGAGCCATTAAATTTTGAAAAAGTCATAAAAGATAAAAGAAGGAGGTTATCCATGCTTTTTAAGGTTGTTGATTATTATGAATAGATTTGTTTTTTAATGTTTATGATATATGATGTATTGTCATTTTTGCAATAGAGGATAGCTTGATATGTCCCGGCTCTGCTTCTGTTTTTACTCCGAAATAAAAGTCAGTTGGAGCATTTGAAGATTTGTAACAAAGAGTTAATCTTTGCAGCAAGCATTTGATGATGGCCTTTTGGAGGAGGTGGTTCTGCGTCATCTTAGTGCTGATGATGGAGATACTGTGATTGCTAACTATATCAGGTTTTTCCAAATTTGTTTAAAGCTTCCATTGACGAAGGGGTGTTTAAATAGCAGACTGTTTGATTTCCTTAGTAGGTTTTGTTCAAGGGTATATATATATACAGTGATATGTCGTACATAACTAAGGTTATAGGGTAAAACTCAAGACAAAGAATAACTTGGTTATTGACGTCTACCACCCACAAAGTCTTCCCAATTTTTCTGCAAAATATAAGCATCGATATTGTGAAAATGAAATAGATACATGTCATGAATATTGAATGGTTGCTTGTTTATTATTTTATTGGGTGGTTATAGGGATTTGAATTTTGATCAAGATTTTCATTTTTGCAATTGTTAATGGAGTTCGAATATTTTGTACAAAATTAAAAATTTTAAAAGGATATAAAAAAGGACCTTCTCCAATTGGTGAATGAGTATGTAGTGAGTAGAACTTTCAATAAACAGCTACTTAATTAGAGACATGTGAGATTAATCAACTATCATAATTATAATGCTTTCAATAGATTCTTGATTAGTGCAAATTGACCTCGCTTCATCATAAAGCATGTTAATCTTATTAATGTCTCTTCTAGCTAAGATGGAATGGAAGAAGAATTTCGAATTGGTATCCACCCCAAATATCTTTAAATGATTCATTACCAACTGGAGTTTATTCATTAGTTGGCAAGCTTTGCATCCTCTTATTTCCCTCTACTACTTTCTTCTGACTAATTGCTCAAATCCCATTCTTTCGATCAACCTATTGAAGAATCTAAATGGTGCTCTACTAATTTTGTTGGACTTCATTCCCTATATCTCCATCCAGGTATGATCTAAGCATAAGGGTACATTGTGGATATTCAGGTAAGATCATTTGCTCTTAGCCTGCCTTTACCCTTTGATCAGCTAGACTTTCTCCTTGAGCTTGTAACCAATTTGAATCCCAACATGATTCTTTCTAATTAAAATTAAACTTCTAATTACATTTGAAGTTTAACTCAGTTATAATTATAGTTCAATCTTAATAAAACCAAATATTTAGTCCCTAAAATTTCTCAAAATTTAAAATTAAGCTCAACTTAATTTAAATTAAAAATTCTTTTAAACTACTCTTTATGTATGATCCATATGTTTCTAATAAGTTATTAATAATTATAGACTCTAATTCTAATTCATAATAAAACTTAGATAAAATTTAAACTCTTTTAAACTTATCTTTAATTTTTAATTAAATAAATTATAATCATAGATTAAGATTAATGTTTAATAACATACTATAGCCACTCAAATATTAGGAATGTCAAAGCGGTTTAATTTAACCTACCCATACATGGTTATAAAGTATAATTTAATCATTTCATCATCTAATCTTCTAATCGAGCATAAAGTATGGAATCAGTATCCAAAATCTAATCATATTTACTATTACCGATTAGTAATTGATATTTGAAAACACTTTTTTCAAATTTTAATTCACTCTGGCCATAAACTTACTTAAATAGCTACTAATAAAGAATAGTAAAGTACTCTCCCTAATTACTTTTGAGTAAAAAATCCTTTTTTGACTTACTCAACAATCATCATATAGTTTATACTATATTTGAGTACAACCGATTGAGCTATTGTAAATATAATAGGTTATAAGCAGCATCATAATATAGTAATTCTTATTTGAGATTCCTTGGTAATCTCAAGTCTAAGGATCAATTATACAACTATCACAATAATCAACAAAATACAAGTAATACATTTCATTTAGGATCTTTAGGGTAGTTAAGTGAAATAAGTCTCTAATAAGTACCCATGTGTTATTTAAGTATCTACATAATTTAATATATGAGATCAATTATTTTGTCATAAGAAAGAAAGAAAACATGTGCTAACCTTACTGTCCCATTAATATCCCCATCTTGATGAAGCTACAACAAAGAAATATTTAAGAGTAATGTTTAGATATAAATTGAATTTAATAATTATGATCTCATTATAATTTTAAATGACAATGATTTTTCTCTAATACTAAAACATCAAACATAATTAACAAAAATATAAAGATAAATAGTGTTTTTTCAATTAAAAAATGTCATACATTAAATTTGAACTAATCAATTAGTTGCAAAAGCATTAACTAATAAGGTGATGTGAAAATGAGCAGCATGTTAATCCTTTAAGGTTAGATGCTATTGCAGCATCTTTTACCTCAATCTTCACTGATCTTCAGTGCCTAATTGTTTTGCTCCATTTTATTTATAGACTAGATTGAATGGTGCGATAGCATCTACAAACCCTCCATCAGATGTCTATTAAAAATAGTAATTGAATTTTCTAGAATGTGACTTTTAGGATAGTATCGTGTTAGAAACAGTGTAAATAATTCGAGTTTTCTAGTAATTATGGCCTTTTCGTAAACAGAGAATAAAAAACTATATAAATACCATAGTCCATTTTGTGAGATGAAATAGAAGAAAGTTTCTTTTCATTCTTCATTCTCTAGTCTCTCATTTCCTAACAAAGTTGTATCAAAACCTTGTTTCTTAAAGTATGAAGAAGAGTGTTGTAAGGAAGGTGAGAAATCGCAAGTAGTGGACTGACTTCCTTATAATTTCCTCATCTCACAAAAGATAATTATGAGAAATGTTGTCTACAATGAAAGCTTTGCTCACTACAAGAAAAATTAGTTTCAGCAACTATTATTAATGGTTGCTAAAAGTAAGAAAATAGTCGTTAAAAGTTATAGCGACCAAAATCGGGTTGGTCATAGGTGGTTACTATAGGATTGTTACTAAAACTGCTCAGTGACGAGTTATTACGTTGGTCGTTAAAAATGCATTATTAACAACCATTTAAAATTGATCACTAAAGGTAGAATTATTAGCAACCAAATTTATACTTGCTAATGTAAAATTTCATGGTTGCTGTAATGTTAGAATGGTTGTTATAGTTATGCATACTGTGACCAAATTATTTTTGTTGCTAAAAAATAATCTTATAGCAATCAAGTCAATGGTTACTATAACTATTCATACTGCGACCAAATTATTTTTGTTGGTAAAAAATAATCTTATAGTAACCAAGTCAATAGTTAGTATAACTATTCATACTGCGACCAAATTATTTTTGTTGGTAAAAAATAATCTTATAACAACCAAGTTATTAGTTGCAGTTATTTTTATCTGGTTGCAACAAATGGTGTATCAAATTTCTTTTAGTAACCATGTTGTGACGACATGATGTTGTTGCTAAAAATTTACTTTTAGCAACCAAATAATTTGTTGCTATAGTTTTAATATCGTCATAAATTGTATTATATTTACTATAATTTAGCAACAAAAAGTTAATTGTTGGTCACTAAAGTGTATGTGTTAGCCACCAAAACTTGGTCGCAAAAATAATTTGGATGGTTCCTAATGTATACCTGCCAGTAACCAAAATTGATTGCAAAAATAATTCAAATTGGTCGCTAAAATTTATGCAATAGAAACCAAATAAATACGTGGTTGGAGAAAATTATTTCAATTGGTTATTAACAACAAATTTGAAGTAGTTCCTGTTTTAACACTTCAATACCTCTAATTATATATACATGATCGTATTCATTGAAACCATAAATTACAAACACACAATCAAAAGAAAATATAAACCAATTTATTTAAATACTCCACGAAAAAATAATTCTATGAACATAACTTAATCCCCTATGTCAAAATTCTCTATATACATATTTAAATGTACGAACAAGCTCTAAAATGAAAATCAGATGTTAAGAAATATCTTCTAGGAAAAAAAATGTAGTCCTAATTCATAGTGTCTCCATCACATCCAAAGTCGCGTAGCTGCAAAACAAATTACTAAAGATAACATAAATGTTGCAAAGTTCATGTTTTGTATTAAGAATAATATTGTTGACATGTAATAATAGGAAAAAAGGAATGAAAGAAAAAAAATAATTTTTTCTTTGCTTGGATCAAAATAAATCAAATTGAATAACTACAAATACATAAGAAAAAAAAATCACACATACCGACGTGTATGCTACAAAATGTGCATATGAATAAGAACTTGCAAAAGAATAACGTTACTGTCAATTTCAATAAACTCAAGCAACAATATTAAAAATAAAAACTGAAAACTATAGATAATTGAATTTGGTAGAAGAAAAAACTATTCAATCTTATCTATTACACATCAATCCAAGTCACTATCATCATAAGCTTGAGATGCAGCTTCATGTTCGCTACTCCAATACTCTAGTCTTTACTTTGGGTGTCATCCTAGTACATTTTGAAAAATAAAATCAATAGCTTTGGAACATTCCATAACAATCTTGAGCAAGGAGGAGGCAGTAGAAAGGCTTTACCATGATTGAAAATGGACAAGAGAGAGAATGTTCTTAATGATTTTATTGGTCTCTTGCTCACAGTTACCTTTTGTTTCAAAAACCAAATCAGTCAAAACACTTAATAAAATATCTGGAGCATGAAACATAGTTCTTGGTATGAACATATCACAAGACAAAGGTAAAGGAAAAGATTCATAGTTCTAATCGATAATAAGCAAACAACACAATCTACAGTTTTGCAAATATAATAAGGTATATAATCTTCAACCAACTGTAAGATAGGTTTAAGTTTGTTGAAATATGGCGTTCAAACTTGATAAGATATTTTCAACCTAAACCTAAAGTTTCAAGTTCACTTAATATTAAGGACATGATTGCCATGATAAAGGATGTAAATAAAACGGAGTACTTATTAAAAAAAAGTTTTGCTTTCATACAAGATAAAGATTATAAGAAGATGTCAAAAAGTCACTAACTTGAAAATCACAAAAGAAAAATATTTGAGACCTAGAACCATGACAACAAGGCCACATAATTTGCAAATGGAAGAGAGCATCCCAACAAGAACAATGGGTGCTTGGGGCCCTACACAAGGAAATAAGTAATTCAGCAACAATAAAGTTTCAGAACATTAGATGATCCAAAATGGAAAAGGGAAAACAACAAACTTATGATGCATATCAGTAGAATAAATTAAATAATGAGTTACCAATTTAGAATTCCACAAGCATATTGCCAAACAGGCATTCTTTGTGGGAATAATGGCATATGAACAATTTGAAGCTAAGTTTAACAACCAGCATGTGTTAGGATAAAATATGATATGTTCAAAAGCTTCATCTTCTTAAACTTTTGGGTTGAATGGTTACTTACACAGAACAAAGTCATTTGTGATATATTATGATTTATCCACACGTCTTGTTAGGTGGTGTCATGCTTCATTGACAACATGGCATGCTATTTTACCTCAGACCCCTAACTACAACCTAAAAACATGCAAGCACACACTGACATGCATTAAAAAATTAACTAGTTCAAGTCCAAATTTATTGTCTTTTTTTGGCTTCATCTGTAACCTCATTTGCAAGTGAATAAAAACCCAATATATCCCGGACGAAAAATAGACAAGAAATAATTTCCTTGCATATTTTCACAATGGTCTTAAAGCAAATGCTTAACTAATATTAAGTGACTAACCATCTCTCAAGCCTACACTTTCTAAGCAGCTTAGTGCAGCAACTATGAGTCCATCTGAATGAGAAACTAAACCACCCATTAAGGCAACCTGCGTTATAGCGAAGTGTCAACGATCTGCGTAGATACTTAATATATCAAAACAATGCCAACAAAAGGAAGAGACTTACCTCAGCAATCTCCACATAAAGACTTAACTGCCTTGCCTGAGATGAAATAGAACGTATTGTGACCTCACAAAATGCAATGCAAGATTTGACAAATACTAAATGCTTTTGTCATCTTTCAAGGCTTTGATTGCCAAACAATTGCTTGAATGAATAAGGGTATCCTGGATGTACATTAAAGTTTTTGAATGTGAGATTCTAAAGAATGATTTATTTTTAATCTAGGAATGTCCCATAACAATCATTTATCCATATTCAACAATAAAAACAGGGTGGTATTGTAAGAATAAGAAGTAATTCTACCGATACACAGTTACATTTACAATTTACTCATATACTGTCCACTTTTACAATCGAGTTAAACACAAATGTTGCAGACAATATCAGAGAATGTCAACTGAGGGCTAGATACAATCTCAAGACCCTCATAGCCTTTATATATAGTAAGAACCAATTTCATAAAGGACGTATGAATTATGCAAGGAAAACTGATCTTAGGAATAAATAAGAAATCATAGAGATCTAACTTTTCATAATTTAAATCTGACTTTTCTTAATACTCCCCTCAAGCTGGAGCATACATATCATAAACTCCAAGCTTGTTGCATATAGATTTTACATGAGACCACCCCAAAGCTTTAGTGAATAAATCCGCAAGTTGGTCTTTTGACTTAAACATAAGATGTCTTAATCAATCCTTCTTAATGCTTTTCATGAACAAAATGACAATCCACCTCAATATGCTTAGTTCTCTTATGGAAGACTGAATTAGAAGCAATACGAATAGCTTCCTGATTATCACATATCAACTCCATGGAGACGAGTGCTCAAAATGAAGTTTTCCAAAATGATGCATCAACCAAGTCAACTCACATGTACTATATGTAACACCCCACTTCCGCATGACCCGAACCCGACATCGATGGTGATATCCGAGTCCGTGTCCGTGTCCTATGAGGGTGGCGTGCTACATCACTTAGTTAGAACTTAGTATAATTTTTTTTTGAAACATACACATACATTATAAATATTATGCGGAAATAATTTACATAAACAATTATCGGTGAGTTTAATGACCACGGGGGCCCTTTTTATAAATACAATTTCATTCAATTTGTTTCCTTTACAACATGACCTAACTATTAATACAAAAATTTATAAAAATACATTTCTATAAGACACTAATGCAGACGTGAACAGATCCCGACCTCTCTTCTCACTTTCACGCGGTTGCCATACACCCGTTGTCTAACGGGGTATTCTTCTGGGTCCTGAAAAATAATTACAAATTTTGGGTGAGTTTTGCGAACTCAGTGAGGTAACCATCATCGATGGTTCACTCAATTTATGCAACATATTAAGTCACATAACATTATTCACATTGTTGCGTATTGGATCACATTTCACAATTTCACTTGAGTTTAGCAATTTGATACATTTCATTTAATTTGGCATTCTTAACCAATTGAGTTCATACAACACTGAAACATAATACATTTGTTTCATAAATCACATTCAGAAGTACCACATGATTGGTACCACAATAGCATAAGGCAGTTAGCCTTTCATTTAATCAAAGAGATTAAAATTAGATGCAAATGACATGCGCATGTGACACTTTTTCAATTTAGTTCGGTGTTGTGACCGAGCGCCTGAACTGTCCCAATATGAGCGCATTAATCGTTGAGTCTGAGGCTCTGAATTATCCCAATATGGGCACATTAATCGTTGAGCCTGAGGCTCTGAACTGTCCCAATATGAGCACATTAATCGTTGAGCCTGAGGCTCTGAAACACTGTGGGGCTCGAGGTCCAAATATAAACGTTGAGCTTGTAGCTCTCGGTGGCTACTCTGGTCACAACTATCATTAACTGATCATGCATTCATGCATATGTCGCAATTGAGCAATATTGCATCACAATCAAACCCAAATTATCACATTCAAACAATTATTTCACAATTATTCACATGAAGATCACAATCACAATTTATCGCATTGGAAACACGGAGGTCTCCAAATTCTTAGACAAATCACACTTCTATGTCATAATCTCCCAATCCATCGGACACTTTCGGTCCAGAATCTAGGCATAAACAAACGCACAAGCCCACCATTATTCTCCACAGTTTTATAAGTGCAAAATATAAACAATAAATAATTGAGAAACCATCTAGGTTACTCATCTTTGCTTTCGAGCTAATGTTGGGAATTCTCGGCAACGTCAGTGGGATGACGTTCCAACTATGCCTCTATAACAATCACAATAATCACACATTACCAAATGCACAATCACAAAGATTCAATAATGCACATGTAGAAATTTAGATGTGTATAATGCATGTTCGTGACATTCTCGACACTTTGCACAAATTCCCGTCACAAAAATTTCGTATAAACATTTGAAACTCATAGACATCAAAATCACTCAATTTGGACCTCTATAGGTCCAATTATTAATAAAACATGGATCGAAAAATCATTACCCGGTTCCCTCACTTTGACTTAACCAAATCCCTTCAATTTCTACTCTAAGAATTCCCAATTTTACAAATAAATGAAAATAAATATTTCACGAATCTGATGGCTTGAGAATCAGGTCAATCAGATGTCGGACGAAAAAGATATTCCCAAAACACGTTCAGACCAACACACTACACATAACTTCACTCTAGAAATTGAACATCTTAGGGGCTAAATTGTCAATCGAGTCCTTCAGATAAATTTTAGATCCATGTCTCTAGTTTAAGTTACAATAAGAATCAGATCGATCAGAGCTCTATAGCTCAAGATATCTCCAAAATATTGAAGTCTGTTCAGACCATTACAAAACCGAGACTGAACACTACACCTAACTTCAATCCAGAAATTGATAGTCTTATAGGCTAAATTGTCGATTTATTCCTTCAGATAAATTTCAGATCCGTGTCTCTATTTTAATTTACAAGAAGAATCAGATCGATCGGAGCTCTATAGCTCAAGATATCTCCAAAATACTGAAGTCTGTTCAGACCAATACAAAATCGAGACTGAACACTACACATAACTTCAATCCAGAAATTGAAAGTCTTATAGGCTAAATTATCGATCATCTCCTGCATATAAATTGTAGATCCCTGTCTCTAGTTTAATTTGCAACAAGAATCAGAGCAATCGGAGATCTATAGCTCAAGATATCTCCAAAATACCAAACAATGTTTAGACTTTTTCCACCGGTCAGCTCACTTTAAGCTGTCGATCTTTCTCCATTTAATGTCAAAACCGATCTACTTAGTATGGAAAGATAGAAAAATATCTTATGAATCCAACGCTTCAAAAATCAGGTCGATCGAAGGTCGGACGAAGAAGTTATGGCCAAAAGAGAGGAGGGAGGTCGGGTCGACCGATCGCTCAGCCAGGCGATCGATCGCCCAGCCAACCGACCGACCGCCTAACGCTAGCACGTGTTGGGCGGTCGATCGCTCGCTCAGGGTCGATCGCTCGCGCGCGCGCGGTCGCCATACGATCTTGTCCTCCTAACTTCTAACCTTCATATCTTTTGACTCCGAACTCCAAATTTTACAAACTTAATACTGTTAGAAAGATAAAAGACAAATCTACCATTTTCATGTAGGACTCAAAGATCAGATCGACCACTAAAGGGGTCGAAAATGTACTCAAAGATACTGCCTAGTCACACATTTACTACAACAATGCAGTACTTTTGCAAAACTCATAACTTTTCATCCCCTTTGCCAAAAATTCCAATTTTTATATCAATAAAAAGAGAAAAACAAATTCTACAACTTTCATAAACAACTTGGAAGCCAGTTCCAGCGCTACCTAAATCAAATTATCAAGCAAAGCTTCTGCCTACCCAAATTATTCTCAACAATAACCTAATCTTCCAACATGCATAACTCCACATCCCCTTAGCAAAAAATTCCATACTATATAGAAATAAAAAGCTCAGACAATATACTACAATTCTCAATAAGGACTTAGAACCAAATTCCATCTCTAACTAGGTCAAAGCCTCCCATTAATGTGGCTGTCCTGTTAGGGAGTATTAAAACAGCACATGATCTAAACCATGTTCAAACTATGAAAATGCATAACTTAAAATCCTTATATCCACAATTAACATATTATACCTCCTTAGAAAGCTACAACAATCCTCTACAACTTTCCAGAAGATCACTTGAGCCAATTTCACCCTTAACAGTCCACAATTAGCACCAGAACACAAAAAGCACAAAACCTATACACTTAGAGCCATTTGCACACAAAACACATTTTGAGCTGAATTACCACCTAAACATTAACAGACCATAACTTTCAATCTACACATTGAAAAATATCAGACTCAGTGACGTTAGAAAGATAACACATAAATCTTCAACTTTCAGTAATACCAATTTCACAAAATCTGTCTCCTTTATCCTAGAAAAATTCTCAAAGTTTCAGGTCTTCAATAATGAAACCAAAATTTGGATACTATTCATCCAGCACACATATCTCAACTTCCAAGAAAAATTCAAAGCTCTTCAAGCCACAATTGGGCAGAACTTCCTTCATAGGAATTCTAGCCATACTTCTCAAGTTTAATTTAAAACAAACCTCAACTCAATAGCTTAACCACATCAAAAGTTAAAAATAAAAACCTGAAACATACACAAAGTGAATTTTCCAGATTCTCATATCTAACTCTACTCCTTTCATTCCAACATCATTTCTACATCCATAAGCATTCCATTTAGTCACTAATTCAGCCACAATTTCATCAAGACATTTTCTTGAATAAATAGTCAAGATTTGGCAGCACCCACATACACAATTTTCTTACTTAATTTCCACTCATCCAACATCATTAAAAACAAGCCAAAGCTCATAATTCACATACATCACTTACCATGTCATTTATCCTTACAAACATATACCCTTATAATCATACAATTAACACACAAACTTCATGAAATTCATGCACAATAAAGCACAATAAATGCTTCTAAACTACTAATTTAAGCACATATAACTTAGTTCTTACCTAAACAAGCTTCAAAGCTTCAATCTTCCAAGTTTTCAACTTATCCCAAATTTCCTAACTCTCACTCACCATCTACGATCATCAACTTCTCAAGAGGGTGAGGTTTAATGTTAGCCTTTTAAGTGAACCAAAAAGAAGACAAAGCACATATAACATTAAACTTCTCAAGAGGGTGAGGTTTAATGTTAGCTTTATTCTAGTGGATGTATTGACCATTGGAGTCATGATACGAATTGATCTTGCCAGATAATATGTTGGACCCCAATTTTTGAATGAAAGTAAGAAAGATTCGAAAGTGGATGAATTGATTGAAAAGTTAGTAGAAAATCAAGAAATAAAGAGAAAAATGAGAGAATGTGAAAAATTAAGAAAGTTGACGTTTAGAGATAGAAAGTTTAACTTGAGAGTTGACTTTTTGTTTGAGGCAAAATTTGAGAAAATTGTCTTCTGGAAACATGTAGTTTATGTCAAGAGCTTTCTGTAGCCATAAAGTTTGATATTTTTCGATATCGGAAGTGAGAGTTATGATTAGTCAAAGTTCGCTTTGAGTTTGACTTTTTGAAGAAAAAGTTGACTTTTTGATTCAGGCAAAATTCGAGAAAATGATCAACATGAAAATTGTAGCCTCTGTCGAGAGCTTTTTGTGGACATAAAGTTTGCTATTTTTCGATGTCGGGATTTAGAGATATGATTTTCTGCAGATATGCTTTGTTTTTAAAATGCTATTAAGTATAGATTTGTGTGTTCTATGCTTCGAGGCCACTCTTCGTATGGATTTAGTTTGAATTAGAGTAAGTGGTCTTCATGAAAGTTTTATATGATGTTTTTATCTTTCCATTGATATAAAGCTTGCAATTTTTCGATATCGGGACTAGGAGTTATGAGCGATTACAAATTGGACGTCGTTTAGGAAAAGCTGTTTTGGACAGAATCTTTGATTGAGTTTCCGACCTCTTTTGAGACCTAATTTGATTTTGAGTACTTCAGGGAAGTTGTAGAGCTTCCTTTGATCTTTTTATTGACACCAAATTTGTCAAATTCCGAGTTTGGGATCGAGAGATATGATTGTGGAAAAGTTCTGTTTTGAAGTTCCAATACTTTGTTTTGAATCCGATCCTTTTTGTAATCTTTTGCTTATAATTCCTTCGTCCGACATCCGATTGATTTGATTCTCAAAGCGTTGGATTCCTAAGACGATCAATTTCATTTTCATGAAGAATTATGATTTTTAGGAGATTAAATGGAAAGAGATTGATTGAACCAAGGTAAGAGATTTGGTCATAGGTTATAAGCTGGATAATTTGCTGAACATGGTTCAGTATTTTGCGATTTTTGGGAGCTGTACAACTCTGATTGAGTTGATTCTTGAGGGCAAATAAAATTAAGATATAGGGATACAACTCTTGTGAAGGGATAGAAATTTAATTTCATCCCTAAGATTGTTAATTTATGGACTGAAGTTATGTTAATGTTCAGTCTCGCATTTTGTGAAGGTCCGATAGTATTTCGGCTATAACTTCTTCGTTTCTGATCCGAATTGAGCGCGGTTGGTGGCGTTGGATTTCTATGATCTAGAGGAACAATTTTCAAGAAGAAAGTCTGTTCAAATTATTTCGTTTAGATGCTTGAAAACAGGACGCAAGTAGTCAGTTTTTTAAGTTCCTGCAGGGGCAATTTTGGAAATAGGCAAATAAGTGAGGGGCAACTTGGTCATTTGTGCCCCATTTTAATGACATGGCATAAAAATCAGATGGGTGTCGTTTGGAAGAGAAGAACCACGATTATTCTAGAGAAAATAAAAGAAAGAATAACAAGAGAATGGAGAGAAGAAGTTTTCGTATAGAGAAAGAAGAAAGAGTAAGTGGGATTTCGAAATTTTTTTGATCTTTGAGCTTGAGTTTTGCTTGGTTTCAAAGGAAAAACATGGAGAATGAAGAAAGCTAGCTTTGGGAACTAAGAAATCCGAAAATAGAAGGAGAAAGAGGTAAGAGAAAATTTTCAACTTTAAGTTTTTGATAAATTTTTGGTTGAGAAACATGGAAAAGGACTTGGGTTTGTGATTTATGAAGTTGATTTTGATATTTATGCCTTAGGTTATGTTTAATTTTGGATGGAATGAATGTCAAAGTTTGAAATTTGGGGGTTTTTGAAATTGTTGCTTTAGATTGATTGAATTAGTGATGAATTTGAGATATCCTAAGTTAATTTTGATGTTTATGCTTTAGGTGAAGTTTAATTTGAAAAATTATAAATTGGGGGTTTAGGCCAAATTAGAAATTTGGAGATTTTGTGAATTAATGGTGTATAATCATCAATAATAGTAGGAATTGGTAAAATATGAAATCAATTTTGAAGAAATTGTGATTTATGGTATTGAATTTGTGTAAATTGGTTTAGGTCAATTTTGAAAATTGGGGATTTTCAAAATTGGAGATTGAAATAGCTTGAATATGTGAGGAATTAATGTTTTCTAAGCTCAATTTGAGAAATTAAGTTAATTATGATATTGAATTTGATTGAATTGGTTTAGGTTCAATTTGGGATTTGGGGATTTTAGAAATTAATGATGTACATATCTTGGAATTAGTATGAATTGATGACTTATGCATCAAATTGAAGGATTAAGTTATTTATGAGATTGAATTTTGATGAAATTGCTTTAGGGAATGTTAAATTGGAAGAAAGAAGGAGGCTTTGGAGCAATTGAGGCACAAAACAAGTTGTTAGCATGGATATGAGGTGGGTAGTATATTTATATTTTGATTTATAAGCTATATGTGAATTTTTGAAAATTAAAGAAAACAAAATTTGATTTTGATAAATTATTGTTGATAAAATGTTTGAAAAAGGATGCAAATGTTTGAAATTATGATTTCGAAGGGTTAAATTGAGTTTTAGAAAATGCAAGAATTATGAAATTCATGGTTTTCAAATTATTTGATTTATGATTTAAATGATTTAAAGAATTAGTGCATATATTGTGATGAATTTGATGAATATGTGATTTAAGTGAATTGCATTCGATTTGTTATATGAATTCATGTGGATATATGTTTGTGTCATTTTTGACACATTATGATGATATGATATGAAAATTTTAAAGAAAATTAATATTTTGAAAAGTGCCTTCGGGCAATCTGAAATTTCGTTTTGCTTATGTGCTATGTGGGTTTAGTCAGGTCCTTTTGTGAGTCAGTGCACTGTCTCTACTTGTTTAAGCCTTCGCCTCGGCTGCATGAGAGCAATGGAGTTCCGATCACAGACTCCTTCACTACCGCATATAATCGCTATGCGTGAAATGTGCGAGACGTCTGTTATGGACCAAACCAAACCATTTAATGTGTTATTGTGATTTGTGTTGGATGCTTGAATAACCCATAAACACACGCCGCAAAGATAACTCGCAAACACCTAAGGGTGGGGTGTGGGGTCCAACATCAAACCATTTTGAAATGTTATATGCTTTTTGCTTTTGTTCATATTTGTGATGCATTGAAAATGTGTTGCATTCATGTATGCATGATTTGGAATGATTTGCGAATTTGAATGAGAAATTGAGCTTTGAAATCGAGAAATTTTTGAAAATTAGTAATAAAGAATTTGAAAATGTGGAAAGTTGAAAAAATAAGTTTTTGTTGAAAGATTTGCAAAATAACAAATGTTTTGAGAAATATTTTTGCTTATGTTTCAATTTATAAATATATTATCCACGAGCTTCCGAGCTCACCCCCCCTTTCATCACCAATATCCAGGTTTTTAAGCAAGAGATCGGATGGAAGACGAGCATGACCTTAGTCCAATTTGTGCTTGTTCGTATTTATGTATAAAGTTTGATGTTCGTATTGGATTTTATGGATGGTTAGAAAGCCAGTAAAGTGTATTTAGTCTGAATGTAAAGAATGTATACATTTATGCTGAAAATGAGTATGAACTGAATTTATGATATGTGTAAGTAAATTATGGAGTTATATATGAATTGAAATGTATGTGAATCGATTTGCTCGTGGCCAGAAAATGTATATGATTGTATTGTGTTCGGATTGAGACTTTTGAAGTGTTAGGTATAGAATTGCGTTTGTTTCTGCTGGGTTCCGGACAGGAGGTCCGATGATGGTTGTTAAGGTTGGATGTGATTTTGAGATATTAGAAGTGTATTTTGCCTTTGTAGAAATTTTTTGGGCTGTCAAAATACAGCCGTTATGCTGCCCGATTTTCGGTAAAAATCGGGTTAAGATAAGAATAAGAATTAAGAAGTTAGTTTGGTAAAGATGAGATTTGCGTGATTAAGACAAATTATATGAATTGAGTGTTATATGAGGATAAATTTCCAAAAAGGAAATTGTATGGATTGATTATGGTTTGAATGTGTTTGAGTAAAGAGAAAAGGAATGAATAAGAAAAAAAAATTATACCGGGTTTGGATAGTCTAGGTTCCCAACGCGAATGTGGTTCTGTGTTCTTGATTGTTCTCGGATGTCGGCTCCGTTTGTTAAGTATCGATTCTGCTTTGCTTCGTTTTGCTTCGGTACTTTCGTTTTTCGTTTCGCTAGCTTTCGCTTTGTTTACGATTCAAAATTTCGATGCGAAATTTTCGTTTCCATTCATTTTTGTTTTCTTCGTTCTTCGTTTTTAGGTTGGGATCCGGTTCCCGGATCGGGTCCCAACATAATATGAAATGTTGAAAATGATTTTCTTGAAGCAGTAAGAATGACCAATAAGTACTTATGGGCAAAAGGTGATTGACAAGGAGTTATAAACAATATCGAGGTTTGTACCTACAATCACTGAGATAGGGTAAGAAAGTCTAGTAATTTTGTTTATGATCAAAGATCCCATGGCCAGTAGTAGAGGTCATAAGCTCTTCTCTCGATTCACCAATGGAATTAGGCAAGTCTCCCATAGAGGTCAAAGGCCCCTTGCTTGAGTCAATCGGGTTTGCTTCAGAAAGGAACCGATAGATGAGATGGAGGAAATTTAGTGATAAAATGACAAGTCTCTCGGAAAAGTTGTGACGTGTTATCTTCTTTATTAAAAAAAATGAATGAGAATATTGGAGTTACATCTATAGCAAAGACTCAAGCATGAGAGATGGAAAAAGCTATTGGGAGTGTATAAACTATTTTGTTGATGTACAGTAGAGGAAGAGGATTTTAGCAATTCGAGGAGACAGTCTTATTACTGTGTGTTGAAATTTAGTCCACATCAAAGGTTATGGAAAAATGTTTGGGAACCATAAAGTATCTTTAATGATGGGGTTTCCAACGCAGGAAATTATAGTTGTAGATAGATTGAAATGTGTGGAGCAACAGGTATAAATGAACAACCATTAGCATAAGTCAATGTATAATCATTGGGAAAGTGATAGACTGCTGAAATCCGTCGAGAAAAAGGAAATTCAATAAAAAAAATTTGAGGATAGCATGTAATCATACTACTGCATTGAGGAATTAGTTACTCAAGGAATTATAAGAACTAACTATAAGCACAATGAGTTTGAGGTTATATCTATTGGAGTTAATCATACCCCGATAAGATTATGATATTAAAGGTTAATGTGAGCCAAGCAACATAATATTAATGAGTGACTATGATTATATTGACAAGTGAAGATGAAATTTGGAATACTCGAGGAAAAATATGTAAGCAACGTAAGTGTTAAATGAAAACAAAATAATTATAGTGTTTGGTATGTTATTCTGATTTGGAGCTTTTGTCGTATCTACAATAGAGGTTTCCAATCGAGATCAAGAGGGCATTGGTTGTAATGTATAAGGTGATTTTGTATACCTAGAGATGAATATAGCTGCATGAGCTAAATTTAGACATATGACTTGAAGATTTCTGCAATAGTAGTTGGTTTGGAAGTAGAGAATCATGACGTGGACAGAAACATATGAGATATTGTTAGATCCCGAATTTTACGTAAAATAAGAAATATTCAAAAGTGGATGAGTGGATTGAAATGAAGTTAAATGGCAAGAACTAAAGAGAAAAAGAGTGAAAATATGAAAAATTGTAAAAAAAGTTTGACTTTTTGACCATTGAGAGTTGACTTTTGACTTAGTAAAAATTTGAGAAAATGTTCTACATGAAACTTGTAGATTATGTTAAGAGCTTTCTGTAGCCATAAGGTTTGAAATTTTTCGATATCGGGAGTGGAGTTATGATAAGTCAAAGTTTATGTGTGATAGGGTTGACTTTTGACTGTAATTATGACTGAATCTTCGACTAAGAAATTAACCTAGTTAGAGGTTAATTGAGTTTTGATGTTCTTCATGAAAGTTGAAGGATTTGATTTGATCTTCAATTTGACATAAAGTATTCAATTTTTCGATCAAGGAATAATAAGTTATAATTTTTACTAGTTTATGTTATGGTTTTAGCATGAATATTAGAGGACAGAACCTTTGACTAGAAAATGGACTCCCTTAGGAGTCGAATTGAGTTTTATGTCCTTCGTGAAAGATGTAGAGCTTCCCTCAAGCTTTCTATAGAGACTAAGTTTATCAAAATTGAAGTTCGGGATTAAGAGTTATGAATTTTGGAAGTTTCGGATTTTTCATGTGGAAAAAAAAGGAAAATGAAAAATGACGAATCGCCGTCGTTAGGGCGACGCATCGCCCTCACGAGGGCAGGCGTCCAGCTGGCGTCGCCAGGGCGAGCTCGCCCTCGCCTCGCCCAAACGCGGGCGTTCCGCCCTGCACGACGCCGTTTTGTTCTTTTGGTTTTCTTGACTTTCCTTTTTCAAATCCGACCTTTGTTCACTATTTTGCTTATATCTTTCTCGTCCGACATCCGATTGAGTTGATTCTTGCGGCGTTGGATTCCTAAGACAATTCCCTACATCCTAATGAGAAATTTGTAATTTTATGAGATTAAATTAATGGTAATTTATTTAATCAAAGTGAGTCGGGAAATTTTCCTAAACATAGTTTAGAATTTTGAGAAATTCAGGATCTGTAGAGGTCCGATTGAAGTGATTCTTGAGGCAAAATAAAATTAATACAAGGGGCTACAAATCATATGAAGAAATGAAATGTCAATTTTTCCCTTAAGATCTTCAAATTATGAATGGAAGTTCGGATTAGAGTGCAGTTTTTGGATTAGGAATATCTGAGAGTATTTTGAGCATAACTTTTGACCTGAGAATCGAAATGAGGCGATTCTTCATTTGAATTAAACTTGAGACATAGAGCTACAATTTTTATGAGGACATCGAGTTTCAATTTTGGGATTAAGAATGTAAATTTCTGGAATTAAATTAGAGTAATGTTCAGTCTCGGATTTTTCGCAGGTCCGATAGTATTTCGGCTATAACTTCTTCGTTTATGATCCGAATTGAGCGCGGTCGGTGGCGTTGGATTCGTATGATTGAGAGGAACATTTCTATAATTTAATTCCAGAAATTTAAATTCTTAATCCCAAAATTGAAACTCGATGTCCTCATAAAAATTGTAGCTCTATGTCTCAAGTTTGATTCAAATCAAGAATCGCCTCATTTCGATTCCCAGGTCAAAAGTTATGCTCAAAATACTCTTAGATATTCCTAATCCAAAAATTGCACTCTAATCAGAACTTCCATTCATAATTTGAAGATCTTAGGGGCAAAATTGACATTTCATTTCTTCATATGATTTGTAGCCACTTGTCTTAATTTTATTTCGCCTCAAGAATCACTTCAATCGGACCTCTACAGATCTGGAATTTCTCAAAATACTGAACTATGTTCAGGAAAATTTCCCGACTCACTTTGATTAAATTAATCACCATTAATTTAATCTCATAAAATTATAAATTTCCCATGAGGATGTAGGGAATTGTCTTAGGAATCCAAAGCCGCAAGAATCAACTCAATCGGATGTCGGACGGGAAAGATATAAGCAAAATAGTGAACAAAGGTCGGATTTGAAAAAGGAAAGTCAAGAAAACCAAAAGAACAAAACGGCGTCGTGCAAAGGCGGAACGCCCGCGTTTGGGCGAGGCGAGGGCGAGCTCGCCCTAGCGACACGTCGCCCTAGCGACGCGAGCTGGACGCCTCCGCAAGGGGCGATACGTCGCTGAACGCCGCCTCGCTAGGCGATGCGTAAGCCTCTCTAGCGACGATTATTCATTTTCATTTTCCTTTTTTTTCCATATGAAAAATCCGAAACTTCCAAAATTCATAACTCTTAATCCCGAACTTCAATTTTTACAAACTTAGTCTCTATAGAAAGCTTGAGGGAAGCTCTACATCTTCCACGAAGGACATAAAACTCAATTCGACTCCTAAGGGAGTCCATTTTCCAGTCAAAGGTTCTGTCATCTAATATTCATGCTAAAACCATAACATAAACTAGTAAAAATCATAACTTATTATTCCTTGATCGAAAAATTGCATAATTTATGTCAAATTGAAGATCAAATCAAATCCTTCAACTTTCATGAAGAACATCAAAGCTCAATTAACCTCTAACTAGGTTAATTTATCAGTCGAAGATTCAGTCATAATTAAAGTCAAAAGTCAACCCTATCACACATAAACTTTGACTGATCATAACTTCCACTCCCGATATCAAAAAATTTCAAACCTTATGGCTACAGAAAGCTCTTAACATAATCTACAAGTTTCATGTAGAACATTTTCTCAAATTTTTACTAAGTCAAAAGTCAACTCTCAATGGTCAAAAAGTCAAACTTTTTATATTTTTTCATATTTTCACTCTTTTT
The DNA here is from genome assembly GCA_029891385.1 of Erythroxylum novogranatense. NCBI lineage: Eukaryota > Viridiplantae > Streptophyta > Magnoliopsida > Malpighiales > Erythroxylaceae > Erythroxylum > Erythroxylum novogranatense. Next base: position 96,059,447 of record CM057227.1, on the reverse strand, counting down.
CTCTTTAGTTCTTGCCATTTAACTTCATTTCAATCCACTCATCCACTTTTGAATATTTCTTATTTCACGTAAAAGTCGGGGTCCAACAATATCTCATATGTTTCTGTCCACATCATGATTCTCTGCTTCCAAACCAACTACTATTGCAGAAATCTTCAAGTCATATGTCTAAATTTAGCTCATGCAGCTATATTCATCTCTAGGTATACAAAATCACCTTATACATTACAACCAATGCCCTCTTGATCTCGATTGGAAACCTCTATTGTAGATACGACAAAAGCTCCAAATCAGAATAACATACCAAACACTATAATTATTTTGTTTTCATTTAACACTTACGTTGCTTACATATTTTTCCTCGAGTATTCCAAATTTCATCTTCACTTGTCAACATAATCATAGTCACTCATTAATATTATGTTGCTTGGCTCACATTAACCTTTAATATCATAATCTTATCGGGGTATGATTAACTCCAATAGATATAACCTCAAACTCATTGTGCTTATAGTTAGTTCTTATAATTCCTTGAGTAACTAATTCCTCAATGCAGTAGTATGATTACATGCTATCCTCAATTTTTTTTATTGAATTTCCTTTTTCTCGACGGATTTCAGCAGTCTATCACTTTCCCAATGATTATACATTGAATTATGCCAATGGTTGTTCATTTATACCTGTTGCTCCACACATTTCAATCTATCTACAACTATAATTTCCTGCGTTGGAAACCCCATCATTAAAGATACTTTGTGGTTCCCAAACATTTTTCCATAACCTTTGATGTGGACTAAATTTCAACACACAGTAATAAGACTGTCTCCTCGAATTGCTAAAATCCTCTTCCTCTATTGTACATCAACAAAATAGTTTATACACTCCCAATAGCTTTTTCCATCTCTCATGCTTGAGTCTTTGCTATAGATGTAACTCCAATATTCTCATTCATTTTTTTAATAAAGAAGATAACACGTCACAACTTTTCCGAGAGACTTATCATTTTATCACTAAATTTCCTCCATCTCATCTATCGGTTCCTTTCTGAAGCAAACCTAATTGACTCAAGCAAGGGGCCTTTGACCTCTATGGGAGACTTGCCTAATTCCATTGTTGAATCGAGAGAAGAGCTTATGACCTCTACTACTGGCCATGGGATCTTTGATCATAAACAAAATTACTAGACTTTCTTACCCTATCTCAGTGATTGTAGGTACAAACCTCGATATTGTTTATAACTCCTTGTCAATCACCTTTTGGCCATAAGTACTTATTGGTCATTCTTACTGCTTCAAGAAAATCATTTTCAACATTTCATATTATCTGGCAAGATCAATTCGTATCATGACTCCAATGGTCAATACATCCACTAGAATAAAGCTCAAAGAGGCATTAAACAATTTCATTTACATTCATACCCTGGCAGATACCATCAAATCCTTACTTCAATTGACAGATATGTTTATATCCTGTAACCAAGTACTCACATTTGTTACTACTACTTACATTCCAATTACTCTAGATAACCTTTCTATCCTTGTTCCTACCCATGACTGGAGTTTACTATTTGCTCATTACAGGAAACTATTTTTATAGGCCAATAAAATGTCTTACACTTCTTCCTCACTTTAACGCATATGTTGACAGCGATTCTATTTCAGTTTTTCCCAGTATTTACTCTTCTTCGACTCCAATATCCTATCATGATCACATTGTGAGTGCATTCACTCTTTTTCGTTGAGTTATCCTCTTTTTCATAATTGCGTGCATAAATACAATCAAAACCTAAGCGCATTTTGTATATCCCATTTCATCACTTGTACAATCATATTCCTATTATTTCTTCGTCCATATGTATATTCTCAACCCATTCAGAATTATAAAAGCAGGATCACCAAGACATGTAGTCTCCTTATCACAAACATATCATTACACCAAATCATAATAATTTTTTTTAAAACAATATCTTCACTTACAATACACTATATTCCATAATACACAATTTACCACAACTGTAATAAATCTTTATCTACCATGTCGAACCAAGTACTTTTTCTCATTTCCAATTATCCTCATTTTATCGAACATACAAGTCCAAATCATAACGATCTAATTATCCCGAGCTTTTGATCTCTCATAGACATATTCACATATTCTTAAGCTACATCATAACTCCCATCACTTTTACCCAATGTTATTTTTTTTGTCCATATTTGACCTCTCCAGACTATCGCAAGTTTCGTTTTTCGTCCAACTCGATTTATACACTTTAAATCTCATGATTTATTTTGATATCACTTCTTTCTAAATCAGCCCTTGCCAATGTATTCACATGCAGATCACATTCGAGGGTTTTTAATCATAGTACAATATGAATGTCATTTTTCATTATTCCTTTTCCATTTCCAGTTGCCCATAAGCCTTCATTGGCTCGTATTCTGACACATCACCGCTTTTCGCAGATTTCATCACTTAACACATGTTCATGCGTAGGACCCATACCCATACGACTCAGACTAGGGATCAGTTGCTACAGTATGCTATGATAGGACTTTAATGTAGACGACTTTACCCATGTTTCAAAAAATGCCCATAAAAGTTCGTACTTCTGGGCTCTGATACCACCTAAATGTAACACCCCACTCCCGCATGACCCGAACCTGACATCGATGGTGATATCCGTGTCCGTGTCCTATGAGGGTGGCGTGCTACATCACTTAGTTAGAACTTAGTATAATTTTTTTTTGAAACATACACATACATTATAAATATTATGCGGAAATAATTTACATAAACAATTATCGGTGAGTTTAATGACCACGGGGGCCCTTTTTATAAATACAATTTCATTCAATTTGTTTCCTTTACAACATGACCTAACTATTAATACAAAAATTCAGAAAAATACATTTCTATAAGACACTAATGCAAACGTGAACTGATCCCGACCTCTCTTCTCACTTTCACGCGGTTGCCATACACCCGTTGTCTAACGGGGTATTCTTCTGGGTCCTGAAAAATAATTACAAATTTTGGGTGAGTTTTACGAACTCAGTGAGGTAACCATCATCGATGGTTCACTCAATTTATGCAACATATTAAGTCACATAACATTATTCACATTGTTGCGTATTGGATCACATTTCACAATTTCACTTGAGTTTAGCAATTTGATACATTTCATTTAATTTGGCATTCTTAACCAATTGAGTTCATACAACACTGAAACATAATACATTTGTTTCATAAATCACATTCAGAAGTACCACATGATTGGTACCACAATAGCATAAGGCAGTTAGCCTTTCATTTAATCAAAGAGATTAAAATTAGATGCAAATGACATGCGCATGTGACACTTTTCCAATTTAGTTCGGTGTTGTGACCGAGCGCCTGAACTGTCTCAATATGGGCGCATTAATCGTTGAGCTTGAGGCTCTGAACTGTCCCAGTATGGGCACATTAATCGTTGAGCCTGAGGCTCTGAACTGTCCCAATATGGGCACATTAATCATTGAGCCTAAGGCTCTGAATCACTGTGGGGCTCGAGGCCTAAATATAAACGTTGAGCTTGTAGCTCTCGGTGGCTGCTCCGGTCACAACTATCATTAACTGATTATGCATTCATGCATATGTCGCAATTGAGCAATATTGCATCACAATCAAACCCAAATTATCACATTCAAACAATTATTTCACAATTATTCACATGAAGATCACAATCACAATTTATCGCATTGGAAACACGGAGGTCTCCAAATTCTCAGACAAATCACACTTCTATGTCATAATCTCTCAATCCATCCGACACCTTCAGTTCGGAATCCAGGCATAAACAAACGCACAAGCCCACCATTATTCTCCACAGTTTTATAAGTGCAAAATATAAACAATCAATAATTGAGAAACCATCTAGGTTACTCACCTTTGCTTCCGAGCTAATGCCGGGAAGTCTCGGCAATGTTAGTGGGATGACGTTCCAACTGTGTCTCTATAACAATCACAATAATCACACATTACCAAATGCACAATCAGAAAGATTCAATAATGCACATGTAAAAATTTAGATGTGTACAATGCATGTTCGTCACATTCCCAACACTATTGCACAAATTCCCGTCACAAAAATTTCCTATAAACATTTGAAACTCGTAGACATCAAAATCACTCAATTTGGACCTCTATAGGTCCAATTATTAATAAAACATGGATCGAAAAATCATGACCCGGTCCTCTCACTTTGACCTAACCAATTCTCGTCAATTTTTGCTCTAAAAATTCCCAATTTCACAAATAAATGAAATTAAATATTTCATGAATCTAATGCCTCGAGAATCAGGTCAATCGGATGTCGGACGGAAAAGATATTCCCAAAACACGTTCAGACCAGCACACTACACATAACTTCACTCTAGAAATTGAATATCTTAGGGGCTAAAATGTCGATCGGCTCCTTCAGATAAATTTTAGATCAATGTCTCTAGTTTAATTTTTAAGAAGAATCAGATCGATCAGAGCTTTATAGCTCAAGATATCTCTAAAATACTGAAATCTGTTAAGACCATTACAAAATCGAGACTAAACACTACACCTAACTTCAATCCAGAAATTGAAAGTCTTATAGGCTAAATTGTCAATCAGCTCCTTCAGATAAATTTCAGATCCATGTCTCTAGTTTAATTTTCAAGAAGGATCAGATCGATCTGAGCTCTATAGCTCATGATATCTCCAAAATACTGAAGTCTGTTCAGACCATTACAAAATCGAGACTGAACACTACACATAACTTCAATCCAGAAATTGAAAGTCTTATAGGCTAAATTGTCGATCATCTCCTGCATATAAATTGTAGATCCATGTCTCGAGTTTAATTTGAAACACGAATCAGATCGATCGGATCTTTATAGCTCAGGATATCTCCAAAATATCAAACAATGTTTAGACTTTTTCCACCGATCAGCTCACTTTAATCTGGTCGATCTTTCTCCATTTAATGTCAAAACTGATCTATTTGGTATAGAAAGATAGAAAAATGTCTTATGAATCCAACGCTTCAAAAATTGGGTCGATCGGAGGTCGGACGAATAAGTTATGGCCAAAAGAGCGGAGGGAGGTCGGGTCGACCGATCGCTCAGCCAGGCGATCGGACGCCCAGCCAAGCGACCGATCGCCTAGCGCTAGCGCGCACTGGGCGGTCGATCGCTCGTGCGCGCGTTGTCGCCACGCTATCCTAACCTCCTAACTTCTAACCTTCATATCTTTTGACTCCGAACTCCAAATTTTACAAACTTGGTACCGTTGGAAAGATAAAAGACAGATCTACCTTTTTCATGAAGGATGCAAAGATCAGATAGACCTCTAAAGAGGTCGAAAATGCACTCAAAGATACTGCCTAGTCACACATTTACTACAACAATGCAGTACTTTTGCAAAACTCATAACTTTTCATCCCCTTTGCCAAAAATTCCAAATTTTATATCAATAAAAGGAGAAAAACAAATTCTACAACTTTAATGAATAACATGGAAGCCAATTCCAGCTCTAACTAAATCAAATTCTCAAGCAAAGCTTCTGCCTACCCAAATTATTCTCAACAATAACCTAATCTTCCAACATGCATAACTCCACATCCCCTTAGCGAAAAATTCCATACTATATAGCAATAAAAAGCTCAGACAATATACTACAATTCTCAAGAAGGACTTAGAACCAAATTCCATCTCTAACTAGGTCAAATCCTCTCATTAATGTGGCTGTCCATAGGAATTCTAGCCATACTTCTCAAGTTTAATTTAAAACAAACCTCAACTCAATAGCTTAAACACATCAAAAGTTATAAATAAAAACCTGAAACCTACACAAAGTGAATTTTCCAGATTCTCATATCTAACTCTACTCCTTTCATTCCAACATCATTTCTACATCCATAAGCATTCCATTTAGTCACTAATTCAGCCACAATTTCATCAAGACATTTTCTTGAATAAATAGTCAAGATTTGGCAGCACCCACATACACAATTTTCTTACTTAATTTCCACTCATCCAACATCATTAAAAACAAGCCGAAGCTCATAATTCACATATATCACTTACCATGTCATTTATCCTTACAAACATGTACCCTTATACCCATACAATTAACACACAAACTTTATGAAATTCATGCACAATAAAGCACAATAAATGCTTCTAAACTACTAATTTAAGCACATATAACTTAGTTCTTACCTAAACAAGCTTCAAAGCTTCAATCTTCCAAGTTTTCAACTTATCCCAAATTTCCTAACTCTCACTCACCATCTACGATCATCAACTTCTCAAGAGGGTGAGGTTTAATGTTAGCCTTTTAAGTGAACTAAAAAGAAGAGAAAGCCAAGTAAAGGAACTAGGTTAAGTTTGGAGATAAAGTTCTCCTCGTAACATCCCCACTCAAACTCAACCTAGGATTTGGAACTAGGTTAAGTTTGGAGATAAGATGATGAAGACGAGAAACTGTCATTGGTTTGGTAAGGAGATCGGCTAGATGATAGATGGAGCTCACGTATTTGACTTCTAGGGTTCCATCGGCAATTTTGTCTCTGATGAAGTGCACATCCACCTCGATGTGTTTAGTGCAAGAATGAAAAACCGAGTTCTGAGAGAGAGATCTAGCTCCGTTGTTGTCGCACCATAGAACTGGTGTATGAGGTATGGAAAAACCGAGCTCAAATAGAAGAGAGAAAACCCAGATCAACTCAGTGGAGAGTTGGGAGAGAGCCCGATACTCGACTTCAGTGCTCGATCGAGCCACAACTTGCTACTTTTTGGAGTTCCAATAGACCAGATTTCCCCCCAAGAAGACACAACCACCGAATGTGAACTTCCGATCATCTGGAGAGCTAGCCCAGTCAGAGTCACTAAAGGCATGAAGGGCGAGTGGAGACGATGAGGGTTTGAAGTGCAAACCAAGAAGAGAAGACCCTTTCAGGTAACATAGAACTCGTTTTAACGCAATCTAGTGAGGTTGAAGCGGATTGGAGAGAAACTGACTTAATTTTTTGACTATATAGTTGATGTCAGGTCGGGTATGGCAGAGATACTACAAGGCACCTACGAGACTGCGATAAACAAAAGGATTGTCAAGAGGAGAACCATCATGCAAGGAGAGTTTGGTGCTGGTGGAGACCAGAGTGGAGCAGGCCTTGCAAGACAACATGTTAGCCCTTTCAAGTAAGTCATGAATATATTTGTGTTGTGATAGATAGAGTCCAATAGCATTGCGATAAACCTCAAAGCCAAGAAAATAATTAAGACTGCTAAGAGATTTGAGGGCAAATTTATTATGTAGTTTAGCAATGATGGCCTGTATGGCATGAGGATCATTGCCAGTGACTAAAATGTCGTCGACATAAACTAGTAGAAGAATAAGAGTGACCTTATGGCTGAAGTAGAATAAGGAAGTGTCGGACTTAGAATTCTGAAATTCCCACTGATTGAGAGCTTGTCTGAGGGTGTGAAACCAAGCCCTAGGAGCTTGTTTGAGTCCATATAAAGCCTTGAGCAGTCGACATACATGATTAGGCTTGGTAGGATCCTCGAAGCCTTGAGGTTGATTGATATAGACTTCTTCAAGTAACAAATCATTGAGAAAAGCATTGTTCACATCAATTTGTCAGATATCTTAGTGATGAGAGACTGCCAGGGAGAGAACAACCGTGATAGTAGAAGCCTTTACCACTGGACTAAAGGTTTCAGTGAAATCAACTGCAGGGGTTTAATTGAACCCTTTAGCAACCAGGTGAGCTTTATGCTTAGCCACATACCCATCAGGATTGTATTTAAGCCAAAAAACCCATTTAGTTCCCAGTACATTCATATGAGAGGCATAGGGTACTAGTTGCCAGGTTCTGTTGTGAGTTAAGGCAGTGATTTCATCTTGCATAGCCATTGCCTAGGTGGGATTAGTTATAGCATGGGAAAAGGAGGTAGGTTCTGAAAAACAATAGGAAGGGGAAACATGGGTGAGAGCAGATGTGTAGAGTTTAGGTTTGTAAATAGCACTCTTTGATCTAGTTTGCATAGGATGCGTGGAGGAGGATTTGGGAGGAAGGGTGGTTTCTAGAGTGGGCAGAACAGGAGAAACAGGATTTGATGGAGGCAAACTAGAAATTGACAAAGGAGTAGATAAAAGTGGAGAAGAATATACCTTATGAGTGTTGTCTGTTGGGGAAGGCAGACGGGACTTGTCTGCTTGCAGAGGAGTACCTCCAAGTGACCTGTGAAAATTAGCAGTAGGAAGTAGAGTAGAAATAGGTAAACAGGAAGGGGATTTTGAGGCAGAAGCAGACGGTTTGGGTGGAAAAAGGATGAGATAAGGAAATTCCCCATTGAATTCAACATGGCGAGATGTGAAGATTTGACCTTTGACATTGAGGCATAAATAGCCTTTTTGATGTGGGTTGTAGCCTAGAAAGACACATTTTGAAGTATGAAAATCAAATTTGTGAGTAGAATAGTAGCGGAGATAGGGAAAACAACTGCAGCCAAAAGGTTTATATGTAATTTGGTTTCTTGTGATACAATCTTTCAAAAGGTGATTGATTATGAAGTGTAGGTGAGGGTAAGTTGTTGATAAGGTAGGTTGCAGTAGAGAAGGCTTCAAGCCATAGGGTTAAGGGAATATGGGCATGAGAGAGTAAGGTGAGGCCCATTTCTGTAATGTGACGATGTTTTCTTTCGGAGACACCATTCTGTTGATGGGTATAGGGACAGGTAAACCGTGGTGTAATCTCATGTTGAGATAAGTAAGGCAAAAAGGCTTTATATTCCCCCATTATCTGTGTGTAAAGCTTTGATTTTCAGCTCACGTTGAAGTTCTATATGAGTTTTAAATTTGATAAAGGTTGAAAGAGTTTCAGACTTGAGTTTCAGTGGGTAAAACCAAGTAAACCTTGAGTAAACATTAATGAAAATGATGTAATATCTATGGCCAGCAGAGGATAGGTAGGGTGAGGGTCCCCATATGTCTGAGTATATAATTTCAAGGGGTTTATGGACTGTTATGTTATGATTAGCAAAAGGTAACTTATGAAGTTTACCATATTGACAAGAATCACAGAATTGAACATCATTCGGATTAATAACTAGATTCATTGACTTTGCTACAAGCTTCAGTACATTGATGGACGGATGTCCAAGTTTTGCATGCCAAACATTTGCATTAGCATGAGTAACATTTGCTTCAACCTGATCTAAGTCAGTGTTAGGATAGTGAGAACTTAAAGCTGTAGAGTCTTTAGGAAGAAATGCAGAAGATACTTTGGGTGAATTAGACTGAAGTCTTTGTTGTGTGGTAGATATAGGCTGAGGAGATGATGTTTCAAGGCTGTAAAGGCCATTCCGAAGCACTCCCCGAAGCAGAATCATTCTTGTAGCCTTGTCCTTAAACAGACAACACTCATCAGAAAATTCAACTACAATTTTATTATCCTTTGTCAATTTTGAAATACTCAAAAGATTTTTTGTTATGGAAGGCACATGTAGTATTTGTTTTAAAGCTAGAGGTGTGTGTGCATTGTCATGAAAATGAATTCATGAAGAGCCAATATGAGCTATAGGTAAGGTATTACCATTTCCCACTGTCAATTGCTCCTTGCCACCATATTCTGATCCAATGGACAGATTCTGGATATCTGCTATAACATGATTGGTTGCACCACTGTCAACAAACCACGTAGTGTTGCTTGTAGAGTCTGAAGTAGGATAAGGTTGGTTGTGAGCAAGAAAGGTTTAGGGAGAGTTGTGTGTAGGCTGATGGTTTCCATGAAAATTAGACTGTAAGTTGTGAGATTTCCAATTGGACTGTGTACCTTGCCATGACTGATCAAAACGCTTGTAGCATTTTAGGGCATCATGTCCTGGTTTCTGGCATAGCTGGCAGAAAATGCGAGGATTGCCAGACCATCTTCCTCCTCTGCCTCTAGAGCTAGTACGTCCTCCTTGATTATTTTTTTTGGGCTGATTGTTGTAGTTAGCAAAATTTATAGCAGGTGCTAGAATATTGGTGTGAGAAGCAGTATTTAATTGTTCTAGGCGAGTTTCATGCATCATTAAGGAATATTGTGCTTCTTGAAGAGTGGATAAAGTCATAGTATGAGTTAAAAGGACAACCACAGGGTCATATTCATGCCCTAAACCATTTAGTGCACTAAGAATAAGTTCTTGTTCAGTTACTGCATGTCCTGCCAAGATAAGTGCATCTCCTATTGATTTAATCTTTTGCATATACTCACTAATTGTTAATGATTCTTTCTGAATAGTTGAAATTTGTTGTTTCAGCTGTAGAACTCTCACCATTGAAGTTTGGGCATAGAGTTTCTCAAGAATTTGCCAGGCCTCAAGGGAAGTTTTAGATTGATTTACTTGGCCAATAACTTCCTCTCCTATTGTGGAGAGTAACCAGCACAAAAGAAGTTGATCTGATCTGCGCCAGGAACGATAATCTGGATTTATTTGATCAGCAGTTGATGATGACTCTGAGGAAAACTGCTAAGGAGGAGCAACATCTGTAGAGATGAAAACCTCAAGCTCAAGAGCCCGAATGGCAACCAAAACTTGAGCTCGCCAGTGAATGAAGTTTTTCCTGTCTAGTTTGATGGGAAGATTGAAATTGAGTGTTTTGGAAAGAACTGGAAAATCAAGAGAGGTTCCATGGGTTTGTGTTAGCTGTTTTGAAGGATAATTTGTAGAAGATGACTGATTGGTTGTGTCGGCCATTCAGACGTTTGTCTAGAGAGGCTCTGATACCATGAAAATGAAAGAGAATTTGTATAATTTCTGTATTGATTTTTCTATTTTGAAAGTTTGTACATGGAGACCATTATATACAAATGTTTTATAAGCAGCTTTGACAGCTATATGGAATAAATTGTTACAACAAAATTTTGTTAGAATCTTATCTATCTTCTAGAATATTTCTTGTCTGTGCTCTCCTAGGTGTGGGTGCATATTAAGATCTGATGGTTCTCCTTTTACTGGACCTTTTTGTGTTTTTGGGCTTGACCTCATATCAGCTGCTATCGGGTCATACTCTGTTGTAGGTCCATACTCGAGGCTTGGCAGATAACTTTGTGATCTTGGTAAAGTTCTCCTCATAACACTCGAATCTGAGTATGTGCATGGCTCTCGCATAGAAGACCTTGTCTTGGCAAACCTTTCAAATATCTCAAAATCCTGAGAACTACATCCCAATGGCTAGTTTGTGGAGACTCCATAAACTATCTCACTACACTTGTAGCAAACGAGATATCTACACGAGTAGAAGTCAAATAATTTAGTTTACTAACAAGTCTTCTATACCTACCTAGACCTCGCACTTAACACTAATTTATGACCACAATGATGGTGAATAGGGTACAAACTATATGTGTCTATGCATGTGTTTTGTATAAAAATATAAAAGAAATATTGGTTTGATACCTGGTGTGGTGGGGCGTTGCCTACTTTCTCATGGATCTCCTTCACTATCTTATCTTTTACCCCAGTGACATCCTTTTCGTCGAACACCACTTGGCCACTCTCTTCATATTCTTAACTTGCCGCTACTTAGTTTAGCACGGCGCCTACGCTATACCCCTGTTGTTGGTCCTCGCGGAGGTCACGAAAGGCTGCCGTAAAGCGTGGGCGTTGGCAAATGCGCAAAGGATGGATAACGAGTTCGCGGCTAAGGTGTTTGATGTTTTGTCTCCGCCATTTTATGCTTTTTATTCTGTCATTAGAGGATTTTTGGGGCCTTATTTTGTGTACCAAATGGGGAGTTCTTACATTAGTGGGGTTGCGGAGGGGGTTATACCCAAGTGGGTTTGGGTATCTTGGTTAATTGTTGTGACATTGGCTATATCTGTGAGTATATTGTGGGTTTTGAATTTGTGGGCTCAATTGTATAGAGAGAAGAGTGCCAAATTGGCTAAGAAATTGACATAGAAATATATTTTTGTTTCTAAATATTTGTAATGACATTAATAGGTAAAAATAGTAATAATAAATTTATATTACACTTAATATTAATTTCAAGAATCAAAATTAAATATATTAATATTTAAAAGTTAGGTTTAATATCAATTTTCGTACCGTAATTTACTTTCTGTATGAAATTCTAAAATTTCAAAAAGACAAAATTTGGGTACATTTGGGTCTGGGTCGTTAATATCCAAAGACAAAAGTTAACAGACACGTAAGATCTGTCGTTAGTCATTTACGGTATATAAACCAAATTTACCTAAATTGATATAAATTATAAGTTATGGTACCAAATTTGAAAAAATCGATCAATGCATATGGAAATCATTTGCCAGGCAATATACTTTTCGGTCTAATGCTCATAGATATTTTCAAAAAATTAAAGCTGAAGGTGGTCTGGCATTGGCGAAACAAAGTGTTTATGAAAAACTTTCTAATCGTCCTAATGATTGGCTTTGGTTGTGTGACTTTTGGGAGACAGAAAAATTTAAGGTATATATTATCATTTTATTTAAATTTAGTATTTATAATAAATGGATTTGAATTTTATTTATAGATTATTTAAGAAATTTTATATAATAATTCTAATTTATTTGATGTGTTGTAGAAGAATCTCAGTGACTCAATCCAACAATAGGAAAAAAAATAAAACACAATCACAAATTGGGGACGAAATCTCACGCAACACATCAATACGAGCAAGTAATTAGTTACTTCATTCATTTTTCTTTTTTTTCAAAATCATATAATTATATAAATAATTTTTTATTTGCAATTTCTATGTTACAGAATTTGGACGATATTGATATGTACGAGGCTTAATTTTACAATCCTAAAATGGGTTGGGCTGATGAAGAGGTTGAGGCGAACTGCGTAAGTTGTAGTTTATATTTTTAATTTTTATGTTTATTTTCTTTGAAAAAACTGTAAGTATCTCATTGAACAACCGATGCAACTCCATTGACTTTCATTCATTCATTTTTGAAATCGTCCATATACAAATCATTCAATTTTTGTCCGTGTGGTTTTTTTTCCCTTAAATTGCTATTACTCTATAGCTCTAAGTAGATTCACATCTTTAAAGACAAATTTCCAGATTTGCTAATCTCAGGCCTTTCTCATGTATTTAGAGATTCTTCAATGCCTTTCATTCACTTTCGCCATATGATACCAACAATTTTTTCTTTTAATCACTAATTCCCCCTTTAAATCTCCTTTTTCGTCTTGGGTTTCAAATGAGACTTTGAAATAATCATGTCTCTTGTGATGTGTCAAAATTACATCATCAGATTGACACAACTTTCCAAGATGATGTTTTGGTAAAGCCGAATGACACAAATTCTCATATTTCTTTGGCAAAAAATTGGATGTTGATTCTTTACTGCAACCTCATTTAGATTATGTATCATCGTTATATTTAAAATGAACAAATTTTCTAATTTTTTGATAATAGGTTGAAATGAAAAAATTGTGAGAAGAACAAAAAAATTTACTGGAGGATGTTCCTCGTATGAGTGCAAAACAAATCTGCATCCAAGTGCTAGGAGAAAATTCTATGTATGCCAAATCAAAAGGCCTGTCTTAAAAAAAATCTAATCATGATTCTATTTTCAAGACATCATCAAATCGAGTACGATTAGAAGAGGAATTGGCATCTACACAAGAGGAACTGGAGAGTACAAAGGCTGAGTTAGCTTTGCAACTCACCACTGTTGAAGCCTTGGTGAAATGTGTTGAAAAGATGACAAGCATAAGTTTTTTTGAAATTATTAATCAATCTGATTGGTAAGTGATTTTATATCCAAACGTGTTTAATAGAAGTTTGGCATATTTATTAACTATTTTTCTTTTATTATGTTAACTTTTTCTTCAATCTTTTACGAAGATGGAAGTTAGTTGATTATACAAATTAATTATTTTGGTTATTTATGCTTTTTTTAATGCAAATGTAATGTGAAGTTGGGACTTGGGAGCTGTTTAATATACTACTTTTTATTTATTATTATTATTTTGGTTTGTTTATTGGATCAATGAAAGGAAAGTAGATTGAAAGAAATTCATGTTGAGAGAAGATTTAAATGTGTTAGGACTCATATGACATTAATATGCTATTTTCTATTATTAACTTTCAGGATTCTCTTTTACGTTTACACTATATCTCATTTAGATATTGATTGAACCTTTTTTTTTAATTCGTGTAGATCACATTGGAAATTTTGGCAAGAACATATGTTTGAGTCTATATATGTTTCCCATTATGCATATACTAATATAATTCATTTTTTTTCTCCTTTGTTCCTTGGAGAGAGGTATTGACGCTAATGACATTGACCCAAAATTGATGTTCTTTATAATTCCCTGTTTTTAATGTTATTCCCACAAAAGTCACAATATATTGGCTTTCATTTTCGATTTTTGAGCTTTTAGCATCTCTTGCTAGATTTAACTTTTCAAGTTAGATTGTAAACTAAAATTTATGTTTAACTTTTAATTTTTTAATGAAAATATATTGACAATAATATGTGTATATTTACATACTAAATAAAAGTTCACTAATTTAATTAACTAAAGGTAAATGAAATATGAAATTACCAAACAATAAATTTTTATTAGATAACTTCTTTCATCAAATGAAAATATATTTTAAATTATAAAATTAATATAAATTAAATTATAATAATTAATTATTATAAGAACAAACCTTTAAACTAATTTAAACTATATGGACCGAATCTAAAGAACTCTTTTCATCTTTTCTGAAATACTTAGCGACAAATTATTTTGTTGTTATAAATACTTCTGTAGCAATCATATAATGTGGTTGCTGTAAAGAAGTTATGTAAATTTAGCAACTAAATTTATTGGTTGCTAATGGAAAATTTGAAATACTTGTAGTGACCACTCAATAGTTCGTTGTTATTAATAATTTTCTATAGCGACCATTAAAGTTGTCGCTAAAATTGTTAAGTTTGGTCGTTATATTATTATTCATAAATTGTAAGTTTTAGTGACCATCTATAGCCACCAAGTATTGATTGGTCGGTAAAAAATATACGTAACTTATATCTTGCAACTAAATAATTTTTGGTTGCAAAATGTATATAATTAGCAACCATTTTACTATGGTTGCTAAAACCAAATTTTCTTGTAGTGGCTTGACTTTCAAAATATGTGAGATGTTGTAGAGAAAGGCTATGAGAAGCTTCGTAAATAAAGAAAGCTTATCTCAAAATGATGAAGAAGCTTTGTCCAAGATAATAAAGAATGATCAATAAGCTCTCACTCTCATCCGTCAAGGTTTGGAAGATCCAATGTTTGAGAGGATAGTCAATGCTACTAGTTTGAAGGAAGCATGGAATATTATAGAAAAGCCTTTTCAAGATGTTGATAAAGTAAAGAAAGTGACACTTAAAACACTAAGAAGTAATTTTGATGTTTCAAAGATTAACGAATCTAATCCAATTTCAGATTATTGTACTAAGAAGTAATTTTGATGTTTCAAAGATTAACGAATCTAAACCAATTTCATATTATTGTACAAGAGTGAAGGTGACCGTAAATTAATTAAAGAGATATGGAGATATGATATAAGACATAAGATGTTATTGTAATGGAGAAAATTCTTCATTCTTTAGCTCCCAAATTTGGTTATGTGGTGTGTTTCATTGAAGAGTCAAAGGATTTAAACTCAATAACTATTTTTATGCAACTCATAACATTCATCATCATTTAACAATTCCTAGATCATCATAACAAAATGGAGTAACCAAGAGAAACAATACAACCATCCTTAATATGCCTAATTAGTTTTGGATTGAAATTGTTTCTTGTGCAGTGTGTTTATCCAACTACTCTCCAACATCAAATATCAAAGACCAAACCCTTCAAGAAACATAGATTGTAATAAGGCCTAATGTGTATAATTTGCAAGTTTTCAAAAGTGTAGAGTATGCTCAAGTCCCATACCAAGAAAGATTCAAGCTTAATGTTGAAGAATTAAATGTCTTTATTGGATATAATTCACATTCCAAAGGCTACAAATTATATAACCTAGACAATGACAAAGTGGTGATAAGTTGAGATGTTCAATTTAATGAAAAAAGTTATGTGGAATTAGAGGCTCATGAAAAGAAAAATTATAATTTACTTCCATTTTTCGAGAGGAAGAAAAAGAACAAGAGACCACAGTATTAGAATATAATATAATGTGCATTTATCATTAATGATGACAACTGTAGAGTTAAAATAAACCATACATGTGTATGGTTGATATTCTCCCCTGTACCAAATGCTGTTATTATAAGTGTATATATCACACCACGCACGATTTGTGAGGTGTGCAGATTGCAGGAGCACTCACCTTTTTCTGTTATATTGCTTTTCTCTTTCTTGGTATCAGAGCACGCAACAATGTCTTCCTCAGCCGCTTCCTCTGCATCCTCAGTCCAGACGTTTTCGTCTCCTTCATCAAAAACATACACATTATTCAACTCATCCAGCCAAACTACATCTATCAAGTTGGATAGGAGTAACTATTTGGTTTGGGAATCTGTTGTCCTTCCGTTAATCGAAGGAAACTTACTTGTCTCCCACATTAATGGGACAAGTGCAGCGCCACCTCGCGTCATTACTTCTGGAACGGAGATCATTCCTAATCCAGCATTTGAGGAATGGTTCTCCGTCAATAGACTTCTTGTAGGGTGGCTGCGCAACACAATGAGCCTGGAGATTGGTGCTCAACTTCTTCACTGTCAAACTGCTCGAGAACTTTGGATAGGAGCCAAAGAACTTACGTGTGCATCTATGAAATCCAGGGTGATGGTGTTCAAGTCGGAACTCCACCAAACTAGGAAAAATAATATGAAGATGGAAGAATATTTGGCAAAAATGAAGAGCATCTCATATCAACTCACCTTAGCTGGAGCTCTAGTTGCTACGGATGATCTCATTCTACATACGTTGAATGGCTTGGACGCTGACTACAATCCCATTGTAGTAAAGCTAATTGATCAAGTTGATTTAACGTGGGTTGAAACATAGTCGGCATTATTGGCGTTCGAAAGTAGGCTGGAGCAACTCAATCACTTCTCATCATTAACCATTCAACCAGCAGCAAATGTGGCTCAACGAGTGGAATCAGATTCTGTTAATAACAGTCAGAAGCATTTCTTTGAAAAATCCTCTTGGCGTGGTTCACGTGGTGGACGAGGCCGTGGTAGATCTCGTGGAAGAAAAGGATGATATAATAATAGTGGTGGACGTCCTTTTTGCTACCTATGTGAGAAGCCTGGACATACGATACTGAACTACTATCACAGGTTTGATAGAAACTTTTATCCACCATCAACACAAAACAGTTATTCACCTTCAGCCTTCTATGCGGAACCTCATACGGTCAATGACCCCTCATGGTATATGGACAGTGGTGCTTCATATCATGTGACACCAAATCCTGCACAAGTTGATCATTTCTCTCCCACAGGTAAACAATATCTTTCCACTTGTACTGGAGAAAAGGCTAACATAATTGGCATTGGCACGACTTCTCTACCACACTCAAATTTAACACTCAAAGATATTTTAATTGTACCTTCTGCTACTAAAAGCTTGTTGAGTGTTCATAAATTAACAAAGGATAATCCAGTGGTAGTTGCATTCACTAATGATGCTTGTGTGGTGAAGGACAAGAGGACAGGGCAACATGTAGCACAAGGGAGGTCCATCCAAGGTCTTTATCCGATGGATGATTGGTTGCAGAAGAAGAAACAAGGGCATGCTCAAGCAAACACAACAACCGTGACAACAAAGCAACAACAAGACTTCAGGACTTGGCATTATAAACTAGGACACCCCAGTAATAGAGTTCTACAGAATATACTGCTTAATTACAACGTTGATATTGATTCCCGTAACTTCTTCTGTGAAGCATGTCAATTTGGAAAATCTAAGTTGTTGCCTTTTCCTCAATCTGTGTCTCATGCTACTTCACCTCTTGAATTAGTTCATACCGATTTATGGGGACCATCACCAGTACATTCCGTAGGTGGTTTTCGGTTTTACATACATTTTATAGATGATTTCAGCCGCTATACCTGGATTTATCCATTAAAACATAAAGGAGAAGCAGTCAATGCCTTCAACCTCTTTCGTGCACAGATTGAGAACAAACTCAATACCAAAATCAAGACTATTCAATGTGATAATGGAGCTGAATATAAACCATTTATTCCGATTACTCAAGCAAATGGAATAGAGATGCGTTATACATGTCCATACACTTCTGAACAGAATGGTAGAGCTGAACGGAAGCACAGGCACATAGTGGAAATGGGTTTAACTTTGCTAGCACAAGCACATCTACCTCTTACCTACTGGGTGGAGGCCTTTCAGACAGCAGTATACCTTATAAACCGACTCCCTACCCCTGTGCTCAAAAACCTGACTCCTTTATTTCGACTCTTTAATGAGAAACCTGACTATCAAACTCTCCAACCTTTCGGGTGTGCATGTTACCCCTGTCTCAAGCCATATAACACACATAAATTTCAATATCACAGTCAGAAGTGTGTATATTTAGGTCCGGCATCTCAACATAAAGGCTTTAAATGTTTAAGCTCAACAAGCAGAATATATGTCTCTCGTCATGTAGTATTTGACTCCTTGAATTTTCCTTGTAGTACAGGCTTCCTAAATAGAAGGGAACAAGTACCTACTAATGACAATGTGGTTCCCATTTCGGTAACTTTTCCTGGTGCAGAATACTCCAGAAGGGCTGACCCAACGACTATTCTTCAAACGGCTACTGTAAGTTCATCAAGCCAAGCCACAGGCAGTCCCAAATTAGAATCTGAAAGAAGGTCACCCAACTCTAGTTCACATGCTCTAAGTCCAAATGTTTTGACAACAGCCGATGACATTGCTTTGGCTCAACAAACACATGAGTCTATTTTAAGTGAAGCAAATGAACCAGATCTTCAAAACAGTAGTGCAGCTCAAGAACCTAGATTACACCCTATGACTACTCGATCTCGGGCTGGTATATTTAAACCTAAACTTCCTTATGTTGGTCTTCTTGAAAATAAAAACATGATTCCGTCCTCTCAAGCTTCTGAACCCAAAAGCATACCAGAAGCTCTTTCTCTTCCTCACTGGAAACAAGCTATGCTCAATGAATTTGACGCTCTAAAAAGAAACAAAACATGGGTTCTTGTACCATATGATGGAACCCAGAAGCTTGTTGACTGCAAATGGGTTTTTAAGACCAAGTTCAAAGCAGATGGATCTCTTCTTAAGCACAAAGCACGACTTGTAGCGAAGGGTTATCAACAAGCTCCTGGCGTAGAATATGGAGAAACCTTCAACCCTGTGGTTAAAGCTACAACTATTCGACTTGTGCTTACCATAGCTGTAACCTTCAACTGGGAAATAAAGCAATTAGACGTGAACAATGCGTTCCTCAATGGTTACCTTCAAGAAAATGTCTATATGAAGCAGCCGGAAGGCTTCTGTGATCCACAACGACCACATCATATATGTAAGCTTGTGAAAGCAATCTATGGCCTCAAACAAGCACCCCGTGCTTGGTTTGATCGACTAAGACTCACTCTCCAGAAATGGGGTTTTCAAAATGCCAAAAGTGATATATCGTTGTTCTATCTTCGCACCGACAAACTTGTTATGCTGGTTTTAGTCTACGTAGATGACATTTTGGTGACTGGTAATGACTCACACTATCTTGAAGCTTTTGTTCGTAAGCTTAACTCTAACTTTTCCTTGAAGGATTTGGGTCCTTTATATTATTTTCTGGGAGTTGAAGTTTAGCGAGACAATACTGGCATCTACTTGAATCAAGGGAAATACACATTAGATGTACTGAAGCGCTTCAACATGGCTAATTGTGCTGCTGTGTCCACTCCTATGGTAACCGGGCGAAAATTCTCGAGTCAAGATGGTCCTCTCATGTCTGATCCTTCTCTCTACCGCAGAGCAATAGGGTCTCTTCAATACCTCACTACAACCAGACCTGATATAGCCTTCTCGGTTAACAAACTGAGTCAGTTTATAACTCAACCCACTGAAACACATTTTCAGGGTGTAAAACGGATCTTTAGATATCTGAAAGGGACATATCAACTGAGCTTGCATATCAAACCAGTAAGGAGTTATCAACTGGTAGCATTTATAGATCTGAGGCATCGGGCAACCGATGCGATGATGTAAGATCTATAGCTGGAATTTGTATCTATTTAGGTGATAATCGATCTCTGGACTTCTCATGACAAAGAGTCGTCTCGGATCTGGTCTTTGAGTCCGAATATAGAGCCCTGGCAGATGGTGCTGCTGAAATAAAATGGATTGTTTCGTTATTAACAGAACTTGGAATCAACCTCAAACAGACATCGATGATGTGGTGTGACAATCTCAGTGCAAAGGCTCTTGCGTCCAACCCTGTACAGCATGCTAGAAGTAAACATATAGAAATTGATATTCATTTCATCCGTGACATGATCTTGAGGAAAGAAGTTGATGTTCATCATATACCATCCTCGCTTCAAGTTGCTGACTGTTTGACGAAGGCTTTAACTCACCCAGATTTTCTGCGTAATAGAAGCAAACTGAAGCTATGTCTTTCACCGTCCGGTTTGAAGAGGGAATATTAGAATATAATATAATGTGCATTTATCATTAATGATGACAACTGTAGAGTTAAAATAAACCATACACGTGTATGGTTGATATTCTCCCCTGTACCAAATGCTGTTATTATAAGTGTATATATCACACCACGCACGATTTGTGAGGTGTGCAGATTGCAGGAGCACTCACCTTTTTCTGTTATATTGCTTTTCTCTTTCTCACAGTACTTATACAAGAATTACTTATGTTAACTTGTGAAGAAAATTCAAGGAAAATGAAAGTTATAAGAGACATTTACGCAAGATCTAATGATGTTATTCTTGAAAATGAGGAATTGTATTGTCTTCTTGTAGATAATGAGCCATTAAATTTCGAAAAAGTCATACAAGATAAAAGATGGAGATTAGCCATGCTCTTTAAGATTGCTGATTTTTTTATTAATAGACTTTTTCAATGTTTATTATATATGATGTATTGTCATTTTGCAATAGAGGATTGCTTGTGATGTACTGGCTTTTCTTCTGTTTTTACACCGCAATAGAAGACAGTGTGGAGCATTTGAAGATTTGTGACAAGTGTTAATCTTTGCAACATGCATATGGCGATGGGTGTTTGGAGGAGTTGGTTTTGCGTCATCTTGGTGCTGAGGATGGAGAGACTGTGATTGCTAAATATATCAGGTTTTTCCAAATTAGTAGTTCCCATTGACGAAGAAGGTATGTTTAAATATTCTGCAGGCTGTTTGATTTCCTTGGAAGCTTCTGTTCAAGGGTATATGGTGATATGCCGTATGCAACAGGGAAGACCCGAGACAAAGAATAATTTGGTTGACGACGTCCACCATCCACAAAGTCTTCTCAATTTTTCTTCATAATAAAACCTTCCATCCTGTTGAAAATGAAATAGATAGATCATAGATGTCGTGAATATTAATGGTTGCTTGTTTTTTATTTTATTGGGCGGATATAGGGATTTGAATTTTAATCAAGATTTTCATTTTTGGAATTGTCAATGGAGTTTGAAAATTTTGGACAAAATTAGAAATTTTAAAGGAGTATACAAAAGAACCTTCTCCAGTTGGTGAATGAGTATGTGGTTAGTAGAACTTTTCATTAAGCAGCCAAGTTAATTAGAGACGTGAGATTTGATAAACGATCATAATTATAATATTATGCGTAAACTTCATCTTTTACGGACAGGCTTGCCTTGCGTGTCGTATGTGCTTGGTTTTCATTAAAAAATTAAGGTGAATTAAATTCGATTCATATCAAACCAAATTCCAATATAATACAAGTCTAGTTATTGTTGGGAATTGAAACCTTCCAAACTTACACCCAAGGATATTTAATAGACAAAAATATATCAGAAAATAACAATACAAGAGAATTTACGTGGAAACTCTCAAACCGGAGAAAAACCACTGGCACTAAGAAGAAAATCCACTATGTGAAAAATTCTTACAATCACACAATTTTTCCTCTCACCCAATCCCCCAATACACCAACACATTCACAAAGAAATATACAAGACAAACTCTCCAACTCTCACCTCAAAAGAGGAATTTAATTAGAGTCAAATTTGTCATACAAATCTTTGACTTTGTTTGGTGCACTAGACAAGGAAATAGCCACCTTCTTATATAGGTAAGAGACTTGTCTCAATTGTTGTCCCCAACCAATATGGGACAACAAATGATAGTTGGATAAGATCACAGATCTTAATATCTCCCCACATATCTTCTAAATATATTATGTTGACCTGTATTCTTGATTCTCTTCCTATTTTAGGGGCAATAATCTTGGATAGTATTTTCTAGTTGCTAGTTTATAGGAGATATTCTTGGTAGTAGATGTTAGCAAGCGTTGTATATAAACTGAGGCAAGTAATAAAGATTAATAGAAGAAGTGATTATCAGTTGAATCCATTCACAAATTTTCTCATGGTATCAGAGCCATGGCTTCCTCAAAACCAAAACCTAGCCCCTTTGATCTAACTACAGCTGATACAACAGGAACTATTATCACCCAAGTGCAACTAAAGGGTGAGGCGAATTACGATGAGTGGGCACGAGCTATCAAAACGGCTTTACGAGCCCGATGAAAATGGGGATTCATTGACGGAACCGTCGAGAAAACGACAGACGATGAAGAGGAGTGGTGGATAGTTTAGTCCATGGTCGTTACGTGGCTTATGAACACCATCGAGCCAACGCTACGATCTACTGTATCGTATTCAGAAACGGCAAAAGGTCTTTGGGATGATTTAAAGGGGCGATTTGCAGTTTCGAATGGACCATGAATTCAATAAATCAAGAGTGAGCTTTCTGATTGCAAACAACGGGGAATGGCCATTGTTGATTATTATGAAAAAATAAAGAAACTTTGGGATGACATGGCAAGTTATGATCAAAGTGTAATCTGCATTCGTGGAGAGTGCTCATGTGACGTGAACAAGCGCCTGCAACAGAAAAGGGATGAGGAACATGTTCATGAGTTTCTCATGGGGCTAGATGATTCAATCTATGGAACAACTCGTTCAAATTTGTTGGCTATTGATCCTTTGCCGACATTAAACAGAGTATACTCTACCATTATACAAGAAGAGCGAATGAAGAATGTTATTAGGTCCTCTGAGGAGCGCAAGGAAATTCTATCTCTGGCAACACGAACCGGAAGCTGAGGTCATGGAAGAGGTGATCCAAGAAGCCGAGAGTCAAACCGAGACTTATTTTGCACTCATTGTAATAAGTCCGGGCATGAAGTGAGTGGCTGTTTTAAAATTATCGGTTATCCGGAATGGTGGACCGAAAGACAACAAGGACGAGGAGGTGGTGGTCGAGCAAGTAGTAGCCGTGGAGGTCGTGGCAAAGGCACTGCTTTTCGTGCAAATGCAGTGCATGGCTTGGCCTCTGATGGGGCCATGACGACACATAATGTATCTGGTGAAAATATGATAGAAAAACCAGCTACTATCACAAATGAACAATGGGAGGCACTTATATCATTGTTACAGAATCAAAAGGTAGGAGATGGTAGGCGTATAACTAGTAAGGACTCTACCTGGATTATCGACACTGGTGCATCGAATCATATGACTGGTAATGTGAAATTATTGCAAGATGTTCGAGACATTCCTGGAAGTCCCATGGGAATGCCCAATGGTACGACTTCCATTACAGCAAAAGAAGGAACTGTGATATTAGGCAAAATTTTGATGTTAAAACATGTCTTATTTGTTCCTGGGCTATGTTGCAATATTTTATCCGTCTCTCAGTTGCTTGATGAAAAAGATTGTCTGATTCACTTTACCTCTACTTTGTGTGCCATATAGGACCGCACTTCGAGGATGCTGATTGGTGCAGGTGAGCGAAAAGATAGACTATATTATTTCCGGGACATGGCGCCCTTGAAGGCTTACAAGGTGACAGAAACATCGTCTTTAGAATTATGGCATAGGCGTATGGGTCATCCTTCGTTTCAAGTTGTTAAACAGTTACCTGTTGTTACTTCCTCTAAGAATGTTGATGTTAGTACAGATTGTCAAATCAGTCACCGAGCAAAACAAACTCGAAAAA
The DNA here is from genome assembly GCA_029891385.1 of Erythroxylum novogranatense. Lineage (NCBI taxonomy): Eukaryota > Viridiplantae > Streptophyta > Magnoliopsida > Malpighiales > Erythroxylaceae > Erythroxylum > Erythroxylum novogranatense. Next base: position 96,035,237 of record CM057227.1, on the reverse strand, counting down.
GTTCTCAATTAATAATAAGGCGCCTCGATTTATTTAGTTTGATTCATTGTGACTTGTGGGGTCCTTATCGTGCTATCTCTTCATGTGGAGCATCATATTTTCTTACCATTGTGGACGATTTTTCTAGAGGAGTTTGGGTATTTTTGTTGGTTGATAAAAAAGAAGTACCATCAATGTTTGCTCGGTTTTTTAAAATGATTGAACGGCAGTATAACAAACAGGTCAAGGTGGTGCGTAGTGACAATGGCACTGAGTTTACCAGTCTAAAAAATTATTTTTCTGATCAAGGTATTATTTTGCAAAACTCTTGTGTCGGGACGCCTCAACAGAACGGAAGAGTCAAGCGCAAGCATAGTCATATTCTCAATGTGGCTCGTGCTCTTCGATTTCAAGGAGGATTACCGATCCGTTTTTGGGGGGAATGCATTCTTGCTGCTTGTTATCTGATTAATCGCACGCCAACTGCTTTACTTGATGGTTGCACTCCTTATGAATTGTTATATAGATGACCTCCCTCTTATAATGAAATTAGAGTGTTTGGATGTCTGGCTTATGCACACAACCAAGCTCGAGGTGGAGACAAGTTTGCTTCTCGTTCTCGGAAGTTTGTTTTTATTGGTTACGCACCAGGGAAGAAAGGATGGCTATTGTATGATTTAGATACGTATATGTTGCTGGTTTCTCGTGATGCGGAATTTTATGAGACCAAAATCCCAATGTTATCAGCTAAACAACCTGCACACTCGCTTGACAATATGGATGATGATAGTTCCTTGCCAATAGAAAATATTATTTCCACTGACAATGATCTTACACATGGTACAACCGATTTGGATGAAGACAATTCTAATGAATGTCCCACCATGCAATGCCATGAAGATACCCACGTCTGTGAAGTTGCACGAAATGAAGAGACTCATGCACAAGAGGATGGTGTTAATATTTTCGGTCGTGGCCAAAGACAGCACAAGCCTTCAATTCTTCTGCGTGATTTCATCACTCATATTGTTCAAAAGCTTAGTCCATCTTCATGCTCATCCACACCACGACATCCTCCTGGTGAGTCTTATCCTTTACCCAATGTTTTCCATAGTGCTTCTTTTAATTCTCAGCATAAGCACTTTCTTGCTGCCATAGTAGCTACACAGGAACCAAGTACCTTTGCTCAGGCTATTAAGGAGCAATGTTGGCGTGAGGCAATGAAAAATGAAATGACGGCTCTTGAAAGGAATGGTATTTGGGATGTCACCACCCTTCCTCCTGGAAAAAAAGCTCTAGGGTGCAAATGGGTGTACAAAATAAAATATCATTCTGACGGGTCGGTAGAGCGCTGTAAAGCTCGTCTTGTAATTCTTGGTAATCATCAAAAGACTGGAATTGACTATCATGAAACCTTCGCCCCCGTAGCCAAAATGGTAACAGTTCATCTCTTGTTGGCTGTGGCCGCTGCAAAGGATTGGGGTTTGCATCAAATGGATGTCCACAATGCATTCTTACATGGGGATCTAGACGAGGAAGTGTATATGAGACTTCCACCGGGTTTTCTCACTTCTAATCCAGATGATGTATGTCGTCTTCGAAAATCATTGTATGGGCTTAAGCAAGCTCCTCGGTGTTGGTTCGCCAAACTATCTTCGGCTCTTCTTGATTATGGTTTTCAGCAGTCTTATGAAGATTATTCACTCTTCTCCCTTCGCCGAGGTGATACACTCCTTCATCTTTTAGTTTATGTTGATGATCTCATCATAACCGGGAATAATGACATGGCTATTCATGATTTTAAGACATATCTGAGCAATTGTTTTCACATGAAAGATCTTGGAAAATTGAAATATTTTTTGAGTGTAGAAGTAGCAAGGGGACCTAGTGGTGTTTTTCTGTCCCAACACAAATATGCTCTTGACATTGTTAATGAGGTCGGTTTCTCTGGAGCTCGCCCCGCTTCTACTCCCATGGAGCCGAATCACAAACTTGCTCTTGCATAAGGTCCAGACATGGCGCGTCCTGACCAATATCGCCGGTTAGTTGGGCGGTTAATTTATCTGTGCTTCACGCGTCCTGACCTTGCATACTCTGTACATGTACTCTCTCAGTTCATGCAACAACCGAAGGATGATCACTGGGATGCGACACTTCGGGTGGTGCGCTATGTTAAAGGTACCTTGGGACGTGGTATCCTGCTAGACAAACAATGTGACCTTTGCATTCATGGTTGGTGTGATTCTGACTGGGCTGCTTGTCCTCTTTCGCGGCGTTCTTTGACTGGTTGGTTCATCCAGCTTGGCTCCTCACCAGTTTCTTGGAAAACAAAGAAGCAAGACCGAGTATTGCGATCTTCTGCAGAAGCAGAGTATCGATCCATGGCAAATACAACATGTGAACTACTCTGGCTCCATGGCTTATTGGGCACACTTGGCATATCTTACCCTTCACCAATGTTGCTCCATTGTGACAACCAGTCTACTATTCATATCTCTCGTAACCCTATTTTTCATAGCCGCACTAAGCATATCCAAGTAGATTGTCATTTCCTTCGGGATGAAATTCAACGTAACACTATTCATCCGATATATGTTTCTACTCATGGTCAACTTGCAGATATTTTCACCAAGGCGTTATCGAAGGGACCGTTCGACACTTTTGTTCACAAGCTGCGTATTCGAGACCCGACTCCGCTAGCTTGAGGGGGGGTGATAGTTGGATAAGATCACAGATCTTAATATCTCCCCACATATCTTCTAAATATATTATGTTGACCTGTATTCTTGATTCTCTTCCTATTTTAGGGGCAATAATCTTGGATAGTATTTTCTAGTTGCTAGTGTATAGGAGATATTCTTGGTAATAGATGTTAACAAGCGTTGTATATAAACTGAGGCAAGTAATAAAGATCGATAGAAGAAGTGATTATCAGTTGAATCCATTCACAAATTTTCTCAACAAATGAGACAAATCTTAACAATCTCCACCTTTGGCGACTTTGGTTAATCCCACAACCACACTCAACCTTAATGAATATCTCCTGAAAATAACATAACTCTCAATGCAGAGAATTATCATGCTTCATAGCATCATGCTCCACCATAAAAGCATACCCACTTAGAATATATCAATTCTAAGCCTTTTACTTCGACACATGTCGAAAATAACCTTGCTGAAAAATTATGGTGCAACTTCCATATTTGACTTTCCTGGAAGTTCATCAGCCATCGACATAAATTCCACCACACACCTTGCATTAATGTCAAACCAATGCCCGTGTGCAAACTTGTGGACCCACTAACAGTAACACATCCTCTTTCATGGCAACTTTGGGATTAGCGGCATGCCATGAGGATGTACATGCCCCCCTTTTAGAGAACAAGATCATCATCCATGGAGACAATGTTAGCAACATTGTCAGTCTCTCCATTAACTGACCCAGAGCCTTTTGTCGAACCCGCTCTACCTCTCGGACAATTTTTCTTCACATGCCCAGATTGTTCACAATTTCAGCATACTACATTTTTCTTCATGGAGTTCTTCTTCTGATATCCAGCTACCATCAAAGCTGAGTTTTCAGGAACATTTCCACCACCCAGTCTTCTCTCTTCTGAAAAGAGTTTTCCGTGACTTGAAAAAACTATCTTCTCCTTCCCATGAATCAAAATCGGTTTCATGTGTTCATATGAAGGTGGAAGAGACTAGATGAGTCTCAAAGCTTGATCCTCATCATCTATACGAACTCCAATTGCCTCCAGTTCAGAGACGATTCCATTGAGAACACTTAAATGATCTGAAATTGAAGTATCTTCCTTCATCCGCAGTGTATGAAACCACTCCTTTAGGTACACTTGATTTGAGACACCCTTTGTTTGATACAACTCCTCGAGCTTTTCCCAGAGCTCCTTTGTTGTAGCTATTCCATGCACATTCGCAAGGACATTCTTAGCCAAACACAATCGTATCCCACTTGCTGCTCTCATATCCAGATCCTCCCAATCTTCATCGCTCATACTAGATTTTCCTGTACTGCTATCAGAGATTTGTCTGCCTTTCAATGCCTTGTGTAACCCTGACTGAATCAAAATATCCCTGACTTGTACTTGCCACAAGCCAAAATTGATTTTTCCGTCGAATTTTTCCACCTCAAATCTAAAAAGATTCGAAGGCTTATTTCCTGATATTTTTCCTGTGCTCTTCTGCCTTGATGAATTTTACCATAGAAATGAATAGTACACCAGGAAAGTTTCCAGGAAAGAGAGGTCGATCACAATGGACACTCTTAAATACCAAGTCTTTCCTTAGCCAAAACTTTCCTAGACATGTACTATCACACTACCACACCAAAACTCCACCGCACTTAATAAACCTTTCTCAAGAAAATCTTTTCTGATGTAGAAGATCAGTCAAAACTGCGACCACAGAGCATACTTAGAATTTTCAAGAAAAATACATCTTGGCTCTGATACCACTTGTTGGGAATTGAGACCTTCCAAACTCACACCCAAGGATATTTAATAGACAAAAATATATCAGAAAATAACAACACAAGAGAATTTACGTGAAAACTCCCAAACCGGAGAAAAACCACGAGCACTGAGAAGAAAATCCACAATGTGAAAAATTCTTACAATCACACAATTTTTCCTCTCACCCAATCCCCCAATACACCAACACACTCACAAAGAAAGATACAAGACAAACTCTCCAACTCTCACCTCAAAAGAGGAATTTAATTAGAGTCAAATTTGTCATACAAATCTTTGACTTTGTTTGGTGCACTAGACAAGGAGATAGACACCTCCTTATATAGGTAAGAGACTTGTCTTAATTGTTGTCCCCAATCAATATGGGATAACAAAGGAGTCAAATCTCAACAGTTATAGCCAATACTTATGTACTACTGTTACTCTACTTAGGGATTTTTAGCGGTAGAACTAATTTTTTAAAATATCTTATTATTAATGTTTGTAATTTGTAATATAAATTAATAATTTAATATAATTATTTTAATTTAAATTAAATTTGGTATATTCAAATTGAATTTAAGAGTTAAGTTAGAACATTTTATTAATAATATTTTATTTATTTACATATGATTTATGTGTTACGTATATTTTATGGACATTTTAATAAAATGTAAAAGAATAAATTTTTACATGTTACGTATGTTTTACTGATTTTTAATAAAATGTAAAAGAATAATTTTTTCTAAAAATTAAAACTTACTTAGTCTTCAGCATAAACTTGTAGCTTTTACCCTAAATTTCATTTTAAAAAAAGTAAAGGAAGAGAAAGAAGCCAACAGGCTTGGATTTGGCTTTAGTTAGTGGCTATTTGTTTTAGCTAGCTTTTGGAGGCCAAATAAATACTTTTTTATTGCAAAAGTTATTTTTAAGAAAAAAGAGTATTTGACTGTAAAATCTAAATGTACTTTTTTTCATATAAATGACTTTTTTGGAAGTTAAAATATAGCTTTTTGAGAAGTTTAAATTTGGAGTTTTTCAAAAAGTACTTTTTAGGTATATTTTTAGATCAATTAATGAGCCTATTTTTTGTCCCTTTTACCCTTATGTTTTTACACATAATTCTCACAATACTTAAACACATCTTCATGTTTATTTTGATATTTATATAATATTATTTGACTTTTTATATGTTTTAATATGTATTTTTATATTAGTTTTACTTATATTATAATCCATATAAAAGATTTGGCTAGATATATTTTCATTTATGTTTCATATGGTTTAAAATTATATAATAATTAATATATTGTGCTTTGTATATTGTTTAATATATTTTAAATAATAGTTATATGCATAAATAATTTTATTACAAAATAAAATATAGTTAAAATTAAAATTGTTTTTATTTTTATGTTACTAAATGTCTATTATATGAAACTCTTTCAAAAAAGCTATTTTTTAAATGACAATCAAACAGTCAACTGATTTATTAGAAAAGCTCTTCTTAGAAAAGTTCTACTAACAAAAACTCTACTGATATAAGCTCATCTAAACAAGCACTTAATAGTTGTGGTTCCTTGTTTCTTTTGGGTGTCTTAGGCAATATAATTAATTTCATATGAAACTAGCGTCTTCAGCATTGGTCCTGTATACAAGTCAATATTAAAAGATGGAAATATTTGTATAAGTTGGTTCAATTTCAATATAATTTAGGCATTGTCAATCTATTTAAAAAAACAAATGCATTGGAAAATTTGGGTTTCAAAGTTGTAATTGTTTATGTGAGTTTTTCAATTTCAATATAATTTAAGCATTTTCAATTTCAAAATTAACGCATTAAGTTGTTAATTTGTTAAATAATTTATATGAATCATACAATTTACTAATTATTGTTTGTATATAAAAGTGTTTAATATATGATTAATCATTTCAATATAAGATTTAATATAAGTAATTAAGTTAAGAAAGTTAAATGTTTGCATTTCTATCACATTTATTGGTGAATTGTGTCAATTAAATTGAATTGTGTAGTGCATGTTAACTCTTCATTGTGGAGTTAACTTGAGTAAGAAACTAAGAATGTTGATTAAAATTGGTAAATGAAAGATTGTTAAATTAAAGTTGGGAATTAAAATTTTAGTTACATTGTTGATTAAAATTAGTTAAGAAAACAAAATTACAAATTGAATTGTATAAGTAAACAAATTATATTAGTTTATAGTTGAAGAATTATGAGATTACATAAAGTAACTTGTAAACTTATAATTTTTTTAGAATTTAAAAAATTCATTAAAAATGCTGGAGATTACATCAAAAGAGGGTTAGCTCTGAATTGAGATAAACCCAATTGTACCACTAAAATTCACTAGGTAGGCATACGACGTCGTTCAGCACTAAAACACATTATACTACATTTTACAAATTCATTTTACCAATTGGGTATAACTACTTAAAGCTTTTCTCGAATCTTCTATCCCTTGCTCGATTAGGTTAGAAGAGAACTTACGATCTATCGGTGATGCAAACATGGATCCATAGAGTTTCTCATGCTCTATTCTTCACATAGGTAAATCAACTCTAGAAACTTTCTCAACTACAGAAAATTTTGCGATTAGGGTATGACCTTTCGAGTTTCAACTATCCAGATCTTGCATTATTGGAGGGAGAGGAGGCATTTTAGGGTTCAACTTTTTTGGGACTAACCGATGAGGGGATCTGGCTCAAGTAAGTATATTCAATTCGATTATTTTCGATTTTTTATTCAATCTTGATTTCCTTTCTCAAATCTTTTCTCGAAACTTCGTAAAGAATCTCTACTTGGAAGGATATGGTTATGGCTAGACGATTCATAGTTCCGTCTTCTCCCCCTCAATACTTCGTCCAAAAATCTCAACATCGGTAACATACTCTTCTGATCTCTAATATTATTTAGGGCATGTCTAATCCAAGTTTAACTCATTCGTATTTGTTTTCCTTGAAGGGCTTTGGGGCTATCTAGAGATGATGAATTCTCAATCAATGTTCAACCCAAATGTTCAACCCAAAAATGGAATATTCTAGGTAAATCCATAATTGAATAACCGCAATTGTTCCTTAGATATTGTAGATGAGTAATCTATTTTGTGTTGAGCTGTGGCTGAATTTCACTTCTGCTCTGAAAATTGAGTAGTTAGAGCTTTGGAGAGTTCTGATAGACTAGTATTATATTCTTCATACAAGTTTCATTCTCTTATTGTAGTATATGTTTAACTGATTAATGTTCAGTTGCTCCCTTATGCTGGTAGTAGTAAGCTCTATAAGAGGTATTAGCGAATTAGCCTTATCTTTAAATCTTCTACTATTCCTCACATTCCAGATTATTTGAACACATGTAGCCACCGACAGTAACAAAATATCCTTATCATGTTTAGACATCTGCAAGTTTGGTATACCCTATAGAATATCTATGAGTCTGTCATAGGAGTAATCAGGGGCATATAAAAATTCATAGTTATGAGTTATGGTTGAAGCTTAAAATATTATAGTTGTGAGTGTATGTCTTTAGTTTATGGTTGAATGACGTAATCTTACAAAATGAGTTATATTATAGGAGATGTATATGGGTATTGTGTTATTATGTATCTTGAATATTTGAATTGTTGATGTTTGACTTATAGTAGATTATGTTTGATGAAATTGAATTGTGCATGATGTAATCATATAAAATGAGTTATATTATTGTCTACATTTATTGTGTACTTTTGTATGTTGAATAATTGAATTGTTGGTTTTCGATTTAGTGGTGAATTGTGTTGGATAAAATTGAATTGTGTATGATGAATATTTGAATTGTTGGTTTTAAAATAATAGTAAATAGTGTTGGATAAAATTGAATTGTGTATGATGTAATCATACAAAATGAGTTATATTATATAAGATATGTATATATAATGTGTAATGTGTTAGTTTGGACTTTTAACTTGAATTAAACAATATATATTTTGTGATAATAGTTGATAATGAAATTATGTGTTCTTTATTTTGATATTAAGTTATTAAGTTCATTTTGATATATGTTTTGAATTATTTTTACAGATAAATGAAAGAAAATTCAGGTACTCCTGATCATTTAATCACTTCAGGAAGATATAATAATCCAACTTAGGCTTATGTTGCATTGGTCCTTGGTATGAAGAACCATACTATTTGCTTGTTTTGTAACACGCATTTAAAAGGTGGAGGAATTACCTGATTAAAGAAGCAATTAATTAGGGTTACAGGAGATGTGGAACCATGTGAAGTGGCAAATGAAAACTTTGCTTGAAGAATATCAACACAAGATAGAAGGCAGAGACTGAATTATAAAATTGGAAGTGGAAGTTCATTTACTATAATTTATGATGATAGTGGAAATGTTGAAGGTGGTAGTATTCCTTCCCAACAAGAAGTGAATGTTACGTTTGGACTTGATGTTCAAAAAAGAAGAAGGCAAGTGTCAAATTTTTTTGCAACACGAACAACTCTTGAAGCTCAACCTTCAATTCGTAGTGCCATGCAATCAAGAAAAACAACTCACAATGTAGATATGGTAATGGTTAGATGGTGATATGATTTAGGTGTAACATTAAATGCTTTCCAATCTTATTATTATAAGCTTATAGTGGATGTTATAGCCTCTTACGGTTTAGGACATAAAGGTCCTTCTATTGATAACTACAGAGGTAAACTTTAAAGTAGCTTAATTTATAAAATTAAAAGTTATTTGGAAGAAAGAAGAATGGATTAGGCTACTTATGACTGTTCAATCATATGCGATGGTTGGATAAATAACAGACATGAGCCCATTATTAATTTTTTGGTTTATTATGCAAAGGGCTCAATGTTTTTTAAATATATTGACGCATCTGACCTTGTTAGGAATACTAATACTTTATTTGAAATATTTGATAAAGCTATGAATGAAGTAGGGCCAAAAAATATTGTTCAGTTCATTATCGACAACGATTCCATTTATAAGGCAATGAGAAGAAGATTACAAAGCAATTATAATTCTTTTCTTAGTCTATTTGTATTGCACATTGCATTAAATTAATGTTGAAAAATATAGGGGGAAGCTAGGTATTTTCCTATTATTGATGAGATTGTGCAAAAAGCCAAAAAAGTGACCAAGTGCATCTATAATTGTGCATGTGTCTTGAATTTAATGAGAAATGATTTTACCAAGGGTAGGAATTTGTGTCGTTATGTTGTTAAAAGATTTACAACAAATTTCTTATTACTTCAGTGTTTTATTATGATGAAGAAAAAGGTGAGACAAAAGTTTAAAAGTAATAAGTGGGTTACGTCTCAGCATGCTAGATTGGAGGTTTTCGTAATTATACTTGTAGATACTAATTTTGGTCCTAATGCTAATTTTTTATCTGAGTTTGTAAGTCTTCGGTAAGGGTGTTTCATTTAGTTGATAGTGATGAAAAGACAATAATGGTTTATTTTTATGATGTCATGGGGAGGGCGAAGGAAGCAATTAAGGGCAATCTGAAAAATACGTCTTCTTTGTATACCCCTTATCTTGTAGTCATCAATGATAGATGAAAAAAGCAACTTGTTTCTCCGTTGTTTACAGCTAGGGTATTTTTTAATCTTAGTGTCTATTTCAAACCAGATTTTACAAAGAAAGTTAAAGTTAATAAGAGAATGTTATTAACTGTTACAATAATTGTAGCCCATGAGATAATGTAAGATCTCCTAAGCTCATAAAAGGAGATTTATAAGGAGTCTTTTGGGAATTTTAGGATGCCAGTTGCTATTCAACAAAGAAAAATTTTTATTCCAAGTATATATTTTTTCAATTTTGTTACTTGTTGAAAATTAATTATCATTTTATTTTATTTATAACGCTACTTTTGTTATCTTACGACTTATAATTTCTTGGTGGGACCAATTTGGAAATAGTGTTTTAGAATTGCTAAAGTTTGTAATTCGAATTCTAAATCAATGAGTGAGTGCAACAAGTTATGAAAGAAAATTGGAGCATATTTCAATTCATCTATTTCATTGAATAACTTTATTTTTGTTCGATACAATTTAAAGCTTCAGAAAAGATATGTTATTACCATTATTAAGTTACATAAAACTTCTTATAATTTTTAAATAATGTAATTGTATTGTTTACTATGACTCTTAATAAAACAGGTAATTTTGTAGATGTAATTTGCATTGATAATATTGATCTTTCGGCAGATTAGGTTTCCAAGGAAATGAGCTTGATAGATGAGAATGATTTGAAAGATAATCGTAGATGGGTATAAAGGTAAGAGATTGAAGGTAAAACCTTGATTATTATTCAACCCTTCACAGGCTGTTTAAATACAGTTTGTACACGAGATCAACAGCATATTTACCGGAGATACTTTGGGATAGACTGCTTAATTACAGGAGATAATTTTGGACCCAACGTATCCTATCTATTAGCTAGCAATATATACAAAAATAGATTCTGCCTTAACAACCATTTTACCCAGAGCTTGTAGTGCACCTATACGCCCCCCTCAAGCTTTGCAGTTGGAAGCAACGCCAAGCTTGGAGAGGTTATGATGGAATACTACCTTGGCCAAAGGTTTGGTAAGTGTGTCAGCAAGCTGGTCAACGGCATGAACATGTGCCACTCTAATTTGTTTATTTTGAACCTTGTTGCGAACATAACGGAAGTCAACTGCAACATGTTTCATCCAAGTTTGAATAGCTAGATTTTTACTCAGGTATAGAACGCCCACATTATCACAAAATATAGTTGGAGGAATAGGTACTGATGTTCCCAACTCGTGCAGCAGATTTTGGACCCAAATGACTTTAGATACAGCATTTGCAACAGTTTTAAACTCGACTTCAGTAGAGGACCTGGCTACAGTTTGTTGTTTTTTCGAGGTCCAGCTGATAGGATTGTTGCCAAAAAATAGAATGTGACCTGAAGTTGAGTTGCGATCATCGACATCGCCCACCCAATCTGCATCAGAGTACATGGAGAGAGTGAAATTATTGCTTCGATACAGATGCAAGCCAAGCTGCAACGACCCACGAAGATAGCGGAGAATCCTTTTTAGTGCCTTCCAATGCAGTTCAGTCGGAGAGTGCATGAATTGAGACAGTTTATTAACTGAGAAGCTAATGTCTGGCCGAGTGAAGGACAGATACTGCAATTTCCCAAGTACCTGACGATATCGTGTTGCATCACAAGGGGTAGATCCATCTTGCATCGTCAACTTCAACGTGTTGCTCATCGGTGTGGTGGCTGCCTTGCATTCGTGCATATTTTCAGCAGTTAAAAGGTCATTGATGTAGTTGGCTTGAGACAAGATCAATCCCTTGGTGGACCGAATGACTTCAACGCCCAGAAAGTAGTGGAGCTAATCGAGATCCTTGATGGAAAATCTATGGGCAAGAGATGCGATCACTCGAGTAACTGCCGATTCATGGTTGTCGGTGATGATTATATCATCGACATAGACGAGAGCAATAACGTGAATGGTACCGGTGTGAGATATAAAAAGTGACGGATCGGACTTGGACTTCACAAATCCCAGTGACTGCAAGTAGTTAGTAAGAGTCGTGTACCATGCCAAGGGCGCCTGTTTAAGACCATAGATAGCTTTTCGAAGACGACAGACATGAGTAGGAACGTCGGAGCTTTCAAATCCTGGTGGTTGAGACATGTATACCTCTTCCTGTAGGTCACCTTGAAGGAAGGCATTGTTGACGTCAAGTTGTCGAAGCACCCAGTTCTTGTGGAGAGCAATGGAGAAGACCAAACGGATTGTTGTTGGTTTTACCATAGGGCTGAAAGTGGAGTGATAATCAATGCCAGGAAATTGGGTGAACCCTTTCGCAACTAGCCTTGCTTTGTAACGATCAATCAATCCATCCGGCTTCTGTTTAATCCTGTAAAGCCATTTACAAGCAACTATGTTTTTTGTAGGATCTTTGGGAATTAATTCCTATGTCTGATTTCGCAATAAGGCATCAAATTCGGCTTTCATAGCATCTCGCCACTCTTTGTTCTTTTGGGCTTGTTTTACTGTGGTGGGGGTGATAATGGGGGAGTTGTGAGCCAAATAATTTAATTTTTTGTTAGGCTTGAAAATGTTGTTTTGTGAGCGGGTGATAGGTCGGTGGGCAGCAGTAGGTTGAGTAGTGGTGGGTGGTTGTGGTTCAGAGTTGGTTTGTGGTGGCGGTGATGTTTGAGTTGGGGTTGGAGGATTTGTGTGTGAACACTGTGGTGAAGTGTTGGTTGGTGTATCATTCGAATTAGAGGAAGGAGAGGACGGGTTTGTACCTGATGATGACGATGGAGCTGTTGGAGCAATGCTAGAGTTGAGTGGTCGTGTATGAATTGTGGGATGATTTCGGTCAGCTGGTGCACCAATGGATTGGATGTGTATGGGGAAGGGTAAGTCTGGTGGGAGCTTACTGGGTTGCGATGATTCTTTTCTGCCGCTGATGGGTGTGATGTCCCATTCGATAGGTTTGTTTGTAGACAACAAATGTTTAAATCTTGTTCGAAATGGGAACTCAGTCTTAATGAAGGTGACATCACGAGACAGGTAAATTTTGGAAGTGATAGGATCATAGCACAGATGGCAATGGTGGCTTAGGGACAGACCTAAATAAACACATGGTTTGGATCTAGGCTCAAGTTTATGGGCAGTATACGGTTTTAGCCAAGGGTAGCACAGACAACCAAAGCTTTTGAGTGATTCGTAGTCCGGAGGTCTATCAAAAAACACCTCATATGGTGATTTGTATTTGAGCAAGGAGGTGGGCATTCGATTTATTAGGTAGACAGCATGATGGCAAGCAAACGACCACAAAGTTGGAGGTAGAGAGGCTTCGTATAGTAGTGTTTTGGAAGTTTCGACGATGTGTCGATGACGTCTTTCGACAGTGGCAACTCTCTGAGGTGTGTAAGGTGGACTCACAAGGTGTTCAATGCCATGGGTTGTTAAATAGGGGTCTAGGCTTTTATACTCAGTTCCCCCATCGGTGTAAAAGGAGAGGATTTTAGTGTCAAAATGTTTTTCGAGTAAGGGTCGAAAGCTTTGAAAAATCTCCTTGACTTCACTTTTTTTTTCTTAAGGTGTAAATCCATATGTACTTGGTGAATTGATCGACAAAGATACAATAGTATAATTTGTTGTCAATCGTCAAAATTAGAGATGGTCCCCATAGATCACTAAAAATAGTTTGTAATGGTTTTGTGCTTGAGAGAGTAAAGTCTTGAAAAGGTAAATGATGTGCTTTATTGCATTGACAAGAATTACAAAATGTAAAATTGTTTCGATTGGAAACTGGTAAATAAGATTTGCTGCAAATCAGATTCAAAATCCGTGAATGAGGGTGCCCTAATCTATGATGCCAGATATGGAGTGGTGTGGTTTTATGGATAGTGTAGGCTTGGGGTTGTAGGGACTTTTGTTCCGGCCATTCATACAAACCATGTCTACTCCAGCCTTGTACCAACGGTTTCCCCGTTTGAAGATCCTTCGCACAGAAAGAAGTAGGAAAAATTTCAATAGAGGTGAAATTATCATGGCAAAATTGCGAAACAGATATGAGATTACGCTTAATATCCAGGGCACAAAGAGCATTGGAGAGATTGAAAGTAGTAGTTGATGTGGATAATTGAGTGGAACCAGAATGAGTGATTGGAATTTTCACACCATTGCCCATTGTAATACCATCAGCCCCAATGTACTCGAGCATGTGACGTGTCTCAGTTGTGATGTGGTGAGAGGCACCAGAATCTAACAGCCAAGGAGTGTGATGGTCCGAGTGCCCCATGGCATAGTTGGCTTTTGCTTTGAAGTGGTTGTGTGACCGTGAGCGACACACATTTGCTTCATGCCCAGGCTTGCGGCACAGTTGGCATCGAATAGGGTCATAGTTGTTATTGTTCTCACGCCAATTGCTGGACCGGTTGCTATTTCGCCAATGTGGAGCTGGATTGTCGAGACGATCATGCGAGTGCCACAGGTGTGGGTTGCGACGATTGTTTCAGGAGTTGTAAATGTTTTTGGGTTTGGTTTGTTGGGCAGCAGTAGCTGTTATAGGGGCAGATGGTTTCTTGGATTCCTCATGTTGAATGAAAATTTCATGGTCGAGTAGTTTGTCATAGAGGTCTTCATAGGTGATGGTAGTGCCACGGGCACGTATGGTCGCTGAAATCTCACGGTATTCAGATCCTAGGCCACGTAGGATTTGAACAACCAATTCATCGTTGGCGAGAGGGGCACCTGCTTGGGCTAGTTCATCTGCAAGGGATCTAACACGATGAAGATAGTCAGTCATGGTTTGGGATTCTTTGGTGAGGCGGGCTAGTTGATCTCGGAGGCTAAAGACTCGAGATTGGGATTTGTTGGCATAGGCTGTGTGTAGTGCTAGCCAAGCTCGGCTGGTAGAGTAGGCATTAGCGACAGTGGGAGCTATTGTTTGGTCGACGGAAGCCATCAAGGCGTTTTGGATAAGCTGGTTTTGGCGGAACCAGATTATGTAGGTAGGGTTTGGTTGTTGGTTGTCGCCAGTGGTGCATGGAGGTATGGGTGTTGTGCCATCAAGATGACCGAATAGGTCGTGACCATGCATGAGCATGGAAAATTGGGCTTTCCAGGTTGTGAAATTAACACTGCCGGTTAACTTGATGGGAAGTTGGGATACGGGATTGAATTGAACAATGGGTGTGGAGATGTGGGTGTTGTCGGAGTTCTGACGGGGTGGTAGTTGTATTCTTTGGGATCGCCATTGGAGAGGAAAAAAACTGGATCTGTCTCGTTAGAGTTTTGAAGCTCTGATACCATATAAAGGTAAGAGATTGAAGGTAAAACCTTGATTATTATTCAACCCTTCACAGGCTGTTTAAATACAATTTGTACATGAGATCAACAACATATTTACCAGAGATACTTTGGGATAGACTGCTTAATTACAGGAGATAATTTGGGACCCAACGTATCCTATCTATTAGCTAGCAATATATACAAAAATAGATTTTGTCTTAACAACCATTTTACCCAGAGCTTGTAGTGCACCTATAATGGGCAAGCATTGAAATGTCATTTGGTACAATAAATTTTAATGATGGTGGTAATAAGACTCCTCTCAATGATGAGAATTTTGTACTAAATAAAAATTAAGGTCAATGCAATTATAACAGATATCCCCCTTAGACGATTGAATGAAGTTCTAGTTTTTTGTTTCTCTTCTTCTTTTAATTTACTTATATTTGATATATGTGTTAAATTCTATATAAGCAATATAATTGCAAATATTTTTGTTTCAGGTTTCACTTCCGGTTGGCTATTTCCTCATCACGAACTCTTGTTGTAAATTGTAATAGTTAGAAAGTTAAGGATATTAATTGTTCTTTTATTTAATATTTTGATGTAATTATTATTTATTATATGACTAAATTGTAATATTTTAAATAGTTTGTATTTTTCTTAATTTTATATTTGTATGATAATTAAATGATCTTTTACAAATTAATTATGGTTATTATTTATATGTAAAATATTTAAAACTAATGTTAATAAAAATAAATAAATTGTTATTATTTTAAAATTTTATTATTATAATTTTGGGGATAGAGTTAGTATAAAATTATAAAGTATACAGTATAATATACTTATAAATTATTTTTCAATTTTTGAAAAATTTAAATATTATTTCATTAATTTAATAAATTAGCCGAAACATTATCGGATATCAGAACTCATCTCAATTATCTTAGGCAATTAATAGCAAATCAAAGGTATTTATCACCAGAATCAATCATTGTCGTTATCTAATGCTCGATCAACGGCTTTAAGCACACACGTAATTTGTTGCGCTGATTGAATCCTCTCTTCCCCTTCCTCCTCTAGTCTAGTTTTAAGCCTCAGCATCAGGCAATTAGTCAGCCTGTGTTCACCTACGGACAAACACAACAGGGCAACAAGTGTTCACTGACAACGTCAACACTCCCGTAAATTTTAATATCTTACTTGAACCTTGCCGTTTTTCTTTATATAAATACACAGAGAAACTAAACATAGGCCATTCAACGTAAGACTCGTTCCAGCCAAGACCTAAACCACACAACTAAATTTGATCATCCCACCACCTAGCTTTGAGAAATACTTATAAATAGCCCCCCTAACACCTGTTTTCCTCAGGCAGCAAACTCCATTTGTAAGGCAGGCAGGTTCAAAGAAGCTTTCAAGTCTGTATTCCAAGTTTCTTTGTCTCTTCCCTTGCCTAGTTTTAAACAACCAAAAGGAAATGGAGATGAAGAAGGTAGCCGTTGCCGTCATCTTCGCTGCCGCCTCGTTGAGTGCAGTGATGGCTCAGGAGAGTGGCCCTGCCCCTGCACCAACAAGCTCTGCCTCTGTCAGTGTGCCCCTCGTTGGTTCTTTGGTTGGAGCCTCCCTTGCTTCATTCGTTGCTCTCTACTTCCAATAAATTTTAAAAAAAAAAAAGAGAGAGAGACCATTGAGAGCCTTTCTTTTGTTCTTTATGTTCAACATCTGATCCATTGTAATTCAATAAAAAGGTTTATTTTCTCTTGGAGTTCATTAACTCCAAAGGAATGACTTCTTTCTAATTCTTGTTTCTTCTTCTTCTGTTTATCTGTTCTTAAATCAATACCGTTCACGACATCATTATTCAGTAGACAAAATGAGAATCTTAAGAGGAAATCAACCAAATGGTTAAGCCGTGGAAATCTAGCATGATAAAGATTTGTTAAGTTCAAATCTGCATTAGAACTAGTTACACTAAATATTACAAAGTCGAGGAAATCTATCACATGGTTCCCATAGCAAGAACTGTAAAACTCCCCTAAACTCATCTTGTCCAGCAGGTAACTATTAGATGAAAACGAGATTTTACGAGCTCTCCGGTCATGAATTGATTAAAAGGACAAAGTCTAGAGACCAGAGTGGTTTCTATGGTCACATTAAAAAAATCCCTTTTTGGTTCCTGTGCCTAAATTAAGTCTCAATAAACTCTATTTAGGATCTTATTTCAAAACATATGAGTCTATTCAAAGTTTTTAAGCATTGTTAAGTGTATCATGTAATTTAATTTTCAGGTTTATTTATTAACAAGTTGAAAATTTTCATCATTGATGCCATCATTTATATGACGACAATGAAACTTTTCCAAAGTTATTTTCTTACTAAATTTACCGCTTTTAAAATATTATTAATATAATACAAGTCTAACCTTCGAAAATATATAAAATTATTAAATTTGACAAGACTAATTTGATCATATGCATGTAGAAGATAAAGCAATAACTTTAGTATTTTGACAACTGAGATAAACTTATTTGATTTTCTTGGTCAAAACTAACAAGGAAATTAAATCATGTAATATCTTTCTCTGACATTAAGGAATGCTTTTGGTTAAAGTCACAGTTTTAGTGCTGTAATCATACTTCTGATGTACTGGCAGTGAATCAGTATTGATTTTCTCAAGATCTTGCATTACTTTCTCATGATGTTTCATGTTAATGTCGTGGTAGAAATAGTTCATGAGAAAGCCCTTTGCAAAAGAACAATATAGATATGATAACCAGTATTGTCTAACGTAGAAATAGAAATCACATTTTACCTCTAATACTGTACAACTTAATCTCTTTTCAATCTAAAGAATATGCAATCCTAAATAATAACTTAAAAGTCCTTATTGCCTAACTTCAATTTTCGATCCATCACTCATACAAATGTATATTTCGCCATTACTAGGTTTTCAGTACAACTTTGAATGGACACACTTATTTGAGTGGAGGCATTCGAATTTAACCACCAAGTGTCTCTATACACTAAAATCAAATTAACCTTATAATAAATCAAAGAAAGAAATATATCTTTCTTTATATGTCAAGCATGATATTTGTTACTTATTTTTCTTATGAGATATCTTTACACAAAAATAGTAAGAAATTTTCTCAATTCATTGTTTTTATCTACTCGCAACTTTCTTATCTTTCTATGACTTCTCATTATTGTCCTCAAATTTTAATAATAATTTATAATATGAATTCAAATTAATGATATCGGATTATTAATAATAAATTTGATTGCAAAAGTACTTAATTCTATTGAAACAAAATTTATTGAAGTGTTATATTTCTTTTTATTTTAATCTTCAAAGAGAAGTGTATAAGTTGTTTCTTTTTAATAATGGGATATTAAAATAAATAAATCTCTCTATAACCACTTATTTATATGTACTTATGGATAATATATATTCCTAATTTATCTATCATAAATTAAGAATATAACAGTTTGTACTTAATTTGATGATTTAGGCTTATTAACCCAAAATCTTATCGAATCACTTTAAATAGTGGGGTTTACCATTTATGAACAATAAAACCCTCCTGTTTTGTGTAATAATTTCTTAGTGGTGAGCACTGTGTTAGCCATAGTTAACGCCACACGTGAGTTTGGCATGGGTACCTATAATTTCTACATCGAGTTTTATGATCATTTATGCGTTTACATTCCATAAACACTAAAAATGTATTTTTAAACCTAAATATTTTTATAAAAATATAGGTAAATAAAGCAAATTTGAATTTAGTATTTAAATATAAATATAAATTAAATGTTAACATTTTAGAATGTTTAACGTATTGAAAACGGTCAAATAAAACATTCTATAGATTAAAATATATATACATATAGCTTTTTTTTTTTTTGCATGGGACAGAGGCAAAACCCTAGAAGCTAGGCTCCCCAGAGTGAAAGTGATTGTCATACAACAACTCGGGGGATATAGCAGATCATCAATACAAGAAATCCATCTATTAATGACGGAAAATACTGACAGAAAACGATAAAATTTTGTCGATAATATAAATTACCGATGGAATAAACTGACAGAAAAATTCGTCGGTGATTCGACCATAGGTAAATTTACCGACGGAGAAAAAGAAATCATTGGTAAATTTGCTGACGAAAAATATATGTTCCGACGCAATATCTTCAAACGGAAAGAAGACTTACCATCGGTAAATATCTAATAATTTACTGACGAATGTTAAGTTTCCATCGGTAAATGAGAACATACCTGAATGGAATTTGCTATGCCTTTCAGCTTCACTGCAATTGAAACTAAAGTTGCCAAATAGAAAATACCTAACAATTATGCATTTCCTTCAAAACAAATCAAGCAAAATGGCTCATTGGAATATTGCATTAAGAAATATCTTCTATAGCCTTAATAGACTTACAAGAAATATACAAGAAGCAAAATTCCAGATCAAAGACATGCCTATAAACTAACACAGAGATGAGGAGAGCTGAAAGAAAGATTAAGGATGCAAACTAACCACGATTTAGTAGAGTATTCAAAGAGCTTCCCTTTACTGGATCTTATCAGCTTTCTTCAACAACCCTCGTTTCTTCTTCAGCAACAAAAAGAATTCAACAAATAAATCAATACTATATATGAGAATCAAAAACCCACCAAGAAAGAGTAATAAAGAAACCGGAGAAAAAAAAGCAAGAAAGAAACAAACTTTAGTTCTAGAGGAACTCACTAGATGGGAGAGGAAGTCACCAGAGGAGGAAGAAGACCGAAGAGCGCCGAAGAAGAAACGAAGAAGATGAACTAGGGGGCATTCGGGTATTTTAAACATGATTTATCGACAGAATTTTCCGTTGCTAATTTTCGTTGAAATTTTTAAAATTTGTTATACCGCCTTTAATTCCCGCTTTATTTACCAACGGTAATGGTTCCGCGGGTATACTTCCCTCCATATTTAACGATGGATATTAATTTTTCGTTGCTAATTTTAGTGTAATTATCGATAGAAATTTTTACCATCTTTAAAGTCCGTCGCTAATTTTGTCGGGACGATTTCCCTCCATTTTTAGAGACGAAAATTAGAATTGTTGCTGAACAAATTTTGTCTCGCCGATTTTAGCAACGAAAATAGGGTTTCCTTCATTAATTTGCTACGCTTTATTTTTTATTAGTAATTTTCCATTGCTAATTCCTACTTTTTTTTGTAGTGCATGCGATCCTGGCATATGATAGCGACTATCATAAAACAACTCTCCTAGCCCAAGCAGGGGATATATCAGATCATACGATCCTAGCTTATAGCAACGAACATACTTCACAAGAAAATCTGCACATTGGTTAGCCTTCCTAGGCACGTACTGGATGTTTACTCTCCAATCTAGACAAATAAGCTCCTTAATATTAAGTAATATATGTCTAGTGTCATTGTCGGCATCGACATGGAGAATTTGATTGATGGTTAATTCACAGTCAGTCACCACCAAGATAAATCTTACACTTTGACACCATGCAAAAAATAAGCCATACAAAATTCCCAGAAGTTCAGTTTTGATGATTGAACCTCTGCTCATATTTATAGCAAATCCCCTAATCCAAACACTATTGTGATCTTTTAGCAACCTGCTCACCCCCCCACCCCAAAATAAAGAACCCATTAATTTTGTTAACAGCTCCATCCACATTTAATGTCAAATAGTCAGTAGAGTTGGTTGCCATTTTCTCACCCTTTCCTACTGGACACACATCTGGATAATGGAGCAGTACTTATAGACGAGGTTTATTTCATAAACTTCGATTGGAATATCTTTGACTTGCATAGACAAAACCAGGTCCTATTGTTGAAATCCCTATTTATGTGTCAAGCTTGTCTGTAACCAAACTAGAAGAGACAGAGAGAAAAAATTTGGCCAGAAAGGTGCTGACTCTAATTGGTTCCACACTAGTCTAGCCAAACAACAATCCCGTAAAACATGAAGTAACGTCTTTACACTTTCGTCACATCTTTGGCATCGAGTATCCTATGTTATGTGGCATCTAGCTAGCGTCCAACGGGTAAGGAGCTTATTCTTAGGTACCAACCATAGAAAGGTTTTAATATGGTTTGGACCTGTCTACCTCCATATTCGCATCCATTCATTAAGCCCTGTATGTGCTTCATCCTCCATTAAGGTGGCAATATGCTGAGTTAACTGAGAATAGGCCAGTAGTAAAGTGTCGCCAATAAAATTCGTCTTCACCTGCCCCAGACAGCAGAACCGGACCAGAAGTCAGGTTCATAAGGATATCAGTAGGAAGTCACGATGCAAATTGACTCCAATGTCAATTTGATAAGCCAAGAAGATCCCATAGAATACCTAAGTCAAATCCAAAGTATTTTGACTAATAATCAGTTTGTGCATGTGTGAGAACGTGGGAAGAAGATCATGGCTACTGGTTGCTTGCTTAAAAATAGGAATGTAGTTCTTATTTGATTTTCAGCATCTATTTTTATTTTCAATATCCTACTTTATCGTTTGTCCTAAGGAAGATGTTAATTTTCTACTATATATAAATCACTGCTCATCCATGAATAAAGCCAAGGAATATTTCAACAACAACATACTAGTATATTCTCACCAAAAGTAGAATATTACTTTCTAAATTTCTAACTTTGATTGGGGCCTACCATTGGTATCAGAGCACGAGTACAAATAAAGAACGCATCGAAAACATAGAGACAGGGCTAGGACAACTCCAAGATGCTGTGGGACGAATGGAGCTTGGGGTTGCTGACAAATTGCAACAACTGGAAGATATGATGATGAAACTTTTTGAGGCAATGCTAACCAATAGAGATGGAGGTAGCAACAATACCCTTGAACATCCAAGTCACCATCGCAACAATCGAAACGAATCTACAGAAGGAGGGAGGCCAATTTTCTCTTCTAAAATGGCCAAACTCAAATTTCCAAGGTATTCTGGTAATGATCCCACATAATGGTTCACCAGAGCGGATCAATTCTTCAAATACTAGGGCACAACAACGGCAGAAAAAGTGTCGCCAGCTTCGTATCATATAAAAGGTGAAACCAATCAATGGTGGCAATGGTTACGAAGGACTTACCAGGAGGAAGGAAGGGAGGTAATGTGGGAAATTTTTGTGGAAGAGTTATGGTCACGGTTCGGTCCAACCGATTGTGAAGACTTTGATGAATCCTTGTCCAAAATATGCCAACTTGGTTCCTTACGAGACAACCAAAATGAGTTTGAAAGACTGGGCACTAGAGTTCACGGATGGACTCAAAAGGCTTTGGTTGGCACATTTATGGGAGGGTTAAAAGCTAAAATTGTTGATGGCATTCGAATGTTCAAGCCAAAATCCTCGAAGGAAGCAATGATCCTAGTCAGAATGAGAGACGAACAAATAACTCGACAAAAGAGAGTTACCTTACCAAATACTCTACCACCAACTTCTTCTCCAATAAAAAATGAGTCGAAGACTCCAATACGGTGGTTAACTTGGGAAGAGATGCAGAAGAGACGTGTGCAAGGACTCTTCTTCAATTGCGATGAGAAATTTACTCCTAGACATCGTTGTAGAGGGCCCCAACTTGTTCTATTAGATGGCAGTGACGATTGTTCAAAAGAAGAAGCTTAGTAATTTAGTTATTACTAGTAAGGAGTTGCCACCTATAGCCGACGATGGTGAATATAGCCGACGATTGTGAACTAGTTATGGAACCTGAAGCTATATTAGATACACACTGGGTCAAGAAGGAGTCCAAGTTTATGGAGCAAAGTCTAATTAAAAGGAAGAACTTACCGTAGGAGGATGCTACATGGGAAGATTTTCAAGTCATCAATGACAGGTTTGCTAATGTTAACCTTGAGGAAAAGGTTACTATCCGAGGAGGAGGTATTGATAAGTCAAGAAGATCCCATAGAGTACCTAAGTCAAATCCAAAGTATTTTGACTAATAATCAGTTTGTGCATGTGTGAGAACGTGGAAAGCAGATCATGGCTACTGATTGCTTGCTTAAAAATAGGAATGTAGTTCTTATTTGATTTTTATTTGATTTTTAGCATCTGTTTTTATTTTTAGTATCCTACCTTATCGTTTATCCTGAGAAGTAGGGAAGTTGTTAATTTTCTACTGTATATAAATCATTACTCATCCATGAATAAAGGCAAGGAATATTTCAACAATTTACTGGTTTATTCTCACCAAAAGCATAATATTACTTTCTAAATTTCTAGCTTTGATTGAGACCTATCACAGTTTCCATCCAATAGAATAAGAGCATTGACTGTCTCGTGCAATCTATTCTTTGGAATATCATTAGGCACAAAAACCTCTGGAGGATGCTTATTAAGCGACCATCTGTTGGTCTAGAAGCGAGCTAGATTGCCATTACCAATAATCTAAGCTAAACCAGCATAAAGATTGCCCCACACGTAAGTAATAGGTTTCCAAAAAGGAAAACCTTTCTTCTGAATCAAATACGAGACAGGGTCCTGAATCCCATATTTTGCTCATCGTGCCCGAACCTATAGCTTATCTGGAGAATGAATTAACTACCATCTAGCTTCCATGAGGAAAGCTTCATTCATCACTCGAAGTTTCCTGACCCCTAATCCTCCATTTTCTCTATAGTGACATATATCCTCCTATGCCACTAAGCTTAGTTTTTAGTTGGTGGTGCAGGATGCCCAGATAAATTGTTGAACATGTTGCTCAATCTTATCACATATGTAATACAGTAGTTTTGTAGTTTGCATGGAAAAAATAGGAAGACACTGGAGCACCATCTTTACCAACGTAACACGGCCTACCAACGACAAGATAGTAGCAATCTAACCTAAAAGCCTATTGTGGACTCTCTCCAAGAGACCCGCATAGGTTCACCTTGTGATTTGTCCATGTAGAAGTGGCATGCCAAAGTATTGGCCTAAATCATCGATGGCCTAAAAGCCTAGCCATTGGGTCAGTACTACTTTTTTCTATTTTGGCACATTGCGTGAATAAAAGACTATCATTTTAGTAGTGTTGATTCTCTGCCCTGATTGGGTGCAAAACCACTAACTACTTGACAACCCATACTTGAGCCATTGAGCCTTCAACAAATAGTAAAAGATTGTCGGCAAAAAACAAGTACGATGTAGGAGGGCTCTGCTTATTAAAGTGAAAAGGATTCCATTGTATATGTGCCACCGCTTGAACTATATCTTACGTCAATCTCTCAATACATAGGACAAAGAGATACGACAGATAAGGTCACCTTGTCTTATGCCTTTAATCGGAAAAAAAGACTCAGAGGCTTCACCGTTAATTATAATTCTCGTATGTGTTGACGTCACATGCTCCATAATCAGATTAATCAAATCTAGGGGAAACCTCACTTAGCCTAATGTGTTATGTAAAAAATCCCAAGAAAGCATTTCATATGTTTTTTTGAGATCCAAATTTATCGCCATAAATCCCTTTCGCCCATTGTTGTGTCGCATAGAGTGAATAACTTCTTAAGCAAGGATGATATTATTCGTGATTTGACATCCAGGCACAAAGCTCATTTAAGCCTATAATAGAGGGAAGAACACCTTTTAAACGATTGACAATCATTTTTGTAATGGTCTTGTAGATAACATTACAAAGATTGATAGGGAGAAGCAACTTTATAAAATCTACATTTTCCTTCTTCGGGATGAGCACAACAAGAGTCTCGTTTAAATCTTGTAGAAGTTTGTGAGTTCTAAAATTCTCCCGCACAGAGGGACAAATAGAGAGGCCTACCACTCTCCAACATTTGTGGAAAAAAAAAGAGACTGATGTCATCTGGTCCTAGAGCTTGTTAGGTAAGGGACTTATTCCCATATTGGAAATAAGTGAGGGAGGGGGTGGCTTACAACCTATAAATAAACCCCCTCCCCCTCCCATTTTTCTCATCCAAAACTAAGACAAAAATATTTACTTTTAGTAAGAGTAGTAAATTTTTGTGAGTAATTTTTGGGGTGCATTGGGGTAAGGGTTGACAGTGTCTGAAAACACTAGTGAGTTGAGTGTTGAGTGTAAACACTTGTAAGTGTTGTTTTTCTCCCTAATAAAAAGGGTGTGCAGTAGCTCCGAAGACGTAGGTGCAATTTGGCTGAACTCCGTTATCAAATTTTATGTTATTTTACTGGCATTTTTCGTTGCGTGAAAATTGTTTAATTTCCTAACAATTGGTATCAGAGCCTGGGAAAAGTAAGTATGCTCTGTAGTCGCCACAGTAGTGGATCTTCTACATCAGAAAACTTTCCTTGGGGGTGTTGAAGCTTGGAGTTAGTATGCTCTGTAGTTGCCACAGGAGTGCATCCTCTGCATCAGAAAACTTGCCTCAGGTTATGATAAATATACCGTGCACATAACTTCTGTCTAGGAGGCCGGATTTTAAGTGGGACCGTTTGTGACCCCTCTGCCCTTTCTTGGGATTTTACGTGGAATGGTAATACTATCTAAGGAGTCTGTTTGACGGTCGTTCCTGGGTATTACCGAATCGGTTCACTTCACTAGTTGTCTCCCTCAGAAGAAACTAGAAGTCAGTGGGAGTAATGGCGCCAGATGATATGCTCAACAAAATCGATAAGTTTGATGGCACGGATTTCGAATACTGGAAGATGCATATAGAGGATTATTTGTATCAGAAGAACCAGTTTCTACCGCTCTTTGGAAAGAAGCCAGAAAACATGTCAGAAGAAGAATGGGTTATTTTTAATAGGCAGGCCCTTGGAGCAATCCGAATGACCTTATCTCAGAATATAGCCTTTAATGTGTTAAAGGCAAAAACCACAAAAGGCCTTATGGAGGAACTGACGGAGTATTATGAAAAACCGTCAGCAATAAACAAAGTACATTTGATGCAGTGTTTGTTTAACTTGAAGATGGCGGAAGGAACTTCTGTAGACCATCATATCAATGAACTCAACAAAGTCTTGAATCAGTTGAGTACAGTAAATATTGATCTTGATGATGAAATACAAGCCTTAATACTTTTATCATCCTTCCCAGAGAGTTGGAGTGCTACAGTCACATCAGTGAGTAACTCAATAGGAACCAACAAGTTGAAGTTCAAGGATGTTAGTGGCCTGATTATTAACGAGGAAACCCGAAGAAAAGAAGTAGGTGAAACCTCATCCTCCTCCGCCCTTGCCGCAGAATCAAAAGGAAGAAGTAGAGGACGTGGAAAAACTAGATACCATGATAGACCAAAGGACAGCAGGTCCAAGTCACGGAATCCTACTACTTCCTAAAACTCAAAAAATATTGAATGTTGAAATTGTGGAAAGTTTGGCACTACAGAAATCAATGCAAGAATGGTTCAAAGAAGCAGGAGTCAAACAATCAGGAGGCAAATATAGCTTCCACCTCAGGTGAGGATGACGCCTTGATATGTACCTTGGAAAACAAGCAAGAGGCATGGATATTGGACTCTGAAACATCGTTCCATGCAACTTCTGAGAAAGATCTTCTCGAGAAATATGTGCCTGAAAATCTCGGCAGTGTGTATCTTGGTAATGATCAACCCTGCAAGATTGTTGGTAAAGGTGTAGTTAAGCTCAAGTTGAATGGAGCCATATGGGAGCTGAAGGATGTTAGACATATCCCTGATCTGAGAAAGAACTTAATCTCAGTGGGACAATTAGAAAATGAAGGCTACATCAAAACTTTCCGTAGTAATGAATGGAAGGTATCAAAGGGAGCAATGATTGTAGCACAAGAAAAGAAGAATGGTACTCTCTACTTAACAGCTGGAGCATGTTGTTCAATTGCAGTTGCACAGGGAAGTGGAGATTCCAACTTGTGGCACCAGAGACTTGGACACATGAGTGAAAAGGAAATGAAGTTAATGCATTCCCATGGAAAACTATCAAGTCTACAGTCAGTAGAACTTGATACGAGTGAAAACTGCATTCTTGGAAAGCAAAAGAGAGTCAGATTTCAAACAGGTGGTAGAACGCCAAAGAAGGAAAAACTTGAGCTCGTGCATTCTGATGTTTGGGGACCAACAACTACTCCATCCATTGGTGGAAAGCACTACTTCGTGACATTCATTGATGATCACTCCCGTAAGGTGTGGGTTTACTTTCTGAGTGATTGAGCCCAAGTTTAATATATAATTGGCTACACTTTCATGGTTGTTAATGCACTTTTTGACTCTTAATTCATGATTTTTGTGTTTAAATTAGTCTCTTATGATGAGTTTATGTTTTATGCAATTTGCTAGTAAAATTGTACAAATTGACATTAATTGCATTATAATTTTTCTAAGAACAATTGATCTGCAAATTGTTATTTTATATTGCGGGAGAAAAGGAGTCAAAAAGGATCTGAAGAGTCGGCATGAAGTCCTTAAGGCACGTCGCGGCGCATCAACACATGATCGTACGTCGCGACGTCAACAATTCAGCACATTGCGGCGAGCAAGCCAGATCGTACGTCGCGACGTCAACAATTCAACACTTCGCAGTGAGCAAATCATTTCCACACGTTGCGGCGAATATTAATTTATACGTCGCGACGAGCAAGCAATTCCATACGTCGCAACGAATATTAATTCGCACGCCGCGACGTACGAGCGGATATTCGAGCTTTAAATGAAAAAATCACTCACTGTACTGACCCGACCCGTGAACCATCCTTTAAATATTGCTGAATTAGGTTAGAACGGGCATCATCTGGTTGGATAATCGACACTTGGGAAGAAAAGAGGAGATCGACGAGCGAGAGAGAAGAAGAGGAAGCAACATCGTCCACCACCCAGGGTTCCCTGGGGACAACTTCTGCATTAGTTTTTATCTTCTATTTTTACCATCGCCGTCCACCATGGATATCTTGGAATCGTTGCGAGTTGTGAGGCTTCCGGTTGCTATGTGTGGCTTGGCATTTCTTTCCTGTTGAAGATGCAGTGATGGCTGGAGTTCACCGAGCTTTCAAGGGGAGTAGCTTAATCTATAGTTTAGCTATGATTTATAAATTCCTAGGTCTAGGGTTTGTAATTTGTAGTGAAGCTATTTGATTATAGTTAAATGTTGGACATTTAATGCGTTGTTTGGATTGGTAGTTTGCATTGTCACATTTAACTACATTGTTATGAACAGCCGAGTTGGGGTTTATTACTTTGTAGTTAGATTAGCTTAATTAGAGTTTAATTAAGCGTTGAACAATGTAAGGTGTGTGGATTTGTTTATGTAGAATTCTGTGCTTAAATATATGAAGTCTCATATATGTCAACTTGTGATCTTGTCGATTCTCTTTTATCTGCCTAGTTGTGTTTGATATTGAGTTTGTAACATCCCATCTCCCATAGAAAAGGTTTATTGGTAATTTGGGACGGGTTAGGAGATTTGAATTTTAACTCGGCATGCACATCCATTATATAGCCTCTATAACTGATGATTATTTTGCACATGCACATGGTATACATGCATTCATGACATTTCCGGCATAAGTGTCGAATTGGGATCTTTTGTGAAATTTATATGAAAGTTGTATTTGAAAAATTATTTGGAGTGCGCCATAAATTGTTTTACATTTTTAGGAATTTATGAAAATTTTTCTGGAATTTTTCGGGGTTCTTGCGGATGAAAAATTCTAACCGATTGGTGAGTGAGCTTTTTGTACTGAAAAGATTGCCTAATGGCATGAGATTAGTGAATAAATAATTGTGGGAATTATGTTAGTGCCATGTTTAGAGCTTAAGTGGGATTAGTGCTTAATTAATTGGGTTTAATTCATTTTTATCTTTTCTTCATTATAATGCCATGTGTTCTCCTCATTAATGAGTTTTGTCCCATCTCCTTTAGCATCTCGACCTTCCCTTTGCAAAATATATGATAAATAGCTTTAGAAAACCATCTTTCCACCTCCCATCCAAACTTGGTTTCTCCTTCCTTGGTGTGCTTTCCTTTCTCCTTCTTTGGTGATTGTTCTTTCTTCTTATAGGAAGCTTGCTTGTCTACTTCTTTGTTCCTTCTTCCTTCACTTGCTAGCTTAAGCCTTGTCAAGAAGCTAATATGTATGGGTGGAGGTGGTAGGTTGTTCTAAGTGTTATAAGTTGAAAGTGTTAAAGACTTGAAGATTTGAAGCAATTGGAACTTGCAACTTGATTGGTGAGTAATTGATGTTTGTTTTATGCTTTTGGTAGTTAGAAGCCATTATGGGAAGCATTTATGCATTTATTTCATGATTATAAGGGTAGGTTTGAATGGGTTTAAATGTATACTTAGTTATGGATGAATGAATGACTATACTTCTTATTGATTTTAGCTTGGTTTTGGATTGAGTTTGTAAGGATAGATGAATGGAAAATTTAGGAAGATCATTTGTGTAGGTGCTGCCAAATTTTGTGTCATAATAGAAGTTTATGTTGTGATGAATTTGTGGTTGAATTAGAGGTAGGAATGGATGCTTAGTGATGTGTTATTGATGTTAGAAGTGATAGGAGTTAGGGTAATGTTGAAATCTGGAAAATTGGTGTTTGACCAGTTGGAATATTTTGATCATAACTTATTGTGTAGGTGTGCAAATGAGGTGAAGTTTGTGCCCAATTAAACTTTGGGATGTTGGCTTCAATTTAGTGTGAAATAGGTGTTGTTAAATTGTAATGCTAGAAGGGCGAAAATTTGCATGGAAAGTTACTGTTTTATTGCCTGTGAACAGTAACCGCAAGTATGAGTAATGTGTTTTGTTGATTTTTTCTAAATTAATTGGTATGGAACTAGGAAAAAGGGTCTTTATGAAAGTTGAGGCATATTGAGTTAGCTTTCCATTGCCACTGATCTTGCTAATTTTCTAGTTGTATATTGGGAGATATGAACTGATTACTATTGATTGGTTTTATGCTTTTGGAGAAACCTAGTGAAAGTGTTGATTTTGTGAGCTTTCTGCTTGGGAGCAATTTTAGCAATTTTGTGGACTGAATTGGTGTGAGTGATCTTCTGCAAAGTTGTAGAGGAAGACATTATCTTGAAAATGATTTATGGTGTGTAATTTTAGAGGTCAGAGTTGGGAGTTATGATTTTGCAAAAACTGATCCTGCATTAGGTTAGGAATTGCTGATCATGGAAGTAACTTGCATGACAGTTTTGAAATGGTTAGAAATTAAATTGGAAATTGAGTTCTTCATGAAAATTGAAGTTCAAGGATTTATCTTTTCAGGGATATAAAGTTCAGATTTTTCTGACTTGTGTACAGGGAGTTATGCTTGTTATAAGTTTCCTGCTCAAATTGAATGATTTCAGGGACAGCAACATTGACTGAATTAATTGACTTGTTTAGCAATGGAATTTGATTTTGGGTTGTTCATGAAAGTTGTAGATGACATTGTGAACTTATTGAGCATATTTATGTGGTAATTTTGGCTGAAGAATCAGAGAGTTAAGGAATTTGAAATGTACTGTTCTGTTTTAATGGGATTTGAGTAGGCAGTAGCTTTGAAGGGATTTTGACACCATTAAGAGTGAAATTGATTTTATGGTCTTCATGAGAATGGTAGAGCTTTCATTATCTTTCCAACAAGCTATGGTTTGTATTTTTCCGGTTTGTGTGCTAAGAGTTATTGTTGTTGGAAATTTGGATTAAAATAGGAAAAAAAAGGAATGAAGTGAGGTTGAACCTCGCGGATCGCGAGGCGACTCCTCGCCCTCATGAGGCGAGGTAGATCGACCCTCTCGAGGCGACTCCTCGCCCTCATGACGAAGGCGAGTCGACCTCATGAGGCGACATGTCGCCCATGAGGCAAGCGCTATATATATTTATATATATATATATTATTATTATTTTAGTTGGCCTAATTGTTTCTTTTGTCAATTTCTTTTCCGTCCGACATCCGATTGACCTGATTCTTGAGGCATCGGATTAAGTAGAATATTAATTTCATTTTGTGAGAAATTGGAAATTTTGGAAGAGAAATTAACGTGGCACCGAGTAACGGAGCCTTTAATCATTATTTTGTAATTGGGGACCTATAGAGGTCCAATTATGCACCGTCGGCGCCAATAGGTTTCTAATTTTAGACGGATTTTTTTAATGGGAAAATTTTGGATTAGGGCCGGAATGCCATGAGCATGCATTATACACGTTTTACTTATTCCATGTGCATTGTTTAGTATTTTATCTATTCGGTTGGTAATGTTTACTTATTTTAATTGTTATAGAGGCTCGGTTGGAGCGTCATCCTGAGGGCGTTGCGAGACTTCCGACATTAGCTTCGGAAGTTATTAGGTGAGTAACCTAGATGGTTCCTCGGTTAGTAAGTGTTTATAATTCTGCACTTAGAACCTGTGGAGAATAATGGTGGGAAAATTGTGTTTGTTTGTGCTGGATTGCGGATAGGAGGTCCGATGGATTGGAAAATTTGACATAGAAGTGTCATATGTGATTACCTGTACAAGATTTATGTGTACATATTGAATTGGGATCTGATATGATGTTGGTGTTGTTTTATTTGGACATATGCACTTCATGCATAATTGCATGATCGATGATTGGCGATTGTGACGGAAGCGATAGCGAGCTTTAAGCTCAACGTAATTGAGCCTTGAGCCCATAGTGATTCAGAGCCTATGGCTCACCGTTTAATGCGCCCTTAATGGGACAGTTTCAGGCGCTCAGTCACAACAACGTAATAAATTGGAAAAGCGTTTCATACACATTCCATATGCATTTGAATTGATTCTTTGGATTGGTATGAAAATTATGTGGTACTACTAAATGTGATTTGGTGAGATAATTGTGCGTAGCTGTGTATATGCATGAATTGGGTGAACCATCGATGATGGTTCCTCACTGAGTTCGCAAACTCACCCAAAATTGCAAATTATTTTTCAGGACCGAGAGAGTAGACTTATAGCTCCAGAGGGACTTTTCCTGCCGTGTAGATTGAGTTGGCAAGAGAAGTCATGGCACACAGGTCGGTCAGCTGGCACCTTTTGAGGGATGACCTAGTTAGCCTTTTTGTTTGATTTTCTTTTGGAGTATTGTACAGAACACATCAGTTGTGTAAATTTACTGCTTTGAGGTTATGAAATGAGAATTTATGGTTTAAAAAAAAATTTAGTGGATTTCATATAAATGCTTTATGATTTTGATGCCATGTGGAGTGTTAGTGGTTGTTCGTAGCGCACCCTTATCGTAGGGTATGTGTCGGAATGACCTACGGGCGTCCCGATACATATCCTATGGTATGGGGGTGCTACAGAGTTGATGCTAGATTTCATTTGACCCATTGCATTGACAAATCCACCGCACACACTAAGATGCTTTTAACAAGGTTTTAAGCAATGAAGTTCATTGATTAAAGCCTTGGACTTAAAGAATCCTTTAAGGTTCTGAGGCTCAAGAGCACTCAATGGGGTCTTGAGAAATGGAGTCGAGAGTGACAGGAGTCCATTAATCAAGATCCTGGACTTAAAGATAGTTCTTTAAGGTTTACCATTCAAACTTAGTGATTTCTAATCCCACCGCACACACTAAGATGAGCTTAACAGGATCTTGAGCAATGGAGTTCATTGATCAAGATCTTGGACTTAAAGAGTCCTTTAAGGTTCGGAGGCTCAAGAGCACTCAATGGGGTCTTGAGAAATGGAGTCGAGAGTGACAGGAGTCCATTAATCAAGATCCTGGACTTAAAGATAGTTCTTTAAGGTTTACCATTCAAACTTAGTGATTTCTAATCCCACCGCACACACTAAGATGAGCTTAACGGGATCTTGAGCAATGGAGTTCATTGATCAAGATCCTGGACTTAAAGAGTCCTTTAAGGTTCTGAGGCTCAAGAGCACTTAATGGGGTCTTGAGAAATGGAATCGAGAGTGACAGGAGTCCATTAATTAAGACCTTGGACTTAAAGTAAGTTCTTTAAGGTTTACCATTCACACTTAGTTTTGAACTGTGATAGCCAAAGCTCGTTTTCAAGAGGATTTTATCACTTGCTTTAGTATTTTCTTTTTTCTATTTTCAAAAAAATCCAAAAATACTTTTTACATGCTTTTTAGTGTAGTTAATGTTTTCAAACAAAACCCCCTTTTTTTCACTGATTTCACTTGCATTTTATGACATATAGGCTAGTTTAGGTCCATTTCATTAGGTTCCGATTAAGTGAGACGACCCGAGGTTGCAAACTATACTGCAATCCTTGGTATAAATTATTTTTGACCGGTTTCCAAGGATCGATCGTAAGGTCGAATCGACAAAGCCGCGATCACTGAGACACAAGTCAGAAGTATTTGATGCTTTTAAAACATGGAAGGCTATGGCTGAAAATGAGACGGGTCTCAAGATAAAGAAGCTCAAAACTGACAATGGTGGAGAATATGAGGACACTAGATTCAAAAAGTTCTGCTACGAGCATGGAATCATAATAGAGAGAACCTTGCCAGGAACGCCACAACATAATGGTGTAGCGGAGCGTATGAATCGAAACTTAATTGAAAGAGCTAGAAGTATGCGGATGCAATCAGGTTTACCAAAATAGTTCTGGGCAGAAGCAGTCAACACAGCAGCTTATCTTATCAACAGAGGTCCATCAGTTCCATTGGAGTACAAGATACCAGAGGAGGTTTGGAGTGGAAAAGATGTGAATCTTTCACACCTCAAGGTATTTGGTTGTACAACATATGTGCATATCAGTGATCAAGGAAGAAATAAACTTGATCCAAAATCTAATAAATGCACATTTATTGGCTATGGTGAGGATGAGTTTGGATATCGCATTTGGGATGATGAAAACAAGAAGATCATTCGGAGTAGAGATGTTGTCTTTAATGAAAAGCTGATGTATAAAGACCGACATCAGAGAACACCCCTCAGAGAGACCCTGTATTTGTTGATATCAGCAATATCCCAACTTTTCCAGTGAGACAAATGGAAGTAAATCCTCAATCAGAGGAAACTGTTGAAGAAGAAGCTCAACCTGAATCACCACAGCCCACCTCTCCTGTTCCTGAGTTAAGAAGGTCTTCTCGACCTCATGTGCCAAACAGGAGATTCTCAGACTATCTATTGTTAACTGATGGAGGCGAGCCTGAGTCTTACAAAGAGGCGTTCCAAACAGAAGATGCCAGCAAGTGGGAGCTTGCAATGACAGATGAGATGAGATCTTTAATCTCAAATCAGACTTGGGAACTAACAAAGTCACCAAATGGAAAGAAGGCTCTTCACAACAAATGGGTATGTCGGGTCAAAGAGGAGTTTGATGGTTCCAAGAGATATAAAGCTCGGTTAGTAGTCAAAGGATTCCAACAGAAGGAAGGAATAGACTATACAGACATTTTCTCTCCGATGGTGAAGCTTAATACCATCAGAACGGTGTTAAGTATTGTTGCAAGTCAAGATCTCCATCTTGAGCAGCTTGATGTGAAGACAACATTTCTTCATGGAGACTTAGACGAGGAGATATTTATGCACCAGCCAGAGGGTTTCTTGGAGAAAAGAAAAGAGCATTTAGTGTGTAAGTTGAAAAAAAGCATGCGATGCAAACAAGCCCCAAGGCGTGTACGTACGAAAGTTTGAAAACTTTATACATAGGGAAGACTTCCAGAAGTGCAATGTCGACCACTGTTGTTATATCAAGAGATATCAGTCAAGTTATATCATTTTGCTACTTTATGTCGATGACATGTTAGTTGTGGGTCTCAATATGGATGATATCAGAAATTTGAAGAAACAATTGTCAAAAGAATTTGACATGAAAGATCTGGGTCCAGCTAAGAAGATTCTTGGGATGCAGATTACCAGAAATAGGCAGAAAGGGAAATTACAGTTATCTCAAGCAGAATACATTAATCGTGTTTTGCAACGGTTTAACATGGCGAATGCTAAACCAGTCAGCACTCCCCTTGCTAGTCATTTTCGCCTATCCCAAAATCAGTCACCTCAAACAAATGAAGAGTGAGACTTGATGGCGAAAATTCCTTATGCCTCTACTATTGGAAGCTTGATGTATGTCATGGTATGCACAAGGCTAGACATAGGCCATAAGGTGGGAGCAGTTAGCAGATTCATGGAAAATCCAGGAAAAGTCCACTGAGAAGCAGTAAAGTGGATTTTAAGATATCTTCGAGGCACTACCAAGAAATGCCTATACTTTAGCAAAGGAGAAATAAAAGTACAAGGCTTTGTTGACTCAGATTATGCAGGTGAACTTGATAGAGAAAGGAGCATCACTGGTTACATCTTTACTGTCGGTACAACAGCTGTGAGTTGGATATCGCAGATTCAGAAGATTGTTGCCTTATTTACTACAGAAGCTGAGTATATAGCAATAACTGAAGCTAGCAAAGAGATGATTTGGCTTCAGAATTTGCTGTCAGAGTTGGGTTTCATGCAGGAGAAAAATGTGCTATATAGTGACAGTCAGAGTGCAATTCATCTGGCTAAGAATCCAACATTCCACTCCCGAACTAAGCATATCGGTGTTCGTTATCATTTCATCAGGTCCTTGCTAGAAGATGAAGTGTTAACACTTGAGAAGATTCTTGGAAGCAAGAACCCTGCAGACATGTTAACCAAGGTGGTGACAATCACACAACTTCAGTTGGCCTGCAAGAGTAATAAAATCTAGACGAGCTACTGTATCAACCAGGTGTGAAGACATATTAAAATCAGTCTTCAAGTGGGAGATTGTTAGGTAAGGGACTTATTCCCATATTGGAAATAAGTGAGGGAGGGGGGTGGCTTACAACCTATAAATAAACCCTCTCCCCCTCCCATTTATCTCATCCAAAACTAAGACAAAAATATTTACTCTTAGTAAGAGTAGTAAATTTTTATGAGTAATTTTTGGGGTGTATTGGGGTAAGGGTTGAGAGCGTGTGAAAATACTAGTGAGTTGAGTGTTGAGTGTAAACACTTGTAAGTGTTGTTTTTCTCCCTAATAAAAAGGGTGTGCAGTAGCTCCGGAGACGTAGGCACAATTTGGCTGAATTCCGTTATCAAATTTTGTGTTGTTTTACTGGCATTTTTTATTGCGTGAAAATAGTTTAATTTCCTAACAGAGCCTTCATTGGCTTCATACTGAAAATGGTCCTCTTGATTTCCTCATCTGTACCCCCTAAAACTCTCCATCGCCTGGGCATCAATAGTAGGAAACAAACTAGCCCTTTCTACTGAAATGGAAACGTTTGTGTTGAGAGTATACATGTTAGTAAAATACTCAACAATATGGCAACGCAAAGCATGGTTATGGAGCATATTGCCTAAACTATCCTTAAGGACCTCCACTCTCTTAAATATTTTGACTAGATCATCGTTCGATAAAAATAAAACTTATTGTGATCTCCGTTTGCAATCCAGTCTATCCTAGATTTATGTTGCCAGTAAACTTCTTCTAGATCTAGGACAAGATCCAATTCCCTCTTCAATATATCTTCTACCTTATTAATATTCGACATCCTGTGCATGGCCAATGCTCATTGAACACCATCCAATCTTCACTTCAATATTGCTTTCCTTTTAAAAATGTTGCCAAAACATCAGCATTCCACCTGGAGGCTTCTTCAATGAAAGAATTCATGTTAGTGGAAAATTCACCATTTATAGGCCATACAAACCTTAAAAAGCACATAAAGCTCTAGTCCAGCAACTAAGGGGCAAGAAACTGAAACCTCCTCTTGGATTGACATTGTAACAGTTTGTTCATTATGCAAGTGAGAATGGGACAATGATCAAAGCCCAATCTCGGAATATGGAACATAATGGTGTTAGGGAAACCCTAAAAAAAGAAGGCATTGCTCACTGCTTTATCTAGTTGTTCATGAATTCAACCTCTTGCCTAGGTAAAAGTTTACCCGTGAAACTCAAGATCGAGCATCCGTGCATTGAAAACCCAATCCTAAAAATAACCGACAAGCTTCCGAGCCCTCTGTTTTCTCTAAGTTATGTAAGATATAGTTAAAACCTCCACTAACCAACCATATGTTAGAAAGTTGACTGCCTAATCGTTGAAGATTCAACCAGAGACTTTTTCGAGCCTAAGGATGTGGACTTGCATAGACAATAGTTAGAAAAACTTATGGTTAGTCTTCTCCACCACCAAATGAATATATAGAAAATTATTTTCTATAATTCAAATGCTTAATGTTTAATGCCATAGAATCCATATTGTTAAGACACTCATTCCACATCAGTGGGATGAGAATGTGAGAGGAGGAAGGAAGCTTATAAAAGAAGGCTATCTCCTCCTCCTTCAATGCATCAAAACAAAATTTCACTTTTATGTATAAATTAAAGGATTAATTTTGTAATCCCTAATTTTCTTTTATAGTGAAATTCTTCTCTCTCCGTAGTTTTTACCTTATTGGGGTTTTCCACGTAAATTTCTTGTATTCTTTAATTTCTTACTTATTTTCTTTATATTTTTCTTTTTGAGCTTTCTTTTTCAACAAGTGGTATCAAAGCCACGTTTCAGTTAAGTTTAAATTTATTTACCATATATTCTATGGTTGCCACTTAGTGTGAATCCTCTACATCAGAAAGTAAATTAGATTTTGTGGTACACTCGGGTGTGCACGATACTCTTGTGGGACCATCTTTCAGTTTTCATACCTAATGGGACTCATTGCCCCCTGATATTCCTAAGTTGTTTAGTGTCATCATTTTTTAGGCTCATTTTATGTGGGGCCCATGAGGTTACTATTCACGTGTAGGGTCGACTTATGTGAAATAGTGGGAGGAGCTTTTCGGCAAAATGTTAGAAGTAAAAGGAGAATATAAGGTAGATAAATTCAACGGTAGAAATTTCTCGATTTGGAAGATGAGAATGAGGGCTATCTTAGTGAAAGATAAGACAGTCAAAGAAATTTGGGATTATCTTACAAGTATATACGAGGCAAAGTCCCTACACAACAAAATATTTCTCAAGAGAAAGTTGAACACTTTACAGATGTCAGAATCTTATACGGTGACTGAGCACATCAATGCACTGAATTCTCTAATTTCACAACTCAAAAACATAATTTGTGTGATAGGGACAAGTGAATGAGCGAAAACTCTACTTCAAAGTTTACCGGATTCATACGATTATCTCATCATCAACTTGACAACCAACTTTGCCTGTGGGGAAAGTTTGAACTTGGACAATATTGTAGCTGTAATCATTGATGAGGAAAAGCAACGCAAGAATAAGGAGAGATTTTCACAGGAAGTAGAGGCATTAGCAGTGACAAGAGGTAGATCGATGGAATGTGGTCCTAGTGGGAGTCAACAACACGGTAGTTCAAAATCTTGGAGTAAGAAAAATATCCAGTGCTACAATTGTGGCAAGAAAGATCACTACAAGAAATATTGTTGAAACCTGAAACAGAGTTCTAGTCCTCACGGAAGAGTTGCCAACCCTCAAGGAAATGTTGCAAGCAGATCAGACGACAGTAATGCCTTGACCTGTGAAGAATCAACAACACATGATGGCAAGAGGATGACTCAGGATACGTGATTGGTTGATTATGGTGTAACCTATGACATGACCTCTCATAAAGAATGGTTCTATCACTATGAACCAGTCTCAGGAGGTGTTGTATATAACTGCAGTGATCAGCTCATGAATGTTGTTGGAATTGGATCTATCAAAATGAAGATGTACGATGGAATTGTTTGTATCATACAACATATATGACATGTTAAGGGAATTCAGAAGAATCTATTATCGTTGGGACAATTGGACAACCTCGGCTGTAAGATGGAGTGTGAAAGGGGAATCATGAAGATAGTTCGTAGAGAGCTAGTGATAATGAAGGCAGAGAAGATAACTGCTAACTTGTACATGATAAAGGGAGAGATTTTAGTGGATAGAGAAGCTTCAGTTGCCTTAAGTAACAATGAGAGGTCTTCGATGATATGGCACAAAAAACTTGGTTATATAAGGGAAGATCTTTGACCTTTTCAATTGATATCTTCGAGCGTGCAAGGACCCTTCTTAAAAATCCATATATAGGAAACTCATTTACTTTTACCTGACTCTCATGTCACTTGTAATCTAAAAAATAATTATTTTATTTCCTTTTCGATGGAATCAGCGTTAAATTTTATTTATTGTTCTATTTATAAGAA
Organism: Erythroxylum novogranatense; assembly: GCA_029891385.1. NCBI lineage: Eukaryota > Viridiplantae > Streptophyta > Magnoliopsida > Malpighiales > Erythroxylaceae > Erythroxylum > Erythroxylum novogranatense. The sequence goes on along the minus strand of CM057227.1, from coordinate 95,995,900 downwards.
TTTTGTAAATAACCTCTCTACTAGTTAAAAATAAGGGTATGTATTATTGGATCTCTCTAGATCCCGCATATTACTGAGATTCAAACTGGATATTGTTGTTGTTATTGTATGTACTGTAAGAATTGTTAACTTCTAATTAAAATATTGGACTACTTACCATATATCATTATATTATATTGCTACCATTTCTAATATTTTATAAATTATTATTTTATTGTTAATAAATATTAATGATTAAGAATAGTAGTTAACTTAAATTTATAATATTTTATCCTATTAAAATTAAAATTTTGGAATGATTATCTTTTATGTCCAAAATATATTTACTTTTCAAAATTTAAATTAGCTACCATGTGTTTTTCAACAATATGTTTAAAACATTGAAAACAACTTGACAACAAAAGATAACTTAAATATGATTATATAAATGTAAATTATAATTAACCTAAACTAGGATTGTGAAGTATATTAAGCATTAACAAACTATCCTCCAAATATTATTAATTTTAAGAATAGTATCACATTCAAATATTCATCAAAATTCACCTAGCAAATTATCAAATAATTCCACAAGAGTTAATTCGTCGCCAAAAGTATCATACTCAACCTTTAGTGACGACTTATAAAATCATCGCAAGATGCTATCATATTGGCGATGAATTTTCAAAATGGTCATAAAAAGTCAGCTTCTACTATGACGCTTCTCAAAATTCATCACAAAATATATTCGTTTATTCGAACTTTGTACGACGGTTTAGATAATAGTCTCAAAACGATAATATATTAGCGACGAAATTCTATAACCGTCGCAAAGCGTGCTTCTATTGCGACGATTTTCTTTAATCGTTGTGAAATATACTCATTTATGTCGCAAAATAGTGTACTTTGGCGACAAAGTCTTAATTAGTCGCCAATAGATGTCTTCTAATTCATCACCGACGAAAACATAGCCAAAATTCTCTTCTGTTGTAGGGTGACAAGCTATAAGCGGTGAGTGAGGAGTAAGAAGCAAGAACTACTCAGCAATGAACATGAACTGACGATAGAGATCTACCAGGGATGATGGAGAGTAGTGGGCAGTGACAATCAGAGAAGAGCAAATGGAGTGTGAGAGAATTGGAGAGGTTGGCCATGGGCACTGCAACATGTAGGGTTATGAACATTTGTTTTCAATTTCATCCCCAACTTTTTGAATTTACAATTTTACCTAGTATTTACTGAAAATTTGAGTACGAGCTGGTACTGATTGCAGGTACCAAACAAAATCGCCAATATCAATTGGTTTTTATCATTGTTATAGTACCATTTTTTGATCTATGGCATGTGCCGGTATCAATACGAAACAATAATCTAAACATTAATTGGTTGTAGCATGATTCAATTTTAAAGTTTCTTTAATTTCTGAATTCTTTGGATTTTGGGTACAGTAAAATGACTGAAGCACCACGATCCCTGTCTTTGAGAATGCAGAAAACTCCTAGGCTAACGGCAGCCTCCGAAAGGGATGTATCAGTACTGCGAAGGAGGATTAGTCACCGGCTTCGACCCAATAGACACCTCCTAGGAGACAAAAAAAAAAAAAATATGTATTGTATACCGGTGGGGGACTCGATTGTAGTGGTGCAGCGTAATGGCAAGGAGAGGGACTTGATTGTAGCGGTGCAGTGTAATGGCAAGGTGAAATCCAGCTGTGGAGTCATTGTTTGATAATATCTCTAAAGGATCTCTACTATATGATGTCTTTAGCTGTGACTGTGACTATGATTTCGTTGTCCTTGTTCACTTGTTTTGATTCTTTGACCACCTCTAAGAGACGGTTTTGGGTAGGTGATCTTGGGATGTTCTTAATGGCGTTGATTATTGTTTAGAATGTAGAGATTGTGGTTAAAGCAACTTTTGAGCAACTCCTGCAAAACTCTGGATATGCATTATTGAGATCGTTCTGAATAAGGTTTCGCATACTAGAGAATTGGAAATCGACAGAGGAGACACTAAAATAAAATGGGGATTGTTTTAGGGTTAATCAGTAAAGTTGTGTTTTGATTAAATTGGGATTTAGGCTAGGATAATAATCTAATTAATTTATGTTTTAAAACTTATTCTAGTATTAAATATTTGGATTTACTTTATATCGGTAAAATTCACTGTTTTTAGTGCATATTAAAGAAATCGTCAATTATTAAATATAAATTGTCATAAATTATATTTTAAATAAATTATTTATTAAATTAACAATTCAAAATTAATAATAATTTCCTTTTATTTTATTTTAAATCAAACATATTCTCACTCTTAATTTATTATCTTTTAATTCTAAAAATTATTAGAATATAATATTAAATTGCTTGAGTTAAATTTGTCGTTTAATTATTAATTATTTGAGTTCCACCATTATATTTATACAACAATTATTATTAGAATATGATTTTACATTTAATATTATAGTGTTTTATTTTATCTCATAAATTTTAACATAACCATTTATTTATATAAATCTCGCGTTTATTTATGCCAGATTTACATAAATAAATAATTAAAATTTATAAAATAAAATAAAATACCATAAAATAAAATTGTAGAAAACATTCGAACTCATAATTAGGTAAGTTGATGCGGATTTCCGTTAATAGAACTACGTGGCCTAACATTGATCACGCAGGCTTACCGAAGCGTACTAAGTCGTAGCACTGAATTGTAAAAGAAGGACTGAGCCATGAAATGAAAACTTATCGTACAGCGAACTTTCCATGCACGCGTATGAAACCGTTCAGACCCCAACTAGGATTGGTTCAGGCAGAAAGGGCACGTGTCAGCCCATCCTCATTTGGGCCCACACTCTTCCCTTTGTCCAGGTGTAACCTATCCCTCTCTTCTAATACCCTTCTCATCGCTCACTTTCTTTCTTCTCGCAGCTCGCTAATCACTTTTACGCTTTTCAAGCTCGACCCGAAAATCTTAATTCGGGCCCTACAACTTCAGAGTTCGATTGCTATTTCTATTCAGCTGATGTAGTGAAAGATTTAATCGCCATGGAGAAGGAGAATCATGAGGATTATGGTCGAACCTTTGATGCCATGAGTATCAATGACGATTCCTCTGCATTTAGCGACTGTAACAGCGAAAGATCCGGTGAGGTCACATCGGCATCCTCTGAAAGCCGTCGATTGTTGATTTCCTGTGCGACGGAACATTCAGATGATATGATCCGACAACTCGTATCGGATCTGGGATCCTGCTCTGTTGACAAGCAAAAGCAAGCTGCTATGGAAATCAGACTGATTGCAAAGAATAAGCCAGAGAATCGCCTGAAAATAGCAAAAGAGGGGGCGGTTAAGCCTTTGATATCGCTAATCTTGTCGCCGGATTTACAGCTGCAGGAGTACGGCGTCACCGCGATTTTGAATCTATCGCTTTGCGACGAGAACAAAGAAGTTATAACTTCTTTGGGAGCAATCGAGCCGTTGGTTTTAGCTTTGAAGACAGGGACGTCGACGACGAAAGAAAACGCCGCATGCGCTCTATTTCGCCTCTCGCAAGTGGAAGAGTACAAGACTACAATTGGACGGTCAGGAGCAATCCCTCGCCTCGTGAGTCTTCTAGAAGCCGGTGGAATGCGCGCGAAAAAGGACGCATCAACGGCTTTGTACAGTCTATGTTCGGTGAAGGAAAACAAGATCAGGGCCGTCGAATCGGGGATCATGAAGCCACTTGTGGAATTGATGGTTGATTTAGGGTCCAACATGGTGGATAAGTCAGTTTTTATATTGAGCCTGCTGGTCTCGCAGCCGGAGGCGAGACAAGCTCTAGTCAACGAAGAGGGAATTCCGGTATTAGTCGAGTTAATCGAGGACGGCTCGAGAAAGCAGAAGGAGATTGCTGTAGGAATACTCTTGGCTTTATGCGAGGACAATGAGGTGTATCGTGGGATGGCTGCGCGTGAAGGAGCGATTCCTCCGTTGGTAGCGTTGTCGCAGTCCGGCGCAAATCACGCCAAGCAAAAGGTAGGCCATTCTTAGGCTTCTTATCTAGTTCTCGGCGTCTTGAAATTGTCGGGTAGCGAATTACGTGGCAAGACACTTTATGTTCTTTTTGAAAAATCAAACATCGTTTGGTCTGAATTTTAGAATGCAGGAGAACATAGCTTGGCTACGGCGGTCACTTGGTTGTCTGCCCTTCTCGGGCAAAAAGATAAATTATCCCGCAATTTTGGGCTTCTAATGCAATATTGACGGTTAAAACCGTTTCGATTTTTGGGTTTATTTTTCTTTTTTTTTAATCTTTGAATTTGTTATTTCCTAATATGAGAATTAAAGCTAATTAAGTGGACTAATTTAAAATTATAAGATCTTACTAGATTTGTCATTCGTTTTGGTGATGTCTGAGTGGGTACACGATTTGATGTGTGGGCAGGCGGAGCAACTGATAGAACTCCTACGGCAACCAAGATCCAGCAATATAGCTGCCAAAGCATCAGATGTGTCAGTATGAACTAGCAAGCCTACAACATGCCCATGTGTAATCATACAATGACATAGTTGAATAAGCTACCAACCAACACTGAAGGGAAAAAAATATATATTATGGAAAACAAGTTGTAAATAAATAGTTTCAGATGGCGCTTGTAAAGCTTGTGATTAGTGGTTGAGTTTTTGTTTGTAACTTCTTCTTTAGGATTTCCATTTTGTTTTTGTTTTTGCTTTCCTTCTTAACATGTCATATCGTATACTAATGTTGGACAGTAAGATACGATATAAAAGACAGCTAGTCCATCTCGCAATTCATTTTCTTTTTTTAAGAGAAATGACAATGAAGAAAATTACAATGGATGTTTCGGTCCAGATGTATCCTTTAGAAGGAGTAAGTGGTACCTTATAAGTGTAGTAAATAAATAATAAACGCGTACATCAAAATGGGCTGTATAAGTTGCGAGCTAGTCATCACATCTATTGTCTTTTTGATATATATGTTGATAAGCAACAGTCCAATTATACGAGCAAATAGCTCAATGGTTGATGCATCAAGTTCTGTTATGTATTTTTTGGTTAGTGATTCAGATTTCAGTCCCACAAATTGATTGCCATTTTTCACCAAAAACGGAACTTTTCCAATTCAGGAAGGGATTGGGGCACAAATATACCGAGTCTAAATTTTCTTCTGAGAAAGAGAATAAGCATTTGTGGAATGTTTCCTTGTAGTAGTAAAGAGTGATGAAGTCGTAGAAAGGTTGCAGCCAACAGTTAAAGCTAGTTGGTAGTTTGTTCCATCAACCTTATTAAAAATTAGATTTCATCAGTTTCAGTCACCGGTGGGCCATGTCTTTGTTTATTAGAACTTTATAAGTTAAAGTAATAAACTACGACATATAATCCATTGGCTGGTCAATTGGATGTGACTTTAACGTCGTATAATTAATACCCAAATCGAGTTAGGTGTGTTAAAATAAATGCACCAACAACAGCAATTAATTAATCATCAACTTCAATTGGATTACGTCGTCTATATCACGATTGGGAACGTGCTTTCATTGTCGTCAGATGAGGTTTACAGTTGCTGTATTCAATTAATTTTTCTGAACACATGTTTTAAAATATCTTATATTAAAAAAAGTCTACGGTGTGTATCTTATTAATTAATAAAAGCCAATAAATGTCAAAGGCGTTTATTTTATTCTCGAAATTGAAGGTTATGATCAAAAGGGCAATGGAGAGGGCAAAAGGATTCATATAAATGAGAAAAGAACAAAAGAGTTGCAAATCTGACGACACAATCATGAACATAAGGAACGTGTTTAGTTACGACTGAGCCTATTCCAATTCCGAAGGCTAAAGAAGCAATGATTCAATGAACTAGTAAACAGAACAGAACTACAAAAGCCATCAAAGTTGACTGGCAGCTCTCGTCTCGAACGTGAAAACCTTATTGACTTGCAAACGATCTTCTACAAGCAAATACATGGACGGCAGATTCTCAACATATTGTTTACTAATTCACAAATAAGTTACATGACCTATTAATTAAAATTTTAAAATATGAAATAATTTTTATATAAATCCATTTAGTTATAATATATTTTGTCTTTTTATCGTATGGTATGTTTTATATTGCCCCGACTCATTCAATGGAACAAGGAAATGGCCTCTTAGAAGATAACTTGTGCAGAAGGTTCTAAAAGGTCATAGGTCTTGAATTTTACTTTCAGAAATTTGTTACGTCTATGAACTCATATAAAACCTCCAGCAAGTTAGAGTTGGTTACATCATCAAGTCCATTATTGATTATTTAATTTAAAATTATTTATTTGTTAAATAAATTATTTAAAATTTTAATTATTATATTATTAAAACCAACAAAAGAAACGACCTTTAAGACTATGTTTAGTTGGACATAAAGTTTTTAATAGAATGGATGATTTATAATAGAATGGAATGTAAATAGGCGTAATAATATAAAATTAATGTTTGGAAAGAATAGAAGAATTCATAATGTAATATAGTGAAATATTATTTGGAAGAAAAATTTATAATGTAATATAGTAAAAAGTTGTTTATTATTTCATATTTCATCCTAGGCTTCTCAAATTAGAGATTTTCATTTTTACTGTTTAGGATGAAAATGAAATGTAATATGAAATCCTTCTCTTTCACCTCATTCTATTATAAACTCTCATTTTAAATGATTAAATAATATTATATTTCATTATATTTCATTCCATTATAAATTCTCATGAGATAATATTACATTCCGTTCTATTTTATTAATAAACCCGCAACTAAGTATAGCCTAAGGCACAGAGCCAGTTGTCAAGTTTTTACTGTTCTAAAACTCATCTGTTGGGTCCCTCTTGACTCAACAAACAACAAAACCTTTCTTTTGAAAAATTATTTAATTTAATAGCAAGTCAAGTTAGCTGCAAAATCGTTATTCAATTAGGCTATTACAAAGTTATTAGCTGAGTTGGCATCAATTATTTATTGATTCTTGTATAAATAATTCGCTCTCATTCTTTTTGAAAATTGAGAAGATATAAGTAACATTGTTGTGGTATTTTTTTCCATTGACAATTTTAAGATTTTTTTTTTCATAACATGAGAGCTATAGTTTTGTTAACTTAAATCATATTATTAAACCTTTAACTCTCATTCCTTTAATTCAACATAATATATAGACATGTATAAATCTAAAGAAAAGGATCTTTCATTAAATCAAAACGTTAATTTAAAGAATATATTTTATGGTTCATATCAAGTAAACTTGTATCCTAATTTAAAATAAAACAAAGAAAACAAAAAGAATAATAAAGAAAAGAAATGAGAATGTGTTTTGAAAAACCCAAAAGGGGTAGTAGTTTCACAAACTTTTCGATTCGTTTATAACAAATAAAAAATAAAAAAATTAGGAAAAAAAAATAAATCAACACCGAAAATTTGGTAACGCAGTTCGACACACCTTGTCTATGTCTGCGGGCCCTCACCCAATTTAATAACTTTTACTGAAGTACAATAGATTTACTTAAGGCTTTACTGAGCCGACACCACTCAATCCTTGACACTATCTCTTAACCTCATTTTTCGTTAATGAATTTCATATCTAATAGTACGACTATCTCGTACTAACCTCGAAAGAAAATTTTTCTAAAATATTTTTAATTAGATGACAATTAACAAAAATATCTCAAGTGATGAATTAACTAAGAATAAAAACATAATATACTTGAGACAAAAAAGAAGTTAATTTTTCAATCGGTTCAGCTCCTCCGTAATAGATCTGAAAGTGTAGCTTTAACAACTCCAATTAAACTATATAGGACATTAGACGCACCATATATATTTCACGTACAAATCCAGAAGAACAAGTCTGAAAAATCAGAAGTTAAATCACGGTGTATATTAACCCAAAATCATGCATACATTCAAACTGTATATTTTTCAAGCACTTAATTAACGCCCGCTGCATGATTTTATTATGTGCACATTCAACTGCATATTTTTTCAACACCCAATTATACAAAAACTTCCAGCAACGTTATCTCCTATCCCTCAAAATTCCAACGTGAGCTACATTTTTCAAGTGTATCATTAATGCCCACTAAATAGTTGATTGCCAAAATTTCAAAAACTACATGACCTATGTTTTTCAATGCCCACTACTCTGATAATAATACACACGCACACGTTCTTCTTTTCTTTTCAGCTATTAACACACACGTGTAAGATCACTGCCGTGTGTTTTTCACAATCAACAACTAACGTCAGCAGTCTGTTCCCTTAAACCACAAAGATAAACTTCGGTTATTGATAAAAGATGTGCACAATCCATATAAGCAAATAGAGTCCTACTATAACCATGCAACCATGACATCCGATTCAAACTGCAAAACTTCATCCTTTTATGTTCTTCGATCCACAAAACCCACAAATTTAGCAGTAATTTCCAACATGTGTAAGACAATTCTAATATTAACATGATAATAGACTCCAATATAGTGTAAGATTTTATCATGACTACACTATTATTCATATAGTTTTTGAATCCAAGTCATTATCTAACTAATATCTTATATGTTCAATTAATAAATAATGATAAAACTAATTACTTAGATATAGAACATATATCCTAACAAGTTTAAAGTTTTAAATCATAATGCTTTTTATTCTTTTATTAAAATCTTGCTTTTCTCTAAGATTGCTTCTTCTTGATGTGCTCTAGACTCTCTTCTACTTTTGAATTGATTTTTGTCCTCCTAGATGTCTCCTTTACCTTCTTCTCTTCTCTTTATTCCATAAAACCAGGTTCTACGTCAAAAAAATGACCAAAAACAAACCCATGTTGGACCTATGTTCCTTTAAGAGTGCCAAATTAATTTACATAAAATTTAATGTCAATACATGTGCATAAAATTTAATGTCAATACTTGTCAATAACATGGGAATGTGTAGTTCTCATGTTAGGTTTATCTCTATTAGGTTTTGTGTTCGAGACTCGTTCATTATAACACAATTATGGACATAGTACTGTATAGATGAGTTGCTTGAATTTATGCTTCATGAAGTATACACAAAATTTCCTAAAAAGTTATCAATATAACAAAATAAGGAGATGTAGCTAAGGAAAAATCTCTAATAGGATGTCATATGTTAGTATGCACAGTCTGAAATTTTCCCAATTTTATACTTTCCTATCTTGAATGTCACCGTAATAGTTTACTAAGTGCATAAAACTTGTAGAAGTCCATATTACATTAGACACCCTTTAATAAGCTCTTCTTATGAGTTTCCTTTTAACCTTGCTTATGAAGATGACCCATCAACATGTATCACAACCCAGTACTGTCTTCCTTTAACTCTACTATGGTAACCTATCCTCCTATGTACTTTCTGTTAGTTTGTAGATATTTCCCATTAGTTTTAGATCTTTTATTATAGTCAATACATCTTTAAACACCTTAATTAATATTGCCTCTATTGATTGCATATCTAAAATTATTTACATGTAAGGTGCCCAAAGAGATCCAATTATTCCTTAAATTTGAGACATGTTGAACATTACACAATGTTATAACAATGTCATCAGACATCTTAATCCTAACATGCCTTGTTTTAACAATTTTAAAAGCTTTATCATCTCCTAATGAGATAGTGTTAAAGTTTCCTAATATGTATAAAATAAACTAATCTTTTTTAATGCCGTCTATTATAGGCATCCTATATCCACAATTCATAAGAGTTTATTGGTGGAAATATAAATAATATCTCCATTACTATAATCTAAGTCTCTACTCTACACTTTATTAACTAGTTTTGAGTGACGATTCATCATATTTCCTTCTATCACCGTGCTTCTTCTTATTTTAACGGTTCCTTTTAAGATGCCCAGTTTGCTCACATTTGCGGCACCTAACTATCTTTTTGCCTTGGATTTTGACCTTTCATCATATTTCCTTTCACCTGAAGAGCTTTCAATAGTGTTTTTGTCTCTATTGGTTAAAAGCCAGTAACTACCTTCTATACCAACTATCTTCTTAACCAGTACAAGTATGGTCATCTAGTTTTCACAAGAAAGTGGTAAAGAATAAAGAAAGATCTTCACTTTATCCTCATCCTTATTAGTCACCTCGAGCCTTATAATGTCATTGACTATTTGACATTGATATGTTATACCATGTTTGTTCCCTCGTACATTTCCAACCTGTACAACTTTTGCTTTAGATACAACTTTTGATGAGAGTTTTTGACACTATCGATTCTACAACATATTTCATACCTCTACAGGAGATGCAATATCTGTAAAGTGGTATATGAACTTGGTTGGGTCGGTCGTGCTAAGCCCAAACCCACTCAAAATGACTCATGGACCGATTGGTCCACCCTGCAAGGATTAACCTAATTCCTATCGACTATGCTAAGCCCAGGCCCTATTCCACGCATCCACGACCCACTCGCAGGTGGAAGTCTCCTATGCATACGTAAAGACTAAAACCTAGCATCTATCCCATATACAAGGTATAACTCTGCCATAATACGGGCAAGTGATCAGAACCCTAGCTTCTTTGTTCATAGCTATCAAACCCTCACCAAAAAGACTAACTTGAGCATCGAAGGGGCCTGCCAGATATCAACCCCCGACGTGCTTGTTCTGTTTTGCAGGTATTCACTCACCCAAGGCGATAATCTCATGGATCCAAATAGCAACGTTCAGCCCCATCAAAATCGAGCGAGACCGGTTGGCGCCGCCGTGGGCGACATCGGCACCACGTCCGAAACACGTAGATCGGTCGGTGGCGTGATCGACCTGATATAGCCGCCGTCGCGGCTTTGGCGCTACAGCGAATGGGTTTGCAGTTGCCTACCACTCTCCCATCGACACACCATGACTCCCGTACACAGTCTTCGCACCCGAATGATCCGCAACCTCAAAACCCGGATCAAGAAGAACAGAGCGTAGCCCTGGAGGATAATGTTGAAACCAATACGCATCAGAACTTCCAGCACCCCCTAGATGCAAATCCTCCTGCGCCTGTGCATACCTCCCTCACCCGAAAACAGATCGAAGAAGCGGCTGATCTGTTGATTCGTCAGATTTTATAGTCTCAGCCGGAATAACAGCAGTCGTTCGCACGACATATTGGTATGATGACCGATCGCCATCCTGCTGAAGCCCTAGAAAAAATCATGGACGATCGGTTCAATGCGGCCATGAGTTTCCACCCAGATTGTCTAACAGCTCAATATAGCTCTCCCTTCACCCCGACGATCTTGGATAGCCTCCCAGCAGTCGGCACCAAAATACCGACGCCTGAAAAATACACTGGAAAGGCCGATCCCCTAGACTATCTGCAACACTTCCAGTCAATCATGAATCTACATTGTGTCCCCGACACCATTCAATGCAAGGCTTTTTGCACAGCCTTTCAAGAAGGAGCTCGGCGATAGTTCAACAATTTATCTCCGAGCTGTATCACCTGTTTTGAGGAATTCAAATCGTTATTCCTCAACCATTTCGCCACAAGTAAACGGCCGCAGAAGACCGCTTTGGAAGTGATGCAACTGACCCAAGGAAGGAACAAAAGCTTGCGGGAGTTCATCACTCAGTTTAATAATGAAGCTGTTGAGGTCTCCGACCTCACTTGCTCGTCCATGTTGGCTGCACTTATGAGCAATACGAGGGATGAGGAGTTCAAAAAGTCATTGGCCCTCGATCAGCCCCGATCTATCCAGGAAATAAGAAACAGGGCAGATAAGTATATCCAGCTCGAAGAAGTGCTGAAAAATACGAAGCGTAGGGCGGATGATCGTTCGCCAAATGACAGAGCAGATGGTTCACACAAGCGGCAGAAGGGTCAGTCAAGCTGGAGAAAGACGACCGATCGACAGGGACATCGACGAGAACTCTTCACCCCGCTCAACAGACGATATGTGGAAGTACTGGCGGCTATGAGAGCGGATGGGGAACCCCTCCGAGAACCCAATAAGTTGAAGACTTCCTCCAAGAATAGGGACCCGGATTTATATTGCCGTTTCCACAAAGACATCGGTCATGGCACGGACGATTGCTGGAACTTGAAAAGAGAAATCGAATTCCTTATCCAAAGGGGAAGGCTGGGTCGATTTTTGAAGCACAGACAAAATGCCAATCGAGATAATGAGCATAAGACCGGTTGGCCGACAATGGCGGCGACCTTGTAAGTAAACGATAGGAATGATGGAGGAGGCGAATGAGAATCTTGACGGTCGGCCTTAAAGCGAGAGGACGATCCGAGGCAAGAGCGACAAAAACACTGGACAACAAGATGATTGACCGGTTAGGGTCATTAACATAATTTTTGGTGGAAATGCAGCAGGGGGTCCACTGTTAAAGGAGGAAAGAGGTATGCCAGGAAGGTCGGTGAAGACTTATCGGCCAAAAGAAAGAGGCAGAATGATGAGATGATACCGTTCGACGAATTTGACCTTGACGGTGTTAGTTTTCCTCATGATGACGCGCTCGTGATAAATCTGAACATGGACGGAAACAAGGTGAAGCGGGTAATGATCGATACGGGCAGCTCGGTCGACCTATTGTATTATGATGCCTTGGCGAGATGGAATACCGGAGGATTGACTCGCGCTATAGAAGGACCTATCAAAGGGGTAACTGGAGTATCAGCCTACCCATTCGCCCGAGTCGTTTCGAAAGTAAAATTCGAACAAAAGACGTGTCAGATAAAGAAGGACGTTGAGTTCCTCATTGTGAAGTTTGGCGGGGCATACAATGCGATAATAGGTCGAGCCACTCAAAACGCCCTCAGAGTGGTCGTCTCCACCTACTACCAAGCAATGAAGTTCCCAACACCCCATGGAATCGGTGTTGTCAGGGGTCAGCAGAGAATCTCTAGGGAATGCTACTTAGCGGAAATAAGGACTCTAGACGGGGCGGTAGTCCTGACGAGCTCTCCTGACGTGAGAGCCGATGAAGAAACGGAGAGGATGAATCCCATAGAAGAAACGCAGCGGGTCGTATTGGATGAAGCAGACCGCTCCAAGTTCACAAATCTAGGTTCCGAGCTTCAGAAGGGCCTAGTCAAAGAAATCACAGATTGCTTGGTAGAAAATAGATCGGTCTTCGCCTGGGTACCGAGCGATATGCTTGGAATTTCTCGATCGGTTGCATCACATTCTCTCGGTATTCGAAAAGACTGCAAGCCAGTTAGACAGAAGAAGCGATGACAAAGTAAAGAAAGACAGGAAGTGATTGAGAAGGAAGTAGAAAAATTGCTTAACGCTAGGTTCATGCGGGAAGTCAAATACCCCGAATGGCTGGCAAATGTTGTACTCGTGAAGAAGAAAAATGGAAAGTGGAGAATGTGCATTGACTTCACCGATTTAAATAAAGCATGCCCAAAGGACAGTTTTCCTTAGCCCAAAATCGATCAACTGGTAGACTCCACGTCAGGGCATGAGCTCCTCAGCTTCTTGGATGCCTTCTCGGGCTACCATCAGATTCAAATGAGTCTCGAAGACGAGGAGAAGACTGCCTTTATAACTGACCAAGGCACATATTGCTACCAAGTAATGCCGTTCGGCTTGAAGAATGCGGGGGCCACCTATTAGCGGCTTGTCACGAAAGTTTTCAAGAAATAGATCGGTCGATCAGTTGAGGTCTATGTGGATGATATGGTCGTCAAAAGTAAGACGGCCGCTGAGCACTTGAAAGATCTCAAAGAAGTCTTCCAGACCCTTAATAAGTTTCAGATGAAGCTGAACCTGGAAAAATGCGTCTTTGGTGTGGCATCTGGAAAATTCCTAGGGTTTATGATTACTCAGCGAGGGATCGAAGCTAATCCAGAAAAGATCAAAGCTATCGTCCAAATGCCCTCGCCGCGGTGCTTGAAAGATGTTCAGATACTGACCGGGCGGATAGTTTCTTTGAGCAGATTCGTCTCCAGGATGGGGGACAAGTGCCTCCCGTTTTTCAAAATCTTGAGGAAAGCGGATGTGATCCAATTCACTGGCCGGATGAATGCGAAAGAGCATTTCAACACTTGAAGCAGTATCTGACCAGCCCGCCTGTCTTACAGAGCCCAGTTGAGGGGGAGAATCTGATTCTGTATTTGGCAGTTACAAAGGGGGCGACTAGCGTAGTCCTTGTTCGATCGGAGGGAAATAAGCAATTCCTGATCTACTACGTCAGTAAGGTGCTGAGCGGACCAGAAACACGGTATACGCCCATAGAAAAGTTGGCTCTCTCCTTGATAACTACAGCGTGGAAGCTAAGACCCTACTTCTAGAGTCATACCATTGAGGTATGGACCGACCAACCGCTCAGGCAATGCCTTCAAAAGCCTGAGACCTCGGGGAGATTAATAAAATGGGCGGTAGAGCTGGGAGAGTTCGACATACAATATAAGCCTCGAACTACGATCAAGGCTCAAGTGTTGGTGGACTTCGTTGCAAAAATGAGTCAATCTGACTCGCAGGGTGAGCAACGCCCTGCCTGGAGCCTATTTGTCGATGGATCGTCCAATGCTGAGGGGTGCGGAGCAGGAGTGGTACTGATCAGCCCGCACCGGGAAGAAAAGGTAGAATACGCTCTTCGGTTAGAATTTAAAGCCTCCAATAATGAAGCAGAATACGAGGCTCTGATAGTCGGCCTCCAATTAGCAAAAGAGATGGGGGTAAAGCATCTGAAGGTGTACAGTGATAGCCAAGTATTAGTTGGTCAAGTCACCGGGCAGTACGAGGCCAAGGGGAGCAGAATGATCAAGTACACAGGTTGGTAAGCGGAGTTGAATAATTTGAGCAATACTCGGTCGGCGGGGATAGAAGCGGACTCAAAATGCTAAAGCAGATGCACTCTCCAAAATGGCCTCCGATCGAGACGCAAGAAATAACATTTTGGTCGAGCGACTAGATCGGTCTAGCATTCAGAAAGCCAATGAAGTCCTTGACGCAAATGCTGAGCGATCGAGTTGGATGGAACCGATCAGACAGTACCTCCTCGGGGGAACGCAGCCCGAAGATACCTTGGAGGCCAAGTAACTAAGGATAAAGGCGGATGAATATGCGATCGTTGATGACATCTTGTACAAGCGATCTTATGACTGGCCACTACTGCGATGCCTGAGTGGAGAAGAGGCAGAACAGGCAATGGCCAAAGTCCACGAAGGAATGTGCGAAAATCACGTGGGGGGTAGAATGTTGGCTCATAGGTTGATTAGACAGGGGTATTACTAGCCGCCAGTGAAGAGAGACTGTCAGGAAAAAGTCAACCGGTGTGAGGCTTGCCAGAAAAATAGTAGCCTGCCTCACCAGTCGACGTAGAGGATGAAAATCGTGAGCCATCCTATCCCTTTTGCTCAATGGGGAATGGATATACTAGGACCTTTCCCCCTCGGTCCTGGGCAAAAGAAGTTTCTGATAGTAGCGGTAGAATACTTCACCAAATAGGTGGAAGCTGAAGCGGTCGCTACAATTAATGAGTAGAAGATTGAAAATTTTGTACGAAGAAATATACTAAGTCTCTTTGGGATGCCCATGGTGTTGGTTACGGACAATGGTCGGCAGTTCGACAACGACAAGTTCAGAGACTTCTGCGAGCGACTAAAGATAAGGCTCCAATTGACTTCAGTAACTCACCCTCAAAGCAACGGTCTTGCGGAGAACACTAACAAAAAGATAATGAGCGCCCTCAAGAAGCGCTTAGACGGATGTAAGGCTTGGGTAGACGAACTAGATGAAGTATTGTGGGCTTACAGGACTACCCCAAATGGAGCCACAGGGGAAACACCATTCAGGATGACCTTTGGGGCAGAAGCCCTAGTTCCAGTAGAAGTGGTGTTGCACAACCAGAGAGTGTCGAGATATGAAGAAGATTAGAATAATGAAGCCTGCCGTGCAGAACTCGTGCTTCTCAGTGAAGACAGGGATTGGGCAGCCGCTCGTTCGAAATTCGTCAAGCAAAAAGCAATGAAGTTCTACAACAGAAGGGTAAAGCTGAGCAACATAAAGGTCGGCGGATAAATCCTGTGAAAGGCCGAGGCGGTTGGAAAGCATCCTGGAAAGCTCAAACAGGCGTGGGAAGGACCCTATCAAGTGATCAAGCAAGCCGGACATGGTTCCTACATCCTGCGCGATGAGAACGGGAAGATTCTATCGAGGCCCTGGAACTCTCAAAACCTGAAGACGTTCTACCAGTAGATAAGCTTTATATTAGTTAATCTTTGTTTATTATTGTTTATTGTGCACAACCTGTGGGTACCTTTTTACTGGCCCCACCAGTCAGGGTTTTTAACGGTCCGCGCCCTTGTCATCATTAATAAAAGGGTTTCAAATTTCTTGGCAAAACATTTCACTAAATTTGGCAAAGGGAAAAAATTCCACCAACCGATCGTCTCGACCATCTCTCGGCTAGGTTGCCAAGACAAGATCCTTGGAACCATGGCTCGGCCTCAACATCGCCCCGCCAGGTTGCCAAGACAAGATCCTTGGAACCATGGCTCGGCCTTGACCATCGCCCCGCCAGGTTGCCAAGACAAGATCCTTGGAACCATGGCTCGGCCTCGACCATCGCCCCGCCAGGTTGCCAAGACAAGATCCTTGGAACCATGGCTCGACCTCGACCATTGCCCCGCCAGGTTGCCAAGACAAGATCCTTGGAACCATGGCTCGGCCTCGACCATCGCCCCGCTAGGTTGCCAAGACAAGATCCTTGGAACCATGGCTCGGCCTCGACATCGCTCTGCCAGGTTGCCAAGACAAGATCCTTGGAACTATGGCTCGGCCTCGACATCGCCCCGCCAGGTTGCCAAGACAAGATCCTTAGAACTATAGCTCGGCCTCGACATCGCCCCGCCAGGTTGCCAAGACAAGATCCTTGGAACCATGGCTCGGCCTCGACATCGCCCCGCCAGGTTGTTAAGACAAGATCCTTGGAACCATGGCTCGGCCTCGACATCGCCCTGCCAGGTTGCCAAGACAAGATCCTTGGAACCATGGCTCGGCATCCTTGGAACCATGGCTCGGCCTCGACCATCGCCCCGCCAGGTTACCAAGACAAGATCCTTGGAACCATGGCTCGGCCTCGACATCGCCCCGCCAGATTGCCAAGACAAGATCTTTGGAACCATGGCTCGGCCTCGACATCGCCCTGCCAGGTTGCCAAGACAAGATCCTTGGAACCATGGCTCGGCCTCGACATCGCCCCGCCAGGTTGCCAAGACAAGATCCTTGGAACCATGACTCGACCTCGACCATCGCTCGGTCAGGTTGCCAAGACAAGATCCTTGGAATCATGGCTCGGCCTCGACATCGCCCTGCCAGGTTGCCAAGACAAGATCCTTGGAACTATGGCTCGACCTCGACATCGCCCCGCCAGGTTGCCAAGACAAGATCTTTGGAACCATGGCTCGGCCTCGACATATCCCCGCTAGGTTGCCAAGACAAGATCCTTGGAACCATGGCTCGACCTTGACCATCGTTCGGTCAGGTTGCCAAGACAAGATCCTTGGAACCATGGCTCAACCTCGACATCGCCCCGCCAGGTTGCCAAGACAAGATCCTTGGAACCATGGCTCGGCCTCGACCATCACTCGACCAGGTTGCCAAGACAAGATACTTGGAACCATGGCTCGGCCTCGACATCGCCCCGCCAGGTTGCCAAGACAAGATCCTTGGAACTATGGCTCAGCCTCGACATCGCCCCGCCAGGTTTCCAAGACAAGATCCTTGGAACCATGGCTCACCAGGTTGCCAGGACAAGATCCTTGGAACCAAGCAATGCTGAGAAAATTAATCTCGAATCGCTCGGCCTCGCAATCGTTCGGCCAAGTTCTATTGCCTCGGTCAACAATGACTCTCTCAGATACTACGACCGATTGACGCGCATTGAGTGCGTTCGTTTCTACCCGCTATTGAAAAAGATCGTCCAATTTTAACACGACATATGGTGATGCAAAAATAAAATTTTTATTTCCTTGAATATGTTCTGGCCACAAGCCTGACCAGATGAGCTTTACAAAAGGGGAGAAAAATTATTTCGATCCTCCGTTGGGAGAGAAAGGGCCAGCAGCCGGATCGGCAGAGGAAGTACTAGCAGCCGGACCGGCAGAGGAAGGGCCAGCAGCCGGATCGGCATAGGAAGGGGCAACAACTGGATTGTGAGAAGACAGCGAAGAGACATCCTCTTCCTCTTCTGTGCTCAAATCCAACTTCTCATCTGGAACCAACACTCATTCTCCCTCGACCATCTCCTTCATTTCCTCCAGAGAAAGGCCGAGAGCGGTGGGAAGCATCGGCTTGGCGTAATCTTCGAATGAAAGACCACCCGACCAGTCAGGGATGTGGACGTCGTGGCAATTCCTCAAAATTGAAAGGGCCAAATCACAAGCGAACTCTAGGCACTCTGATACAACTCACCAAGGCAATGGAGACTTGAGGATGCCAATGGGTCCAATTACAAGGTCACGCTCCAACAAGCTTAAAGCACAATTTCAGATTTATGTACAAGCTTTTGTTTCACAAGAACTTCAAGAAGTTTTATTGATCAAGCTTGGGGAAAAGCTTAGGAAGACACCTAAGTGTGTGTGCACATTGGAGGCATCAAATCAAGAGGGCTAACACTTAGCCAATTTTCACAAGCACAAGTCTAATCAATGAGCTTGGGCTTATTTTATCTTATAAAGGGCATGTGGACTTCTTTTAGGCTTTTTCATGGGCTGGTTTGCATTAAGTGTGCATGTGCTTTATTAAAAAATTCATGTGCATGTTTTATTTTTAGGAACCAAGCTTGTGGGCCTAGTTTAAAAGCCCAATTCGTCCCTCTTAAGTTAGTCTTCTATTTTGTGGTTTTCTTATCCTATTTAGACAAGGACTAGTCAATTTTAATTAGTTTTGAAGCCCAAATCCATGTGGGATTTATTCTTGGGTAGATTTGTTTCAAGAAGGCCTTTTTGATATTTTGGGCTTTCTTTAGGATTTTTAGGTTATCTTTGTTAGGGTTTACATTGCAAAGGGTATTTAAACCCTTGCTTTAGCTATGAACACGAGTTTAGAGAGATCAATAAAATTAGAAAGCATTCTTCAAGAGAGAATTGAGATTCTTGCTTGTTTTACCTTAAGGATTGATTCAACTTATCAAGTAAGTTCTAACTTGTGGCGTTAATTCAATTCCTACAATCTTATACTCTTTGTTACCAATTCCTTGCTGTTTTGGGGGTGAAGGGTCTTGTTAGATTGATTGAATTTAGGTTTGGGAACAATCATTGAAACGGAGGTGATCTAGACATTGATTCTAGGTTGTTGCCGTATCATCTTTGGTATCAGAGCCTAGGTTTTAAATTCAATCTTTATCTTTAATTTTCTGTTTGTTCTTGATTATTATAGTTAGTTCATCATTAAAATTCAAAAAAGAAGAAAGAAAGAAAGAAAGAAAGAAAGAAAGAAAGAAAGAAAGAAAGAAAGAAAGAAAGAAAGAAAGAAAGAAAGAAAGAAAAGAAGAAAGAAAGAAAAGAAAGAAAGAAAGAAGTTAAAAAAAATCAAGATTGTGAATCTTGGTGAGTTTGAGTTGATTTGCTTGCAAGATTCATCAAAACGAATCGATCATTCAAGAATTCTTTAATTTCGTTTCTTTATTATTAAGATTCATCAAGAACACATCCTTCATTAAAGAAACTCATCCAGACTTGTTTTCTTGCACCAAGAAACACTTTCTTGTTTCAAGATTTACGTTCTTCGCTCAAAACGTGTGTCTTTGATATAATTGCTTATCTTTAAGTTCTTGAGTAATTGGGGCAGATTGGAATGTTTTTGTTAATTTGGCTTTAGGGTTGAGTTTAATTCCTAGTTTCGTCTTTTCTTCAACTCTTTGGTTATTTTTTTTTGTTTGCTGTCCTTTTTTGTTTCCATTACACTTGCATTGAGTAATCTTGTTTCATATTGCTCAATTGGCACCAAAAATCATTCACATACGTTTTCTCCATCTAGTATGTGTTTATTTTCATCTTCATTGTTTTCTTTACATTAAATTGCATCTAGCTTTGTGTTTTTCTTCCTTTATTTAGGTATTCATTGCTTTCCTTTTGAATTACGTTGCTGTTGTGCTTATTTGGTTGGTAGTGATTGATCCGGACAAGTAAAACTGTGCTAGAATCTAAAGTGGTAAAAGGCAAGAGTGTGTAAGTTCATTTGAGGGTAAAAGCCATCTTCTTGATTGAAACACGAGGGTATCCAATCTGATTTAGAGAGAAACACGTGAGGGAGTGTGTGAGGAGCTATTCTAAATTGTTTTTGCAAGTTTTACATCATGACCAATTCAAAGGATAGTAAAGGTAGTGACAAGGATGGAAAGAATAATGAGGCTGATCAACACACATTCTTTACTTTGGAGGCTATGCAACATCAATTCCAAAGGATTGAGAACATGTTCAGGGATGTCAGTGATAAATTTGATAGACAAGATCAAGCCATTAGGAATTTACAAAGAGAGGCTTCATCTAATGGTGCAACAAGGAGGCAAAATGCTAGGGAGCCAGCTCCTGTGCGCTATGAGTATGAAGATCAATATGATGATGTGCAAGATGAAGAAATTGTGTCTGAAGATGAAGAAGATGATTTGGCTTCCATGCACGAGTTGGAAGATTGTTACGATGTGGAAGTTGAGGATGCACTAGGGGTGAATTACTTGTTACTAGGTGAGTTTTGAATGCTCTAGTGAAGGAAGATGGAATTGAGCAAAGGAAAATATTTTTCATTCAGGATGCCTAGTGAATGAGAAGATTTATAGCTTTGATCATTGATGGGGAAGCTGCACTAATGTGGCTAGTACATTGATGGTAGAAAAACTAGGGTTGGAGTGCTTGAAACACCTAGGCCATCTGACTACAATGGTGAATGACATGGGGAAATCAAGGTAAATAAATAAGTCCTTGTATCTTTCTCCATTGGAAAGTATTCTGATCAAGTACTTTGTGATGTTGTACCTATGCATGCTAGTCATTTATTGCTCGGTCAACCTTGGCAATATGATAGAAAAGTGTTACATGATGGTTTTAAGAATAGGTATTCATTTACTATGGGAGATCAGAAATTTTTTCTTGCTCCATTGGCACCAAAAGAGGTATATGAGAACCAAATGCAATTAAAAAGGAGTATGGAGGCAATGCAACAAAGACAGGATGAAAAACTTCAAGAAAAGCATGATAATACAAAAATTGAGGGGAAGGTTGAGAACCTTGCAAAAGGGGAGCAGAAATTTAAATCAAAAGAAAAGAGAGAAAGTGAGGCCGAGATTGAGAGAAGAAAAGTGGGGAAAGAGGCCTCAAAAGAAATTCAATTAAAAGGCCTAAATGAGAGAGAGGGTAGAAAGAAACAAAACTTCTATGCAAAAATGAGAGATGTAAGGGTTGCTTGTGTGGAAAGGAGATGTTTGTTTGTACTTTTGTACAAGTAAGCTTATTTTAAGGAATCTGACCTTGACCCTTGTTTGCCTAGTAGTGTTGTTTCTCTTTGCGAGAGTATGGAGATGTTTTCCCTCGGGAGTTACCTAAGGAATTGCCACCTATTAGAGGAATAGAACATCGATTGACTTCATGCACAGGCAGATTCGAATAGACCAACTTATAGGGCTAATCTGAAGAAACTAAGGAACTCCAAAAGCAAGTGGAAGAATTGCTACAAAGGGACACATTAGGGAGAGTCTTAGTCCTTGTCTTGTGCCGTGATATTGGTTCCAAGAAGGATGGGAGTTGGCGCATGTGTGTGGATTGCAGAGCTGTTAACAAGATAACGGTAAAGTATCGCCATCCTATACCTAGATTGGATGATATGATTGATGAATTGCATGGTGCATGTGTGTTTACCAAAATTGATCTTATGAGTGGTTACCATCAGATTAGAATGAACATTGGTGATGAATGGAAAACTGCTTTTAAAACAAAACATGGTTTATATGAGTGGCTTGTGATGCCTTTTGGCTTAACTAATGCTCTTAGTACATTTATGCGTTTGATGAATCATGTTTTGAGGTCATTTATTGGTAAGTTTGTTGTGGTATATTTTGATGACATATTGATCTATAGCAAAAGCATTAATGAGCATATTGAGCATCTTAGGCTTGTGTTAGATGCACTTAGGCGAAAAGTTGTATGCTAAGTTAAAGAAGTGTACATTTGCATGGATCGTGTCATATTTCTTGGTTATGTTGTTTCTTCTAATGGAATTGAGGTGGACCAAGAAAAGGTCAAGGCAATTAGGGAGTGGCGAAACCTACAAGTGTTACTCGGTGAGATCTTTTCTTGGACTTGCTAGTTTCTATAGGAGGTTTGTGAAAATTTTAGTTCCATTGCAGCTCCATTGGTGAGATTGATAAAAGGAGGTAGGATTTAAGTGGGAGAGGCGCTGGAAATTGCTTTTAACACTTTGAAAGAAAAACTTTGTTCGCACCTATTTTGATTTTACGATTTTTCTTCTACTTTTGAGATTGAATGTGATGCCTCAGGGATAGGTATTGGTCTTGTTTTATTGCAAGGAAGGAGTCCCATTGCCTATTTTAGTGAGAAGTTGAATGGTGCTCAAATGAAGTATTCCACTTATGACAAGGAGCTATATGCATTGGTAAGAGCTCTACAAACTTGGCAACATTATCTATGGCCAAAGGAATTAAATGATTCACACCGATCATGAGAGTTTGAAGCATCTTAAGGGCCAAGGTAAGTTAAATAAAAGACATGCTAAGTGGCTGGAGTTCATAGAGACATTCCCATATGTTGTGAAATACAAGCAAGGTAAAGAAAATGTGATCGTTGATGCATTGTCGAGGAGGTATGCTCTAATCTCTTCTCTTGGTTACGAGTTGATTGGATTTGAGTATATAAAAGATTTGTACAAATCAGATTCGACTTTGCTAATGTGTATGATGAATGTGAACAAGTTGCTTTTCAAAAGTTTTATAGAAATGATGGATATTTGTTTAGAGATAATAAACTATGTATTCCTACTTGTTCTATCGTGAGATGCTTGCTAGGGAGTCTCATGATGGAGGTTTAATGGGACATTTTGGTATTGCTAAAACACTTGACATATTACAGGAGCATTTTTATTGGCCTAACATGAAAAGGATGTTGAAAGAGTTTGCTCTAGTTGTGTAGCATGTAGGCACGCCAAATCAAGGTGCAACCACATGGGTTATACGCCTCTACCGTCCCTATTATTCCTTGGATTGATATATCTATGGATTTTGTGTTAGGATTGCCTAGGACTAGGAAAGGACGTGATAACATCTTTGTTGTAGTTGATCGATTTAGTAAAATGGCTCATTTTATTGCATGTCATAAATCGATGATGCTACACATGTTGCTGATTTGTTTTTAGGGATGTTGTTAGATTGCATGGCATTCCTAGAACCATTGTTTGAGATAGGGATTACGAGTTTTAAGTCACTTTTGGCGTGTTCTATGGAATAAATTGGGAACAAAGTTTTGTTTTCTACAACTTGTCATCCCCAAACAGATGGACAAACCGAAGTGGTTAATAGAACCTTAGGATCTTTATTGCATGTTGTTGTGGGTAAAATTTGAAAGCTTGGGAAGATTGTTTGCCTTTGATTGAGTTTGCATATAATAGAAGCATTCATTCTTCTACAGGTTATTCTCCATTTGAGATTGTGTATGGTTTAACCCATTAACTCTATTGGATTTGTTGCCTTTACCCTTGAATGAGATTGTTAATGTAGATGGGCAGCAAAGGGCCGAATTGGTTAAGACAATATATGAGAAAGCTAGGCAGCACATTGAGAAAAAGCACAAAGTATGCTCGAAAGAGCCAATCAAGGCGTGGGAGATGAAGTTTGAACACGGAGATTGGGTTTGGGTGCACTTCGGAAGGAGATTTCCTAAACAAAGGAAGTCCAAGCTTGATCCTAGAGGGGATGGTCCTTTTCAAGTGCTTGAACGCATCAATGACAATGCCTATAGGGTGGATTTGCCAGGAGAGTATAGTGTTAGTGCTACTTTTAATGTTTCTGATTTATCTCCCTTTGATAATGTAGGTCTTGATTCGAGGACGAATCCTTTTGAGGAGGGAGGGAATGATACAACTCACCAAGGCAATGGAGACTTGAGGATGCCAATGGGTCAAATTACAAGGTCACGCTCCAACAAGCTTAAAGCACAATTTTAGATTTATGTACAAGCTTTTGTTTCACAAGAACTTCAAGAAGTTTTGTTGATCAAGCTTGGGGCAAAGCTTAGGAAGACACCTAAGTGTGTGTGCACATTGGAGGCATCAAATCAAGAGGGCTAACACTTAGCCAATTTTCACAAGCACAAGTCTAATCAATGGGCTTGGGCTTATTTTATCTTATAAAGGGCATGTGGACTTCTTTTAGGCTTTTTCATGGGCTGGTTTGCATTAAGTGTGCATGTGCTTTATTAAAAAAGTCATGTGCATGTTTTATTTTAAGGAACCAAGCTTGTGGGCCTAGTTTAAAAGCCCAATTAAGCCCTCTTAAGTTAGTCTTCTATTTTGTGGTTTTCTTATCCTATTTAGACAAGGACTAGTCAATTTTAATTAGTTTTGAAGCCCAAATCCATGTGGGATTTATTCTTGGGCAGATTTGTTTCAAGAAGGCCTTTTTGATATTTTGGGCTTTCTTTAGGGTTTTTAGGTTATCTTTGTTAGGGTTTACGTTGCAAAGGGTATTTAAACCCTTGCTTTAGCTATGAACACGAGTTTAGAGAGATCAATAAAATTAGAAAGCATTCTTGAGAGAATTGAGATTCTTGCTTGTTTTACCTTAAGGATTGATTCAACTTATCAAGTAAGTTCTAACTTGTGGCGTTAATTCAATTCCTACAATCTTATACTCTTTGTTACCAGTTCCTTGCTATTTTGGGGGTGAAGGGTCTTGTTAGATTGATTGAATTTAGGTTTGGGAACAATCATTGAAACGGAGGTGATCTAGACATTGATTCTAGGTTGTTGCCGTATCACACTCCCCATGTAGGAACCTCCTTTTCCACCGCTTGATCGCCTTAACCCTTTGCTTTCTGACGGAGCCTTGCAACTCCTTCAGTCTATCCTCGGCCCTCAGTTTACCCTCCACCGCTTTATGGCAATCCTGGAGGAATTTCTTACGAAGCTCCTGCTCCGTCTTCACCTCCTTCTTCAAGCCCTCACACTCCTTAGCCAGCCAGTCCTTCTCCCCAATCAACCGGCTCCTCTCCTCCTCCCCCGTGGCAAGTTGAGCTTTCAGAACACTCCTCGCCTCCTCCCAAGATTTCTTCTCCTCCTCTAAGGAAGAGAGTTGAGCCTGGAAGACGTCCCTCTCTTCCTTAGCCTTCGAAAGCTCGCCCCTTAAAGTTTTCACCTGCTCAAGGAGATCGTGGACTTCCCGGTCCAGCGATTGATTAATCCTGTCGAGCTGCTCCATACGCTGGTGCATCGCGGTAGATATCACCAAACCCCTCACACAGCTACGGACGAAGCAGGGCCCCAGCTCCTGATTGCTCCACGAGTCCATAAGCTCCTCGTCCACAGGAGGAATGATCCTCTCAGCAATGTGAAGGGCCACATCGATGTTCCCAATCGATGCAGTCTTAGCCAAACTGATCGCTGGCTCCCACTTTTTAGCGCTCGTCGCTCGCCCTTTCCCCTTGCTTTCTCTCTCTTTCCTGCCTTGACCTAATGTGCAGGAAGGTCGGTCAACAATCTGAGCAATCTTCTTCCTCTTAAGAGGTGGTTCGACTTCCTCTTCCTCCTCTTCTAAGACTACTAGGCCTTCAACGGTTGGCCGGGTCATCACGGTTGACTGCTCGGGTGCGACAGCCAGGGCGAGCGCTGCAGACGGCTCGGAGGCCGTAAGCCGAGCAACATTCGAGCTGATCTCTCCTTTCTTATCCTGCCTTTTCGTCTTCGAGGAGGGCCTGGCAGCCTTGTGCTGGCCTTTGGTAGGGGCGGAGGCCCCGGCGAAATCATCGAGCCTTGCCATGGCTACACAGTAATAAAAACAGGGTAAGAAATCGAAACCAATACTTACAAGTATAGTAAATAGTTCAACCACGAGAAATCAACCAGAGGGGGCAGTTTCTTCTCCTAGCCCGCTAATTTGGGGCGAGGGATCGATTAGAAATGAATCAGCCGAGGCCTACCCACGATATCCCCGAATGAGGCGACCGAAGTCATACCGACCGAGCCCCTTTATGCGATCGACCACCTCCCACTCCTCTCTAGTAAGAGATAGGCTCGATGCGTCGTTCCATCGCTCGACTAAAGGATACCTCCACGGCTGGGACTCGAGGGAAGATCTCGGAGGCTTAACGAAAAAGTACTTTTTTCGCCAAGCGGTAATTTTTGAGGCCGTTTCGACCAGATGAAATCGGGCATCTCTATATTGTAGTTGAGGGATCCCGACTCCAGAGCTTGAACTCTGGTTCATTCTCAAAAAGTGGCGTAGGATGCCAATTGAAGGAGGATAGCCGAATTGATGGCACAGCAAGGCCAAGCCATTGATGAATCTCCATCCATTCGGAGGAATTTAGCCCGGCCTCAAATGGTAAGCGACGCACACCTCGTCGATGATCGAGACATATGGGAGCTTCATGCCACCGACCGAGAAGAAGCTGTCGAAAATAGAAAAATACCCTCCCCCACTACTATAAATCCTTTCGTTTTGGCCAGCCAGCCTAGGACCCCAGGACATAGGAATATTATTCCTAATAATCGACCGATTCAGTTCTCCCACGGTCATCGTCGACTCGTCTTTCGGTGGCTCTGTTACTACCGTCCCATCCTTTCGGTCACTCATCGCCGCTACTTCAAGCGACCCAGCTAGTTGGGAGGTCCTCTCAGCGGTTTCATCCCTAGGGCTAACCCCACTTCTAGAACTGGCACTACAACAAAACAACACCTTTAGCGTCGTTTTTAAAGTAGAAGTTGTGAATGGTCTGAGGCTTTCACGACGTCTGGAAAGATGTCAAGAAAAGATGGAATATTCTGCGACGTTGTATTAAGACGTCGGGGATAAAGGAAGTGTTTAACGTCGTTTTGGTAGAAAGACGTCCCAAAATAGAACCACGTAATTAATTTCTGCTCCCCGCAATTTTCCAAACGAAAATCGAAGCCTCCCTCTCTCATCTTCGTCAGTCTCCCACGCCTGCGTTTCTCCCCTGCCCTCTTCATCATTTTAACCTTCCCTCTCTCATTTTTTGTCGCGCTACAGTCGGCCCTCTATCATCACCAGTCGGAGTGCATGTGCGTCTTCTATCTTCCGATAAGTCATTGAAGTAGTTTTGCGATTAATGTTGGGTAATGTAAGTTTTTGAGTCGATTGAAGTAGTTTTGCGATTAATGTCGGGTAATCTGGGTTTAAGATTGCTTAGTCGTTTGTTTTGATTAATTTGGGTTTGCATTGTGTTTTATGAATTTTATACGGTGATTGTGGTCGTAAAGATAGTTAATGCTATTAGTTGGGTTGTGTTTTGTCTATTTAAACATAAATATTTGTGTTTTGTATATCACAAGTATCACATTGTGTTCTGTGGTAAGTTTCATTCTTCTCGTCCACTATGTATTGGTAGATAGAGATTTAGCTTTCAATATCCTACGGCTGTTGGGTTTAGGTATTCTTTTATTTCACTGTCCCTGAAACTCTTTCTGTATAAAAAATAGGCTTAATAAAACTAAAGTTTCTCAAACATAATTCTTCAACATTATTCAGATTATTTAGATAAGTTCCTTAGATTAATATCTTGCCGTAGAACTACTGTGACCTGATGCCTTCTAAGGACAGTAAGAAAGAATAAGTTGCAACTGATAATGAATTACTAGAGCAAGGTCTTAATCCTTGCTTAAGAAAAAAAGGTTTACCTGATGACCTTGGCAAATCAAATCAAGGTCATTCTTCTCTATAAACTCTGCAACCTTGTCAGGTCCAAAGGTCCAAGAAACCCCACGATCACCGCATGACCCTCGACCTTAGGATCAAGATCGGACGAAAGGATGCCACATAAGAGTCCATTGTCCGGGATTTCGATGGGCCTTGAAATTTCCTTTATTTGGTCCAAAGTTTCCATTTCAGAGAGTTCTCCATGCATACAGTATCTTCTCATCAACAAGTGCAGCCACAGGTAAACAATTGAAGCAGTCAGTAAATATCTTCCAAAGCCTAACATTAAATCTCCTTTTACACTCATCCATTGTTAGGGATAGGATAGGAATCTGATTTTTTTTTTAAAGAAGTTCTGTTTGTAGAATTTAGTTTGTAGTTGCTAGAATTATGGGAGTCATAAAGGATAAGGATAAGTTCTGTAAATTAGGACTTCTTTTTCTAATTAGCAAGCATCTATTGTACTATGATAAGATTGATCCTTTCCTATCAAAAGGAGATCAATATTGAATAAAGAAATCAAGCAAAATTTTTACCGTCAAGAATTAGGAAGAGTGGGGTGTCTCTAAGAGTATTAACTCATACTACTTTATATAATTTTAGGTGTATTGAATAAAATACGCTAATCAAGATTAAGTCATACTACTTTATATAATTTTATTCAATACACCTAAAAGCGACTAAGATCGTGCAATTTGATTATGTATGGAAGTAAACCTCCAAAACCATCTTCCTAATTCGATCCTCCTTAATCCAAAACTTATAAACCTACGAGATCAATTTTTGCTTCGAAGACCATTAAAACTCACTTAAGGCTTTTGAATCACAATTCATATTAAAACTCCTTTGCAAGAAGGTGCAGTTGGATAATATCCCTCTACTACTTCTATTCCAAAGACCTCTAATCTTTAACATGTCCTAAAAATTGTAACCTTAAATATTTCTCCTTATAAATAGGTCGATTCCTAAGTTATAAATAAATCTTCCAATTAATCTCTCTTAAAGATCAACACTTAGTCAAACATCCTCATGCCCTCCCTCCAATCATGATTAGGACATATTTGATAGTATTGAGATAGTAGGAAGTAGTAGAAAGAGAAAAAATAATATAAAATTGGGAAAAGAGGAATCTGATGTAAGGTTCCTAGTGCGCCTTTAATTTATATAAACTTTCTTATAAATTTCAAACTCAAAACTTTGTTTCCTTTACATGTAAGATAAAGTTAAAGAAATCATCATTTCTCTCCTGGCTTGGCAGAATTAGTTTTATATCTTCAGTGTGAAGTAATAATTGATCACCTTGGTGCTGATTACTAGTTCTCAAAATTCGGTGTATAAGCTTTTATTTTGATGTGCCAATGACAGCAATCTTTTCGAGCAATGATTGCAAATAAGTATATATATATATATATGATTTATGATTTATAATCTATGATTTATGTTTGTCTTCCTCATTTTGTATATTTGTTATTTGTTATTTGTTATTTGTTTCTTTATTACATATGGATAATTTGGTAATTGTGTTTAAAGGTGTAGTTCTATTTTTTTGCCCTTTATGACAGATTCTATTTGCAAGTGTGAGGAGGAGATAGTTGGAGTAGCCATTGGAAAACAAGAACCAGGTATTCTAACTTTTAAGTTGCTGGATTTTTAATTGTTTTGTTTGCATTCATACTATAGCTATTGAATTTGCTATATGAGATGCCATAATTTGTTCTTTGCCATAAATTTGTACAGATGTCATAGCTTCGATTATGTATTTATAACAATCTGTCTTCTTTTAAATTTTCTAAGTTGTTAAATAATGGTTTGTGTCTTGCTAAATCAGAAAATGCTTGTACTAGTCTAGTTTTATTCATCATTCCAAGAGTTTAGATTTCAGTTTAAAATCAAATTGTAGCAGAACATATGAGAGCTAATATAAAGCTCATCATCCTCTTCATTTTAAAAAAGGATAGTGCGAAAAAAAAACCGAAAACCTTGATTCAATATCAATTTTCCTTGAGTTTCATTTTTCCTTGTTATGTGTCATTCTTGTTTTGTTTTCCAGTAGCATTTTGAAGTTGTTTTTGAATTTGAGAAAAGGAGTAGTTGATGTTCTGTTCAATAATTAAATCTGAAGCAGATTTGGATTGGTTTTGAGGGTGTAGGCAACGAAATATACATATACAAAACTTATAGTTTGAAGCAGAGGAAAATTTTCGATTAGGAGGAGTCTCAATTTTTACAAATATATTTGATCTTCAATCTTCTACCAAAACCTATAAAACTAGACTAGTACAAGCATTTTCTTCCATATTCTTTACGGTGATGTTGATATGCATACTACTATTTTATTATTCTTTTGCCTTGTTTCATGAATCATTTCTGTGTGTAACTCTACAAAAAAGTCCTTAGCATTTAAATGGAAATCCCTTATTACTTTCAAAATGAAATACGACTGTGTCAATTGCATTTCATTGCATGAAACAAATCTGGCCTTTTCCTTAATATCCGAGCATTCTATATGATCATTTAGAGGCTAACAAATTGTAAAAAAATTGGAGCACCCCTTTCATTATTCAATGCTATTTCTGTAATGGACTGTTTTTATGAAACAGTTACCAGATGTTGAAGCTTTAAAGTTTCAAGACTTAAATCCTATCAACTTATGCAAACGTTTGGAAACTTAATATGGCTATGAAAGAACTCATGCAACAAAAAATGTCAATTCACAACACCTTAACGTCAAGCTTGCCTCAACTCAAAAGTTGATTTACTGTGAAAATGCACAGTTGATATCTAGGTGAATTATGTCACTCCTGTAGCTCACTGACTCAATTTTTTTAATCCCCTAATTTAGTTATCTCACTTACCTATGCTACTATCACTCTTGGAAATGTAACTGTTTGTTCTAGAGAGTGACTGCTATTATAGCAAATCATCAATCCTTTTTTCCTTTTGAAGCTAAAAAATGATACAAACTTATTAGGTTGAATACTTACAATGTTTAGGAACCTTTAAACAATCACATTAGTTAGCTTTGAGTGATATGGATCAGAAACCTCAAAAGTAGCTACTGCTGCTTGTTGTCGGTGAGAATCGATGTCAAATAGCACCTTCTTGTTGTCATAGATGTCAATGAGCTTTTCAGAGCACTAAATTTGATATTTGAACGAGCTTGTTAGAAATGAACACTTGACATGTAAAATAAAAAATTCATTTTATATGTTAAAATGAATTTTTTTGGTAATGATATAAAAGGTTTAACTACTCTATGATATGAATTGGCTATAGAAGATGTGAGTATGATTATTGTGTGTATGTTAAGAAAGTTGATGATAGATATGTTATTTCTTTTCTTATTACACATGGATAATTTGGTAATTGTGTTTAATAGTGTAGTTCTAATTTTTCGTGCTTTATGGCAGATTCTATTTGCAAGTGTGAGGAGGAGATAGTTGGAGTAGCCATTGGAAAACAAGAACCAGGTATGCTAACTTCTAAGTTGCTGGATTGTTAATTGTTTTGTTTGCATTCATACTATATCTATTGAATTTGCGATATGAGATGCCATAATTTGTTCTTTGCCATAATTTTGCACAGATGTATTAGCTTCGATTTTGTATTTATAAAAATATGTCTGCTTTTAAATTTTCTAAGTTGTTAAACAATGGTTTAGGCCTTTTTTAATATATGACTCTCATAGGTAGTTAGATATGTTAGAGCCTAACCTAATAATTTGGGGTCAGCAATTAGTAGCCCATTGGCAATCATAACTGTCAAGCTACTTTTAGCACATCAATTAGTACCCATTACAAAACATAATATGTTCTCCTTAACATGATGGGAACTATTATGTTAAAGTAACTAAACGAAAAAATTTAGTTTTCCTCCTTTACAGATTAGGTTTTCTAATACTTCATTTAGGTGCGTAGTAAACTGTCCCCATCCTTCGCTTACTAACATAACATAATGTTCTCCATCTTATACTGAATTAATAGGTATTTGTTGTTATATGGACAAGAGTTGGATGAAAAGTGTAAGAGTTTCTCGTGAATACATTGATGGAGTAAGGATGTTTATGAATTTTGTCGCTGGAAAAAAGGGCAAAGAGTGTGACATTGCATGCCCTTGTGCACGTTGTATGAATTGTTATAAGAGATCTCAGACAAATGTGTTTGAACATTTAATGCAATTCGGCATGGACCAATCATACACCCGCTGGGTTTTACATGGTGAAGTGCCAACATATAGATTTATTCCTAGGGAAGAAAGGCTTGACACTGCAAATGTTGACGTAGATGGGACGGGCATTGATATTAATGAAGGTGATAGCGACGAGGAGGATGATGGGATGCAAGCTTTGCTTGATGATGTGGGTACTTTCGTTAATGACCATCCAATTAATCAAGGCGGAAGGAGTCGTCCTACAGGCATTGAACATTCTACTATGGGTGGCTTTCATGAATTGTTGAGTAAAGCTGCTGAAGAGTTGTACCCAGGATGTACGAATTATTCAAAGTTGTCTTTTCTAATGAAGTTGCTTTATTTAAAAGTGTACAACAAGTGGAGCAATAAGTCATTTGACATGTTACTTGCTCTGTTGAAGGACGTATTACTGAATGGTAAATCTTTGCCAAAGTCCTATTATGAAGCAAATCAATTCTTACAGAGCCTAGGCTTGGGTTATGTGTCGATACATGCATGTAAGTACGATTGTTGCCTATATTGGAAAGAGTATGAGGACTTGGAAAGTTGTCCCCAGTGTGGAACATCAAGATGGCGAATTAATGATGGCAGGGGTAAGAAGATACCACATAAAGTATTGCGGTACTTTCCATTGCAGTCTAGATTACAACGATTATTCATGTCAAGTAAGACCGCTAAAGAAATGACGTGGCATAATGATAGGGCTAAAGGTGACAGTGATAACATGGTTCATCCTTCGGATGGAGAAGCTTGGAAGAGCTTTGATGAGCTATATCCTGAGTTTGCCAGAGAACCACGTAATGTGAGACTAGGGTTAGCAACTGATGGATTCAATCCACATGGTAATTTGTCAGTTTCATATAACGTGTGGCCTGTTGTTCTCTTAGCATACAATTCACCCCCTTGGATGTGTATGGATGAGTCATTCTTTATGCTATCGTTGGTTATTCCAGGTCCGAAAGCGGTCGGTAGAGACATTGACGTCTATATGAGACCACTAATAGATGAGTTAAAGAAGTTATGGGAGGATGGTTTTGATGTATTTAATGTTACAAAAGGAGAGAATTTTCGATTGCATGCAGTTTTAATGTGGACTATTAATGACTTTCCAGCTTATGGTACTGCTGGGACCCGATCCGAGAATCGGATCCCAACCGAAAACGGAGCACGAAAAACGGAATTCGGCATCGAAAAGCGAGAAATCGCTAATCGAAAACAAATCGCATCATCGGAGCGAAACGAATACTCCGAAAATTGTGCATCGGAAATACGAATAATAAAGCGGAGAAACTCGAAAGGCAGAATTTCCGAATCGAATGCGAATCGAAATAATCAAACTGAAACACACACCGACATCCGTTTCAAACATGAAGCATAGAAAACTCATCGCGTTGGAAACCTTACGCCATTTCCAATCCGGTATAAATTTTTTTTTTCTTTTTCTTTTTCTTTTTCTCTTTAATCAATCTCATTCAAATCATAACCATTCCATACAATTCCCTTTTTGGAAACTCATCCTCACCAATTTCAGTTCACTTAATTCATCTTATTCATTTCTTATACAATCATATAAATCCTCAAACTCATTTCTTTAGACCCATATTACCGAAATTTCGGCAGCATAACGACTGCCTTTATCCTAACCCAAACCTGCGAGGTAAAGAAATACACTTCTAAAAGCCAAGCAGATCTCGAATCATCGGACTCTCCGTCCGAATCCAAACACCAAAGAAACGCAAACCTAAATCTAATACTTCCATTTAATACTAAACTCATATACAAATTCCAAAACCATACACAACACGGACTTTATACACAAATACACTTTTCCAAACTTATCTTAAGCCATAAACATATTCATACTAAAGATCCAAATTACACAAAATCTAAGCGACACAAATGTAAAACCGATGTCTTCACATTCTTTCATCCGATCTCACGTCGAAACACGAAGATGGGGATGAAAGGGGGTGAGCTTCGAAGCTCGTGGATAACACATTTATAAATTGAATAATAAGCGAAATCAATTTTCATAAACTTTTTGCCAAAAGGCTAATTTTTCAAACTTTATAATTTTTCAAACAATTTCCTCAAACCCTTTTTTTCATATTTTTCAAACTTTTTCCTCAAACCCTTTTTCATATTTTTCAAACTTTTCACAATAATCTCACTTTTTCTCATTTTTTTTTCAAACTTCTCAAAATTTTCATAAATATGAATGCATCACATCATGGTGTATCACATCATAATCAAATTACAAACACATAAAACATCATAATTGGTTTGGTTCGGTCTTAACAGGATGTACTGCACATTCCCGCATAACGGTCATGTGCAGCCGTGAACAGGACGTACTACACTTTCCCGCATAGCAGTCCAGTGTAGCCGTGAAAGGAGTCCATAATCGGATCTCCATTGCCTATTGCAGGCAGCCGGGCGAAGGCTTAAACAGGTAGAGACAGCGCTGACTCACAAAAGAACCTGACCAAACCCACTTAACATATAACGAAAACGGAATTCAGATTATCCGAAGGCACTTTTCGAAAATCTTGTTTTTTTTTAAATACATTTTTCAACTCATAACATCAAATTGTGTCATAAATGACACAAGCATATATCCACATAATTGCACATAATCAATCTAATGCAATTCACGTAAATCACATATGCATCACAATATATGCACTAATTTTTTTAAAATCATTCAAATCATAAATCACATAATTTGAAAACCATGAAATTCATCGTCTTGCATTTTCTAAAACTCATTTTACTCCTTTGAAATCATAATTTCAAACATTTACATCCTTTTCAAACATTTTATCAATAATAATTGATCAAAATCAAATTTTGCTTTCTTTAATTTTCAAAAATCACATTTAGCTTATAATTCAATAAATAAATATACTACCCACCTCATATCCATGCTAGCATCTTGTCCAATGCTTCAATTTGACCTTTTCTCCTTTCTTCCTTCCAATTGAAAATTCCTAAATCAATTTCATCAAAATTTAATCTCATAAATAACTTAATCCTTGATTTGATGCATAAGTCATCAATTCTTACTAATTCAAGATAGTTACATCACTAATTCCAAAAACTCCCAAATTACAAATTGAACCTAAATCAATCCAATCAAATTCAATATCATAATTAACTTAATTTCTCAAATTGAACTTAGGAAATATCAATTCCTCTCATATTCAAGTTATTTCAATCTCCAATTTTGAAAATCCCCAATTTTCAAAATTGGCCTAAACCAATTACACAAATTCAATACCATAAATCACAATTTCTTCAAAATTGATTCCATATTTCATCAATTCATGCTATTATTGATGATTCTACACCATTAATTCACAAAATCCCCAATTTCTAATTTGGCCTAAACCTCCAATTTACAATTTTTCAAATTAAACTTCACCTAAAGCATAAACATCAAAATTAACTTAAGAAATCTCAAATTCATCACTAATTCAAGCAATCTAAAGCAACAATTTCAAAAACCCCCCAAATTTCACTATTCATCATCTTCTTCACTAAGCTTTCTCTCTCTAGAATCTTCCATAACCAAAATTAACTCATTATACTTGAAAATCACTAAATAAATCTCATAGCACATAAACCCACATCATTTCTAATTAATCTAAACCAAAATAAAACTCAAAGATTGAAATTTCTTTTACCTCTTTCTCTCTCTAGATTTTCGAAAATCCAAGCTCCAATGGTAGCTTCATCTCCACTCTTCTTCTCCTTCTTATTTCTTCTTTCCTCTTCTTCTGAAATTCCAGACCATTTTCGTGGATTTATTAAGCCAAAAACGACACTCCTTCTTGTGTTTCATTAAATGATGGTTAATTGACCATTTTGCCCTCCATTCAAAGCTTAAAGTTATGGTTACTTGTGGGTTGATTCGTACTATCAAGCTGAAGGAATTTGTCCAAACTTCCTTCTAGATAAATGTTCCTCTCAATCATACGAATCCAACGCCACCAACCGCGCTCAATTCGGATCACTATACCAAAAGTTATGCGCAAAACAGTTCGGGTATATCCACATTCTAACATATTTTCTATGTACGATTATTTCCGTCCAAAAGTTAACATTCTTAATCCAAAAATTGAAACTCAATGTCTTCATAACAATTGTATCCTTATGTCTCTAGTTTAATTCAAAACAAGAATCGCCTCATTTCGATTCCCAGATCAAAAGTTATGCTCAAAATACTCTCAGGTGTTCCTAATCCAAAAATTACACCCTAATCCGAACTTCCATTCATAATTCGAAGGTCTTAGGGGCAAAATTGACATTTCATTTCTTCATATGATTTGTAGCCCCTTGTCTTATCTTTATTTCGCCTCAAGAATCACTTCAATCGGATCTCTACAGATCCCGAATTTCACAAAATACTAAACTATGTTCGGAAAATTTCCCAACTCACTTTGATTAAATTAATCACCATTAATTTAATCTAAAAAATTCACAAATTTATATGAGGATGTAGATAATTGTCTTAGGAATCCAACGCCGCAAGAATCGACTCAGTCGGATGTCGGACGAAAAAGATATAAGCAAAATAGTGAACAAAGGTCGGATTGGAGGAAATAACAAGCAAGAAAAATCAAAACGGCGTCGTATTGGAGAAACAAAACGCAGTAGATGGAGCGAAATGGTGCAAGACTAGGTGAGGCGAAGGCTCGCTGCCTCAGGCGACAGTCGCCTGGTGACGTGTGGCGAACGCCGCCATCACTACGGGCGATCGTCGCCTAGTGACGCGAGCTAAACACTCGTCATCGCTAGAGGCGATCGTCGTCGCCTAATGACGGGATAAAACAAATTTCTCTTTTTTCTTTTTTTCACATAAAATCAAAACTTCCAAAATTCATAACTCTTAATCCCGAACTCCAATTTTGACAAACTTAGTCTCTATAGAAAGCTTGAAGGAAGCTCTTCAACTTCCATCAAGGACATACAAATCAATTCAACTCATAAAGGAGTCCATTTTCTGGTCAAAGATACTATCCTCTAATAATCATGCTAAAACCACAATATAAACTTGTAAAAATCATAACTTATTATTCCGAGATCGAAAAATTGCATACTTTATATCGAAATAAAGATCAAAACAAATCCTTAAATTTTCATGAAGAACATCAAAGCTCAATTATCCTCTAACTAGGTTAATTTCTCAGTCAAAGTTTCAATTATAATTAAAGTCAAAAGTCAATCCTTTCAAACATAAACTTTGACTGATCATAACTTTCACTCCCGATATCGAAAAATTACAAACTTTATGGCTACAGAAAGCTCTTAATGTACTCTACAAGTTTCCAGAAGACCATTTTATCAAATTTTGCCTAAATCAAAAGTCAACTTTCAAAGGCCAAAAAGTCAACTATTTCACAATTTTTCATATTTTCACACTTTCTCTTTTTAGTCATGATTTTCAACTTAATTTCAATCAACTCATCTACTTAATTTCATAAACCATAGCAATCCACTCAAAACCCCAAAGATATCAAAATCAAATCATTTCTTTTTTTCTCAATATTCTTTAAATTTTAAGCCATCTATTATACAATACATTCACCAAGCACCCTTAAATTTCATTTTCATAATTCAAATTTCACTCAAAGATCGGGGTCCAACATTTCTCCCCCTCTTAAAAGAATTTCGTCCTCAAAATTCATACTAAATTAAACTCCAAGTACCTCATCTTTGCAAAACTGTCTTTCTAAACAAAGATCATCAAGCATCTTTTTTTTTTCTAATTTACTCACCATACATATTCTCAATCTCTTCACAATTTTCATTTCCTCAAATCACATACCACTCATATCATATCAAATCACTATAGTCACAACTCATTGATTCTACACTTACCACTCATATCATATCAAATCTCCAAGTACGTCATCTTTCTAAAAGTCATACTCTCATCTCACAGAAATACAAGCTATATCAATTTCTCCCAAGTCATTTTGCAATTCACATCTTAAGTTCCACAAACACATGTTTCCAATCAATCATATTCTTAACACCCAAAACAAACAATCACTTTAATTCTTCAAATAAGTCATGACAAGTCATGCACATCAATTTCAAATTCCTAAAAACAATCATATTTCTTTCATCAAAATCAAATGATCACTTAGCACATTCTCATAAATTCACTCTTATCTTTACAACCTCTTCTCAAATTCTTACTCATACTCATATGCCCAAGTAAGATCATATTACTGGGTTCTGATACCATAAATGTTGAGACCCGATTCGAGAACCGGATCCCAACCGAAAACGGAGCACGAAAAATGAAATTCGGCATCGAAAAGCGAGAAATCGCTAATCGAAAACAAATCACATCATCGGAGCGAAACGAATACTCCGAAAATTGTGCATCGGAAATACGAATAATAAAGCGGAGAAACTCGAAAGGCAGAATTTCCGAATCGAATGCGAATCGAAATAATCAAACTGAAACACACACCGACATCCGTTTCAACATGAAGCATATAAAACTCATCGCGTTGGAAACCTTACGACATTTCCAATCCGGTATAAATTTTTTTTTTCTTTTTCTCTTTAATCAATTTCATTCAAATCATAACCATTCCATACAATTCCCTTTTTGGAAACTCATCCTCACCAATTTCAATTCACTTAATTCATCTTATTCATTTCTTATACAATCATATAAATCCTCAAACTCATTTCTTTAGACCCATATTACGAAATTTTACGAAATTTGGCGAAAGATAACTGTTTGCCTTTATCCTAACCCAAACTGTAAGGGTAAAGAAATACACTTCTAAAAGCCAAACAGATCTCAGAATCATCGGACTCTCCCGTCCGGAATCCAAACACCAGCAAAACGCAAACCTAAATCTAATACTTCCATTTAATACTAAACTTATATACAAATTCCAAAACCATGCACAACACCCGACTTTATACACAAATACACTTTTCCAAACTTATCTTAAGCCATAACATATTCATACTAAAGATCCAAATTACACAAAATCTAACTGACACAAATGTCGAAACTGATGTCTTCACATTCTTTCATCCGATCTCCTGCTCGAAACCTGGAGATGGGGATGAAAGGGGGGGTGAGCTCGGAAGTTCGTGGATAACACATTTATAAATTGAATAATAAGCAGAAATCAATTTTCATAAACTTTTTGCCAAAAGGCTAATTTTTCAAACTTTATAATTTTTCAAACAATTTCCTCAAACCCTTTTTTTCATATTTTTCAAACTTTTTCCTCAAACCCTTTTTCATATTTTTCAAACTTTTCACAATAATCTCACTTTTTCTCATTTTTTTTTCAAACTTCTCAAATTTTTCATAAATATGAATGCATCACATCATGGTGTATCACATCATAATCAAATTACAAACACATAAAATATCATAATTGGTTTGGTTCGGTCCTAACAGGACGTACAATACATTCTCGCGTAACGGTCATGTGCAGCCGTGAACAGGACGTACTACACTTTCCCGCATAGCAGATCCGGTGTAGCCGTGAAAGGAGTCCGTGTCGGATCTCCATTGCCTATTGCGGGCGGCGGGCGAAGGCTTAAGCAGTAGAGACAATGACTCACTCACAAAAGAACGACCAAACCCACAACATATAACTAAAACGAATTGATTGCAGAAGGCACTTTTGAAAATCTTGTTTTTTTAAATACATTTTCAACTCATAACATCAAATTGTGTCATAAATGACACAAGCATATATCCACGTAATTGCACATAATCAATCTAATGCAATTCACGTAAATCACATATGCATCACAATATATGCCTAATTTTTTAAAATCATTCAAATCATAAATCACATAATTTGAAAACCATGAAATTCATCGTCTTGCATTTTCTAAAACTCATTTTACTCCTTTGAAATCATAATTTCAAACATTTACATCCTTTTTCAAACATTTTTATCAATAATAATTAATCAAAATCAAATTTTGCTTTCTTTAATTTTCAAAAATCACATTTAGCTTATAATTCAATAAATAAATATACTACCCACCTCATATCCATGCTAGCATCTTGTCCAATGC
Organism: Erythroxylum novogranatense; assembly: GCA_029891385.1. Lineage (NCBI taxonomy): Eukaryota > Viridiplantae > Streptophyta > Magnoliopsida > Malpighiales > Erythroxylaceae > Erythroxylum > Erythroxylum novogranatense. The sequence continues at coordinate 95,955,781 of CM057227.1, read as the reverse complement.
TTCAATTTGACCTTTTCTCCTTTCTTCCTTCCAATTGAAAATTTCCTAAATCAATTTCATCAAAATTTAATCTCATAAATAACTTAATCCTTGATTTGATGCATAAGTCATCAATTCTTACTAATTCTAAGATAGTTACATCACTAATTCCAAAACCCCCAAATTACAAATTGAACATAAATCAATCCAATCAAATTCAATATCATAATTAACTTAATTTCTCAAATTGAACTTAGGAAATATCAATTCCTCTCATATTCAAGCTATTTCAATCTCCAATTTTGAAAATCCCCAATTTTCAAAATTGGCCTAAACCAATTTACACAAATTCAATACCATAAATCACAATTTCTTCAAAATTGATTCCATATTTCATCAATTCATGCTATTATTGATGATTCTACACCATTAATTCACAAAATCCCCAATTTCTAATTTGGCCTAAACCTCCAATTTATAATTTTTCAAATTAAACTTCACCTAAAGCATAAACATCAAAATTAACTTAAGAAATCTCAAATTCATCACTAATTCAAGCAATCTAAAGCAACAATTTCAAAAACCCCCAAATTTCACTATTCATCATCTTCTTCACTAAGCTTTATCTCTCTAGAATCTTCCATAACCAAAATTAACTCATTATACTTGAAAATCACTAAATAAATCTCATAGCACATAAACCCACATCATTTCTAATTAATCTAAACCAAAATAAAACTCAAAGATTGAAATTTCTTTTACCTCTTTCTCTCTCTAGATTTTCAAAAATCCAAGCTCCAATGGTAGCTTCATCTCCACTCTTCTTCTCCTTCTTATTTCTTCTTTCCTCTTCTTCTGAAATTCCAGACCATTTTCGTGGCTTTATTAAGCCAAAAACGACACTCCTTCTTGTGTTTCATTAAATGATGGTTAATTGACCCTTTTTTTTTCACATAAAAATCCAAAACTTCCAAAATTCATAACTCTTAATCCCAAACTCCAATTTTGACAAACTTAGTCTCTATAGAAAGCTTGAAGGAAGCTCTTCAACTTCCATCAAGGACATACAAATCAATTCAACTCATAAAGGAGTCCATTTTCCGGTCAAAGATACTATCCTCTAATAATCATGCTAAAACCACAATATAAACTTGTAAAAATCATAACTTATTATTCCGAGATCGAAAAATTGCATACTTTATATCGAAATAAAGATCAAAACAAATCCTTAAATTTTCATGAAGAACATCAAAGCTCAATTAACCTCTAACTAGGTTAATTTCTCAGTCAAAGTTTCAATTATAATTAAAGTCAAAAGTCAATCCTTTCAAACATAAACTTTGACTGATCATAACTTTCACTCCCGATATCGAAAAATTACAAACTTTATGGCTACAGAAAGCTCTTAACGTACTCTACAAGTTTTCAGAAGACCATTTTATCAAATTTTGCCTAAATCAAAAGTCAACTTTCAAAGGCCAAAAAGTCAACTATTTCACAATTTTTCATATTTTCACACTTTCTCTTTTTAGTCATGATTTTCAACTTAATTTCAATCAACTCATCTACTTAATTTTATAAACCATAGCAATCCACTCAAAACCCCAAATATATCAAAATCAAATCATTTCTTTTCTTCTCAATATTCTTTAAATTTTAAGCCATCTATTATACAATACATTCACCAAGCACCCTTAAATTTCATTTTCATAATTCAAATTTCACTCAAAGATCGGGGTCCAACAGGTACCGTTTCTGGCTGGAGCACAAAAGACTACATGGCATGTCCTGTTTGTAACAAGGACACTCCTTGTAAGTTAAAAAGTAAGATTGGATACTTAGGCCATCGTCGTTTTCTTCCTTATAATCATCCATGGAGAAAAAGCAAGAAGTTTGATGGCAAGAGTGATCATCGACATATACCTAACTTCATTAGTGGAGATGATGTGGTGGAACAATTAAGTAATGTGCAGAACATATGTTATGGTAAGCACCCCAGCAATAAGAGGAGAAGGAGATTGGAAGGAGAGTTTAATTGGAATAAAAAAAGTATTCTTTTTGAACTACCATACTGGCATAAGTTAAGATTAAGGCATAACCTTGATGTCATGCATATAGAAAAGAATATTTGTGACAATATCCTTGGAACTTTGATGAATGTTGAAGGTAAAACCAAAGATACAATCAAGGCTCGGCTTGATTTGGAAGATATGAATATTAAAAAAGAATTACACTTGATAAGAGCAGCTGATGGAACTATTGTTGGAAAACCTACAGCATGCTATACAATGAGTACCGATGAGAAGAAGAAGTTTTGTGCGTTTGTAAAGTAGGTGAAGTTTCCAGATGGTTACGCATCGAATATATCTAGATGTGTTAATGTTGATGAAAGGAAGATTACTGGACTTAAGTCTCATGATTGTCATGTATTGTTACAAAGCATTCTACCATTAGGAACGCGTTCTATCTTGAACAAAGATGTGACAGGTGTTTAAATGGAGTTGGGGGACTTCTTTCGCCGAATTTGTAGACGCTGAATAAGGATTAGGTACAGAATATGTGTCATGAGATTACTTTAATCTTATGCAAGCTTGAAATGATATACCCACCGGCGTTCTTTGATGTGATGGTACATTTGGCTTTGCATTTGCCAAATGAAGCCTTACTTGGTGGACCAACAGTATAGATGGATGTATCCAATTGAGAGGTATAATTTAAATTGATCCTATAACTTTTAAAAGTTAAGTAAATTAATGACCTATCTAATTATGGTTAATCATTTGTTCGATTCCTAGGTACACCAAGGATTTGTTAGAAATAAAGCACGTCCGGAAGGGTCAATTGCGAGGCGTATGTTGTTAAAGAGTGCATGACATTATGTTCAATGTATTTAAAAGGAATTGAAACAAACTTCAACGTGCCAGAGCGAATCAATGATATGGTTGATGGTAGTGACATATCAGTATTCTTCCAACAATACAAGCCGATTGGTGCTAGCCAAACAATCGTTCTTCCTACAAATGAACTAGCGATTGCACATTGGTATGTGCTTATGAATTGTCCTGAGATTAGGGCCTTTATTGAGTAAGTTTTTCTAACCTTTTTTGAAATTAATATATGTGATAAGTAGAGATATCTCATAGAATTGTGACTAAATTTATGATGACCCATAGTGAGCACATGGATGAGCTGATGCAACAAAGTCCATTGCATGTTGACAAGAGACATAGAGAACAATTTTCTTCATGGTTCAAGCATAGGGTGAGAAGATTATTTGTACATGGTGTTCACTAATAATTATATATTATTAACTAATTTTCATTTCTTGTTATAGATGACGACATTAAGTAGCTCCCGTGAAGGAAACATGTTTGACTCTTTGTATGCATTAGCATGTGGACCTCATAGTTTGGTCCACAAGTATACTGTATGCAATACAAATGGCATGCGATTTGAGCGGAAGCCCGTGATATCTGAAGGATAACACAAAATAGTGGTGTTGCAGTGTTAGGAAATTATGGGGAAGATAATATTACATTTTATGGGATGTTGACAGATATTATCAGGCTTGAATATGTTAGAGGTAAAAGTGTTGTGCTTTTCAAATGCAAATGGTACGATCTTGGGAATTCGAATATGAGGATCAACGACGTTCTAAAAAGCATCAACGTTACTAAGTTTTGGTTCAAGGATGACCCATTTATTTTGGCAAACCAAGCAAAACAAGTTTTCTTAGTGGAAGATTTGTTACTGGGTCCAAATTGGCGGATTGTGCAAGAATGTGAAGTTAGACGTGCGTATGATATCCCATTGCATGGTAATGAAGAAGATGCAAATGACGATGAGGAGTCTTCTGAAGCTACAGTGGAAGTCCAGGAATGTACCTTAGAGTTTTTAGATCGCAATGATATTGCTATTGATGTAATAAATAATGTTGTATTGAATTCCGAGCAACGTTTGAATGACGATTTGGATGACTTAGAGACAAGCAGTAGTGAAAATGAATGTGATATTGTATTCGAGAAGTCCACCGATGACGATCATGAATAAATTCTTATTCTGCACTTGACCCTTTGTTGTTTTATCTTCATTGCTTAATCACATTCTTAATGTTGTGAATCAATTTTCAAGTCTTATTTTCACACCAGTTAACTTTGTACGTGGTGTCCAGTACTTATACGAACCTAATCATATAACAAGTTGATTAGGTAGGCTAGTAAGAGTAGATGAAAATACTCATCAATAGCATCAACCATGTAGAGGACTTCATAACCCTTGTTCTTCAACTTATCAATTAACTTATATGAAGTGTTTTATGCCACCAATAATTATTTCATGCTCTTCACTTCATATAGCTGCATTATATGTTTATCAATTTTGGTAGTGAGAATGAATGTAGGCAACAGCGGATCTTTTTCTTTAGATAAGGATTAATATCTGTCACCATAATGAACAAGAGAATATGTTTCGTTGTAAGTTGTTCTATAAAAAGCTTGAAAATATGTTTATGTTGTAACTTGTTACGCCGATAAACAATTTCAGCTTGACATCTTCAAAGAACATTGACAGTAATTCGATGATCTTCTAAACTTAAGATTTAGAGATTTGTAAGAAATGATAGATAGCAATAGTTAGGGATCTAATATTAAAGATCCCTTATACGGCAGAATTGTAGTGCTTTTTTATTCATTTATTATTACAGTGAATATAGTGGTTTGTATAGGCCAACTAAGCTACCTTAAAGATGCACCTTGACTTGCATTTACTTTGAATCCTGCAACTAAGCTACCTTATATGGCAGAATTGTAGTGCTAATTAAGGCTTATACCTTGACTTGCATTTACTTTGAATCCATTAATACAATTATGCTATCCTCATATAGGAATTGAGCGCCTATCCATATCGAATAGGAAAGGAAAGGTATAAGCCTTAATAAGCCAATAAAAAAGATTACTAATGAAGTTCCTTGTTAGGTATTTTCATGTGTGTGATTTACTTAAACTCAAACTACAATTATTATTGGGTCAATCTAGACCAACTGCATTACATAGTTTATTAGAGTTAAACTTACACTAGTATAATTTTAAGCTAAGAAAATTTGGGCAAGGAGTGGAGCTGATGATAAAATCATAGGAAATGAGTGGCTCTTGGTAAGTTTAAACCAATTTCCTACTACAATACTATATACAAACTTATATATAAAATGATGGTATCGAGGCTGAAACCTTTGCTAAGTTCCCTAACTTCAATAACTCAAGGTGCATCCACTAAACTTATGAGTTCCATACATCTTTGTTCATTAATGTCTTTCATGTGATGTGTAATTTTGTTATTACCGGTCTATGTTCTCTAGATTTTGTTGAATAATTTCATCTGTGGCAATTGAAGCTTCTATGCTCATACCATAAAGGTAGTAGAACTAGCACTAGTCAATTGGTGTGGAGTTTCTAGATCCGTAGTATTCTCGGTTGCCATGGGTATGTACTTATGCTTATTAGCTTGAGTGGCCGAGTAAGGTCTTTGTGTTGTTGTATCCTTTAATATGAATTCTTTGAAGTTCTTTTGTTATCTCTTTTCTCTTTTTGCTGAGACCATTGGTTGTATGAATATGGAGTTTGAAGCATAGATGCATTGGTGGGTGATAATCTGTTTGTGGTTTACAGGGGTGATCTGTTTGTGAAGTTCTTAAATTGGTTTCTTGGGAACATGTTTTGGCCCTATAGTTTTAACAACTGTTTTTTTTTTGTACTAATCTCTTTTCACTGAGCATCAAAGAAACTTGATGACTGTGAAACCATATTCTATTGAAAAAGAAGAATTTCTCATTTCTTTCATCTGGAATGGAAGGCATTACACTTTGTTCTAGCGATGTTGAGACCACAGGGCAATAACATTTGATTTACCTTCACATGGGTGATAGAGTATAGGAATTTATTCTTCTCACAGATCACTTCCTTATCAATATGTCCTCACATCTAATAATTTGCTGTAAAACCTTTACTGCTTGAAGTAGATAAAGGAAGAGTGAAAAATTATTATGATGTCCTATTTTTTTTGTTTAAGTGCTACTTTGTTCTTCTCTTACAGGAAATGGTTAAGGGCCAAAACAGGACTAGCAATTTTAGTCATTAAAGTTTTGACTCCCATAAAATTCATACCCCATGGATATGTGGGAATAATTAAATAAAGACATTGAGGATATCAATAAATTATTCATAGTAAACTGTTGCTAATGTTAACTTAATAGTTTATAATGGTTGCATGACTTGTATTCTGTTTGCATATTATTGATAAGTGCGGATCTTCCAACATAAGTATGGTATCATTCACTTAGTTCCTCTATGGATGTTTGTTTATTTCTTGCTATCTACTTGCTTTTCTCTTGCAATGCTTTTGTTCTAAAAGTTACTTATTGGTTGATCAGGGTCGTGAAATTCCAATAGTCCATCGTGTGATTAAGGTAATGATTTTGCTGGTTTACCTCAATTAACACACTACTTCATTTTAAACAGAAATTTGTTTGTGTGCTTTTGTTGTTGTCCATATAAAATGATGCAAAACTTAGTGTTTCACAACATTGGGAATTACCATTCTGTTTTGGTTTTTATGATACTGCAACTTCAGTAATGAGGAAAATTGGTTTACAAACTCAAAACTATGTGTGAGTGGCCCATTCTTGCAGTAACTAGTTCTGATGTGAGCTAAATGGTTGTGAAATGCTATTATACATTGCAGCTACTTAGCAATTAGCTTTCTTATTCATTAATGTGAATAACAGTTCATTATTCATTGATGTGAATAACAGTTCTTGATGAAATTAGAGTTTCTGTGTTTACATTTAGTTTTCTTATTCATTAATGTGAATAACAGTTCATATTATGATATTCTGTGTTCTATTTTGATGGAGCTCACATTGTTTCTTTATGTTGGCATACTGTTTCATCAACATTTGTAACAGAAAAATATAGCAACAGCACTATTAGAAATTATTAGGAAGAGATGATTTTTGTAGCTACTAAATGTTAGACTTGTTTAGTTACCCATGCAAACATGCTATCAATGTTATCAATCACTCAAAAATCATGGTGCAAAGGCATTTGTGAATGGCTGCTATGAAATAGTACCTATCCTTAGAATTATATGTGTTCAGCCATTAGGCTTCTGAACACATATAATTGTGAATGGCTGCTATGCAAAAAAAGATGTTGCATATAGAACTTGTTGCTGAATCAAAGAGATATTGTTTGCTCATCTAGTCTTTAATAATCTGAGTCTTTCTATGAAGTGTAACTAGGGACTAGTGTAATTTCAATCAGCAGCTGAACTGATGATATTTTTGTCTTACTACATATCTACTTATCTTTTTGTTATTATAGCCTTATAATCTGTCTTTGTAAGCCTTCAATGGCTATTTCATTGAATTGCTTAATGTTTCCAAAAAAAATGTCTTTTGACTTTATAAAAACAATAATCTTTATCAAATTTGTTCTAAACTACCATCTTAATTATATTTATTCATAAAATGTTTATTTCAATAAAATATTATTTTCAAATTATTTTAGATTTAGTGGTGTAAATTAATCTAAAGTAGCTTACAATTTTTCTTTAAAAATCGGTAATACAAAATATGTCTTGTTTATAAATCAAATGTTTAATTTTCTGCTTCCTTGGCTTGTACTGAAAAATGTACTGATGGTTTGGGCCTCCTACTTCCTTTGTTTGCATAATTATTTCTGCTTCCTTGATTTTCAGGCAACAAATGTACTGAAAAATCTGAATTTATTCAGTGAATGAACCCGATTTTTATACACAAAAGCTATAACAATGCCTAGAAAATAATGCCTTATTCTCTATATGCTTTGTTCTGCTATAATAAGCATGATTTTTTGTCAACATAATAGTTGATTGACTATTACACTATATAGTAATTGCCTCTGCTTGAGCTTGCTTCATATCAACTAATATGCTTACAACTTGACAAGCTGTTGCCATAACAACCATATATTGAACATATAGAAATTCCTTGATGTGGATTACATGAATTGAAGGTGAACTGACTAGTAACTATGAATGTGATGCAGATATGCCTATCTTTGAGGTTTAATGATGACCATTTTCCACATACAATTGAATCTTTATTTGGAAGATGCATGAACACATACACATTAACTAAACAACTTGCAACCTGTTATTGATATAGTTGACAGTAAACAATGCCTCTTAGCTGGAATTTTATAAATGATACAGGGATAGATATACATGGATAGATATCTCTTCATTACTCCATATAGCATGTTTAATTTTCTTACAGTGATGCTTATGTGAATGACATAGGATTTATACACTAATGACGATGTGAATGTAGATTGTATTGACATGGGACCTGGTCTACCCAAGAAGAAGAATAAGGCTGCGCCAAGTACTTTAGTACCTACACAACTGCAGTCGCGGTATCGTCAGCTAATTGGAAGTGCAGCTAATGAGCCATGTGCTCGTACACAACCACAAGATAAGACACTTGCACCTGCACCTACACCTACACAGGCACTAGATCACACGCGTGCACCTGCTGATCAGACTGCAACACCAAGAGAAGTCAATTCTATGCCTAGTATTCGTCCTAGAGATCAGTATGAACAAATTTGGAATATGCGACGCAATAATAGCTCTACGTCAACTTCTGAAGAGATGCCTCCAGCTTCAAATTATCAGACACCAGTAAATCCTCCTGTTTCTAATTATCTGACACCAGTTAATCCTCCTGTTTCTAATTATCTGACACTTGTAAATCACGCTATTCCTTCCGGTGTGGGCTCCTCTTTTGCAAGCACTGCAGGTATGATCTTAACATTAATTAGATTTATCATTAATTGTTATATGCTAATTATAAACTATTCTTTTGCTATTTTAGGATCCACAAATGTTCCAAAAAAAACAAGGGGTGTCACGAAAGGACACGGATTAGCAAAAATTAACAAGGCGATAGGTAGAAGATTGGAGATAGAGATTTCCCCTGCTGAAGGACGACCAACCAACTCCGTACAGTCTGCCAAATTATCGAGTGAGATTGGTCTGATATCCCGAACTTCTTTGCCTGTAAAAACAAAATTTTAAAAAATTACTAATGAGGAATTGGACATTGCATTTGATAAGTTAGACGTAAGTATTCTAAACCAATCCAATTTGTACGTGTTTTCCATTTGGTTAAAGTGTTGAACAATAACTTATAATTTTTGCAAAGAAAAATTGGAAGTCAAGGAATGAGGATCGACAACGAAATACATCTTTCATTAAGAGGTTTCTTTCATTAAGGTCTAAAGATCAAAGGTATAATTTAAAAGGCATTTTACCAAGTACGAAAAGGATGTGAAGCCACGTAATGTGACATTAGCGAGTGGATGGATTTATGTGAGTATTAGGGAGCAATCATTCTGAAAGGTTAGTTCTTATTTGATAAAAACTTTATTTCACAACTTCTTTGATTACTAATTATATTTTAGTATTTATTCTTTTGATTTGTAAATGTTATAATAGATTTTGCTACATGTATGATTAGGAGAAAAGTCAGAAAGCCAAACTGGCTAGGAGTCAGGTGAAATGTCGACCAAACTCTGGCTCCAAGGCCTTTGTAGCGATACGATATGAGATTGTGAGTTACCATCTTTTTAATTATATTTTACTTTGATTGATATTTAAAATTTTATGAAAAGCATTACTTGTAATATTTTTTTTTACAACAGAGTGACAGGGATGGAGAAGAGTGTGACCGGATGAAGCTATGGTATCACACTCATTATGATGAAAGCAAAGATCAATAGACAACTGCCGAAAGCAAAGCAAAATGGGTGAGTACATAGTTCATTTACAAATATTTGTTAAATGACAATGTGTATGTAATTAATTCTTACTTTTCCAGGAATTAATGTGTCATGAAATGACACATTCAATAGAACAAGGTCATCCGATGACAGTAGATGAAGTGTGCGACAGAGTCCTCGGCACTAGATCAGATTACATTGTTAGCATGGGAATTGGGCCTCGACCACAAGGTAATACTTCGACCAGAAAGAGACTTCGAGACGAATTAGAAGAGTCAAAGAGGGCTAATCAAGTATTGCAGTCTCAAGTCGATGATTTGACTAAACAATTTAAAGAAATGCAGGATCGATTGGAGCTTTTATGTTCTACACATAATGTTCGCTCGGACTAAACATGTACTCATTTTGATATATTAAACACTTATTACGTTTTGTTTATTTTAATTATCGCTTTATGACATATTAAGGAATTGCAATTTAATTAATAAATTGTTTGTATGTATTCAAGTCTTGTTATACATGAATAATTATTGATTATATATTCAAAATATTGTTGCATTATTAAACAAATTTATTTCATTACTAATATTTAATAGTTATTAAATAAATATTATTTTAATATTTACTTAAATTTAAAATTAGCAAATAATTAAATAAAATAGTTTCAAAATTTAAAACATATTTAAATAAAAAGCTAATAACAAATCAAATTTATTCAAATTAATTTTTTCCCTAAATTTAAAATTTTAAATTTAATAATTAAATTTGATCAAATTATAAATTATTCCAATATTCATATCAATTAAATTATAATCCACGACGTCTATTGAATTAGACGTCGCAGAATATCAATTTTCTACGACGTCTGCACAACGTCGTTAAAGCTCATACAATCCATGACGTTTTCACCAAACGTCGGAAATTATACGCCTCTTTTACGACGTCTTTATTAACGTCGCAGAATCGCTAAGCCATCTACGACGTCTTCATTCAGACGTCGAAGAAACCCATTACTTACCCCACTATCTACGACGTCTATTGTGACGTTCTAATAGACGTCGTAGATAGTTTTCTGTGACGTCTTAATGGATTCTACGACGTCTATTAGACGTCGCAAAATGTATGCTTTTGTTGTAGTGTGGTTGACGACATGTTTACAAAGATGAAACTTTAGAAAAAGTGAAGAAAAAGGACGTACCTAGTTGGAAACTGAGATTGGGAATTTGAACAGCAGTTGAAAGAAAACCCCGGAGACTATAGGCAAGAAAGCACAAATGAAAGCAGAATGAAAGTCGGAGAACAAACAGGCATAAAGAAAATCTGCAATCTATCAGCCCTGAGTATTTACAGAAGATCGGTCGAAAGGTCGTTCCAACCAATGCTTGACACATGGAGAAAATCCGAGCCAAGCTCAGACACGTGGTAAAATCTGAGCTGAGGTGAATTAGGGTTATTAGAAATCCGGGACGGCGCAACAGTTGAAAGGACGTACGTGACAGCTGCACAACGGTTACAAAGACGTTTTCGTTTTAAATTCTGAAAATCTATCAGAGGGCACGCGCCATCAGTAATAATTAAACCGAGTGCCTTTACGCGCTAGGCGTCGATGCTCATCCGATCTATCTTGGCGCGAGCTATCATGCAATAAGCATTGATACCAACCGATCGGGATACTCAATCGACCGATCCCAGTACGAGCAGTCATGCATTATGTATTGATGTTCGACCTATCGGGCCTACCACGAACTGTCCTACAGACGAGCTACAAGATCCTTATGTACTCCTCCGACCCTTCTCCTTGCTCAGACTCGAGGAATATGGGAGCTTATGGTTGGGTCGGTTGTGCTAGGCCCAAACCCACTCAAAATGACTCATGGACCGATCGGTCCACTCCGCAAGGATTAACCTAATTCCTATCGACTATGCTAAGCCCAGGCCCTATTCCACGCATCCACGACCTATTCGCAGGTGGAAGTCTCCCATGCATACGTAAAGACTAAAACCTAGCATCTATCACATATATAAGGTATAACTCTGCCATGATACGGGTAGGTGATCAGAACCCTAGCTTCTTTGTTCATAGCTATCAAACTCTCACCAAAAAGACTAACTTGAGCGTCGAAGGGGCCTGTCGGATATCAACCCCCGGCGTGCCTTATTCTGTTTTGCAGGTATTCACTCACCCAAGACGATAATCTCATAGATCCAAACAGCAATGTTCAACCCCATTAAAATCAGGCAGAACCAGAACTCATTGTTTATGAGAGTTTTTGATACGGATCAATTATCTAACTTCTTCCACACTCTACAGGAGATGCAATATCCATAAAGTGGTACATGAACTCATCTGCCACAAATATCCAAATGAATGCAACTGCTCACACTTGCAACTTTTCCCAATTGAGTGCATTCTTGTGTTTTGGCTTATTCTCATGTAACTCCTTCAGTATGCTTTATTATGCCAGCAAATCTTTCGCTCCCATAATTTGAAATTATCAGTTTCATTGAACTTTCTCACTTTAAAAATTTTCCTAATAAATTCAAACAGTACCTTTTTTTTTTACAATTTTTTATGATTTACTACATTTTAAATATCAAAATCGGTAAGCAAAATGGTATTTTCTTTATAAAAATTCTTAAAACTTATTGATAGATATATAAGTGCAGTTAGTAATAGACAAGTATTTTTATCTAAAAAGAAAAGTTATTGCCGTAAATGATCTCTATTTTGAGCTTATATATGTTACTGCAAATTTTTACTGATCAACGAAAAGATTAAAACTTAACAAAGAAAAGAAATTGGGCACTATCTTTTAAGGAAATCAAGTCAGAATAGTCCCCATAACATACATGCATATAAATGTTGTATTGAGAAAAAAGGTGTATCTAGTAAGGATATATTTATACAAAAGACAGAAACAAGTCAGAACCAACAAGAACATTTTCAACGAAGTTAGGCTGCTTGGGTATGACTAAATCCTGAGGAGTTAAAAACAATTGATTTCATTATACTGATCACCCGCTTGAAGATTATAGATATCCTGTACGTATATATAGACTAATTTTATACAAATATAGTTAATTATAAACTTTAGCTGATGTGGTTCATCACAACTTGCCCATTTATTAAACCCAACCTAACTTAACTACGAATATAACAAGTCATAGAATCCTCGTAAGGTTTGTATTTTACCAAAAATATGTTTTCAAATAAGGCTGACTTCGTGAATATAGTCTGGGATAGAATCATATCCTCGATCATAGATTTTACTATTTCTTATGTATGAACATGAGCTTAGTCACTTCCATGTCCTCGTGGATCCTTTTGCTTCACCACACACTTAAGACATTTTATAACACGATCGTATCTTATACCATGTCTTCAATGAAAATAACTCCACTAAACTAACACGGTCGTGTCTTCACCCCCTAATTTTCAAATGACAACACATTCTGGATCATGTTTCTATTCTAGGTCATATTTAACTAAAAACTTTTAAAGAAATATCTGCGTAATTTAAAATATACTTTGAAATTACACTCCTATATGTAAACCATATGCAACACGTTAGAACTCTTAACTTGTGAAAAACCTAGCTACGTCAAGAGATTTAGTCCCGTCTTTGATGACTGGCTTATATAGTAAAATTTAAGTTTTGTTAGGGTATTGGAGTATAATGGTTGTTCTTAAACTATAATAGCTTCATGCATTTGGCTATAAAGTAGCTAGGGGAAGCTGACATCCATTACATGTATAATAGTCACGCCTATTTCCTACATCTGACACGAACTGATTGTGGTCGGGTCGGCCGTGCAGGGCCCGGATCCAGTCAAGACGACCCATGGGCCGGTCAGTCCATTCTTCAAAGATCAATCTCCTACCTAATCGTCATGCCAGGCTCAAGCCCGATCCACGCTTTCCACAGCCCGTTAGCATGAGAAAACCTACCATGCAGAGGTAGGAGTCTACGTAAAGACCTACACCTAGCTACAAAACCATATATAAGGTATAATTCTCCTGTAATTGAGGTACGAAAATCATAACCTAGTTGTTTTCTCTGATTTGATCAACCTCACCTTCACAAAAAGACTTACTTGGCGTCGGAGGGCTAATCGGAACCTGACCCCGACCAAATTCTTTGTTTTGCGTAACTTCACGTCGGATTCATCACAGCAAGCAGCAGATTCATGGATCAGAACGGCAACGCACAGTTCAACCAAAATCCGGCAGAACCAATTAGCGCCACCGTGTGGGCCCGACTTCCGCACCACGTCCGTAAACTACTCGATCGGTCGGTAGCGGTGATGAACCGATATAGCCATATGTCGCGGCTCTGACGATGCAACGTATAGGTTTGTAGCTACCTACGACTCTACCGCCTACACCGCATGTTTCCCGCACGGAATCCTCAGATCCTAACGATCAACTGCAACCTCAAACCTTGGAACAAGAAGAACAGAGCGTAGCTTTGGAGGATAACGCTGCACCCAATACACACCCGAACCTCCAACACCGATCGGGTGCAGAACCTATTCCGGCAATGCACACCACCGACCCAAAACAGATCGAGAAGCGGTGATCTGTTGATTCGCCAGATCTTGCGGTCTCAACTGCACGACGGCAATGACCATCGCACGGCAAGCCGCTCGACAGACCAGCATGACGACCGATCATTGCCCAACCGAAGCCCTAGAGAAAATCGTGGATGATCGGATTAACGCAGCTATGAGCTTCCGTCCGGATCGCCCGACGGCGCAGTACAGCTCTCCCTTCACTCCGAAAATCTTGGATAGCCTCCCGACACCCGGCAAAAAAATACCGACCCCCGAGAAATACACTGAAAAGACCGACCCCCTGGATTACCTGCAGTACTTCCAGTCCATGATGAACCTACATTGTGTTCCGGACGCTATCCAATGTAAGGCTTTCTGCACGGCCTTCCAAGAGGAAGCTCGGCGATGGTTTAACAGCTTGCCTCCGAAACAGATCACATGCTTTGAAGATTTCGGTTGTTATTCTGAACGGTTAAATCACTAGTAAGCGACCGCAGAAGACAGCTTTGGAGGTGATGCAACTCACCCAAGGAAGGAATGAGAGTTTGCGGGAGTTCATCACTCGGTTCAACAACGAAGTGGTCGAGGTTTTCGATCTCACTTGCTCGTCCATGCTGGCCGTGCTCATGAACAACACGAGGGATGAGGAGTTCAAGAAGTCATTAGCCCTCGATCAGCCCCGATCTGTTCAGGAAATAAGAAACAGGGCGGATAGGTACATTCAGCTTGAAGAAGTGCTAAAAAATACGAAGCGTCGGACGGATGATCGCTCGCCAAATGATAGGGCGGGCAATTCGCACAAGCGGTAAAAAAGCCAGTCGAGCTGGAGAAGGCCGACCGATCGACAAGGATTCGACAGGAGTTCACCCCGCTCAACAGGCGATATGCAGAAGTACTGGCGGCCATGAGAGCGGATGGGGAAACCATCCGAGAATCCGAGAAAATGAAGACCCCCTACAAGAATAGGAACCCCAATTTATATTGCCATTTCCACAAAGAGGACGGTCACGATACGGAAGATTGCTGGCGTTTGAAAAAAGAAATCGAATTCTTCATACAAAGGGGAAGGTTAGGCCGATTCGTGAAGCGCGAACAAAACGCCGATTGGGATAGTCATCGCAGGACAGGTCGACCAGACAATAGGTGACCGCCTCCAAGGCAAAATGACAGGAATGATGGGGGTAGGTAGAATGCGAATACAGATAATCGAAGGGAAGAGAGAGGGCGGTCAAAGGAAAGAAACGACGGAAACGTTGGGCAACAAGACGACCGACCGGCTGGGGTCATTAACATGATATTCGGTAGAAATGCAGCAGGGGGATCCACCACTAAAGGGAGAAAAAGATATGCCAAACAGGTCGGCAAAGACTCACCCACCAAAAAACCGAAGGAGAACGACGGGATGATCTCATTCGATGAGTCGGACCTTGATGGAGTAAGTTGCCCTCATGATGACGCCCTCGTAGTAAATATGAACATGGACGGTTACGAGGTGAAGCGGGTGATGATTGATACGGGTAGCTCGGTCGACCTGTTGTATTATGAGGCCTTCAAGCAGATGAAGGTACCCGAAGATCGACTACTACCTACAGACGGCCCCATCAAAGGAGTAACCGGGGCGTCAGCATACCCGTTCGCCTGGGTGTATTTGAAAGTGAAGTTTAGACAGAAGCCGTGTCAGATAGAAAGGGACGTTGAGTTCCTAGTCGTAAAGTTTCAAGGGGCGTACAATGCAATAATCGGGCGGGCTACTCAAAATGCCCTCAGATCGGTCGTCTCCACCTACTACCAAGCAATGAAGTTCCCGACACCCCACAGAATTGGTATTGTCAGGGGTCAGTAGAGAATCGCCAGGGAATGTTACTTAGCGGAGACTAAAACACTAGACGGAGCGGTAGTGCTGACGAGCTCCCTTGATGTGAGAACCGATGAAGAGACGGATAGGATGAACCTAGTGGAAGAAACGCAGCAGGTCGCATTGGACGAAGCCGACCCCTCAAAGTTCACAAACCTAGGTTTCGAGCTGCAGAAGGACCTGGTTAAAGAAATCACAGACTGTTTGGTAGAAAATAGGTCGGTTTTTGCTTGGATACCGAGCGACATGCCTGGAATTGCTCGATCAGTCGCATCGCACTCCCTTGGTATTCGGCATGACTACAAGCCGATCAGACAGAAAAAGCGATGGCACAGCAAGGAGCGACAGGGTGTGATCGAGAAAGAAGTAGAGAAGTTGCTTAAGGCCGGGTTCATCCGGAAAGTTAAATATCCCGAATGGCTTGCCAATGTGGTCTTAGTGAAAAAGAAGAACGAGAAGTGGAGAATGTGCATATATTTCACCGACCTGAACAAAGCGTGCCCAAAGGACAGCTTCCCTTTACCTAAGATCGACCAGTTAGTAGACTCTACCTCAGGGCATGAACTGCTCAGTTTCCTGGATGCCTTCTCAGACTATCACCAGATTCAAATGAGTCTGGAGGATGAAGAAAAACTGCCTTCATAACCGATCAAGGTACATATTGCTACCAAGTAATGCCCTTCGGCTTGAAGAACGCGGGAGCGACCTATCAATGGCTCGTCATGGAGGTCTTTAAAAAACAGATCGGCCGGTTGGTGAAAGCCTATGTGGACGATATGGTGGTCAAAAGTAAGATGTCCGTGGAGCATGTGGAAGATCTTAAGGAAGTCTTCCAGACCCTGAATAAATTTCAGATGAAGCTTAACCCGAAAAAATGCATTTTTGGGGTGGCATCCGGAAAATTCCTAGGGTTTATGATCACTCAGTGGGGGATTGAAGCTAATCCAGAGAAGATTGAAGCCGTCATCCAGATGCCTTCACCGCAATGCTTGAAAGATGTACAGATATTGACCGATCGGATAGTCTCGCTGAGCAGGTTTATTTCCAGATTGGGGGACAAGTGCCTCCCATTTTTCAAGATCTTGAGGAAAGCGAACGTGACTCAGTTCCAATGGTCGGACGAGTGCGAGAAAACTTTTCAACACTTAAAGCAATACCTGTCTAGTCCACCTATCCTGCAAAGCCCGGTAGAGGGAGAGAACCTGATTATTTACTTGGCGGTTACGGAGGGGTCGGTCAGCGTGGTACTTATTCGATCGGAGGGAAGCGAACAACACCCCGTCTACTACGTCAGCAAAGTGTTGACCGGACCGGAAACGCGATATACGCCCATAGAGAAACTAGCCCTCTCCTTGACAATAGAAGCTCGGAAGCTAAGGCCTTACTTCCAAAGTCATACCATTGAGGTATGGACCGACCAACCCTCGGCGAAGGCTCGCAAAAGCCCAAACTTTGGGTCGGTGATAAAGTGGTCGGTAGAGCTGGGAGTTCGACATACAATACATACCCCGCACGACCATTAAAGCGCAGGTGTTGGCAAACTTCGTCGCAGAGATGAGCCAACCGAGCACGAAGGACGAGCAGTTCCCTGCCTGGAGCTTGTTTGTTGACGGGTCGTTCAATACCGAGTGATGCGGAGCGGGAGTAGTGCTAATCAGCCCGCATGTGGAAGAAAAGGTGGAATACGCCCTTCGGCTAGAATTCAAGGCCTCCAATAATGAGGCAGAATATGAGGCTCTGATAGCCGGCCTCCAACTAGCTAAGGAGATGGAGGTGAAGCAGCTGAAGATATATAGCAATAGCCAAGTGGTGGTCGGCCAAGTCACTGGGCAATATGAGGCCAAAGGGAACAGCATGATCAAGTATCTAGAGCTGGTAAAGCAGGAGTTGAGCAATTTTGAACAGTACTCGATCAACAGAATAGAACGAGTTCAAAATGCTAAAGCGGATGCGCTCTCCAAAATGGCTTCCAACCGCGATGCCGTAAACAATGTTATGGTCGAACGACTAGACCGGCCTAGCATTCAGAAAGCCGAGGAAGTTCTCAACATAAGTACCGGTCGGTCGAGTTGGACGGAACCGATCGCAAAGATACCTTTAGAAGAAAACAACCTAAGACGCGTCGAGACCAAGAAACTAAGAATAAAGGCAGTCGAGTACACGGTCGTCAATGGTACTCTATATAAGCGGTCTTACGACTGGCCGCTGCTTCGATGCTTGAATGAAGAAGAAGCCGAGCAGGCAATGGCCGAAGTCCATGAAGGGATGTGTGGAAATCATATAGGGGGCAGAATGTTGGCTCACCGATTGATCAGACAGGGGTACTACTGGCTGACAATGAGAAGAGACTGTCAGGAAAAGGTTGACCGATGCGAGGCCTGCCAGAGAAACAGCAGCCTGTCTAACCAGCCGACCGAAAGGATGAAAATTGTGAGTCATCCTATCTCGTTCGCTCAATGGGGAATGGATATACTGGGGCCCTTCCCTCTCGGTCCTGCGCAAAAGAAGTTCCTGATAGTGGCAGTGGAATACTTCACTAAGTGGGTAGAAGCGGAGGGTAGAAAGTTTCGTAAAGAAAAATATATTATGTCGCTTCGGGATGCCTATGGTGTTGGTTACAGATAATGGTCGACAGTTCGACAACGACAAGTTTAGAGATTTCTGCGAACGAATAAAGATCAAGCTACTGATTGACTTGGTAGCCCATCCCCAAAGTAACGGTCTCGCGAGAACACCAATAAAAGATAATGAGTGCTCTCAAGAAGCGCCTAGATGGCCAAAAGACCTGGGTGGAAGAACTAGACGAAGTATTGTGGGCGTATAGAACCACACCGAACGGAGCCACAGGGGAAACACCGTTCAGGATGACCTTCGGGGCAGAAGCTTTAGTTCCAGTAGAGGCGGCATTGCACAATCAAAGGGTGTCGGGCTATGAAGAAGAGCGGAATGATGAAGCCTGCAGAGCAGAACTCGTTCTCCTCAGTGAGAATAGAGAAAGGGTAGTCGCTCGTTCAGAAGCCATCAGGCAAAAGGCGACCAAATTCTACAACAGAAGGGTTAAGCCGAGCGATGTAAAGGTAGGTGGTTACGTCCTACGAAAAGCCGAGGCAGCTGGGAAGCATCCTGGAAAGCTCGGACAGACGTGGGAAGGACCTTATCGAGTGATTAAGCAAGTCGGGCATGGTTCTTACATCCTCAGCGATGCGAAAGGGAAGGTTCTACCAAGGCCTTGGAACTCACAGAACTTGAAGGCGTTCTACCAATAGATAAGTTTTATTCTAGTTAATCTTTCCTTATTATCATTTTTGTATACATGTGGGTACCTTTTTTATGTCCCTGCCAGGCAGGTTTTTTAACAGCCCACGCCCTCGTTATCATCAATAAAGGGGTTTCAGATTTTTTGGCAATAAAAAGTTCCATCATGTGTGGCAAAGAGTAAAAAATCCAATTAGCCATTGCTCGACATCTCCACAGACCGACTACGGTCGGTCAGGTCGCCAAGACAAGATCCTTGGGACCTCATTTGCCATCGCTCGGCATCTCCATAGATCGACTACGGTCGGTCGGGTCGCCAAGACAAGATCCTTGGGACCTCATTCGCCATCGCTCGGCATCTCCATAGATCGACTACGGTCGGTCGGGTCGCCAAGACAAGATCCTTGGGACCTCATTCGCCATCGCTCGGCATCTCCATAGATCGACTACGGTCGGTCGGGTCGCCAAGACAAGATCCTTAGAACCTCATTCGCCATCGCTCGGCATCTCCACAGATCGACTACGGTCGGACGGGTCGCCAAGACAAGATCCTTGGGACCTCGCTCGAAATCTCCATAGACCGACTACGATCGGTCGGGTCGCCAAGACAAGATCCTTGGGACCTCGCTCGCCATCGCTCGGAAACTCCATAGACCGACTAAGGTCTGTCGGGTCGCCAAGACAAGACTCTCGTTTGACTTCGCCATCGATCGACTACCGTCGATCGGTCGCTCGATAGGTCGACCAGGTTACTAAGACAATCCTCAGAACCATCGATCGCTACGATCGGTCGGTCGCCAAAGGAAGGTCCTTGGGACCATAGCTCGGCCTCAACCACATATCGATCTCAATGTTGGTTGGCCATGAACGACTTAGCTAAATTCTACTACGGATCGAAAATAATAAACATGGAAGATAGTTGAGAAACTGAAGGCAAGTTCATTTCTTGAATTAGCCCTGGCCACAAGCCCGACCAGGTGAGCTTTAAAAATCAACAGAGGGGGAGGTTTGAATTATCGGGGGAGCAGGAGAAGCCTCGGAGAGAGGCGGATGCCCAGGAGAAGCCTCAGAAGGGAGCGACACAATGGGAGCGGGAGCAGGAACCGGGGAAGCAACCGGAGGAATATCTTCATAAGGAAGCTCTTCTTCGGAGCTGAGATCCAGCTTTTCATCCGGAATGACGCTTGTCGATCCCTCAGCCTTCTCCTTGACCTCCTCCAAAGAAAGCCCAAGAGCTGCAGGAAGAAGCGGCTCGGCATAATCCTCGAATGAAGGGCACGTCGACCCCTCAGGAGTGTAGAGCTCGTGGCCCCTCCTCAGAACCGAGAGGGCTATGTCACAGGCGAGCTCTAAACTCTCCTCATACAGAAACCGCCTCTTCCATTGCTTAATTGCCTCAATCTGCTGCTTCCTAACAGAGCACCGCACCTCCCGCATGGTGTTCTCGGCTCTGTTTCTACCTTCCACTGCGGAATGGCAATCTTGGCGGTATTTCTTGTTAAGCTCCCGCTCCGCCCTCACCGTCTTCTTCAGTTCGTCCCTCTCCTCCTCCCCTTTGGCCAGTCGAGCCAACAAAGCGCCCATCTCCCCCTCATGGAACTTCTTCTCCTCTTCAAGGGACACGTTTTTAGCCTGGAGGAGGTCTCTCCCCTCTTTCACCTCTGAAAGCTCGCCCTTCAAACCCTTCACTTGATCATGGAGATCCTGGACTTCCTGGTCCAGAGTCTCCAAACGCTGCAACACTGCGAAGGACGTCGACGCACTCCGCACACCGAGACGAACAAGCTGAGACCCTAACTCCAGGTTACTCCTCTTATCCATGATTTGCTCCTCTACAGGAGGAGTAATCCTCTCAGCAATGTAACGGGACACCTCGAGGTCCCCGATCGTGGCATCCTTCGCCAACTTGAGGGCAGACTCCCACTGCCCAGGGTTCGCAGCTGTCACCTTTCCCTGGCCCTTCTCTTTCCCTGTCACGGCCCGACTTGCCGGACAGGACGGTAGATCACCCAGCCAAACCAATCTCTTCCTCTTAAGAGGAGGCCCCGCATCCTCCTCCTCCTCCTCGTCTACCCGAATTATGTGGCCCGCGCCGACGGGCACAATCGACAATGATGCCAAATCAGCAGGACGATCCCCGACAGGTGGAACACCCGTCGACATTACGGAGGAGCCCAACCCCACAGACAAAGCGGCGCCCTCATCAGTCTGCGCCTCTTTCCTCTTCTCATGAGCGACCCGCTTCTTTGACTTGGAAGCTTTGGCAGGAGCGTCTTCCATCCTCACCATGGCTGCACAGCAACAAAGCAAATTAGAAAGAGGAGCCAAAAATCAAGAATATAATGAGAAACTCGACACCGAGGGCTCAACCAGACGGGACGTCTTCCTCTCCCAGCCCGATAACTCGTGGCGGGGGGTCGATAAGAAAAGAGCTAGCCGAGACACCCCCGAAATAGGCTCGTATCAGCCCCGCAAAATCGTAATGGCCGAGCTCCTTAATGCGATTGATCACCCTCCGCTCCTCCCTACTAAGACAGACACTCGATGTGTCATTCCACTGCTCGGCTAAGGGGTACCTCCACGGGCGAGACCCGCTGGAAGACCCTGGGGCTTTCACGAAGAAGAACTTCGTTCGCCAAGAAGAAACTTTCGAGGTAGTACCGGGCCTCCTTATATTGTAGAAAGGGGACCCCGGCCCCAGAACTCGGACTCTGACCTATCCTCAAAAAATGACGCAAGAATTTGGCTCAGCAGTGCCAAAACATTAACAAACCTCCAGCTATTCGGAGGAATTTGGCTCGGCATCAGCTGGTAGGCCATACACACCTCATCGACAATTGGAGCATACGAAAGCTTCATACCACCAACGGAGAAGAAGCTTTCGGAAACAACAAAGTACCCACTTGAGTTGCTGTAGATTCGCTCATTTCCCAGAGCAAGCCGGGGACCCCAGGACGAGGGGATGCCATACCTGAGTATTGACCTATTCAACTCCCCCAGGGTCATCGTCGACGGATTCCTTGGCGACGCCTCCACAACCAACCCATCCTTCCTTTCTCTCGTTGATACCTCCTCAACACCCCCTACCATACTTCTTGAACTACCCGTCGACATGATTACAAAAGAAAAAGGAATGAAGGAATGAAGGAAAAGGACGTACCTATTTAGAAACTAGAAATGGGGAAATCGGACGGCGGAGTAAAAGAAATTTCCAGAAACCGTGAACGATAAAGAGCAAATGAAGGCAAAGCGTAAGCTAGAGAACGAAAGCAAAAGGTAAAAAACACCGCAGCTCATCGACTCTGAATACTTATAGAGGGACGAAAAAGGGATATTCAATCAAAGTTCGACACGCGGAGAAGATCCGAGCAGGCTCGGACACGCGGAAGAATCCGAACTAAGGAGGATTAGGGTTATTCAAAATCGGAGCGGCGCGAACAGTTGAAAGGACACATGATAGCTGTACGACGGTTATGAGGACGATCGTTTGATTATTCGAAGCTATCGACAACCGCGCCGTCTACAATAAATGCTCCGCACGCTCGCCAATGATAACCACCGATCTGTTACTGCGGTGTCGTCGCAATAAGTGCCGAAGCGGTCGGTTAGGGCACTCGATCAATCGGTCGACATCCGAAGCGATTCGCATGTCGGTCGACATCCGAGCGATTCACGCACAATCAGTCGGCATTTGAGCAGTCACGTATAATCGATCGGCATTTGATCGATCGGGGCTACCCGAGCTGTCTCATACCCGACCTACAACGTCAATGCCCGACCGATCGACCACCTAACGAGCTATTTCACAGACGAGCTACAAAACTTCTACATACTCCTACGACCCTTCTCTTCGCTCAGACTCGAGGAGTAGGGGGGCTTATGGTCGGGTCGACCGTGCAGGGTTCGGACCCAGTCAAGACGACCCATGGGCCGGTCGGTCCATTCTTTAAAGATCAATCTCCTACCTAATCGCCATGCCAGGCCCAAGCCCGATCCACGCTTTCCACAGCCCGTTAGCATGAGAAAACCTACCATACAGAGGTAGGAGTCTACGTAAAGACCTAAACCTAGCTACAAAATCATATATAAGGTATAATTTTCCCGTAATTGAGGTACAAAAATCATAACCTAGTTATTTTCTCTGATTTGATCAACCTCACCTTCACAAAAAGACTTACTTGAGCGTCGGAGGGGCTAATCGGGACACAACTCCCGACCAACCTTCTTTGTTTTGCAGGTAACTTCACGTCGGATTCATCACAGCAAGCAGCAGATTCATGAATCAGAACGGCAACACACAGTTCAGCCAAAATCCGGCAGAACCAGATTGGAAACTTAGTTTGAAGAGTCCAACCAATGACATATGGAAATAAAGTTGATTGAAGTAGCGGGACCGCAGAACAGACTAATCGACTTAAACACCAGTAACAGCCATACAGAGATACCTTTGGAAGTACAATTGGTGAGGAGTTGAACTGCCAAGATTTCTTACCAACCAACACTTGGTCTCTGCCATTTTCCACTTCCCATGTCAATGAAAGCCTAGCAGAAGTAGGAAAAAAACACACATTAATCACAAGAAACTAATATCATTTAGCAATATTTTATTTCATCTTCATATCCAAGCTATGGTCAATCTTTGCCTTCCCTCCAAAATATTACTACTACTCCTCAACTTATCATCGATGAGCTCACTTGCTAATACCCACAATCTTCGAGAAGTAACCAACAATTCATACAGTTGAATAAACTCAAATCTGAACTTGACCAAAAGCTGAGTGGTAAGAACTTCCAAAACCCGAACTCCCATTTTTTACCAAAATCTAAGCTGTCAGAACTTTCAAATTTTAAAGTTTCAACTTTGTCAAAATTTGAGTTACCACCAGAAATTCTATGACTTGGAAGTCCCAACTTCGCCAATCCAGATAAGGCAACATCTAGCCACACTTAAATAACTACAGATATGGCATTAAGGATTAATTTATAGGACTAATTTCGATAAATGAACTTTCAGTTATTGGTTAAATGGTACTGTAGATTATGGGATAGGACTTCCCTAATTTTCGCCTTTTACACTCAAAGTCAAAGTTGATGTTTACTTACAAATAGAACATTTGAGATTAGATTCAATTTTATCTTTTTCACATGCAAAGTCTAATTAAACTTGTATAATCCTTGGATGTGTTCAATTGATTGGTAATATTAATTAGTTAGTCTTTAGTAATATTAAGCTTCTTATATTTAAATTAGACTATAATATTTCATAACTTATAATTTATAAATAGCTTATTTTGAATTAAAATTAATTGTTCTAATTTTCTCTTAATCTACTCATTCATTTCTATCCCACAAATCCAAAATTTTCATTTATTTAATTATACATGTTTTCCTAAATAACCTTGCTTAACACCATAATTTTATATTCAAAATTTTGCATAGTCAAATTTGTAACTTTTCATTAGGCTACATAAATATATATATAGTCAATACATATTTTTTGGGTTCAAACTCTAAAGATATAGTGACGATCAGATCATTAACTTCAACTTCACTGCTATTTTCAACAAAAAAAAACTAAACAATTGTGTATAATTATTTTAATTAAGATCATGGAAAAAGCTAATAATCTGATAGCAGTCCAATAATAAGAGGATACTGCTAGTAAGTTGGAGAAGTTGACAAAGAGGAGCCGAGGTTGAGCAAAATTT
Source organism: Erythroxylum novogranatense (assembly GCA_029891385.1). Lineage (NCBI taxonomy): Eukaryota > Viridiplantae > Streptophyta > Magnoliopsida > Malpighiales > Erythroxylaceae > Erythroxylum > Erythroxylum novogranatense. Next base: position 95,930,612 of record CM057227.1, on the reverse strand, counting down.
AGTTATATACATAACAAATGGAATTTAAGAAGTAAAAGGCCATCTGATAATGTATTGTGTCAAAATGTTAACTAAGGCATTTACTGTTATTCAAATTAATTTAATAATAACAAATTTTGTATTTTAATATTTAGATCTTCAAAATTTTAATTTATTATAAATTAAGTTTATTGATGATAATAAAATGCTATAATTTTTAATGAAAAGAAGTTCTCATTCAGTCTAATCTAACTGTGACTAGTAATTTGTAACATTTGATTGAAATACATATGTTAAATAGCTTCAAGTTGATTGAAATTTTAGAACTCCATACAAATGGAGACATCATCTCAAACAAGCTTTCCCATCTTGGCGGTTGGTTTAATTCGTATCTGTTCACCAACTGTGGCCTGTTATGATCACTCTCTATCCTTCATATTGAAGAATTTGGTGGTGGTGGGAATGCTATTTATGAACATTCCAACGAGAGCAGATGCTCATCATCTTTTAGAGACAACGTTGGACTTCCCCGAACTGCCAGTGCCAACACTTCCCACGGTTGCGTTGCCACCATTGCCTGAAATCCAAATTAGGTTGCCTGAACCTGAAGCGCCGGATGTTCCGGAACCTGATGACAGTGACGTCCTAGACGGCCTGAGCATCTCCTCTCGTTGATATGCCTATAACTTTCTAGAAAATAATCCTTACAGAAGATTTCAAAGGAAAATAATTTATATATTATTACAACCAATATTTTGACAAGAAAATTAGAGGCAAGGAGCAAATAATGAAATCATTTAATCAAAAAACAGAAAATATATTCTTAAAGGTAAGCTAGAATTTACGATCCATATATTGTATCCTTTTGATCTCATGTTTGCAGAATTCTCATCTTTAAACGATATTAAAGCTTGACTTTTGTATATTAAAAATAAGAATTGATATATAGTATAGAGATTAATGAATAAGATGCATTGAATACTTTTTCCTTTTTTATTTTAAATTAAAAGTTGCTACCATGAGTTTCTATTATTATTATTTTAATTTCTTCATATTTTGAAAATATACAAAACTGATTTTATTATTTCTTTTGTTTCTTGCCATAGTATGATTTTATTGTTAATTAAAAGTATAACATTTAATTATTTAATATTAATTACCAATAAAAATGAGTAATATAATTTAACTATTCATTTTATTAAATGTAAAAATATTATCAAATATTATAATTATTTAATAAATAAATTTAAATGTAAAATATTTCAAAATATATGTATTTCAAATTTTAAAATAATTTGTTAAATACAATATTTTAAAAATAATTCACTATAAATAATAACATTAGTTTTAAAATGAAAATATATTAATAAATAAATATTTTGTCTATATAATTATTTATTGTTAATAAGATACATATGTATTTGTTATTAATATTTAATAAATAGATATTTTATCAGGTATTAAAATAAAATAGTTACTTAATTTAGTCATAAAATTATTTTATCTCCATCTTTTATTTAGTATTTTATTATTATCATTATTAAAAGTGTAATCACATTGACGTCATCTATTATTTTTAAAATAATAGTAACACTTTAATTCTAAAGCAAATAGGTTTTGTCAATTTCTAATATATGAATTACCAATTTGACTTATATGATGTGGCATGTAAATAATTTGGACTCAGCTTAAGTTAATGTGATCTTAAAATAAAATTTTAGACATTGATTAAAGATGCATTAATTTTCACCTTAATATTTAATAAAAGATATAAATCAATTCTTTTCGTTATCTATTAATACTTCTGCAGGAGGAGAGTTTGCTTCAACTGCCACTGCAACGCGAAGGAAATCACACAAGAAGAGTAAAGATCCTTGTTTGGGGCATAGATCAGTAATTGAAATTAGCCACCAATGGTGAAAGTTGATAGTTATCCAATTGTCAGCTTCAATAAACAGCAGCAGAAGAAAAACTATTTCCAATGCAGATTACTGAGAGAGGAATGCAGCGGCAACTCTTAAATACTGCTTGCAGATAAGGAGCTTAGGTTACAGTTGGGCGTGTTCAAGTTGCTGCAAATCAACAAATAGGATAAAACTAGAAGGACGGAAAAGAAAGACAATGGAAGGCATTAGATTTTGTTCGGAAACCAAGTCAGAAGAACCTCCATTTCATTGCAGCACTGATTGTCTTCATAAATAGCCTTAAAGGTGCATTGTATCTTCAGGGAGCCACAATTAAACATGCATATATAACCAAATCCTGGACTCTTAATTGGCAAGGTTGATACTAGAAGTTCTCATCCCATCTCGGAAAGCTTGACAACTGAAATGATAACCCGTTTACACGGTATTCATGAATCACAGCCTCATGTTTTTATAGAGTATATCTCAAATGTAAACTTATCATATTGTCAAGCAGGATACTGTAGGTTGCTAAATATTATGCATTTTGCCTTTTTAAAAATCCCATGATTATCAAGATTATTTTTTGAAATACGGCTGGTGTGAAGTTGAGCAGCCAACAGCTGCTTTCCAAGCAGGAAACCATTGTTTGCTAACAAATATGCATTTTGCCATTTTCTACATCCCATGGAAATCACGATAATCTGTGGAAATACCATCGGTGCAAAGTTGAGCAACTAACACCTGACTTTTCCGATCAACTCACTTCCGAAGCTACCCTTTTCACCACTGCCCACATCTATAAAGGTCAATGCACGAGAAGATCTAAGCATACCAGAGAGGAAAACATCTTCAGTACTCTTTTTGTCCTCTGCTCAAAAACCATGGCCAATCTTCGTTTCTCATCCTGTATTTTTCCTCTCTTACTTGTGGCATTGTCACTGGTGAGTTACGAAGTGATACCGGTAGAGGCACGCCATCTCTTGGATACCACACTCCCTTCGCGACTCCAGCTTTCTAAGCCTGAATTGCCTAAACTCTTTCCATTTCCCACAGTTGAACACCCTCCCGTACCCGAAATCCCAACTTTGCCTGAATCTGAACTGCCAAAGCTACCGGATGTAGTTCCTGAAATACCAAAGTTTCCACAAATTCCAGAGCATCCAAATCCTGAAATCCCAGAAGTACCTGAATTACCTCATTTTCCAACTTTTCCGGAGGTTCCAAACCATGAAGTACCAAAAGTGCCCGAATTACCTTCTTCCCCACGTATTCCCGAGCTTCCAAAACCTGACTTTCCAGAGCTACCAAACCATAAAATCCCAGAATTTCCGAAGGCCGAAGTGCCAGAAACCCCAAGACACGAAGTGCCAGAGATACCAAAACCCGAAGTGCCTGAATTTCCTTATGCTCCACATATTCCCGAGCTTTCAGAATCTGAATTTCCAGACGTCCCAAATCATGAAATCGCAGAATTCCCAAGCCACGAAGTGCCAAAAATCCCAAAACCTGAACTGCCGGAACTACCTTTTCCTCATCCGAAATTTCCAGAGGCCTCAAATCATGAAGTCCCAGCTTTGACGAAGCCAGAAGTGCCAGAAACCCCAAGACACGAAGTGCCAGAGATACCAAAACCTGAAGTGCCTGAATTACCTTATGCTCCACATATTCCCGAGCATTCAGAATCTGAATTTCCAGAGGTCCCAAATCATGAAATCGCAGAATTCCCAAGCCACAAAGTGCCAGAAATCCCAAAACCTGAACTGCCTGAATTATCTTTTCCTCATCCTAAATTCCCAGAGGCCTCAAATCATGAAGTCCCAGCTTTGCCGAAGCCTGAAGTACCAGAAATCCCAAAACCTGAAGTGCCTGAATTGCCTTCTGCTCCACATATTCCCGGGCTTCCAGAACCTGAATTTCTAGATGTCCCAAATCGTGATGCCCCACCTTTTCCAACGCTTAAGGTTCCAGAATTCCCAAACCATGAAGTGCCAGAGTTGCCAAAGCATGAAATGGCAGATTTGCCCAAGCCAAATGTGCTCGAAGTGCCTGAATTACCCTCAGTTCCGCACGTTGCCGAGCTTCCAAAACCTGAATTTCCAGAGGTCCCAAGCTACGAAGTACCAGAGGTGTCAAAACCTACATTTCCTGAAACGACATTTGTCCCACAGGTTCCTGAAATTCCAAAACACCCACACTCCAGCATACCTGAAGTTCCAATTCTGCCAAAAGCTGAATTGCCTGAAGTTCCAAATCAAGAGGTCCCAGATGTGTCGAAACCTGACGCGCAAAAAGTTCCTGAATTTCCAATTCTTCCACAGGTTCCTGAACTTACAAATCCCACGTACTCTAGCATACACGATATCCCCACTTTTCCTAAACCTGAAATGTCACAGACGCCAAAGTCTGAATTACCCGAGGTGCTTAACACTGAAGTTCCAAAACTGCCCGAACTAACTTCTACTCCCAAGCTGCATGGAATGCCATAGCCTGCATACTCCAGGACACAAACTCTTCCCGAGGACTTTAATATAGCACAATCTAGTACTGGGCCTTACTATTGAACGTCCCGGATATTATTAGTTCTTATTAATATCATGTGTAGAATTGCAGTTTGATTGTTTATTTCAGTGGTTTATACGTTTCATAGTTAAGTTGTTGGGAGTTTGGTTTTACATTGTATCAAAGGTTGTACTACCTGTTACAAACATATACAGATATCTTTATTTTCATGTTAATCCTATTCAAGCTTGGTAATTATAGGTGGCTTAAAAATTGGGCATTAGAATTTGTTAAAGTATGGATTATTAGCACATAAAAAAGAGTAACTCTCTTTCGACCATGCTTATGAATAGATTAAAAAATTGGTAAGTCATAAATGAACTGCATGTTGGTGACTAAAGCATAAAATTAGTCCACCCTATCCTCGAAGCTCTGAGCGAAATACTGTATCAAGTAAAATAGGAAAAGCCTACAAGTGTCTGCGTGATACCTTTCTCTACTTAAAATAATTCAACTTCCACTGAATTTCTTTTATACTCGAAACAAGACTATTATTAAGAGTTTCATAAACTTCCTTCATAAATATTTCTTTAGTGTATGTAGTGAATAATGTTTCTTAACATTAACAAGGAAATTTGAGATTCCAGAGTGATCAATACTCCTTGTGTTAGAAACAATTTTTTAAAAGAATTCTACAGTAATTTTGAAAGAGTAGTTAAATAGTTAAATCTTAATTAATTAAGGTGATTTAAGTTTTTTTAGAGCTTTATATGTCTACATTCATATAAATCTAACCTTGAGTCATTTGGAGTTAGCTAGATATGTGAGAACTTTTCCTCTTCTTGTGTCATAAATGGTCCAACGTTAAGCATTTGCTTCTCAATTTTCTTATAAACCAGATTTACAATTTCCAGTTGCACTGCTATTATAGAATCATGTTGTATTATGTTGAATTTGATGGATTAGTATTTTTTTGACTTTGGTTGGTGGTTGGTGGCTTAATTTCTATCCCATATTGGGAAGGAATGAAAATGGGAGGAGTTTGCTAAGATATAAAACTCCTCCTCCCCCTCCAACTCTAATCCATCCCAGAAATTTGATAAAATACTCAAAAGTTGTATACGTATCAAATTTAGTATTCTCTTCTTAATAAGAGCAGGTTGCCTAAGTGGTGCTCGGAGAAGTAGGCAAAATTGGCCAAACTTCGTTATCAATTTTTGGGTGTGTTCTTTCCTTATCTCTTTTATTTATTTCGCATTTATAGTATTCAATATTATTTTTCGGGTATATTTGTAGTGTTGTGTTCAATTTATTTGGGTGTATTTATTGTTCGTGTGTGTACACGAGTTTAGGATGTGATAAATACACCGTGCACGTAATTTCGCTAGAGGCGGGTTTTAAGTGGGACCGTTTGTGACCCTCCGCCTTTCACGGGATCTTCGTAGAATGGTAATACTATCTTAGGAGACCTTTGGCGGTCTTTCCTGGTATTCTCAAATCGGTTCACTTCACTAGTTGTTTACCTTAGAGGAAAAAATACCCGATTTTCTCAACAAGTGGTATCAGAGCCGAAGGTTTATCCTTTAGTTTGTTTGTAATAATTGCAATACTGAATACTATTATTTGAGTCTATAATGACGTCTATAAATTCACCAACAACTAGAGACATATCAAATATGACACAGGTGACATCGACTTCCTCATGGCAGAGGACTCCAATGTCAAGTATGAAGTTGGCGGTGAAAATTTTTTATGGTACTGGTCATTTTGGGATGTGGCAAGGTGAGGTTCTGGATTTCCTTTTCCAACAAGGCCTTGACATAGCTATTGAAGAAGAGAAACCAGAATATGTAGAAGATAAGGATTGGAGTATCATAAATCGGTTGGCATGCGGAACAATTCGATTATGTTTGTCTAGGGAGCAGAAGTATGCTTTCAAGAACGAAACTTTTGCATACAAATTGTGGAAGGCATTGGAGGACAAATTTATGAAAAAGAGTGGTCAGAATAAGCTCATTATGAAGAAAATGCTGTTCCGATTTGATTACCGACCAGGTACAACTATGAATGAACACATCACTATGTTTAATCAGTTAGTAGTAGACCTGTTGAATTTGGATGTGAAATTTGAGGATGAAGATTTGGCTTTGATGTTGTTATCATCCCTTCCAGATGAATTTGAACACTTAGAAACTACTTTACTTCATGGGAAGGAGAATGTATCTTTAGATGCTGTGTGTTCTGCTTTGTATAGTCATGAATTGTGAAAGCAAGATAAAAGGAAAAGTAAAGCAGTTACAGAATATGAAGCATTTGTGGCAAGAGGCCGTCAGCAGAGCCAATCGAAGGGAAGAAGAGGAAGATCCAAATCAAAAAGTAGAGTTGCCAAAGATGAGTGTGCTTTCTTTCATGAGAAAGGGCACTGGAAGAAAGATTGTCCAAAGTTGAAGAAGAAAGGAAAGACTCCGCAAGATGCAAATATTGCAGAATGTAAAAGTGATGCAGAGTTAGATGTCTCTTTAGTGGTATCACCTTCAACATTCCATTCAGACGAGTGGATTCTGGATTCAGGTTGCACCTATCATATGTCTCCCATCTGGGAGTGGTTCTTTGATTTTGAAGAAATTGATGGTGGAGTTGTTTACATGGGTAATGACAATCCATGTAAAACAACTGGAATAGGTTCAATCAAGCTGAGGAATCATGATGGATCCACCAGAATTTTGAGGGACGTGCGGTATGTGCCGAAATTGAAAAAGAATCTCATCTCTTTAGGGACCTTAGAATCAAAAGGTCTAGTAGTGATGATGCGAGATGGAATTCTTAAGGCAACTTCAGGAGCACTTGTGATGTTGAAAGGCATAAGGAAAAATAACTTGTATTACTACCAAGGTAGTATAGTTGTTGGGACAGTAGCGGCAGCAACTTCTAGTAGCAAGAAGGATGCAGAGGCAACAAAGTTGTGGCATATGAGGTTGGGACATGCTGGTGAAAAATCCTTGCAAATTCTTGCCAAGCAAGGATTATTAAAAGGTACGAAGACTTGCAAATTAGAATTTTGTGAGCATTGTATTATGGGAAAACAACGAAGAGTGAAATTTGGCACTGCTATTCATAATACTAAGGGAATTTTGGATTATGTGCACTCAGATGTGTGGGGACCTGCTAAGACTCCATCTCTTGGAGGTAGGCATTATTTTGTCACTTTTGTTGATGATTTTTCCAGAAGAGTTTGGGTGTTTACTATGAAGAACAAAGATGATGTGCTTGGAGTTTTTCTTAAGTGGAAAGCTCAAGTTGAAAATCAGATAGGAAGAAAGATCAAAGTTCTCCGAACAGACAATGGTGGAGAATATAAGAGCGATCCTTTCCTAAAGGTATGTCAAGAGTCTGGCATAGTTCGACACTTTACAGTTAGAAAAACACCACAACAGAATGGGGTGTCGGAGCGTATGAACAGGACACTGGTGGAGAAAGTTCGTTGTATGTTGTCTAATGCTGGGTTAGGCAGAAAGTTTTGGGCTGAGGCAGTGACATATGCTCAACATCTCATTATTCGTTTGCCATCATCTGCAATTGGTGGCAAGACTCCTTTAGAGGTATGGTCTGGGAAACCTGCAACAGATTACGATTCTTTGCATATTTTTGGTTCTACTGTGTATTATCATGTGAATGAATCAAAGTTAGACCCACAAGCAAAGAAGGCTCTATTTATGGGTTTTAATGCTGGAGTTAAGGGATACCGTTTGTGGTGTCTAGAGTCAAAGAAGACAATTGTTAGCAGGGATGTTACATTTGATGAATCTGCTATGTTAAATAAGGTAACTCCAGAAGGGGCTGATGGTACTTCGCAGCAGGTGGAGTGTATACCGAAGCAGGTGGAGTTTGAATAGACAGTAGTGATCCCAGCGAAAAGCACTACTAATGACTCTCCTATAGCAGAAGAAGAGTCAGATGAGGAAGAGGTTCCGACCCAAGAGCCTCCGCAACAATCAGAGTCAATTGCCGCTAGAAGGGCAAGACGAGAAATTCATAAACCTGCTTGTTTTACTGACATGGTAGCTTATGCACTTCCAGTTGTTGATGATGTTCCATCTACCTTCCCAGAAGCAATCCGAAGTTCAGAAAGTGGCAAATGGGCAGGTGCAATGGAAAAGGAAATGCAATCTCTTGAGAAGAACAAGACATGGAAGCTGACACAACTACCGAAGGGAAAGAAGGCAATTGGATGCAAATGGGTATTTGCAAAGAAAGAAGGATTTCCTGATAAAGATGATATTTGCTACAAGGCAAGGTTAGTGGCTAAAGGCTACGCTCAAAAGGAAGGAATTGATTATAATGAGGTATTTTCTCCAGTTGTTAAACATTCTTCCATTAGAATTTTGTTGGCCTTGGTAGCGCAATTGAATTTGGAGCTAGCTCAACTTGATGTGAAAATCGCGTTCCTACACGGTGATTTGGAGGAGGAAATCTATATGTCTCAGCTAGATGGATTCAAAGTTGCTGGTAAAAAAAACCGGGTTTGCAAATTGAACAAATCATTGTATGGACTGAAGCAATCTCCAAGGCAGTGGTACAAACGATTTGACAAATTTATAAAGGGTCAGAAATACACAAGAAGTAAATATGATCATTGTGTATATTTGCACAGACTTCAAGATGGGTCCTACATCTACCTACTCTTATATGTTGATGATATGCTGATTACGGCAAAGAGCCAAAGTGAAATTGACATATTGAAGGTTCAGTTGAGTAAAGAGTTCGAGATGAAGGATTTGGGGGAAGCCAAGAAGATTCTCGGCATGGAGATAAGCAGGGATAGAGAGAGAGGCAAGCTTTGGTTGTCACAGAAGTAGTATTTGAAAAAAGTATTACACCGTTTTGGTATACATGAAGATTCAAAACCTGTAAGTACCCCACTTGCTCCTTATTTGAAACTAAGTAGCCAGTTATCTCCAAAGACAGATGAAGAACGGGAATACATGGCGAAAGTCCCTTATACTAATGCAGTAGGAAGTTTGATGTATGCAATGGTGTGTACAAGACCCGATATTTCATAGGCAGTAAGTGTTGTAAGCAGGTACATGCATGATCCGGGTAAGGTTCATTGGCAAGCTGTGAAATGGATTCTACGGTATATCCTAGATACTGTAGATGTTGGTTTAGCATTTGAGCAGGATGAATTACTTGGTCAACGTGTAGTTGGATATTGTGATTCTGATTATGCAGGCGATTTGGATAAGCGAAGATCTACAACTGGCTACTTATTTACTTATGCAAAGGCACCAGTTAGTTGGAAGTCTACTTTGCAGTCAACGGTGGCTTTGACTACAACAGAGGCAGAGTATATGGCAATAACAGAGGCTGTGAAGGAGGCAATTTGGCTTCATGGGTTGCTTAAAGACTTGGGAGTTGGTCAGAAACAACTTGAGGTATATTCTGACAGTCAGAGTGCTATTCATTTAGCAAAGAAACAAGTCTTTCATACAAGGACGAAGCACATTGATGTTCGCTATCACTTTGTGCGGGAAATTCTGGAAGAAGAGGAGATACTTATTCAGAAGATTCGGACTACAGAGAATCCTGTAGATACGCTGACTAAGGTGGTTACAAGAGCCAAGTTTGAACATTGTTTAGACTTGGTCAATATCCTGCACATTTGTGTTTGCGCCCGAGGGCTCAAATTAGAAGCACTACAAAGGCTGTTTTGTTTAATTGGGAGGATGAATGATGGTTGCATTTGGTGGGATCCGAAATTATGCCAAGGTGGAGATTTGTTGTATTATGTTGAATTTGATGGATTAGTATTTTTTTGACTTTGGTTGGTGGTTGGTGGTTGGTGGCTTAATTTCTATCCCATATTGGGAAGGAATGAAAATGGGAGGAGTTTGCTAAGATATAAAACTCCTCCTCCCCCTCCAACTCTAATCCATCCCAGAAATTTGATAAAATACTCAAAAGTTGTATACGTATCAAATTTAGTATTCTCTTCTTAATAAGAGCAGGTTGCCTACGTGGTGCTCGGAGAAGTAGGCAAAATTGGCCGAACTTCGTTATCAATTTTCGGGTGTGTTCTTTCCTTATCTCTTTTATTTATTTCGCATTTATAGTATTCAATATTATTTTTCGGGTATATTTGTAGTGTTGTGTTCAATTTATTTTAGTGTATTTATTGTTCGTGTGTGTACACAGGTTTAGGTTGTGATAAATACACCGTGCACGTAATTTCTGTCTAGGAAGTCGGGTTTTAAGTGGGACCGTTTGTGACCCCTCCGCCCTTTTTTGGGATCTTACGTGGAATGGTAATACTGTCTTAGGAGACTGTTTGGCGGTTTTTCCTGGGTATTACTGAATCGGTTCACTTCACTAGTTGTTTACCTTAGAGGGAAAAATACCTGATTTTCCCAACAAATCATTTATAAACCAACAATTTGCAATTTTTTATTTCCAGATTTCAATTTTGTCCATCTAATAGACATTTTGGAGCAAGCTTAAATTTGCCCTCTCACGAGGAAATTATATGAATTTGAACGCTTAGTTTTGCATATCATTTTTGTTTCATTAGGAAGACTGTATTTATATAAGGGAGGCAATCATTGTGAATGGGAAGCAGGATATATTCTATGCGACTAACTTTGAGGAGGCGTTGGTTTCTGTAGTTGTAAGTGGTTTGTTTTGTTTGCGCAAATGGGAAAGTAGGGGTTGTTTCTCCCCTTTATTTCTTTTGTAGGTTGTAATGTATTGTACATTGTAGTCTTTGCCGTTTTTTGGTCTCCTCCGGGACCACACAAGAAAATGGCTAGGTGGATTTGGACACAATATTGGTATTGCACTTCAGTTTGCACCGAACTCTGGGGAGTATACACCGGCCTTTCATTGGCATGGAGTTTGGGATATCGGCGAGTGGAACTTGTTGTTGACTCACTTACTGTTCTCAGTTTCTTAGCATCCTCCACTTCACTGTCGGCTCCCTTTAACAACCTTATTTTGGCAATTCACCACTTACTACAACGCCAATGGATAGTGAAGGCTAGGCCTATTTACCGTGAAGCTAATCGAGCTGCGGATTGGCTAGCCAACCAGGCCAAGTCTCTAGAACTAGGTGTCTATTGGTATCAAAACCCATATGTGGGTTGTGCTACTATCCTTCTAGAGGATATATCTGGAGTTTCCTTTCCCCGATTAGTAACTTAGTATGTTTGTAATTCTCCTATTATCACAAAAAAAAATCTTAACGAAAATTGCCTACATTTGAAGTTTAGTTAGATAGTGGTTGTTAAGTAAATAAAATTTGTATTGGACACTGCATGTATAAGAAATAATTTATTTTATTATTAAAATCAATTCAATTCCTAATTGGAACTTTAAGGAAGGGTTTAGACTTAGAAGTTATCATCAAGATTGTCAAATCTACGTAGCTTTTGAAACTAATTAAACTTGTTCATTCCATTGTATGTTAAGTAACAAGTATAGTTATATGCATTTTTTTCTTCTGATAGTTTATGAACATAATTATAAATATGAAAATAGCTTGGATTTAAAGTGGGAAATAATGAGAGATGTTCATTTGTAAGTTTTACTCATAATTTATCTATAGTGATGGTAAACAAAAGAGTTATTTAGTTACCTCGTAAGGTTAGTAGTGCTCCTAGGAATGTAAGACTAAACTCTTAATTAAAGATCATTGAGTTTGATAGTTAATATCTCAACAAAAGGTTGAACATTAGAATATGATGTTATTTCTTATACCTAATGCATTCATATCTTATAGAATTACATAAATTTTGATAGTTATGAGATAAATAGTGAGTAAACTATTTTATGAAAAAAATTGTTTGAGCAAAATAAGAAGCACATTAATAACGTATTAGTTAGTAAGGTTATGATTTTTCATTGTAAAGATATAACATAGATTTATGATATTATTAGACACTTAATATGAGGCATAGATAGCTAAATAATGAACATATGCATTAGACAATGGAGATAAGAACAAAAATCTACAAATATAGAATGGTACATTTATTTTGACATTATCCCACTTATGTTAGAAATTTTATCTTATAACTTTAGTAAAAAGAGGAAGCATGTCATAGTTTTTTTACATATTTATATTTTGAAAGCATATCTTATCTAATGTTTGTTGTTTTGAATTTACCCTTAAACCTATTTAGATTCATGCTTCCATATTTCCATTGTTAATATGTTTTGTTGAAAACTAATGATTTAGTTATTTGTAATACAAATGATGGTAAAATTTGAAATTTCTTTATAGTGGGGTGTTAGAAAGATATGATAATAATAAATATATTAGGGATAAGATTAAAAGAAAGAAGGATATTGGTGTTGAAGAATTTAGCATGCTAGTTTTAAAGGAAGTGTTAGAAGATAAAGGATATATATTGGTATATATGTTTTATAAATGAGATGATTAGAGGATTTAAACTTACACTAGATAAGGACATGTTAGTAATGCTCAACCTTATCTGAGAATTGAATTACCTCAATGTTGAAGTCTACTAGGAACATGTTTATAAGCATCCTAAAATAGATGGTGTAAATTTGATTATGATATTGGGAATGAATTTGAAAGTAATACATAGTATAATATGAGTATGAATGATTAAGGGTTGTTCCAATTTCAAGTAGAACAAGATGATGAAGATTTCATTGTTATATAAATGAATGAATCTAAAGATGATTTAGTTGAAGGCAAGATATATGTAATTGATGATGAAGAATATGTTACTATAAGAAAAAATGAGAAGAGATTTACCAAGATTGTACATAGTTTGTTTAAATGTGATAATATTCTGGATGGGGTTGAAGTACTGGAAAATATTGCAAAGAAGATGATGATTAATCTAAAAATCTACAAAGATAAGAAGAAAATTCACAGGATTGGTGTAGTGAATACAAGTATAGAGATACTGAAGTTCAATCACTAGTTTATAGTGATGATGGATAGTGTGAGACATTTGTCACAAAGAAACATTATATTTAATCCAAAAGTTGACATAAAGGATTTTCAATATGAAATTTCTATGAATTTTAAGGATGAGATGCAATTTAGAGAAGCAATAAGAGAATTTTCAACTACTAATGGATACAAGGTTTCAATAGTGAGATTCGACGTGAGAATGAAGGCTATTTGTGAACCAAAATATCCATTTGGGGTATATGATAACTGGATTGGAAACAAAAAAATAAATAAATTTCTATTATGAAAGTAAAAAAGAAACATAATTGCATGAAAGTGCAAAGAAAAGGCAAGTTTGTAGGAAATGGATTTTTACAAAAACTTAGGAGGAATTAGAATTGGCCAATTAATGATGTAACATCCCATTTCTAGTGGAAAGGGTAGAATGGTAAATGTGAGTGGCTCATGAGAGTTAGTGATGCACTTCCATGTTCATGCATGATATGCCATACACTTGCATTTAAATAATGAATTTATTTGCACATGCATTCATGAAAATTCCGGGTATAATTGGATTATTGAATTTTTAGAGTTACGGATGTTTTTGCATTGAAAATATTAGTAATTGGTGAAAATATTGTATTTGTATATGTTGGTGAAGTTATGGAGTATTGAGAAAGATATATTGATAATAGGGAGCAAGAAATAAATTAAATGAAGTTTTGGAGATAGTTGGGTTGTAAAGATGGCAGTCAAGGGAGTTAGTTCAAAAGAAACTAAGTTGGAACTTGGGTATTGGGTAAGTGACAAGTGTCACTGAGGCCTTGTACTCTAGCTAAGAGTAGGTCCTATTCCTTGAGAATTGACAGGTTAAGTCTTGTCCAAGCTCCTTCCTTTTTATCATCTTCCTAAAACTTCTCTCTCTTCGAACACAGAGTTTTCCATCAAAATATCTTCTAAGGGACTTCTGTGTTCTTCCTTTCCTTCACCAAACTTACTTTGTCATTTGTGTCATCTACTCTAAGGAAAAACCAGAAGCTGATCATTTCTCTCGGCGAAGTATGAAAACGTGCGGAGTTTAGGACTTGAAGATTTTGGGATTTCAGCAGGTAAGTGCTAGAGAAATCCTTTGCTGTTAGGGATTTGTGAAATAAAGTTGTTAAATTACTATCATCGGCATGAAAAATGTACTTTATGTGTTTGTTCATAAATACTGGGTAGTTGGGGAGAAATAAATTCAGTTATAGTGTTGAAAGTTAGAAAATCTGAAAAATTTCTCACTGAGTATGCTTCAGTACTTTTGCCATAACATTTTCTGTGGTTGTCCAAATGAGATGATTCTTGATTTGGAGTAAACTAGGAATATATGACTACAATTTGTATGAAGACATCGAATTTCAGTTCTGTCTCTAAGAGTCTCTAAAAGTTGTCTCGAAGTTGAGAACTGGGTGCAGGATGTTGAGAGTTGAGCGAAAATTTGTGTTCCAAATTCGGGAGGAAATATGGACATGATTTAGATAGGTTTTGGTAAAGTTGCCTTCTGAAAAGTTGTAGAGCTTTCTTTTATCTTTCCAACGGTATAAAGTTTGTAAATTTTGGATATCGGAGTCAAAAGTTATGATTGTTATAAGTGGAGATGAGACGAAGGAAAAGCAGACGATGGAAATGAGACGAAGGAAAAGCAGACGATGGAAATGAGACGAAGGAAAAGCAGACGACGGAAATGAGATGAAGGAAAAGCAGACGATGGAAATGAAACGAAGGAAAAGCAGACGATGGCAATGAGACGATAGAAAAACTCAGATGAAAGCAAGAACTGATTGGAGTCTTTTGGTCATAACTTTTTCTCTAGACCTCCAAATGACCTGATTTTTGAAGCATTGGATTCCTAACACATTTATTTATCACTCCACAAAAAGTTATGGTTTTTTGTATTAAATTAGATATGATAGATTGAATCAAAGTAAGGGTATCGGTGGAAGGAGCATGAACTGAATATTTTACTGAACGTATTTCAGTATTTTGACGATATGTTGGTCTATAGAATTCCAATTGAAGTGATTCTTGATTTTTAGAAAACTAGAGTAATAGGGCTACAAATCATATGAAGAAGCTGAATCTCGATCCAGTCTCTAAGGTGTTCAAATTCTGGATGGAAGTTGGATATAGTACTCTGTTTTGGAAAGGAATAGTCCGAAAATGGTTGAGGCATATCTTCCAAATTACGGAACCGAATTGAGTGAAATTAGGGGCGATGGAAAGATACAAGATAGAGGAACACTTTTCTAGAAGAGAGTGAGCTCAAATTTCACAAGTTTTGCCTCCTGATTGAATGTGAACAGTGAACCCGAAAGGGTATTTCTGAAAGTCTGAAAGTAAGCCAGTGACAAACGAATTGTGATTTTAATGGTTCTAGAGAGGCAGAAACCTAAGTGTTAGTTATGCTTAAATGAATTTTGGTATGGGATAGTGTTGAGAAGAATCAAAGAGCGATACCCAAGATTTATCATGAACATGCATTGTACATAATACATCTCATACATGTACATTGTTGAACACTCTTTAATGGTGCAAATTTTGATATCATGTATGCTATTTGTTATAGAGGAGCAACCGGTACGTCAACTTCCAGACATTGTTGGATCTTCCAGGCGTTAGCTTCGGGAGCAACCAGTGAGTAACCTAGTTGGTTCCTCAATTTTTGATTTGTTAAATGCTCTGTGTGAACTGTTTACAAATGTGAATTGTATGATTACGGGAATGGTTAGGATTGAAATGCATGCTTTTGATAAATTGGAATTGACTGCTACGTGCTTTTTGAGAAATTGTGATAAACGGGCTTTCATAGCCATATGACTGTGAATTATTGAGCATTTGCATTTCATTCATAAATGCATGAACAGATAATGAACGTTGTGACCTGAGTCGCCATTAATACTGAAAAGAGCTTCGAGCTCGAACACTGTTACTGAACCGGGCCTCGAGCTCGAGGGGAGTTAGTGCATCCTGCATGAGGGCTCTCCTACTCCCTAGACGCGTCCACTGAACACTGATTACTGATTTAGCGCTCGGTCACAACACTGAAACAAATTGGAAAAGAGTCACATATGCATTGCAAACAAATGAGTTAACTGATTTGTGATAATTACTGAGTTCTGTGATGGCATGAGAAATTGCAAACTGTGATATGATAATTGAATTTTACTGTGATGTGCTGTACGCAATTTGCGTAATGCATGAATTGAGTGAACCATCGATGATGGTTTCTCATTGAGTTCGCAAACTCACCCAAAATTGCATCTATTTTTCAGGTCTGATAGATTAGACCCCTAGCTCCAGAGATAGACTTTTCCTGCCGCGTGAGCGCTTTGGCAAGAGAAGCGATGGTACACAGGTCGGTTAGCTAGGATTGATTTTGAGGATGACATAGTATAGACTTTTGTATCAGTTTCTTTTTTTGGGAGTATTGTATTTAGACCGTAGGGAACTGATAGACTTGTCTATATTTCTGTTTGATGTTATGAATGAGAATAACATTATGGTTTTAAAAAATTCAGTGATTTTGATATTGCGATTTTATTGTATTGATGCCATGTGAATTATAGA
This sequence comes from Erythroxylum novogranatense, assembly GCA_029891385.1. Classification (NCBI taxonomy): domain Eukaryota; kingdom Viridiplantae; phylum Streptophyta; class Magnoliopsida; order Malpighiales; family Erythroxylaceae; genus Erythroxylum; species Erythroxylum novogranatense. Next base: position 95,913,701 of record CM057227.1, on the reverse strand, counting down.
AATGATCGAACGTAGAGCACCCTTATTGTGGGATATGTGTCGTTACGACCCACGGGTGTCCCGGTGCGTACCTTGGGGTAATGGGCGCTACAAATGAGATGATAGATGATCGTCAAAGAAAGTATGCATTATAGGTGACTAAATCCCAATGTTATAAGTCTAACTAGGAAGTTATTATAATGTTACAAGGATCTATGAAAGATCATTATGCCAAGTTATGGTCTTATAGACAAAAGTTACGATATGTTAATAAAGATGGACAATTCATTATTCAAACTAAACTTGATGAGAAGTTCAAACAACCAACATTTAAGAGATTTTATATGGGATTTAATGCAATGAAATATGGGTTTTTAAATTGTTGTAGGTAAATAACGAGGCTAGATGGATGTTTTTCGAAGACATTCCTTAAAGGTGCCTTATTAGCTACAGTTGGTTGAGATAGAAACAATCAATTGTTTTCTATATCTTGTACTGTGGTTAATAAAGAGAATTACTAATCTTAGCAGTGGTTTTTGAACATTCTTCCTAAAGATATAAACATAAGTGAGAATGCATATATTTTTGTAGATATCAAATAAAGGTGAAATTTCAATATTTATATACGTGATGCTTATTTTAATGTGCTTTGAATTCTTTAACTGATATTACTTTTTTTAATATTAGGGTTTAGTGGATGCATTAAAGAATCTCTTCCTAAAAACTGAGTGTAGAAAATATGCATGACATGTCTATGCAAATAGGTGCAGTCTTCATAAAGTCTAGACATATAGGAGTTTATTCTAGTAAGCAATGAGTTGTAGAATAAAAGTGGAATTTTATGCTACAATGGAGCAGTAGAAGAATATTTCAAAAAGGCTTACCATGAATTAAAACTTAGGAAATATAAGACTATATTTCCTATTAAAATATTAGAGACATTTAATGGATTCATTTGTGAAGCTCATACAAAAAGCTTGATAAATATGTTAGAAGATGTTTGAGTTGCCTCAATGACTTCGATTCATAAAAAAGAGACACGAAGATCAAATCCACTAATGACATATGACCAAGAGTGAGGAAAGAAAATAGAGGTTATATGATGGGAAGCAAGGAACTGTATCACTAAGACTAATGGGAATTTAATTGAAGTCACATTTTTTGCATAAAATTTTGTTGTTGACTTATAAGTAGGAACTTGTTAATGTAGACTTTGGGATTTAATAGGAATTCCACGTATGCATGCAATTGGTTGTATATAATATCAAAGGGAGGATATTGATGCTTATGTGAGTCAATACTATAAGCATGAATGTTATTTAAAAAGTTATCAGTATGTTATAGAATCTACTAGTGGTTCAAGATTTTGACAAAATGATAAAAACTTGTAGTCTATATTACGAATTAAATGTCAAATGGTTCATCATAGACTATACATGTATAATGTAACGAAGAAGAGGAAGTCTAGTGAAAAAGAGGAAGGCCACAAAAAAATTAAGTCCCTTTATCCAAGATTGGAAGATGTCTAATTTAAAGACCTATATAATCAAAATCTACAGGGTTAAATACTGCATCGTCTATCTTAAAAAGGAAAAAGAAGGTGGTTAGTGAATATTCACATTTAAGTTCAATTAATTTGCATTGAATTATTTTCTAACTTAATTGTTTATGTTTATATAGACAGTTAGAGGATATGAATAACATCTGGAGAGGTTAGTTGGAACAATTATTTTAGGGTTTGACACTTAAATGCGTTTTTATACTGCTTATATATAATTATATTGTTGGTGACAACTTTGTGTTTTCTGTTTTTTAATGTTTCATAGATAGGTGGAAGTTAATATTAAGTTCTTAAACCTCTAAAAAATAATGCAAATACAACTCATGCTTTCCAAAATTCAACAGACAATACAACTCAAACTAGGAGGAGGATCAAATTACGGCTAAGAAAATTAGCTCCAAAAAAATCTTAAGTTATTAATGGAATCAAATGCACATTAAACTATTTATTAATGAACTTGGATATTGTATTTGTTATGATTTGATTGAGAATTTGGACATTGTATTCATATGGTTTGATTTGGAATTAAGACATTTTCTTATCTATGCTTGGTTTGAGAATTTGGACAATGGTATTAGTTATGCTTGTGTTAATAATTTGTACATTGTATTATTTAAGCTTTGGTTGAGAATTTAGACATTATCGTAGTTATACTTTATTCAATATCCCACTACCATAGGGTACATACCCAAACATTCAGGAATATTCAAGTACATATTGTAACACCCCACTCCCGAGTGACCCGAACCCGATATCGTTGGTGATATCCGAGTCCGTGCCCCGCGAGGGTGGCGTACTACATCAGTCGATTAAAACCCATTATACATTTTTTTTGAAGCCATTGATTCCACGTTAGCGCGGCAAAAGCAGTAAGTAACTAAAACTCATGTGCATAATAAACCGTTTGATTATTACGGTCATCCAAGAATAATTTACAATCGCTTAATGAGTAAAACATTAAAACCACAATGGGCTCAAGAGAAATACAATGCATTGTTATACGTGATTGCGGAACACAATTTGATAAGACACTATTGCAGACCTAACCGATCCCGACCTCTATCCTTAACTTGCCTACATGAGACATACTCCGTGTCAACCGGGTATTCTTCAGACCTAAAAATAGATGCAAATTTTGGGTGAGTTTTGCGAACTCGGTGAGAAACCATCATCGATGGTTCACTCAAATCATGTATATACACAATAACACAGATACACACGCTTATTTCACCAAAACACATTCGAAGTACCACATGATTACTATACCGACCAAAGGAACCAATTCAAATGCACATAAAATACGTATGTGACGCTTTTTCAATTTATTACGTTGTTGTGACCGAGCGCCTAAAACTGTCCCATTAAGGGCGCATTAAACGGTGAGCCTTAGGCTCTGAATCACTGTGGGCTTAAGGCCCAATCACGTTGAGCATTAAGCTCTCGTTGGTCGCTCTGTCACAATCACAATTCTCGATCATGCAATTATGCATGAAATGCATATGTCCAAATAAAACAAAACCAACATCATAACTGATCCCCATTTAACATATTCACGCAAGTCACTCACAAGTAACCACATGAAAATCACATATAGCACTTCTATGTCAGAATCTCCCAAACCATCGGACCTCCAGTCCGCAATCCAAGCATAAACAAACACAATCGTCCCACCATTATTCTCCACAGAGTTATAAGTGCAGAATTACAAACGCTTACAAATCGAGGAACCATCTAGGTTACTCACATAATAACTTCCGAGCTAATGCCGGAAAGTCTCTGCAACGTCCGTGGGATGACGTTCCAACTGTGCCTCTATAACAATTAAAATAAAGACACGTTACCAACTGGATAGTTAGAAATATCAACCAATGCACATGAGATGATTAAAACGTGTATAATGCATGTTCATGGCATTCCCGGCCCTAATCCAAAATTTTCCCATAATAAAAATTCCATCTAAAATTAGAAAGCTATAGCCACTGACAGCACCCAATTTGGACCTCAATCGGTCCAAAAATAAATAAAAAAGTGATCACAGAATAATTACCCGGGCCCACGTCAATTTTCCGTCTAAAAATTCCCAATTTCCTACAAAATGAAATTCAATATGTTATAAATCCGACGCCGAGAATCGAATCAATCGGACGGATGGATGGACAAGTTATAAGCAAAAGAATGGAAGGAAGTCGATTCGGAAATACACGTCCTAATGACTAAGACATGTTGTAGTCATTAGGATGTCTACAGTGCCAAATTGGATACTTTCCTTTTTCCGACGTCCCAACATTCCTAGGTCATAACTCTTTACTCTGAACTCCAAATTGGACAAAATTAGTGTCTATTTCATAGAGAAAAGAGAGATCTACAATGTTCATGAAGAACACAAAAGCCAAATTCACCTCTAAGGGTGTCAAAAATCCAGTCAAAGTTTCTGTCCAGTCAATGAGTTCCTAACCAGTGCAGTAGAGTTCCTAACCAGTGCAGTAAAGTTCCTAACCAGGGCAGTATTTTGTAAATTCAATAACCTCCCATTTCCTTAGTCAAAAATTACACAATAAATGTTCTCAGAAAGATCACAATGTGATATACAACTTTCATGAACAGTCCAAATTCAAATTCAATGGCTAACTAGGTCAAACAATTCAGTGAAGGCTGCTGCCCCTGAAAGTACTCAAATTGGACAGTGATTTTTCAAGCAGTATAACTCCTTGTACAAATGTCAAAAAATTGCATACTTTATACCCATAAAAAGATACAACACAGTACTACACTTCTCATGAAGGGCTCAGAATCAAATTGCATCACTAACCAATTCAAAACAGTCTTGCAAGTTACTGCCCTGTTCAGCAGTCCATGACCTAACTTCAGTCCAATCTTTGAAAAATCATAAGTCCCAATTATTTTATCTAAAAATAGCATGCTATATACCATTTTCAAGATAATCACTTCCTCTACAATTATTCAGAAGATCACTCAAACCAATTCAATTCAAATAAATTTCTAAAATTACTTCTAATCAGAATGTGCACCAAATCTGACATTTCAACTAGGTTTCACTCAATGCATTAAGACAGCCAATAGTCATCAGTCCATATCTCCTCATATACACATCGAAAAATTGCAAAATCAGTGGCATTGGAAAGCTAACTTAATAGGCTTCAACTTTCATTTATTCCCTTTGTTCTAATTCCTTCTCAATTAATTGAGAAAAATTAGCAAAACTCTAGGACCTATATCTCGGTTACTGTTCACAGTAACCCTGACAGTGACTTTCCATGCAAAAATTCACCATCTTCAAGCTACAATTGGAGAACACCTAATTCACACAAACATGTAGCCAACATCCCAATGTTTAAGTGGCCACAAACCTCACCTCATTTTCATTCCTATACAATGAGTTATGATCAAAACAGTACAATCGATTAAAACCCTAAATTTCCAGATTTGGTCCAATCTTAGTTTCTATCATTTCCAATGCCTTTAACACATCATTTAAACATCCAAAGGAACACCAATCAGTTCTTATACCATTCATACATGTACTAGGGCTAATACACAAAAATTGGCAGCACTCAATTCTTCAATTCCAAGGAAAATCAATGATCAATATGCCATCAATAATCAAACTAAAACCACTTCCAACATACTACTTTCAATTCATAATTCAACCTAACCTTATACCCATTACTTCAAGCCATTATAGTCATTAAATTAATGTAACCCTAAGCATACTAAATGCTCCAAACCTTTCATTAATTACTCCTATCTACCATGGCATTTAATTCCTAATAAAAAACACCATTAAAACATCATATAAAACTTAATTCATTTCCTTACCTAATTTGCTTTTCCATCCTTCTCTTCTCTTCAATTCTTTCCTAACAATTGCTAACCCCTTTTTCTAACCTCATGCAAGTGAAAGCCCTCCATGATAAGTAAGGAACTTGGTGTCTAGAAGAAGAAGGCTTGAAGTTTGGAGAAAGGTTTGATGAAGAAGATGAAAATCGATGGAGATGTTAAAAGAGGAAGGTATTCGGATGAGCTTAAGAAACAAGCAAATCCATCCACTTTTTATCCCATTCCTTCCTCTTTTAAGGCAATAACTGAGAATGCATAGGATAAAACCAAGACAAGTAATGAGTAGGCATTAAATGAAGGAGAATGGGTGGCAAAAGAAGGTTGGCTTAACTTTTCAAAGAAAAGTCAAAGAAAGCTATAATATACTTTAATCCATTATCCACTTTCCTACCCCATTTTCGATTGTTCACAAAACCAATTGTTTCATGCTTAATTGAGGCATAATCGTGGGTGAGGATAAGGAGGAGGTAATGAGAGGCTAGGTGGCAAAATGTGATTTGTTCAAAGGGTTAAAGAAAAGTCAACATATTAATTCTTTAATCCAGATCAAAAACTAACCCAATCAACTCAAATGGTCAATCCCAAAATAATATGCCCAAGAATACAGTGCCATTGGGTAGAAATTTTCGCTACCGAAAATCGACCGGTTCACCAATTGGCGATTTTTTCGGTCCGGGAATTTTCTCCGGAAAAACCCAAAAAAATCTTTAAAATCCCTTAAAATAGAAAACAATTTATGGGGCACTCAGAATAATTTTTCAAACCCATTAACCACGTTAATCCCAATAAAATTGTCTTAGGCACGCAAACCGGGAATGTCATGTATGCATGTACAATTATTTCATGTGCACCATTTCATTGTTTGACCAATACCAGTACGCATAACATTATAAACCTAATCACTCTCGACCTTTGCCAAATTACTATTTTATCCTTCCTGTCGGGGATGAGATGTTACACATATCCTATGATAATGGCATGTTAGAGTAAAAACAGATCCAACTTACACATGGCATCATCTAACATAATCAGAAGTCATCAAATTTAAAACCATTCATTGCATTCATTCACTAGGTTTACATTGTTTTCATTAGACAAATATTTACAAAACCTCAAACAGGTTCTAGCAGGAACTACAAAATAAAAACTATAACTCTCTGACGTCAACTAACATACCTCTGAGCCATAACTTAGTCCAAAATGTTCTTCTAATCCAGAATAAACACTAAGTCTCCTATCTCGTACCTGAAAAATTACGTTGCAATTTTTATGAGTTTTGCGAACTCAATGAGTGAACCATCATTGATGATTTCACCGGATTCACATACACAAATCACATATTTGACAATTATTCATACAGAACATGAATATTTCAAATACTCATACTATAATGGCACATCATTTAATCAATGCGAATTAGATCATATATAAACACATACAGATGCATATGAGACTCCACATTCATTATTGATGTTGTGACCGAGTGCCTATCACATATACAAATATTGGCCCATTGGGCTCAATCAGAAACATATATCACGGAGTATAGCTCTACGTGCCAATCATATATCATGGAGCAAAGCTCTACGTGTAAGTGCTTGATACGGGCCACTCCGGTTACAACGTCTTTATCTGAGCATGTATTTTATGAAATGTATCAATTCAGAATTTACCATATGTCACAATCATGTATAAAACACAGTCGAAATTTCATAATCATCGGACCTAAGTCCGGTGTTCAACTTTCGTTGAGAATTCACATAGCATAATACAAACAAAATAATCAAACGAATCAGAACACTTCCAATACAATCCCAAATATATATTCTCCTCGGACTTTAAGTCCGGAATTCAGTAAACTTCTTTGCTTTAAAGAAAAATAGTAGTGGCTTATTTACTCTATTATAAACATGTACCCACCTTGATTTCCTTGCTTATAGCCTTACTCAAACATGCCTCTTCTCTTGTTCCTTTTTCCTCTTTGATCCCTTGATTCTTCACCAAATAAAAAGATCTTTAACTCAAATGGAAGCTCTTTTCTTCCTTTTCCTTTTTCTCTTTTTGGACAGCTTTAAAATATTTCTTGAAGACTAAGAATAATTAAACCCTAACCCACTCTCTTCTTTTCTCTCAAACCACCAAACTCTCTTTCTCTTTCTCTCTCATTTTCGTTGTTCTCTTCTGCTTATGATCCCATTCACATTTTTCTTCTTCATTTATAAGCAAGACAACACTTTTTCTTCCAATTATGCCCTTAATGATTGAGAATTGTCCCATTTGCCCTTCCAATTATGCCTTAAGTCTTTTATACTTAAGTGTCTTGCCAACATTACCCTTGAACACTCTAACATAACACTTTCTTCCAGAAGATGTCCCCCATTATCTTAAGTTTCTAATGACATCAAAATCATTCAATTTGGTTCAGTGATTCGAAAGATATACTTTAAACATTTTTTTGGAATGTTCTTGTAAAAAATCAGTATAATATGCACAAGTTCTATCTAAAATTTAAACATCTTAGAAACTGAATTAGATTCCAATTTCTTCATACCATTTGTAGCTACATGTCTCTAGTTCACCACAAATTACAAATAATCTCATTTGGAGCTCAACCGATCCAAAAATCCTCAAAATACTAAAGTATGTTCAGTGGAATAACACCAGTTCATAGTATTTAAAAACACACACACTGTACCCATCCCACGTTTTTCACTCAATCTCTCTCAATTCATTTCATATATCTACGATTTTTGGTGGAGATGTATAGCAATTTCCTACAAGTCCAATGGTTCAAGAATCAAGTCATTTGAGTATCTAGAGAAGAAGTTATGGTCAAAAGAATCCAATCTGGTTTTATCCTTAATCAATTTGAACCTATCGTGGGACAATTAGTATAACTTTCACTAGAGATATCGAATTTAGGTGTTAGTTAAATGGTTAGAAAGAGAACATTAAGAGATACAACGTTTATGAAGACCTCAAAGACAAATATCATTTTTTGAAGGATCAAAAATGGAATAGAAGATGTAAGGTGAACAGTAACCCAGGTGAAGTTTATGAACAGTAACACAGAAGAAGCTTGCAATTGTCATAACTTCCTCTACAGATATCTAATTTCGGTGTTCTTTAGATAGTTTGAAAGAGGACTTCAAGAGATACAACTTTCATGAAGACCTCAAAGAAAAATTCTATCTTATGAAGGATAAAAAATGGAACAGAAGATGTAAGGTGAACAGTAACTCAGAAGAAGTTTATGAACAATAACACAAAAGATGTTTTAGGCATGAATTTTGACTCCAAGGTCCAAAATTCTCATACTATATACCGTTAGAAAGATAACCAAAATATATACAACTATCAAGAGAAAACTTTGCTAAAATCTATCTAGATCAATCCTAATTTTCCCCTAAAGTCTGAAAATGAATTTTACATTCATCCACCAATGTACTACACTCAGTTCTCACTTCTTGACAAATTTTGAGACTCTTAAAGACAGAATTGAAATTCGATATCTTCATAAGAAATGTTTTCATATGTTTCTAGTTTAATCAAAATTAAGAATAATCTCGTTTGGATAACTAGAGAAAAAGTTGTGGCCAAATGACTGAAGCGTACTCCATAAACATTTTCCAGATCAACCATCCATTTTGTTTCACAATCTTTCCTGAACAGAAATCATACTAAGATCACCTTTTCGACTTCACTTACTCCTCATTATCAATTTCATTTCAAATCAATATAATCTATAAAGAAACTTATAATCCACGATTAATCATGAATACCAATAACAGAACATACACCTATGTACCTATTCCTCATCAACTTACTACACAAATGCAACTTCAATTTTGGCTTTCATTCTAATTATAACTCTCACCTTAATTCTTCTCACTTCAAAATCTTTTATCCACCAGAAACACCAAAGCAAAACTTGAATCTATCCACATTTCTCATTTATTAGTTATAGTCTTTGTTGGACAAATGGTGGTTGACAAATTAAATCCCTTTATGTTTTGATAATAATAAAATATCTAGAATTAGTTAAGAAATTATTTCAGGTACTATTCAATGAAAGAGTTGTGCAAATCAAGAAGAGCAAGTGTTTAATCATTAAAGAATCAAGATGGGAGTTGCCTTCTAAGAGAAAATGGCATAAAACATAAGGATTATAGAGGATTTGGTTGGATGTTACCATTGAAGTCAATACAAGTCGACTTACATGGAGATATGACAATACAAGTCGACTTATCATACACAAGTCGACTTATCGAGGACGACAAGTCGACTTACATAGGACAAGTCGACTTATTGGTGAGCGGAGTTACAATTTTTACGTAAATGGTTGAAACAAGTCGACTTATACATTCGACAAGTCGACTTATGGATGCACCAAATCAGCTCCAACGGTCCAATTAGCCAAAAATGGAATGGAGATTATCAAGGAACGGCTATAACAAATCAAGCAACGGCTAGAAGAGCTACAACAGCTATAATTCTTCAAGTATAAATAGAGGATGATGGAAGAAGAGTTGATACAAGTTCTACAAGTCTAAATACTCTTCTATTGCTTCAAATTGCTCACTATTGTTCTTACTTTGTTTACATTTGTATTGAGAACTTGTTCTTAGATCTTTGTCCTATTTCTTTTACAAATTGAGTGACTAGTGAAGGGTCACGAGTGAGGTAGGATTTGTGCCGGAAGACAAATCGTTTGTAAGGTAGCTTGAGTCGGAATTCAAGTGGAGTTGTAAAAAGTTCACACTCAACTACAAAGTGTGCAATAAAGTGATTGGCAAAATCCTAAGTGGGAGCTTAGGTAGAGGACGTAGGTCTTAGCACCGAACCTCTATAAAAAAGTGTTTGATCTTTTTCCCTACTCTGTTCATTTAAATTTATTTAAATTGTTTTTGTGTGAATTAACTTCTGATTTTGTTGTAGAAAATTACAAAAAGATTAAGGATCTATTCAACCCCTTCTAGATCACTTACAATTGGTATCGAGCGCGAAGTATCCGGGATGGCACACAATAACTTAGCGGAAGAAGGTAATACTAATAATCGCCTCCTTTATTTAATGGTACTAATTATTCTTCTTGGAAAAATCCTATGAAGTACCACATCATTAGCGAGGAGTAGAATATTGGAAGATAATTATCTTGGTCCACAACCACCGTTAAAAGAAAATGGTGAGTTAAAACGAATTGGAATATGATGACAATGATGGAGGCAAGCTACATCAACGCTAAAGCGATGAAGCTAATCTATTAAGGCCACAGTTGAGGAAAGAAACCGAGTTAACTCGTGTACCAGAGCTAAAGAAATGTGAGAGACTTCGATCACCCATGAAGGAACCAACCAAGTCCGGAGACAAAATCAACATCTTTGCTTCATGACTATGAAATGTTTGTCATGAAGGAAGGTGAGTCCATTTCAACTATGCTTGATCGTTTTGCAGAAATCATAAATGGATTAGGCAACCTTGGAAAGCATATGTCGGACAGTGAGAAGGTAAAGAAAATCCTTCTCTCACTACCAAAGGAATGGACTCACAAGTCACCGCCATTATGGAGTCCAAAGATCTCAATCATCTGGAATTCAACGCCTTGGTGGGATCACTTATCAACTATGAGATTATTCTCAAATCCAGAGAAGGTAGAGGTAAGCCTAAAAAATCTATTGCTTTTAAAGCTAACACTTCTTTTGTTGATGAAAGTGATGAGAAAATAGATGAAGACGAGGAAGACGAAGAAATAGCTATGTACGCTAGAAATTTAAGGAAGTTCAAGGGACTTCTCAAAAATCGAAGGAAAGAATTAAATGGCGGAAAACAGGTAGAAAGAAAGAGGTTTGGCGCGGAAAGAAAATCAAAAGGCTATGACGAAAAGAAAGGCAACGAAGAATGTTGGAGATGTGGAAAACGGGGACATCTCGCAAGAGAATGCAAAAGCTCATCCTCCACATCAAACTTTCAGAAAAATGACAAATACGACAAAGGTAAAAGGAAAACTAGCCTGGTGGCAACTTGGAGTGATGAAGAGGATGCATACCAAAGCGATGATGAAAACAACCTGGCACTTATGGAAAAAAGTTCATCAAGTGATGATGAAAATGAGGTAACTTTCAATGACCAAGATCTAAGAGATTCCTTTGATGCTTCACAAGCTGATTTTGAAGAAGCTATTGAGATTAACAAAAAATTAAGAAAGAAAATATGAGAGTTGGTTGCTGAAAATAGTGCTTTACGTGAAACTATTGATGATTTAGATAGTCCAAAGGAAGATCATTCTGCATGCCTTGTTGAAAAAGAAAAACTTGTTTGTGAGCTTGATAGACTTAGAAAATAATTTTCGTATGTGGTTGGAAAATTTGTGAATGGAAACGAAAAGTTTGAAAAATTGTTATCGTTGCAAAGATATTCAATTTCTAAACATGGATTAGGATATGATCCTTTTGATAGAGATTGTTCGTTAATTTCTAAATTTACTAAGGATGGAAAAATCGCTCAATGTGCTAGATGCTTGAAAGATGGTCACATAGAAATTGCTTGCAAAAGTACTAGAAGATGTGTTAAGGTTAAGAAAATTTGGGTTAATAAAGGCACAACACCACCTAATTTGGTTTATATGGCTAACCAAAATGGACCCAAAATGGCTTGGGTACCTATAAGAAGAAAGAACGTTGATATTGTAGGTACAAGCAAGGGATGAAAGGCCGTCAAGCACTTGGTACATCGATAGCGGATGTTCAAGACACATGAGTGGAGACAAGAACCTTTTTGCGGAAATCAAACCTAAGAATCAAGGTTATGTCACTTTCGGAGACAACAACAAAGGTAAGGTCATTGGAATTGGTAAAGTGGGTAAGGAACCTTTGCCAACCATTGACAATGTTTTGCTTGTTGATGGATTGAAACACAATTTGTTAAGTGTCTCTCAACTCTGTGATATGAATTTTAATGTAAGTTTTGAATCATCACATTGCATGGTTAAGAAGGATGGTCATGTAGCTTTCATTGGTTTAAGACATGGAAATACATACATTGTTGATTTACATGATGATAGTTCGTTTAATGAAAAGTGTTTAGTGACATTAGAAGAAAATGCTTTTTTATGGCATAGAAAATTAGGACATGCACCTTTGCCTCTAATCTCTAAGCTTTCGAAAAATGACATTGTAAGAGGTTTGCCTAAAATAAGATTTGTTAAAGAACACTTGTGTGAATCATGTTTAAAAGGCAAACATGTTAGAGAATCTTTCAAACCAAAGAAAGAAATTTGCACATCTAGAATTCTTGAACTTGTGCATATGGATTTGATTGGACCATCTAGGCATGCATGTCTTAGTGAAAAATTATATGTCCTTGTGATTGTAGATGATTTTTCTAGATTTACTTGGGTAAGATTCCTTACGAATAAAAGTGATGCCGTTAATGAATTTACCAAGTGGTGTAGATTGGTTCAAAATGAGAAAAATTTGTCGATCGTTGCTATTAGAACCGATCATGGAGGAGAATTTGAATGTGAACCTTTCGAAAGTCTTTGCGACAAATACAGAATGGAACATAATTTCTCGACACCAAGGACTCTGCAACAAAATGGTGTAGTAAAAAGGAAAAATCTCTCACTTGAGGAAATGAGTAGAACCATGTTAAATGAATACAACCTTCCTAAATTATTTTGGGCGGAAGCAGTTAATACCGCATGCTACGTCATCAATAGGGTGCACTTGCGAAGAGACAAAAATAAGACACCCTACGAACTTTGGAAAGGTAAGAAACCCAACATCTCTTATTTTCATCCTTTTGGTTGTAAGGTCTTTATTCATAATAATGGAAAGAACAATTTAGGAAAATTCGATTCTAAATCTGATATTGGTGTGTTTATTGGTTATTCTCAAACTAGTAAGGCTTTTAGAGTTTATAATAATAGGACTAAATGTGTTGAAGAAAGTATACATGTTAAATTTGATGATATGATTTCACCCCCGAGAAAGGTTTGTCTTGATGATGATGCAGGAAGTTCAGGTAATAAAGTTGAAGAAATTGAATCCAAGATTGAGGAATTGAAGCTAGACGAAGAAAATTATGTACCCGACATTAAATCATGGGCAAAAGCAAAGAACCATCCTATGGAGCAAGTCATTGGTGATTTAAATGTTGGTGTAAGAACTAGGAGAAATATCTATGAGAATATGAGTAATTCAGCCTTCATTTCATTGGTAGAACCCAAAATATAGAAGAAGCTCTTAAAGATGAAAACGGCTTTTAGCTATGCAAGAGGAGCTTAATCAATTCAAGCGAAATGATGTATGGGATTTGGTAGCTCCACCAAAGGACAAGACCATCATTGAGTCAAGTGGTAAATCGGATAAAATATGATGCGAATGGTGAAGCGATTAAAAATAAATCAAGGCTAGTGGCTCAAGGATTTTATCAAGAAGAAGGTCTTGATTACAATGAGACATATGCTCCTGTGGCTCGTTTGGAGGCAATTAGGCTACTATGTGCATTTGCGTCTCATAAAAGGATCAAATTAAATCAAATGGACGTCAAGAGCGCATTTCTTAATGGGTATATTCAAGAGGAAGTCTATGTCAAACAACCGCCGGGATTTGAAGATCATGAGCATCCGGATTATGTCTACAAACTCAAGAAGGCACTTTATGGATTAAAGCAAGCACCTAGAGCATGGTATGAGAGGTTAAGTACTTTTCTAACTCAACATGGATATGTTCGTGGTAAGATAGATAATACTTTGTTTATTAAACATGTTGATCATGATATGCTTATTTGTCAAATTTATGTTGATGACATTGTGTTTGGTGCCACTAATGAATTTTTGTGTAAAGAATGTAGTGATTTAATGCAAGGTGAGTTTGAAATGAGCATGATGGGAGAACTCAAGTTCTTTCTTGGATTGTAAATCAAGCAACACAAAAATGGAATATTCATCCATCAATCGAAGTATACCAAGGAACTTCTTAAGAAGTTTAAAATGGAAGGATGCAAAGTGGCAGCAACACCAATGGCAACAAATATGGTCTTAAAGAAACATGAACATGAAGAAGATGTTGATCAAAAACTCTATAGAGGTATGATCGGCTCTCTCTTGTATTTAACTGCTTCTAGACCTGATATTATGTTTGCCACATGTCTTTGTGCTAGATTTCAATCTTGTCAAAAGATCTCTCATTTGAGTGCTTGTAAAAGAATTTTTAGATACTTGAGTAGAACTATTAATCATGGTTTGTGGTATCCTAGTTGTGATTCATTTGATTTGTATGCTTATAGTGATGCTGATCATGGTGGCTGTAGAATTGATAGAAAAAGCACTAGTGGCTTGTGTCATTTCTTAGGATCATCTTTGATATCCTGGGCTAGTAAAAAGCAAGTTAGTGTAGCCATTTCCACTGCTGAATCTGAATATGTAGCAGCTGGGAGTGCTTGTGCCCAAGTTCTTTGGATTAAACATCAATTGCTTGATTATGGTATTGTGGTTAAAAATATTCCTATTTATTGTGATAATACCAGTGAAATTTGTTTGAGTAAAAATCCTATATTGCATAGTAGAACAAAGCATATAGAAATTAGACATCATTTTATCCGTGATCATTGTTTAAAAGGTGACATTTGATTGAAGCATGTATCAACTAGTGATCAATTGGCTGACATTTTTACTAAACCTCTTAAGGAAGATGCGTTTGTGAACATTAAATTGAGATTAGGCATGTGTGATTTAAATTCCTTTGGTTGAATTTGAGTTTGATACATTAAATGGTCAATATATGAGGCACATATGCTACATTTCATTAATCTTCATTTGAGTCTATTTTCTCTATTGAATTTTTGATTATGACAAAAAGGGGGAGTATGATTGAAATTGATATTTGATTAAGGGGGAGTAAAAATTTTATTGATTTCTATTTGAATCATTGATTTATAAATTAAGGGGGAGACAACCTAACCATCAAGACAAGGGAAACCTTGATCAAGTTTTATGTCTTTCAAATTTCTTGTCAATTTCTAAATATTTTGTCATTATCAAAAAGGGGGAGATTGTTGGATAAATGGTGGTTGACAAATTAAATCCCTTTATGTTTTGATAATAATAAAATATCTAGAATTAGTTAAGAAATTATTTCAGGTACTATTCAATGAAAGAGTTGTGCAAATCAAGAAGAGCAAGTGTTTAATCATTAAAGAATCAAGATGGGAGTTGCTTTCTAAGAGAAAATGGCATAAAACATAAGGATTATAGAGGATTTGGTTGGATGTTACCATTGAAGTCAATACAAGTCGACTTACATGGAGATATGACAATACAAGTCGACTTATCATACACAAGTCGACTTATCGAGGACGACAAGTCGACTTACATGGGACAAGTCGACTTATTGGTGAGCGGAGTTACAATTTTTACATAAATGGTTGAAACAAGTCGACTTATACATTCGACAAGTCGACTTATGGATGCACCAAATCAGCTCCAACGGTCCAATTAGCCAAAAATAGAATGGAGATTATCAAGGAATGGCTATAACAAATCAAGCAATGGCTAGAAGAGCTACAACATCTATATTTCTTCAAGTATAAATAGAGGATGATGGAAGAAGAGTTGATACAAGTTCTACAAGTCTAAATACTCTTCTATTGCTTCAAATTGCTCACTATTGTTCTTACTTTGTTTACATTTGTATTGAGCACTTGTTCTTAGATCTTTATCCTATTTCTTTTACAAATTGAGTGACTAGTGAAGGGTCATGAGTGAGGTGTGCCGAAAGACAAATCGTTTGTAAGGTAGCTTGAGCCGGAATTCAAGTGGAGTTGTAAAAAGTTCACACATAACTACAAAGTGTGCAATAAAGTGATTAGCAAAATCCTAAGTGGGAGCTTAGGTAAAGGATGTAGGTCTTAGCACCGAACCTCTATAAAACAGTGTTTGATCTTCTTCCCTACTCTGTTCATTTAAATTTATTTAAATTGTTTTTGTGTGAATTAACTTCTGATTTTGTTGTAGAAAATTACAAAAAGATTAAGGATCTATTCAACCCCCCTTCTAGATCACTTACAGTCTTCTAAGAAAAGTTCGGGGTCCAACATGACTAACTCCTTGAAACACCACTCTCGGTTGGTTAGGATATTCAAAAACTATTTCCTTGGTGTAGCAATTCATTGTAGCCCGATGAGTTGTAAACTAATATGTGCCAAGAATTACATCAATTTCCTTTAACTGCTAGATGATCAGATTAGCTTCTAACTCTACCTGATCAATCTGAACTATACATCTTTTACATACCTCACTAACCACTATTGTACTACCCACTGGAGTATTCACCTCTAAACCACATTTCAGTATCTCTCCTCACAATGCAATCTAGATGCTAGATGTGGTGAGATGAATGAATGTGTAGATCCTAGATCTACCAATGCATATGCTTCAAAATGAAAAACATTCAACACACCTGGTACCACATCTGGGGAGTTCTGCACCTCCTGTCTAGTGATGGCATAGACCCTGTCCTGAGTTTGCAGTTGGTTACTTTGCATTTCAGTCCTGACACTGGGCCTTGTTGACTGAGTTTTGCCTCTACCTCTGCCTCTCTATGCAAACCTGCCAGCTCTACTATGTTGAACTGTTGTCTCAGTCATTGTTCCTCCTTTAGCTTCAGACTGTGATCCTAACGTCTTAGGACAATCTGATCAAATGTTCTATTGAGCCACAATGGAAACAAGCTCCAGTTATACTCTCCAAAATTCAACACCATGATTCTTACCACAATGCTCACATTTAGGCAATTGTTGTGACTGAATGGAGGGCATCTATCCTCTACCACTTACAGACTGAACAAATCTACCATTTGATCGGGATCCAGATTGTCTCGATCTAGATTGGCATCGAGACAATTTGTTCTAGCACTTTCTGAAGCTTTTTCCAGAATCAGCTTGAGATTCATCTTGCCTCTTACCTCTAACCTCTTATCTGTACTCTCCTTGACCATCCTTCAACAACTGCTCAATTTTGATTGAGGCCGCTTGGAGTTCTGTGAAACTGCCCAAATTAGAAATGTTCAGTCTTGTTCTGATCTCCATGTTCAAACCGTCCTCAAATTGTCTACATTTTTCTTGCTCAGTTGGAATCAGTACAGTTGCATACTCTATTAACTCATTAAACTTTGTTTCATAGTCTGCCACTGTAAGCCTATCTTGCTTCAGATCCAAAAATTCTTTCATTTTCCAATCTATATAAATCTTCGGCATATAATTCTCTCGGAACACTATCATAAAATCCTCCCAGGTCAAGGTACAAGATCTGGTGGTACTGCCCTGAATAGTTTTTCACCACTGATATGCAGGGCCTTGCAGGAGTGAGATTGCATAATCAAACCTCTCATTTGCCTCATAATGCATCCAGTCGAACACTCTTTCAGTTCACTCAAGCCATCCTTTTGCTTTAGCTGGGTCTGTACTTCCGTAGAAGTCCACAACCCCTTGCTTCCTCAATTTATCATATCTTCTTTCTCGCCTTTCTGAAATTCTTGAAGGCATCTGAGCAAACTCAACTACAGAAGACTCTACATTGACTCCTATAGACTCTATGTTAGTTGACTCACCAATTGGATCTCCTATTAAAGGTGACCTATAACAAACAAAAATTGTGATCACTTTTTAGAATCTCTCACTATGAATCATATTGTGCCCCTAAAGATGCCAAACCATGTTCTGATACAAAAAATGCAACATCCCACTACCATAGGGTACATACCCAAATATTCAGGAACATTCAAGTACATATCCTATGATAATGGCATGTTAGAGCAAAAATAGATCCAACTTACACATGGCGTCATCTAACATAATTAGAAGTCATCAAATTTTAAAACCATTCATTGCATTCATTCACTAGGTTTACACTATTTTCATTAGACAAATATTTACAAAACCTCATACAGGTTCTAGCAAAAACTACAAAATAGAGCTATAACTCTCTGACGTCAGTTGACAGACCTCTGAGCCATAACTTAGTCCAAAACGTTCTTCTAATCCAGAATAAACACTAAGTCTCCTATCTCGTACTTGAAAAACCAGGTTACAATTTTTATGAGTTTTACAAACTCAATGAGTGAACCATCATTGATGATTTCACCGGATTCACATACACAAACGACATATTTCACAATTATTCATTCAGAACATGAATATTTCAAATCTTGATACTATCATGGCACATCATTTAATCAATGCAAATCAGATCATATATAAACATATACAGATGCATATGAGACTCCACATTTGTTATTAATGTTGTGACCGAGTGCCTATCACATATACAAATACTGGCCCATTGGGCTCAGTCAGAAACATATATCATGGAGCATAACTCTACATGCCAAATCATATATCACGGAACAAAGCTCTATGTGCAAGTGCTTGATACTGTCCACTTCGATCACAACGTCTTTATCTGAGCACGCATTTTATGAAATGCATTAATTCATAATTTACCACATTTCACAATCATGTATAAAACACAATCGAAATTTCATAATCATCGGACCTAAGTCTGGCATTTAACTTTCATTGAGAATTCACATAGCTTAATACAAACAGAATTATCAAACGAATCAGAACACTTTCAATACAATCCCAAATATATATTCTCCTCATACCTTAAGTCTAGAATTCAGAAATAATCGCAATAGTTCATGTTGGATCCCGTTTCCGAGACCCAACTTCTTACACTGAACACTTATAACCACTCTTGAAGCAGAACAAAAAAAAATCGAAATCCAAAGTGAAAGAAATGAAACAAATGAGAAGCTAATAGAATCGAAATACAAATGTGAAACGAAAAATCAAATAAGTCGAATTGAATACAAATCGGATACTAATGGAATCGAATACGAATGCCAAACAAATAGATCAATTCGATAGGATCGAATACAAATGAAAAGAAATCGAATAACATTATAAGTGTCTGACATCTGGGAAAATTATCTTAAGGAAGCGTTGCGTTGGATACCTTATACTGGACCTAAACAAACCGGTATAAATTTTTTTTTGTTTTTTTTCTTTTACATCTTGTACATCTTTTCAAATCTCATATTAATCAAAGCAAAGTAATTTCCCCTTTGGAAATTTCATCCTTAATAAAACTCAATTTACTTGGCATCTTCTTATACATCATATTCTACTTCTTTACCATAATAAACTCATATACATGTCAAATAAACCCATAAATGTATACACAATTGCATAAAATCCATATACTATCCTACAAAAATCCGATAGCATAACGGCTGCAATTTTAATCACCCCAAAACCTGCAAATAACTTAAATACACTTCTATAATACTAGTTCAATCAATCCAATCATCAAAATCAACCGGACCCTCCGTCCGGGATCTCAACAGAAACAAACGCAAACTTAGTTCTAAACCAATTCAAGTCATTTTTCATATCCAATTGTATTCATCAATCATCACCATTCATATTCTCATACATCCTGAAATAAAATGCTTGTAATACATTTATGGAAATTTTAAGCCATATCAAAGACTTATACAAAATTATTATCAAGCTCTACTTTATACAAAACACACGCTATACTAAACGAACATAAAGTCTTGCCATGCTTTCATCCGATCTCCTTCTCGAATACCTGGAGATGGGGATGAAAGGGGGGTGAGCTAGAGAGCTCGTGGATAATATGCTTGTAAGTTGAAAAATAAGTAAAGGCCATTTCTCAAAATTTTGCCATCTTATAAAGAATTCCTCAGTAGAAATTTCATCAAGTATTTATTTCACAAACTCTTTAAATTTTCAAAATTTTTATACAAAAATGCCAAAACATCACAGATTAAAACTTCACTTTCTTATTCTCGTAAATCTCAAAATTTTCGTTTCACAAAGCAATAACAACTTCATAGATATGAATGCATCACATTTCAAGTAACATCACAATCCTATAACACATCATAATGATTTGGCAAGTCCATACACATGATGACTACACAATTCCATAAAATGACCTTGTGTAGTCGTACACATAAGGGAGTCCTAAAAGGAACTCCGTGCCACTTGCGGGCAGCCGGGAGAAGGCTATACACATGAGTCAACGTGCACGTGACGGTTTCTTGAGGGACTATGCCGCACCCACATAACATGTAAATTCATGCATTTAAAATGGTTTTGCCCAAATGGCACATTCTTGATAACTTTGATTTCATGAGCATGACATATATATGCATTTCTAGCATCACTTCTCAATTCACATAATTCACTTAAAAATTCTCAATCATCCCAAACAAGGAATGCACACTTTAGACAATTTCAAATCATTTAAAAATCATGGCACACAATTTCACATATTGAATTTCAATCAATTAAGCACAAAGAACTCAAACGAATATTTCATCTTTATTAAATCATTCAAAAATTCATTAGGTAAACAATTCAAAACATTCATGAAAACTTGTTCCAAATATTCATAGAAATTCTTTTAAACCATTTGGAACAATGAACTTATTACTTCATAATCTTTTCCAAATCACTTGATTCAATCATTTGCCAAAACAATAGCTTATAAAACATGAACACTTCCTTGACTTTTCCAAAATTTACAATTAGCTTAAAACTTGAAAGAAAACAAACATATTACCCACCTCTAAATTCCATGTCATAAGCTTGACCCCATCATCAATTGTCCAAAGCTTCCTTGGTTCTTCCAATATAAAAATTCCCAAAACCAAAATCAATCAAAACTCATATCATAATCATCATATTTCACAAACCCATATGGTTTCCAACCTCTCTACATCATAATCTTCCAAAATCCCTACTCATATAATTTGGCACAAGTTTTACTTAATTTCTCATCCAAGATTAAACATAGCCTAAGGCTAAATCACCAACATTAACTCCATAAATCACAAACCCATACCCATCTCATACCAAATCAACCAAAAACTCAAGAAAATTTCAAAACTCATAAGGATTTCTTACCTTTATCTTCCACCATTTTCGACTTTTGCTTGACCCAACTTGTAGCTTTCACCTCCTTCCATGTTTTTCTTCTTGAATCCATGTAAAAATCATGTTTGTAGCTCATGGAAAACGAAACGAAACCCTAGCAGCATTTCTCTTTTCTCTCTTCTTCTTCTCCAACGAACTTGCTTCTCCTCTCCTCTTCTTATTTTCTTTCTTTTTCTTCTTTCACTTTCGTGAGTCTTCTAGAACCCACGACCATCTCCTTTGTTTTATAAGCCATGTCATTAAAATGGGGGTGAAAATACCCATTTGCCCCTCCTCAAAAGCCTATAAACTTTAATCTTTAAGTTAACTTCCAAAATTGCCCCTAAATATTTCTTTAAGTCATGCTCACTTGCGGACATGTTTCGCACTATCCATTTGAAGGAATTTGTCAAAATTTCCTTCTAGAGAAATGTTCCTCTATGTCTTAATTTCATAATGCCTCAAGAATCATCCAATTCGGAGCACTATATCAAAAGTTATAGTCCAAACATGTCGGACATATCGTTCTACTAACACATTTTCTAGCAATTCACTTCCTTCCACAAATAGACATTCTTAAAGGCTAAGTTGAAATTTGATTTCTTCATAACAATTGTAGCCCTGTGTCTAAATTTTATTTTGCCTCACACATCGCTTCAATCGGATCTCCAAAGATCCCGAATTTCACAAAATACTGAACTATGTTAAGAAACTTTCCTGTCTCACTTTAATTCAAATAATCTACCTCAATTAAATCTCTAAAAATTCATAATTTTCCCTAAAAATGAAACTAAGTGTCTTAGGAATCCAACGCTTCGAGAACCAAGTCATTCGGATGTCGGACGGAAAAGATATAAGCAAATGATTTGACAAGGTCGGATGAGGAAGGAAAATAGCAAGATCAGAATGAAGCAAATCATTCCGATTATCATATGATTCAATCAAACACTTTCAATTAAACTCCAAAAGATACAAATTTTAATGGAGAGAAGGATACATGTGTTAGGAATCCAATGCTTCAAGAATCGCCTCAATCCGAGGTCGGATGAGTGAGTTATGACCAAAACAATTCAACATGTTCAAATCCGAAATCGATTTGAAATTCTTTTGGCGCAAATGCCATATATTTCTATAAGAATATCCAAATGATTTCGTTCTTGTTCCATTGGAAAGAAAACATCAATATCTACAACTCGTATTAGAGGCCTTAAAACGAGATTTGGCCTCAAAACCGGTCAAAAACGCAAATTACTAAAGTTGACCCGTGGTTGTCCGTTAAACGGACATGCATGTCCTTTTAACGGACACATACGGCCCAAACTATACCAAACCATCCGAGAAAGTCCGTTTAACAGACACCTATGTCCGTCTAACAGACATAAACATAGCAAGGGGACCTTTTGACCCGTAAAGGTCCGTTTAACGGACTCACATGTCCGTTTAACGGACATGCGTTTTTCCAAAACTCCTTCAGCCATTTTTCCAAAGCTTCCTCCATCAAAACTAACTTCATAAACAGTTATTATCTTCACATATTTACTTATTCAAAGGCATAAACACTTCATAACACTTCAAGCAACAAATTCAATTCATGAACTTCTCAAATCTCAACTAAATTGGTTCATCAAAACCTCATATTTCAAACATTCATCATAGCTGTCACAAACATCAATCTTATATAACATCATAACTTGTAGCAACTATAACTCTTAACTCCGATCTCGAAAACTTGCCCATGTAGTCTCGTTGGAAAGATAAAAGAACAAAATACAACTTCAAAGAAGGCAACTTTGGCCAATTCTATTTCAATCATTCCTTAATTTCCTTGAATCAGCATATACATTTTATTCTACAATCAACCTCAATGCACATGATTTCCTACATTCAATAACATCATGCCATTTTCCAATTGCCTCTTTTGTTTTTGCATAATATCTCATTTGTATTACCATAATTCTTACTTAAGGATCCTCAACTCATTATCCTTACATGATTCACATTACAATATCATAATCATCTATAACACAAATCACATACAAAACACTCATTTATTTTCATTTTCATAATGCTAATTTTAACTTCAAGGTTCGGGGTCCAATATTTCTCCCCCTCTTAAAAGAATTTCGTCCTCGAAATTCATACTTAAGCAAACACCAAGTAATACATTCTCTTAACTCATGTCTTCCAAATGATCCTAGTCATTCACATATTCAAATCCTCACCGCACATATTCATCATTTTTTTTCACCTCTTATATCATATACCATCATATCTTATTACACTCCAATAGTTCTTATCATATTTTCACAAGTACATAAATTTGACTCACTTTATCCGGAAATCAATATTCGTCAACCTATGGACACAAATTAATGGTCCAACTCTTAATGGACCTTAACATGGACCAATTTATCATTCAAACCAATCTTTGTCATTTTATACATATATCTCTATCTTCAAATGTTCACATTTTCCTTTCACAAAAGGATAAACAATATTCATTTATCCCAATTCATCATGAATTCTAATCTCAATTTCATTATCATAACCTAAAATCAATCAAATTTCTTATCACATATTCTTATCTTACTCACAAAATTTTCACTTTTATGAGATTGAATCATCAAACAACTATTTCTTCACATATGCCAATGACATAATTTATTGAGAACCTTAATATGGACCAAAACCATTTAATCTCAATCTTTTTAACTTCTATACATGTATTCCTATCATCAAGCTCATCTTTAAAGACTCATATTTGCATCTCACATATATTCAAAGTCACATCCTCTAAATTCATAATGAATTTCTGATCTTAACTTACTTTATCATAATCTTAAACTCAAACATAATCCTTCATCTTAATCAAACAATCTCATAGGTTCTTCAAAAAATTCACGACAAAGACAAATTCATCACGTTCACATTCTCACTAATTCAATTGTATCCATTCAAGCACTTTTCAATATCTCGTACATATCACTTATATACATACGCCCCAGTAAGATCCTATTACTGGGCTCTGATACCACATCTGTTGGATCCCGTTTCTGAGACCCAACTTCTTACACTGAACACTTATAACCACTCTTGAAGTGGAACGAAAAAAAAATCGAAATCCAAAGCGAAAGAAATGAAACAAATGCGAAGCTAATAGAATCGAAATACAAATGTGAAACGAAAAATCAAATAAGTCGAATTGAATACAAATCGGATACTAATGGAATCGAATACGAATGCCAAACAAATAGATCAATTCGATAGGATCGAATACAAATGAAAAGAAATCGAATAGCATTACAAGTGTCCGACATCTGGGAAAATTATCTTAAGGAAGCGTTGCGTTGGATACCTTATACTGGACCTAAACAAACCGGTATACATTTTTTTTGTTTTTTTTTTCTTTTACATCTTGTACATCTTTTCAAATCTCATATTAATCAAAGCAAAGTAATTTCCCCTTTGGAAATTTCATCTTTAATAAAACTCAATTTACTTGGCATCTTCTTATACATCATATTCTACTTCTTTACCATAATAAACTCATATACATGTCAAATAAACCCATAAATGTATACACAATTGCATAAAATCCATATACTATCCTACAAAATCCAGCAGCATAACGGCTGCAATTTTAATCACCCCAAAACCTGCAAATAACTTAAATACACTTCTATAATACTAGCTCAATCAATCCAATAATCAAAATCAACCGGACCCTCTGTCCGGATCTCAACAAACAAACACAAACTTAGTTCTAATCCAATTCAAGTCATTTTCATATCCAATTGTATTCATCAATCATCACCATTCATATTTCATCATCAATACATTCATCCATGTCTATATCTATATATATACATTCTAATTACCCAACAAGAACAATTCAAAGCCAAATACATTTCCAAATCCATAAATCATGTTCTTATACAAGATCATAATTCTCATACATCCTGAAATAAAATGCTTGTAATACATTTATGGCAATTTTAAGCCATATCAAAGACTTATACAAAATTATTATCAAGCTCTACTTTATACAAAACACATGCTATACTAAACGAACATAAAGTCTTGCCATGCTTTCATCCGATCTCCTTCTCGAATACCTGGAGATGGGGATGAAAAGGGGGTGAGCTAGAGAGCTCGTGGATAATATGCTTGTAAGTTGAAAAATAAGTAAAGGCCATTTCTCAAAACTTTGCCATCTTATAAAGAATTCCTCAGTAGAAATTTCATCAAGTATTTATTTCACAAACTCTTTAAATTTTCAAAACTTTTATACAAAAATGCCAAAAACTGTCACAGTTAAAACTTCACTTTCTTATTCTCGTAAATCTCAAAATTTTCTTTTCACAAAGCAATAACAACTTCATAGATATGAATGCATCACATTTCAAGTAACATCACAATCCTATAACACATCATAATGGTTTGGCAAGTCCATACACATGATGACTACACAATTCCATAAAATGGCCTTGTGTAGTCGTACACATAAGGGAGTCCTAAAAGGAACTCCGTGCCACTTGCGGGCAGCCGGGAGAAGGCTATACACATGAGTCAACGTGCACGTGACGGTTTCTTGAGGGACTATGCCGCACCCACATAACATGTAAATTCATGCATTTAAAATTGCTTTGCCCAAATGGCACATTCTTGAAAACTTTGATTTCATGAGCATGACATATATATGCATTTCTAGCATCACTTCTCAATTCACATAATTCACTTAAAAATTCTCAATCATCTCAAACAAGAAATGCACACTTTAGACAATTTCAAATAATTTAAAAATCATGGCACACAATTTCACATATTGAATTTCAATCAATTAAGCACAAAGCTCAAACGAATATTTCATCTTTATTAAATCATTCAAAAATTCATTAGGTAAACAATTCAAAACATTCATGAAAACTTGTTCCAAATATTCATAGAAATTCTTTTAAACCATTTGGAACAATGAACTTATTACTTCATAATCTTTTCCAAATCACTTGATTCAATCATTTGCCAAAACAATAGCTTATAAAACATGAACACTTCCTTGACTTTTCCAAAATTTACAATTAGCTTAAAACTTGAAAGAAAACAAACATATTACCCACCTCTAAATTCCATGTCATAAGCTTGACCCCATCATCAATTGTCCAAAGCTTCCTTGGTTCTTCCAATATAAAAATTCCCTAAACCAAAATCAATCAAAACTCATATCATAATCATCATATTTCACAAACCCATATGGTTTCCAACCTCTCTACATCATAATCTTCCAAAATCCCTACTCATATAATTTGGCACAAGTTTTACTTAATTTCTCATCCAAGATTAAACATAGCCTAAGGCTAAATCACCAACATTAACTCCATAAATCACAAACCCATACCCATCTCATACCAAATCAACCAAAAACTCAAGAAAATTTCAAAACTCATAAGGATTTCTTACCTTTATCTTCCACCATTTTCGACTTTTGCTTGACCCAACTTGTAGCTTTCACCTCCTTCCATGTTTTCTTCTTGAATCCATGTAAAAATCATGTTTGTAGCTCATGGAAAACTAAACGAAACCCTAGCAACATTTCTCTTTCTCTCTTCTTCTTCTCCAACTAACTTGCTTCTCCTCTCCTCTTCTTATTTTCTTTCTTTTCTTCTTTCACTTTCGTGAGTCTTCTAGAACCCACGACCATCTCCTTTGTTTTATAAGCCATGTCATTAAAATGGGGGTGAAAATACCCATTTGCCCCTCCTCAAAAGCCTATAAACTTTAATCTTTAAGTTAACTTCCAAAATTGCCCCTAAATATTTCTTTAAGTCATGCTCACTTGCGGACATGTTTCGCACTATCCATTTGAAGGAATTTGTCAAAATTTCCTTCTAGAGAAATGTTCCTCTATGTCTTAATTTCATAATGCCTCAAGAATCATCCAATTCGGAGCACTATATCAAAAGTTATAGTCCAAACATGTCGGACATATCGCTTACTACTAACACATTTTCTAGCAATTCACTTCCTTCCACAAATAGACATTCTTAAAGGCTAAGTTGAAATTTGATTTCTTCATAACAATTGTAGCCCTGTGTCTAAATTTTATTTTGCCTCACACATCGCTTCAATCGGATCTCCAAAGATCCCGAATTTCACAAAATACTGAACTATGTTAAGAAACTTTCCTGTCTCACTTTAATTCAAATAATCTACCTCAATTAAATCTCTAAAAATTCATAATTTTCCCTAAAAATGAAACTAAGTGTCTTAGGAATCCAACGCTTCGAGAACCAAGTCATTCGGATGTCGGACGGAAAAGATATAAGCAAATGATTTGACAAGGTCGGATGAGGAAGGAAAATAGCAAGATCAGAATGAAGCAAATCATTCCGATTATCATATGATTCAATCAAACACTTTCAATTAAACTCCAAAAGATACAAATTTTAATGGAGAGAAGGATACATGTGTTAGGAATCCAATGCTTCAAGAATCGCCTCAATCCGAGGTCGGATGAGTGAGTTATGACCAAAACAATTCAACATGTTCAAATCCGAAATCGATTTGAAATTCTTTTGGCGCAAATGCCATATATTTCTATACGAATATCCAAATGATTTCGTTCTTGTTCCATTGGAAAGAAAACATCAATATCTACAACTCGTATGAGAGGCCTTAAAACGAGATTTGGCCTCAAAACCGGTCAAAAACGCAAATTACTAAAGTTGACCCGTGGTTGTCCGTTAAACGGACATGCATGTCCTTTTAACGGACACATACGGCCCAAACTATACCAAACCATCCGAGAAAGTCCGTTTAACAGACACCTATGTCCGTCTAACAGACATAAACATAGCAAGGGGACCTTTTGACCCGTAAAGGTCCGTTTAACGGACTCACATGTCCGTTAACGGACATGCGTTTTCAAAACTCCTTGACCATTTTCCAAAGCTTCCTCCATCAAAACTAACTTCATAAACAGTTATTATCTTCACATATTTACTTATTCAAAGGCATAAACACTTCATAACACTTCAAGCAACAAATTCAATTCATGAACTTCTCAAATCTCAACTAAATTGGTTCATCAAAACCTCATATTTCAAACATTCATCATAGCTGTCACAAACATCAATCTTATATAACATCATAACTTGTAGCAACTATAACTCTTAACTCCGATCTCGAAAACTTGCCCATGTAGTCTCGTTGGAAAGATAAAAGAACAAAATACAACTTCAAAGAAGGCAACTTTGGCCAATTCTATTTCAATCATTCCTTAATTTCCCTTGAATCAGCATATACATTTTTATTCTACAATCAACCTCAATGCACATGATTTCCTACATTCAATAACATCATGCCATTTTCCAATTGCCTCTTTTGTTTTTGCATAATATCTCATTTGTATTACCATAATTCTTACTTAAGGATCCTCAACTCATTATCCTTACATGATTCACATTACAATATCATAATCATCTATAACACAAATCACATACAAAACACTCATTTATTTTCATTTTCATAATGCTAATTTTCGCTTCAAGGTTCGGGGTCCAATATTTCTCCCCCTCTTAAAAGAATTTCGTCCTCGAAATTCATACTTAAGCAAACACCAAGTAATACATTCTCTTAACTCATGTCTTCCAAATGATCCTAGTCATTCACATATTCAAATCCTCACCGCACATATTCATCATTTTTTTCACCTCTTATATCATATACCATCATATCTTATTACACTCCAATAGTTCTTATCATATTTTCACAAGTACATAAATTTGACTCACTTTATCCGGAAATCAATATTCGTCAACCTATGGACACAAATTAATGGTCCAACTCTTAATGGACCTTAACATGGACCAATTTATCATTCAAACCAATCTTTGTCATTTTATACATATATCTCTATCTTCAAATGTTCACATTTTCCTTTCACAAAAGGATAAACAATATTCATTTATCCCAATTCATCATGAATTCTAATCTCAATTTCATTATCATAACCTAAAATCAATCAAATTTCTTATCACACATATTCTTATCTTACTCACAAAATTTTCACTTCTTTATGAGATTGAATCATCAAACAACTATTTCTTCACATATGCCAATGACATAATTTATTGAGAACCTTAATATGGACCAAAACCATTTAATCTCAATCTTTTTAACTTCTATACATGTATTCCTATCATCAAGCTCATCTTTAAAGACTCATATTTGCATCTCACATATATTCAAAGTCACATCCTCTAAATTCATAATGAATTTCTGATCTTAACTTACTTTATCATAATCTTAAACTCAAACATAATTCTTCATCTTAATCAAACAATCTCATAGGTTCTTCAAAAAATTCACGACAAAGACAAATTCATCACGTTCACATTCTCACTAATTCAATTGTATCCATTCAAGCACTTTTCAATATCTCGTACATATCACTTATATACATACGCCCCAGTAAGATCCTATTACTGGGCTCTGATACCACATCTGTTGGATCCCGTTTCTGAGACCCAACTTCTTACACTGAACACTTATAACCACTCTTGAAGTGGAACGAAAAAAAAATCGAAATCCAAAGCGAAAGAAATGAAACAAATGCGAAGCTAATAGAATCGAAATACAAATGTGAAACGAAAAATCAAATAAGTCGAATTGAATACAAATCGGATACTAATGGAATCGAATACGAATGCCAAACAAATAGATCAATTCGATAGGATCGAATACAAATGAAAAGAAATCGAATAGCATTACAAGTGTCCGACATCTGGGAAAATTATCTTAAGGAAGCGTTGCGTTGGATACCTTATACTGGACCTAAACAAACCGGTATACATTTTTTTTGTTTTTTTTTTCTTTTACATCTTGTACATCTTTTCAAATCTCATATTAATCAAAGCAAAGTAATTTCCCCTTTGGAAATTTCATCTTTAATAAAACTCAATTTACTTGGCATCTTCTTATACATCATATTCTACTTCTTTACCATAATAAACTCATATACATGTCAAATAAACCCATAAATGTATACACAATTGCATAAAATCCATATACTATCCTACAAAAATCCGGCAGCATAACGGCTGCAATTTTAATCACCCCAAAACCTGCAAATAACTTAAATACACTTCTATAATACTAGCTCAATCAATCCAATAATCAAAATCAACCGGACCCTCTGTCCGGGATCTCAACAGAAACAAACACAAACTTAGTTCTAATCCAATTCAAGTCATTTTTCATATCCAATTGTATTCATCAATCATCACCATTCATATTTCATCATCAATACATTCATCCATGTCTATATCTATATATATACATTCTAATTACCCAACAAGAACAATTCAAAGCCAAATACATTTCCAAATCCATAAATCATGTTCTTATACAGTATCATAATTCTCATACATCCTGAAATAAAATGCTTGTAATACATTTATGGCAATTTTAAGCCATATCAAAGACTTATACAAAATTATTATCAAGCTCTACTTTATACAAAACACATGCTATACTAAACGAACATAAAGTCTTGCCATGCTTTCATCCGATCTCCTTCTCGAATACCTGGAGATGGGGATGAAAAGGGGGTGAGCTAGAGAGCTCGTGGATAATATGCTTGTAAGTTGAAAAATAAGTAAAGGCCATTTCTCAAAACTTTGCCATCTTATAAAGAATTCCTCAGTAGAAATTTCATCAAGTATTTATTTCACAAACTCTTTAAATTTTCAAAACTTTTATACAAAAATGCCAAAAACAGTCACAGTTAAAACTTCACTTTCTTATTCTCGTAAATCTCAAAATTTTCTTTTCACAAAGCAATAACAACTTCATAGATATGAATGCATCACATTTCAAGTAACATCACAATCCTATAACACATCATAATGGTTTGGCAAGTCCATACACATGATGACTACACAATTCCATAAAATGGCCTTGTGTAGTCGTACACATAAGGGAGTCCTAAAAGGAACTCCGTGCCACTTCTTGAGCGCAAATGAAGGCTATACACATGAGTCAACGTGCACGTGACGGTTTCTTGAGGGACTATGCCGCACCCACATAACATGTAAATTCATGCATTTAAAATTGCTTTGCCCAAATGGCACATTCTTGAAAACTTTGATTTCATGAGCATGACATATATATGCATTTCTAGCATCACTTCTCAATTCACATAATTCACTTAAAAATTCTCAATCATCTCAAACAAGAAATGCACACTTTAGACAATTTCAAATAATTTAAAAATCATGGCACACAATTTCACATATTGAATTTCAATCAATTAAGCACAAAGCTCAAACGAATATTTCATCTTTATTAAATCATTCAAAAATCCATTAGGTAAACAATTCAAAACATTCATGAAAACTTGTTCCAAATATTCATAGAAATTCTTTTAAACCATTTGGAAAAATGAACTTATTACTTCATATTCTTTTCCAAATCACTTGATTCAATAATTTGCCAAAACAATAGCTTATAAAACATGAACACTTCCTTGACTTTTCCAAAATTTACAATTAGCTTAAAACTTGAAAGAAAACAAACATATTACCCACCTCTAAATTCCATGCCATAAGCTTGACCCCATCATCAATTGTCCAAAGCTTCCTTGGTTCTTCCAATATAAAAATTCCCTAAACCAAAATCAATCAAAACTCATATCATAATCATCATATTTCACAAACCCATATGGTTTCCAACCTCTCTACATCATAATCTTCCAAAATCCCTACTCATATAATTTGGCACAAGTTCTACTTAATTTCTCATCCAAGATTAAACATAGCCTAAGGCTAAATCACCAACATTAACTACATAAATCACAAACCCATACCCATCTCATACCAAATCAACCAAAAACTCAAGAAAATTTCAAAACTCATAAGGATTTCTTACCTTTATCTTCCACCATTTTCGACTTTTGCTTGACCCAACTTGTAGCTTTCACCTCCTTCCATGTTTTTCTTCTTGAATCCATGTAAAATCATGTTTGTAGCTCATAGAAAACAAACGAAACCCTAGCAACATCTCTTTTCTCTCTTCTTCTTCTCCAACGAACTTGCTTCTCCTCTCCTCTTCTTATTTTCTTTCTTTTTCTTCTTTCACTTTCGTGAGTCTTCTAGAACCCACGACCATCTCCTTTGTTTTATAAGCCATGTCATTAAAATGGGGGTGAAAAGACCCATTTGCCCCTCCTCAAAAGCCTATAAACTTTAATCTTTAAGTTAACTTCCAAAACTGCCCCTAAATATTTCTTTAAGTCATGCTCACTTGCGGACATGTTTCGCACTATCCATTTGAAGGAATTTGTCAAAATTTCCTTCTAGAGAAATGTTCCTCTATGTCTTAATTTCATAATGCCTCAAGAATCATCCAATTCGGAGCACTATATCAAAAGTTATAGTCCAAACATGTCGGACATATCGTTCTACTAACACATTTTCTAGCAATTCACTTCCTTCCACAAATAGACATTTTTAAAGGCTAAGTTGAAATTTGATTTCTTCATAACAATTGTAGCCCCGTATCTAAATTTTATTTTGACTCACACATCGCTTCAATCGGATCTCTAAAGATCCCGAATTTCACAAAATACTAAACTATGTTAAGAAACTTTCCTGTCTCACTTTAATTCAAATAATCTACCTCAATTAAATCTCTAAAAATTCATACTTTTCCCTAAAAATGAAACTAAGTGTCTTAGGAATCCAACGCTTCGAGAACCAAGTCATTCGGATGTCGGACGGAAAAGATATAAGCAAATGATTTGACAAGGTCGGATGAGGAAGGAAAATAGCAAGATCAGAATGAAGCAAATCATTCCGATTATCATATGATTCAATCAAACTCTTTCAATTAAACTCCAAAAGATACAAATTTTCTTGGAGAGAGGGATACATGTGTTAGGAATTTAATGCTTCAAGAATCGCCTCAATCCGAGGTCAGATGAGTGAGTTATGACCAAAACAATTCAACATGTTCAAATCCGAAATCGATTTGAACTTCTTTTGGCGAAAATGTCATAAATTTTTATAAAAATATCAAAATGATTTCGTTCTTCTTCCATTAGAAAGATAACATCAAGATCTACAACTCGTATTAGATGCCTTAAAACTATATTCGGCCTCAAAATTGGTCAAAAACGTAAATTACTAAAGTTGACCCGTGGCTGTCCGTTAAACTGACATGCATGTTCCTTTAACGGACACATACGGCCCAAACTATACCAAACCATCCGAGAAAGTCCGTTTAACAGACACCTATGTCCGTCTAACAGACATAAACATAGCAAGGGGTCCTTTTGACCCGTAAAGGTTCGTTTAACGGACTCACATGTCCGTTTAACGGACATGCGTTTTTGCAAAACTCCTTCAACCATTTTTCCAAAGCTTCCTCCATCAAAACTAACTTCATAAACACTTATTATCTTCACATATTTACTTATTCAAAGGCATAAACACTTCATAACACTTCAAGCAACAAATTCAATTCATGAACTTCTCAAATCTCAACTAAATTGGTTCATCAAAACCTCATATTTCAAACATTCATCATAGCTGTCACAAACATTAATCTTATATAACATCATAACTTGTAGCAACTATAACTCTTAACTCCGATCTCGAAAACTTACCCATGTAGTCTCGTTGGAAAGATAAAAGAACAAACTACAACTTCAAAGAAGGCAACTTTGGCCAATTCTATTTCAATCATTCCTTAATTTCCCTTGAATCAGCATATACATTTTTATTCTACAATCAACCTCAATGCACATGATTTCCTACATTCAATAACATCATGCCATTTTCCAATTGCCTCTTTTGCTTTTGCATAATATCTCATTTGTATTACCATAATTCTTACTTAAGGATCCTCAACTCATTATCCTTACATGATTCACATTCCAATATCATAATCATCAATAACACAAATCACATACAAAACACTCATTTATTTTCATTTTCATAATGCTAATTTTCGCTTCAAGGTTCGGGGTCCAACAGTTCCATAATTGGAAGCTTAATAAATCAAATTAAATCAATCCTAGGAAATTCATCTAGGATGACTTACTGTATGCTCCAAGAAACTATTCCATAGATGGTCCGACAATGTCCCTATGTTGCTAGTTTACTCCAAATAAAAAATCATCCCATTTTGATAACTACAGAGAAAGATATGGTCAAAATACCGAAGTATATTTGAGCTGTATAGGACAAGACTTCGCCGCGGCGAACCATGGGGACTTCTCCGTAGTGAATCAAAAAGTTGACCGTGGCGAACTTTCACAGAAACTCGACTCTTCTTCCATTTTTTTCCAGATTCTCATATTTCACATTCCTTCAACGTCTATGATGGGTTTCTATACCCTAAATTAGATTCAATTTTACTATTCAAACACCCAAAAATTCGAAACTTCATACATGCAAATTCCAATTTTTTGCAATTTTCCCACATTCACAAATTCAACTCCTCATCTAAGCCATTTAGCACACGCTTTCACCAAACTCTACTGCTTTACCTTTTCATGCATGTATTCATCTCTAACACAAGTCATGATCAAAATCACGGTTCAACAACAAGGTTTCTAACACATTTTTTTACAACTCTGCATTAACACCGAAACTACCCAACTTTCCAGATTCATGCATGAACTCATTTTCAACCATCAAAACATCATTTATAGAACATCCAAATCAAATTTAAACACAACTTACTTGATTCAGCAATTAGTTCTAGTAATGAGGGTGAATCACATGTGCAGAATAGAGGATAAACAAACTAATGTTTTCAATGGATGAGCAAGGAAAATAGTTTTGAACCACAATATTCTTTCGGTGAAGGAAACAACAAAAGAAAGGAAAGAAAGTTTCACGAACAAGCAAGTGAGAGTTGAATAATATTCCATCCAAAAACACTTGCTACATATACTCTTCGCATGCAATACATTTTTCACCCATTAGCAGTCCACGTCTCACCATACATACAAGCTATTTGTCACAATTATAGGTTGCCACGTGTCACACCATAATTGTCCCATAAATCAATATTTTTCTAAAATTCATCAAAAATTCCAAAATATCCGAAATATACAAAAATTGCTAAATCACATTTAATACACTCCAATTTGATCCACAATTTTCATTTATAAACCAATTTATCTGAAAATGTGAATGAATGCATGTACAATCATATGAATGTGCAAGAAAAATGTGTATGCCACAATTAATTTATGCATGATGTGCATTTTCCTGATTTTCTCAAAAATTTCTCATAAGTTACTATTCTAGCCTTCACATGGGTAACGAGATGTTATACTTTAGTTAATAACATTATATGTATTGCGATTTGTATGCATAGTTTGTTTCCTACAATGTTATATATATAGTGGCTTGTATGACATAGAAAATGCACTTTATGTCTAAATATATTCAAGAGTTGTATGGTTCTTGAATTTCTATATCTGGTGCTCAAGTGTTAGACTCTAAAAAATATTTGCCTAAAATGATATTTAAACATTCACAGATATACTTATTACAGATTTAACAAAATCTCAAGCTGTAGATTTACCTTTATTAAATAAATCCAAAAAATGGATCAAATGGCTTGCTTTAATATATGTTACAAGAATGTGGATAAGAAATCTCCTCACAATGCACCTATGATTTGCTTGCCTTTATAAAGTTAAAGAGACTTATCTACTTTATTTAATTCTGACCGTAAATTTTGAGTTAACTTGGATGATAACTTGGATGACATAATATTATTAGAAGTTATTGCCTAAATTTGGTAGATTTCCAAATCTAAATATTATTACTAATTCACTAGTGATATATAAGTTTAGTTGAGAAGAAAAAGATGTTGAGTATTAACATCGAATGGAAGTAAAAGAATTTTTATACTATGAAAAAATCAAAATTCATTTACATCAATGTTTTGCTACATATTTAGATCCTTCATAATGTATTTATGCAAATAGTTAAGTGTATATTAAGAGCGATTCCAAAACTATAACTTATAACATTCATCACTATTAGCTCAAGTTTTATATTTAACGATTTTGATGATAACTATATAATATTTCAATATTCAAATTGGATTTATTTCCTTGTATAGATAATTCCATTTTAAAGGAATAAAATCATTGGAAAATTACTTCCTTTCTTACAGGAACCTTCTTAGTAAACTTTCCTTATTAACCTCTAGAAGGATCTTAACTTTTCGAGCAATTAGCTTCGAAATTTTTTTTTCCAGTAAAGATGATATTGAAAATCTAAAGTCAATTCAGAATTAAGATGAAGCAACAGGTAGTTGAAGAAATTAACTATCTAAAGAGGAGCAACAACACTTATGAGGCAATGACATACATAAATTTTCAAAACATTTGAGCAACATCTAACTTTTTGAGAGCCATATCATTCTTATTGTGCCTTAGAAAGTGAAATCACTCTATCAAAAGAGAATTTGTTATTTGAGAAGTTACTTTTGATTTTACATTTTATTCTTCTGTGAGCTTCTAGAAGCTTGTTACACACTTTGAGTGTGAAAGGTTGGAAAATCTTGAAAAATATGTACTTATAAGCTTGAAGAGACTCGTCAAATTACTATTTGGTTTTTATATTGAAACACTCAAGTTAGATACTTGACAACTAAAAGTAGGCTTTGGTTATAAGCAGAATAAGAATAAATTGACTGCATCCTTCTCTCTCTTCTCTTAATTTTTAAACTTTTATATTATATTATGTGTGTGTTCTTTTAACAAGAGGCTCCTTCAATTTTATAAAAGGTCCTTCTATTTTTAACTTGCAAGAGATTTCTTTTAGTTTTAACAGGCGTCTTCAATTTTAAATTGTTTTAATAGGAGTTATCATTCAGTAGGTTCCTTTTGTTAAAACAGGGCCTATCTTACAAAAAGCTCCTATCACCTAACAGGCTCCTACTGCTTTTATTCGTTAACTAAGATCTGTTTATTGTACGAATTGAATTAACTTATGAAAAATATTTTACACACACTTTACCCCCTCTTATGTGTGTTTGCTTTATCATTCTATATCAGAGCAAGGTTTTACATTTATTGTGTTTTACAACACGTGATAGATCATGGCAAATAATTTAAAAAGGCTTGAAGGACAATCCATCTCAAAGTCTCCTTACTTTAACGGAAACAACTATTCCTATTGGAAATAGAGAATAGCAATCTATCTCCATCCTATAGATATTGAAGTCTGGTAAGCCATCATAATTGGAGTTACATTTCCTAATTCAGATAATGTAGAAGTATAGACTAATGTTGATAGAAGCAATGCACAGCTAGATGCTAAAATAAAACATCATCTAATATGTACATTATCTCCAAAAGAATATAAGAAATTATTCTATTGTTCTGTTGCAAAGAAAATATGAGACAAACCATAACTAAACTTGATAAAGATGCAGAAGGCAAAGCCAAATGAAACAAAGTATAGAGGAATGATTGAATTACTACTATATCTTACAAGATCAAGACTAGACATTAAGCTTAGTGTTTGTCTTTACACACGCTTTCAATCAAATCCAAAAGAAAGCCACCTTCGAGCAATCAAAAGAATCTTTCGATATCTCCACGGAACTATGGATTTTGGACTATAATATCCAAAAATTGATTCATTTGACATAGTGGGCTATTGTGATGCAAGTTATGTAAGTGATAAAGTTGATGTAAGACTCGCATACCCCCTAGGAGGATATACAGGTGCCACATAAAAAAGCACTGAAACAATCCAAAACATACCAAACATTCCTTACATGCATACATTTTAGCAACTCAAACAAACGTACATTACATGTTATTTTATAAGCAAAACATTTCATACATATTGTGCTTAATATAATACATTACATAAATTCAAAAGCCAACCTGTTTTAAGGTTATGAAATACCATTTACATCAAAATACAATATATCTCATTACATTGAAATACAACTAAAAAACAAATTAAACATTTTTAGAACAAAACATATTCTTCTTGGCTATTGCGGTTGTCTTTGTCCTAGTCTCAAACCTTCTTATTAAAACCTACACGAAGGCAAAACTACCGTGCTAAGCATATAACTTAGTGGAGAATAACTAATCATAATGTATAATGGCGTCTATTTCTAACAGTCGTCTAGCATTCATATATATAAATATTCAAATCATATCACAACAATCCTTAATTGTTCATAATACAAAGTAATTCTAACATTTTGTCTCATAATAGAATATGATTCAATAATTAATATTGAACATACTTGCATCATAACAAAACTCATAAATGTAAAAAAATATACATATATCAGAATAGGATATATTCTTTTTGAAAAAAGGTATGACTTATATCAGAACAAAATTTGTTTTGAATCAAATCCGAACTTATCTCTTATCATAACAAAACTTGTTTTTTAATCAAAGCTGAACATATATCAAAATACAAAATAAGTTAGACTGCTAATCCGTTTTACAAAAGTGGGTAACGAGACCAGAATAGAAGATACCATGATTGGTATTTGAAACAAAAGAGATTTAAGTCTCTGAAATAGAAGACACATAAGTGTCTAAAATCAGAAGACAGCTTAGTGTCTGGTTACAAGATTAGCCCTTCTAGGCATGCCTATTTACCCATGACTAGGACTTAATAGTTTTAATACAAACAGTTTTAGATTTCAGATTTTTATATAAAAGATGATGCATAACATATGACCTTATTCATTTGATCAAACTCAACATGCCTTATCAATAAAAACATATGCATTAAAGTATCAACAAATGTATTGAGTCATCACACATTTTGTATGTTCACACAATTAGAAAGCACTTCCAATACATTCCTAATTATCAAACTCCTCAGACAATTGATGGTTCAGAATTATCACAATATCAAAATCATATGACAGTGAAATAATGCATAAGTATGAATTCATTTTCTTATGCTCAAATTGAACCCGTTCATTCTCAACAAACTTATCATGCCTTATAAGCATAAGCATAAATGCACCAATGAATACATTAAGTAATTACACTTTATACTCACCTAAATTCCCAATTCTCAAACATTCATAACTAACACTTTGCTCTTATAATTTAAATCACATTTATGTTCATAAATATACTTCATTTGTCACAACCTGGTACCTCATTGGGCCCATGACAACTGCCACATAACCGGGCTAAGGACACTAACGGTGTCCTTAATTCGACTATGCAAGGCTAACTGAGTATCCTTTTTTATTTTTTTGAAAAATTTGGGCTGCGCAATGGCTATATTTTAAAAATCCCAAAATTGCAAACAATTTCAAACTCACTTCTATATTCACAACTGACCACAACTTCAGGTCTTTAAAGTCCACTCAAAGTAATCTCAACAACAGTATCAAAAGATTCATACATAAAGTCATTTATAAAATCCAAGGCAATCAAAAGTTAACTTACAAAATCATAAAGCATATCTACATAAACACAGTTCATGAGCCAAAAAAAGTACAAAATAAGAAACTCCCCACGTGTGGTAATACCCCAAAAATGTCAAAAGACTACCGATCCACTCAGAGCTTCAAACTTACTAAATTAACCTACATGGTTGGAAAGTGGAAGCGGGGTGAGTACACTAGTTACTCAGTGAGCAGGAAAAACATATATCACAAATAGAATTCAATTCATACCAAGACAGTGTAGATAACCTATGAAATGAATATATATCACATAGAAAACACATAGGCCTAGCCTATGACTCAACGTATACTGGTTAGGATCCATATAAACCTAGCTTATTAATTCACTCATCTGGTGAAACATAGGTTCTAGTTTCAGTACACAAAAGCATAAAAATATCATATGTATAAATTAAATATCGATAGGAAAACCAATATCAGGATAAGCAAAAACAATCATGTGTGACACCACTAGTTGGCCAAACTAATATGCACACCCACCGATACTCGATGTTGGCTCTACTTTCATCCGTGGTGAGTCCAGACTACAGTCGACAAGAGCGTTATGACCATAGGTGATGACCTCGTCAGTGTCCAGACCCCTAAGTATGGAATCACCCGCGAGTCCCATAGAAAGGTGTCGATACGACAACTCAACTTTTATGAACTAACATCAAGGGTACGAAGGTCGTTTAATCAGTTGTGCCTAGCATACGATTGGCCAATCTTTTTCTCACCAATCATAAAACAAATCATGTCCAATTATTAGTTTAAAATCAAGTAAAACACCATGCCTTTATTTATCGGTTCAACCAATAAAATAAAACCATGTCATGACTCTAAGCCAAAAGAGAACAAAAACATGCAGCATACATGACTCGATTATGTATATGTAAATTCCAAAACATTATCTCATGAAATAAAATCCATCTTTTGTACTCCAAATGCAAAATTGTTCAAAAATGTAGTTTCAGAAAATAAAATGTTGTCCTTTACATTTCACGTCCAGATTAGAAAATAATATTATTTTTCACAATACATAATAAAATCATTAGTTACACTCCAAGTGCAAAGAGTTATTAAAAACAATGTCATTTATTAAATACCTAAGCAGATTAGCATCCATTTGAAATTCAAGTCTACCATACATTGCCTAAGTTCAAAATTCACATATAAGTCATCATTCTTGTCTTAGGATGTTCTAATCTTATTTGAGAAATATAATCTCCCTGACTCAACTCAAAAGAAGATATTCACTCCCTTAACTTCAACAATCCTCGATATGAGCTCTTTAATTCATAGCTTCGAGCCTTAGTACATACAAAGGTATACAATAAAAATATTCCTTAAACATAAATTTCATATTTATACACCATCACATTAGCTTCTCTTTGCATTTTCTAAGGCATTCAATGCCTTTAATCCAAACTTACTCATTTCATAACATAATCAAGCACATCTTTATCCAAGCATATTAGGCCATTATTCATCAATCTAAGCAATAATTCAAGTTCACTCTAAGTTGACATAAAAGTGTTTTCCAATGCACACCATCAAAATTCTTAAATCCTAAACCAAGTTCACTTGGGCATTTTATCAAACACGTAAAGGCATAAACTTGAAAGCCTCCTTCTAATGTACTTCTTCCGTATTTTCCATCATCCATTCACCTCATACATACATAATTAACATCATAGAGTTCATTTAAACCATCGATTTCAAAAGATATTCAAAATTTCACAAACTTTCACCAAAAGTGGGCAATTTCAGTTTTGACTTCCCTCTCCATGACACATTTCATTCATCTAAACCATGTTTCATGCATATTCAAGCATGGAGAACAACATATCTTAACACCAAACTCAAAATCATAATGTAGAGAGAGATGAGACAAAATTTACCTAAACCTTCTTGTAGTGATATCTTCAAATCCTTTGAGAATTTCTCAAATATAATGATAGATTTGAGTTCCTTGACCCCAAATTAGCTTAGAACACCTTGGTTTGTGTTGAAAGATTAAAAAGAAGGGTAAATTTTGATGATGGCCAAAACTTCCTCTTCTTCCTCTCTTTTCTCCTTTCTTCTCCTTTCTTTTAATTAAAACAAAATGTCTTAAGTCCTTAGAAATGTGATGCACGGCCATAAGTGAAAGAAGGATCTAGAATATTGACTCTTCTTTGACCAAATGGGGTGAATTTACCATTTTGCCCTTAGCTTATGTGAAATTACCATTTTACCCTCCAAACTTTCCTAAAATTGCAATTAAGCCCAAAGTTTAGGAATCTCCAAAACTTTTATTTTTATTTTTGTCCTTGGACTCTTGGAAATAATAACTAAGCCCTTTAACTTTATAAAATTACATATTGGTCCTCCAAGAATTGAAAAATTACGTTTAAGTTCTTTGACTTTTAACAATTTGCAAATAAGCCCTTATGTACATCAACTTTTCTAATTAAGCTTTCTAAGTATCCAATAAGTCTATAAATCATGTATAATCACCTCTAAGGCATTAGAACACATTTAATTTAACCACCATGGTCATATCCATCCAATGGACTCGGTTTTTCATGTAAGGACATATAACGTTATAAATCATTGGCATACATACCAAAAGGATTCAAATTCATCTTTGAACACATATACAACCAAATATATATCAATATATAGTAGTATCTACAAATACAAAATAATCACCAAAGGGCTCAGAAAGTCTGGCATTACATCAATTAAAAATCCAAATCTTATACAACCTTTAATGAACTTATTTCACATCAAACTAAGCTCATTTTTAAACTCAATTAAGTCCATTTAAACCGTTACGAAGTATCTTAACCTTATATGGTCCAAAAATTATCTAAAACAACATTTTCCACTTCCTAAGTACTTCCCACAACCATGGAAATAAGCCTTATAACCCCATAAACATGGGATGTGTGAACCAAAGGTTCACTCACCCACAACCTCTAAATTGTTTCCAAAACTTGACTTCTTTACTTCCATTCGATACACCTTCACCAAAGTCCATCAATTTCATTTCATTTATACCTTATTCATGCTTTGATACCTCATCATGTCCAAACCAATTGAAAAATCATTCATTAAGTAACTTACAAATCAATATCCTCCACACATCAAAACCAAACTAGAAGTTGTCATATAAAGATCATTTTTACAACATTCATTTATCATCATCTTAACACATATTTCAAATTAATTCACTTATCATAAAAGTTGTAATAATACATGCTATCAAGTTTAGTAATCCTTTACCTCCTTAACTTAAAAAAATAACTCCAAACAGTCTTCCAAGAAACCATACACAGCTCCTAGACTAAGGTGCAAATTTCAACACCAACACAATAATAACACAGAAAATAACAAGAATTACCTTTTGATGTAGTAACTAACAAAGATGTTAAGTGAAGATGATCCAAAAATATGCAAAATTCTAGAAGTAGAGAGGAACTAAGAGGTTTGGGTGGTGAGAGCAAAGTGATGAGAGATGGTATCAAAAACACATTTGCAAGGTTTCCTTACCTTGAAAGGGCACATGTCACACATGAAAGTGTGCTACATGTCCTTCAATGAAGCCATCTACATGTCTTCATG
Source organism: Erythroxylum novogranatense (assembly GCA_029891385.1). Lineage (NCBI taxonomy): Eukaryota > Viridiplantae > Streptophyta > Magnoliopsida > Malpighiales > Erythroxylaceae > Erythroxylum > Erythroxylum novogranatense. The sequence goes on along the minus strand of CM057227.1, from coordinate 95,870,212 downwards.
TGTGGCTGCCAAATTTCACCAATATATTAAACCAATTGTCACTCACTTATTGTTGCCACTTGTCAATTTACTAACTATGCCTTTTGTCAATGCATCAACTATGTCAAATCACTAGCTTATAGGCCTAGTCATTCCAATTTTCACGTACTAACTTATCTTGCCACTTGACAATATTCCTAGTCCAAATGTACATTTTAATACCTCAATTCTCTAATGGTATCAATTATTTCCAATTCACTAAGTAGGATCCATCAAACCAAAAATTCAAGTCATATGCAATTCTCAATCATCTCATAATTTTTAACACCTTTCGTACATTTAATTTCATAAACATGTAAATTTCCAACTAAGGTACAATTTGGGGCCTTATAGTCGATCTAAAAAGCATAAGTGCTCATTGTAAATTTCTTGGAGGATGTCTAGCATCTTGGTCCTCTGTAAGAAGTAAAATTGCACAATGCTTTCAACAACTGAAACAGAATATTTAACAACTACCAGCATACTCAAATATTATGGATGAAGCATCAATTATAGGATTTTTTCTAAGCTTTTCTCATATTTCTATATTATATAATAATACTAGTTCTATAAATCTTTCTAAAAATCTTGTTCATTAGTCTAGGACTAAGCATATAGAAATCAAACTTCATTTTCTTAGAGATCATGTTTCAAACGGAACCAATGATATTTTGCATGTCAATACTCAAAATCAAATAACTGACACTTTCAGCAAGCCACTATCTGAAGATAGATTTTGGTGTTAAGAAAAGAGCTTGGTATGTGCAAACTATCTGATATTATTTTTGCATGAATTTTTCTACCACTTGTCATTACATCTTTCTTAGTAGGCTCCTTCTATTCTGATTCCTTAAAAACTCTCTTTTAGTTTAGTAAGCTCCATAGAGTTTAGAAGGTTCCTCTTAGTTTAGAAGCCTCCTCTTAGGATAGTAAGTTTCCTCTAGATTAGAAGGTTCCTCTTCTTTTTAAAAGGCTTCTCTTGGGCTTACATTCATAATGACACGTGTTTTAAAAATAGGGAGTCATTTATGGCATTATTTTAGCTTTTTAAAAACACTTGTGTAGTCTAACAACTCTACGTATGCTCCTGTCAGAAGATACGCAACCGATTATGCTTCATCTTTTAGCCTATATGTCTACTCATCCTCTTATGAGATCAACACTTAGGAATCACTTAGTATACCCTAAACAAACTTCTCTCATCTCTGTCATTCTTTTCTACACCGTTTATCCTCTCTACACCCTAATTATCTGCATTCTTTGTTGGGACCCGATCCGGAAACCAGATCCCAACAGGAAAAGCAGAACGGAAAACAGAATCGAATGGAAACAAAAATTTTGCATCGAAGTTTCGAATCAGAAAATAAAGCATAAGAATCGAAAGCGAAGCGCATACTCAAAGCAAATGCAAATCAGAATCGAATACCAAATCGACAGAAATCAATAAAATCGAATCATAAGGCGGGGATAAACGAAATAATCAATTAAACTGAAACATATCTGACATCCGAGAACAATAATAAAAGAAAACGATCGAATGAACATAATCGCGTTGGAAACCCTAAGACGTACCATTCCGAAATCCGGTATAAATTTTTTTTCTTTCTTATTCCTTGTCTTTTCATTCTTAATCACTTTATTTCATTACATACAAAATCATCATATGCTTGGATACTCATACAAATCCCAAATCGCACTCAAATCATAATAAACTTCTTAACATTAATACCAATCTCATAAATCCATCTTTCATACATCTAAATTTTATTTTTCTTCTTTTTCAATTTATTTTCTAACGAAAATTCGGCAGCATAATGGCTGCATTTATCCTATCCCAAAAATTCCTGCAAAGCCAAAATACACTTCTAATATCACAAAATCCAGAATCATCGAACTCTCCCGTCCGGAATCCAAACACCAGCAACAAACGCAATCTTAGTTCTAAACACTTCAATCAAATTCTCATATCAATTAACAATATATTTTCCCAAAATCATACACAATTTCATATACAATTTCCAAAATTATTTACAATTACAGATTTTAAATCCGTACATCAACCTCTTCATTCTTTTGCATCAACCCAATATACACAATTACATACAAACTTCATAAATCATATACTTACATGGCAATTTAAGCCATATCCAATTTTAATACCAAAATCTCAATTTACACAAAAATCCAAATACTACAAAATCGAATCGAATGTCTTGACACTCTTTCATCCGATCTCCTGCGAAACACGGAGATGAGGATGAAAGGGGTGAGCTTCGAAGCTCGTGGGTAACATATTTATAAACCTGAATAATAGCGAAATCAATTTTCATAAACTTTTTGCCAAAGGCTTAGTTTTCAAACTTTTCAACTTTCAAATATTTTCTCAAACCCTTTTCAATTTTCCAAACTTTTCATATCAAATTTCTATAATTTCATGATTGAAAACCCTTTTCTCATTTTTCAAAATTTCTCATAAACATGAATGCAATCACATCGGAGAAATTTCACGCACATAAAGAAAATCAAAATTACATAACATAACAAAATGGTTTGGTTTCGGTCTAACAGACGTCGCACATTCATATAGCGGTCATATGCGGCCAAGTGAACAGAGGGGAGTCCAAATCGAACTCCTAAGCCACTTCATGGGCAGCCGGAGAAGGCTATCGAGGAGACAGTAATCGACTCTACGGAGGGAACCTGACCAAACCCATACAATTCACATATTCATGCTTAAAACAAGCAGATTGCCCGAAGGCACTTTTCGAAATTTCACATTTTCTTTAAATTTTTCATATCATATAATCATAATGTGTCATAAATGACACCAACATATATCCACATGAATTCATATAACAAATCGAATGCAATTCACTTAAATCACATATTCATCAAATTCATCACAATATATGCACTAATTCTTTAAATCATTTAAATCATAAATCCAATAATTTGAAAACCATGAATTTCATAATTCTTGCATTTTCTAAAACTCATTTTAACCCTTTGAAATCATAATATCAAACATTTACAACCTTTTTCAACCCATTTTATCAACAATAATTTATCAAAATCAAATTTTGCTTTCTTAAATTTTCAAAATCACATTCTTAGCTTACAATTCAATAAATAAATATACTACCCACAATCAATATATATTAATGCATAAACAGCATGGTTCACATTTTTCAAAAATGCGAAAACACAATTTTCATAAATCTCTTATTCTCAAAATTTTCTACAATTTTCCCAAATCATTTTCAAACATTTTAACGTAAATCTTTGAATAATTATTTTCAAATCCTTTGAAAACATAATTTCAAAATATTATTCTTTTCTTGATTTTTCAAAATCACATAATTTACTCATGATTCAAAATATAAATATATCACCCACCTCGAATTGACGCTAATACTTTGCCCAAAGCATGGAATCTCCAAATTCCTTCTTTCTTCCAATTTAACATTCCCTAAAGCAATTTCATCAAAATTCAATCTCATAAATAACTTAATCCTTCAATTTGATGCATAAGTCATCAATTCATACTAATTCCAAGATATGTACATCATTAATTTCTAAAATCTCCAAATTCCAAATTGAACCTAAATCAATTCAATCAAATTCAATATCATAATTAACTTAATTTCTCAAATTGAGCTTAGAAAACATCAATTCCTCACATATTCAAGCTATTTAAATCTCCAATTTTGAAAATCCCCAATTTTCAAAATTAGCCTAAACCTCCAATTTACAAATTTTCAAATTAAACTTCACCTAAAGCATAAACATCAAAATTGACTTAGGATAACTCAAATTCATCACTAATTCAAGCAATCTAAAGCAACAATTTCAAAAACCCCCAACTTTCAAATTTGACATAAACTCCAATTTTCAATTAATCCAAAATTAAACATAATCATAGTCTAATCTCTTCAAATAATCATAGATAAACTAAATCCATAACCATTCCAAGCTTAATCAACCATCAAACTCATCAAAATTCAAAATCAAAACTTTCTCTCTTACCTTTTCTCCTCCATTTTTGTTATTTTCAAGCTCCAAGACAAGCTATCCTCTTCTTCAACCTTTTTCCTCTTGCAAAGTCACGAAATCCTTTAGAAATCTCAAAGAAAAAACGAAAACTTACTTCTTCTTCATAAGGCCGAAACCTTCTCTTCTCCTTCTTCTCTCTTCTTCATCTTTTCTTTCTTTTATTTCTCTTCTTCTTTCTTTGCTTCTGGAAAAATCGTGCTCCCTCCTCTCAAAAACGACCATCCCTTTTGTGTTTCATTTAATGAAGCACAATTTACCATCTTGCCCCTCCAATTAAGCCTATTTCCAAGTTTGCCCCTGCCTAGGATTTTCAAAATCTGATACCTTGCGTCCTGTTTTCAAGCATCTAAACGAAATAATTTGGACAAACTTTCTTCTTAAAAATTATTCCTCTAGATCATACGAATCCAACGCCACCAACCGCGCTCAATTCGGATCAGAAACGAAGAAGTTATAGCTGAAATACTATCGGACCTTCACAAAATCCGAGACTGAACATAAACATAACTTCAGTCCAGAAATTAACAATCTTAGGGATGAATTTAAATTTCGCTCCCTTCACAAGAGTTGTATCCCTATATCTTAACTTTTGTTTCCCTCAAGAATCAACTCAATCGGAGTTGTACAGCTCCCGAAAATCGCAAAATACTGAACCATGTTCAGAAAATTATCCAACTTATAACCTATAACCAAATCTCTTACTTAGGTTCAATCAATCTCTTTCCATTTAATCTCCTAAAAATCATAATTCTTCAAGAAAATGAAATTAATCGTCTTAGGAATCCGACACTTCGAGAATCAAATCAATCGGATGTCGGACGAAGGAATTATAAGCAAAAGATTACGAAAGGGATCGGATAAAGAAACGAAGTAACGAAACTTCAAAACTAAACTTTTCAAAAATCATATCTCTCGATCCCGAACTCAGAATTTGACAAATTTGGTGTCAATAAAAAGATAAAAGGAACCTCTACAACTTCCCTGAAGTACTCAAAATCAAATTAGGTCTCAAAAGAGGTCAAAACTTCAATCAAAGATTCTGTCCCAAAACAGCTTTTCCTAAACGACTTCCAATTTTTAATCGCTCATAACTCCTATCCCCGATATCGAAAAATTGCAAACTTCATATCAATGGAAAGATAAAAACATCATCTAAAACTTTCATGAAGATCATGTACTCTAATTCAAACTAAATCCATACGACGAGTGGCCTCGAAGCATAGAACACACAAATCTATACTTAATAGCATTTTCAAAACAAAGCATATCTTCAGAAAATCATATCTTTCAATCCCGACATCGAAAAATAGCAAACTTTATGTCCAAAAAAAGCTCTCTACAGGGGCTAAAATTTTCATGTTGATCATTTTCTCGAATTTTGCTTAAATCAAAAAGTCAACTTTTTCCTCAAAAAGTCAAACTTCAAGCGAACTTTGACTGATCATAACTCTCACTCCCGATATCGAAAAATATCAAACTTTATGGCTACAGAAAGCTCTTGACATAAACTACAAATTTCCAGAAGATAATTTTCTCAAATTCTCCCAAAATCAAAAAGTCAACTCCCAAGTCAAACATTTTTTTCACTATTCATCCCCAATTTTTCAATTTTTCACACTTTTTCTTTTTAATTCTTGCTATTTAACTTCATTTCAATCAACTCATCCACTTGAACTTTTATAAACCATACCAATCTCCACAATTATCAAATACATCAACATCCAATAATGCTTTTCTCATAAGTTTCCTTAAAGCATACATACAACATATATATATATATATAACACTTATTTTATATCATTTCTTATTTCTAAATTCCACTTAAAAATCGGGGTCCAGCATTCTTATTGCCTCTTGTTTATTTCAATCATTTGCAAATACAGTGGCTCTTCCTGAAATAGATATCTTCAACTAGTCGTTGCTTCTCTTATATCTTAAATTCAATTTGAATCTTCAATACCATATTTGACAAAAATCTTCCAATATCCATATGTTAAGACAAACAATCATATCACAAAGTTGATTATGATTTGTAAGATCCTTGTGGATATTGAATCATTTCTAATAAATCAGGTAAGTTCATAAGGAAGGTTTCTGCAAGAAAGAAAGCATTTATCATATGATTTTAATTCCTTTAGAGTTACTAGAAGGAAATAAATCCAATTTGAAAGGTCATCATCAAAATCATTAAGCCTTATGCTAACAATCTCGCCCTTTTTGATGATGACAACTAATAATAGATATATTTCCAAAATTCAAACAAGAGTCTGAGATATACCTATTAGCTTTATAAGCTCTTATTGTTTAGAAGGAGCCTTTCCTTTTTACCATAAGGAATTCACATAAAAAAATATCACAAATTTATCATATGTAAGCAATAGTCATGTAAGTATATCATCAATTTTCAGCAAAAAATATCGAATATCAAAAATAATTCTCCCACTTTGTCATTATAAAAAAATAGAGGGAAAAGAACTAGGTAGCCAAAAAAATCACAAGTACGTAAGAATAAACTAGGAAAAAATATATCTTCATCTTAACTCTTAACTCCCCCCTACATTAATGCTTTCCTGTTTCGAAATTATTCTCAAGTAGAAAGTTCCTTAACCTCTCACACCATACTCGAGGAGCCTGCAACTTACCATTTTCATCACTAAAATCTTCAAGTTTTTTGTTATCAAACTATCCTCCATGATCGCTCTGAATTAATGAAATGCAGTACCTTTTTTCAATATGAATTTTTCTGTAAAACTCCATCTTTTCTTTCATTGTAGTTAAAATGTGATATTTCACTTGTCATGTATCTCGAACACCCACTATCAACTATCCATTGATTATCTCTTGTCTTTGTTTTGAAGAATATCTGCAAAAAGTATTATATTATTTTAGGTACCCAAATTTTTTGGGTCCTTTCAGGTTAGTAGCTTGACCTATTTATCTCCAAACATACGTTTGAGATAATTTCCTAATTCTATCAAAGTTATAAGAATGAATAATGTGACCATGTCTACCACATTAGGAGCACAAAATAGATGAATGAGAGTTGCTATAATTTCTACCATATATAAGGTTCCTACTATTTTGACTGATTTGTCGAAGAAGTTCTTGTATGGCCTGATATTATTGTTTTCATTGTATCTTATTTCGACCTTACCAAAAATGCACTTACCACTACTAAGCAATGCATCGAGGTTGTTCCTTTCATTAATGAAAGTTGCTACATTTTTTCTGGAGATAAAATCTTTCCAACACTTTTCTCTTTCTCAAGTTTTAAGGTGGTGACTTTTTCTTCTAATTGTCTCACCTTTTCAAAATCATTTTTGAGAAGCGTATTTTCCAATTTAGCCACTCTTTCTTCTAGAGCTTCCTTTTCAAAAACCTTTTTTTATAGTCAACCTCAAGAGATATATTCCTAGTCACCAAATTCTTATTCACAGATTCTAAAGATTTAATCTTTCTCTTCAAAGATGCATCATTTCTGTTAGAGTTCTCAATGTTTTCTAAATACTTCACTGTCAACCTTTTTTATTGATCATACAATTCATGATATGCATTTTTCAATTCAGCAACTTGAATATTAGAGTTAGAATAATAGACCTCATCATCTCTTGATTTAGCCATAAGACAAACATTGCTAACTTCTTCAGGCTCTTCTTCTTTAAAGCTTTGAAAATCCTCATATGACTAGGCTGCTTTTAGTGTCATTCCTCTTCTGTAGGAGGATTCTTTATCTCGCCTAAACTCGGTTTCATGGATCATCAGGTTTTCTCATATCTAGTTGAGTGAAATAGGTCTCGATCCTTTGCAGTTTTTAAAGCTATCACCTTAGGTATCCATTCCTTGGGTAGTGAATTTAGAATCTTCATTATGAGCTCATCATTGGGATATGTCTTTCCCAAGTCCTTTAAGGCCGTGATGATGTTATTGAACTGTCTGAAGAATTCATCTATAGTTTCTCCTTATTTCATGCCAATAGTTTCGTATTGATGCCCTAAAAAGCCTATTCTATGTTTCTTGACCTCATTCATTTCTTCAAAGGTGACTTAAAGTTTATCCCACATTTATTTTGCTGTAAAACAGTAGGATATCTTTTCATTTAGATATGCATTTCCTTTGTCAGCTTCAGACTATACTTCTATGTTTTCTGTAGTGGGAAGTGTAGTTTTAACTCTGGTGGCTTGTAGGACTTCAATATCTATAGATTGGAGATAGATTGTCATTGTCTCTTTTTAGTATGAGTAATTCTTTCCATTTAAGTAAGGAGGTTTTGAAACATATTGTCCTTTAAGGCTTCTCAAAACTATTTGCCATGACCTATCACATGTCGCAAAACGCAAAATGTGAAACATTGCTCTGATACCAATTGATAAAGAAAACACACGCAAGAGATAAAAGACATAGACCTATTAAAGTTTAAAACAATAGGAGCCTGTTAGACAATAGAAGCCAGTTAAATGAAAGGAGCCTGTCAGACGGTTGGAGCGTGTTAAATAATAAATCCTGTCAAAACAATTTAAAATAGAAGGCGCCTATTAAAACTAAAAGGAACCTATTACAAGTTGAAAACAAAAGGAGGTTGTTATAAAAGTGAAAGAGTTACTGAAATGAACACACACAAAATACAATGCAAAAATTTAGAAATTAAAGAAAGAGAGGATGAAGCAATCGATTTATACTAGTTCGACTTATAACCTAAACCTACGTCCAGTCCCCAAGTATCCAACTTGAGTTTTCACTAACATCCTAAGTAGTAATTTGGCGAGCCTCTTCAAGCTCAGGAGTACATATTTTTCAAGGTTCTTTAACCTTCCAAACTAGTAGTATTTACCTAGTTTCTATAAGTTCTCAACAAATGAAAATATAATTTGCTCGATATAAGCTTCAATGATCTCTCTCAAAAAGAATTTTCACTTTCTAAAGCACAAGAAATTTGATAATGATATCACTTTCAAGAGAATTGATGTTATAAATGTATTTTGAAGTTTTGGCATATATCCCTCATTTGCAAATGCAGTGGCTCTTCCTTAAATAGACATCTTCTTCAACTAGTCATTTCTTCTTTTATATCTTAAATTGTCTTTGAATCTTCAATACCATATTTGATAAAATCTTCCAATATCCTGATGTTAAGATAAATGATCATATCACAAAGTTGATTGTGATTTGTAAGATTCTTCAAAAAATTGTGGAATCATTTGTAGGTATGTTCATAAGGAAGATTTATATAAGAAAGGAAGCATTTATCATATAATTTTATTTTCTTTGGAGATCTAACCCGCAACACTAGAAGGTGATAAATCCAATTTGAAAGGTCATAATCAAAATCATTAAGCCTTAAGCTAACGCATTCCCTATTAATTTGGATACAAATTGCAAAACAATATCTCGGTAGACAAAAGATACGAAAGAGTAGCAGAAAACTTAGATCCTACTCCAAAACAACAAACTCCTATTCCTCCTCAGGATGAAAATACTGCAAAACTCCATCAACAACTGCAGAACATTCAAGGCAATCAAGCACAGATGCAAGAACAAATAGATAGCATGCAAAATCAGCTTCTTGATATGCAAATCTTACTGAGAAAAATCTTGGAATCCCTTCATTAATTATGTTGCTATTCTTTTCTGCCTGGCTTATTCGAACTTGTTTTATTTCACTTCCTCCCTATACTCTTTTATTATTTTTGTTAATGAAAAAGGGGGAGAGTTTATGTTGATATATTTTTGCATATTTCTACATATATGATGATATAATTCTCAATGATGCTCAATGCATATTTCTCATTACTACCTCGATTATATATTTGATTGATTATGCTGTTGAACTTGTTAAAATATATGATATATAAATGATAGGTTCCTTTCTTAAGAGACAGGCTCCTTTTAATTATGTCTGAACATATAAAAGTCATAGTAATCTTTCGAAACTTTGAATTTTGAAAATATATTTATTATTGCTTGTCATCATTAAAAAATGGGAGATTGTTAGCTCAAGGTTTATATTTAATGATTTTGATGATAACCATATAATATTTCAAAATTCAAATCGGATTTATTTCCTTGTATAGATAACAAAATTTTTTAAAGGAAATAAGATCATGGAAAATTTAGTTCCTTTCTTGTTGGAACCTTCTTAGTAAACTTTCCTTCTTGTAGGAACCTTCTTAGTGAACTTTTCTTATTAACATTCGGGAGGATCTTACCGTTTCAAACAATTAGCTCCAAAAATTTCTGCTCTAACAGAGATGATGTTGAAAATCCAAAGTCAATTTAGAATTAAGATAAAGCAACAGATAGTTGAAGAAATTGATTATTTTAAAAAGAAGAATAAAACTTGTGAAGCAATAAGTATTCACAGACTTTCAAAAAATTTAAGTAACATCTATCTTTTTTAGAGTCATATCATTCTTATTTCGCCTTGGAAAGTGAAATAACTCTATTAAGAGAGAAACTGTTATTTGAGAACTTATTTTCGATTTTACATTTTATTCTTTTGTGAGTTTTTACAAGCTTGTTATACACTTCGAGTGTGGCGCCCCTTTACCGCAGGGTACACACCGGAAAACTCTGAGGTCATTCCGACACATAATCTATGATAAGGGTGAGCTACGTTGATCACTACATTTACTACACATGGCATGGTATCATAATTCACTTATAAAACATCAATAGAAAAACCACAATATTTTAAAATCAACCTTTTTCCTCGTTTCATTTCATAAAACATGAATGTCTACATTGTGTCTTTCAACATTTTCTATATGTACAACATCAAAACCTAATACAAAAGTACTACATGAAAGAAGAAAAATACACAATCTAACTAATCTATTAAAAAATCCCAGCTGACCGACCTTTGAGCTATGACTTCTTTTGCCAAACACAATCTATACGACTGGTAGAGCCTCTCAGTAGCTAGAGTCGTCTCTTTGTCCTGAAAAGACAACATTACAATTTTGGTGAGTTTTGCGAACTTAATGAGGTAACCATCATCGATGGTTCACTCAATTCATGCATCACACCATTTCACATAACATGAAATCCTCAATTTTGCATAATAGGTCATGTAACACATTTTCACTCAAGCATAGGAAATTACTCATTTCAATCAATCAAACATACTTATCAAAATGCATATGGAATGCTTATGAGATATTTTCCAATTGTTATGTTGTTGTGATCAAGTGTCTGAACTATCCTGTATCCAATTTTGGATACTGAGCTCATTACTAACTGTCCTTTATCCGATGAGAATACAGGGCTCATTATGTATAGTGAGCCTTAGGCTCTTAATCACTGTCCGAGCTAGAGGCTCTTTGCATACGTTAAGCTTTAAGCTCTGATCGGTGGCTACTCTGGTCACAACTGCCATTATCTAATTATGTATTCATATATGGAATGCATGTACCACAATTACTGACATTATAAGGAAATTAGGTTTTCATTTTCCCATTCAAATAGCACTTCAATATCTAAATTCACGTTCACATTCATCAGACCTTCTGTCCGGAATCCACAATTAAACACATTTCATTATCATTCAAAACATAATTTAAGCAAACAAGTAATTAAGTGAGACCGTATAGGTTACTCACAAGTTGCTCCTAAAGCTAATGCCCGAAAGATCCGGCAACGTCTAGAGGTTAACGTTTCAGTTGCTCCTCTATCACAATTAATATGCACAATATCACAATTTACACAATCATAATTATTCAATAATGCACATGTATGAAATGAATTATATACAATGCATGTTCATGACAATCCCGGGTATCTTTCCATCAATTTCTTCACAAAAATCTTTCTGATATCAAAACTCATCTAAGTAAAATTTATACTTAGGTTTATGCCTCACTAAAACCATTAAAATAACAATTCATTTCTTATTGGTTTACTTTCAGATTTTTCCAAGACACTTTTTTGGGCCTACTGTTCACATTAAATTAGAGAATGAAATCACTATAATTTGGTCATACCCTCTCTTGAAAAGTGTTCCTCTATGTTTTATGTTTCTATTGACACTAAAATCACTCAATTTGGTTCAGATATTCGGAAGATATGCCTCAAACATTGTCAGACTGCTCTTATCCAAAACAATATACTATACACAACTTCCTTTCAAAATTTAAACATCTTAGAGACTGAATCACAATTGAACTTATTCAGATCATTTGTAAGCCTATATCTCTAGTTTACTCCAAATTAAAAATCATCTCATTTAGAATCCTATAGCTCTAGGTATAATAGAAATAGCCAAACATGTTTAGTGAAATCACACCAGTCATAATATTCTAACAAATTCCCTCACTTTCTTTCAACCAAAATTTTTCAAATAAAATCATAATGCTACCAATTTTCTCGGAGAGATATTAATATGTGTTAGAAATCTATTGGTCCAAGAATCACTCCATTTGGAGGTCGGATCAAGGTATCAGATGAAGGTGTTATTTAGATGATTTTGAAGAAGAATTTGAGAGCTATAAATTTTATTAGACCTAGAAGACAAATTATATCATATAAGGGGTCAAAATTGGACCAGAAGAAGTTTTAGTCAACATAAGATGAAGAAGAAAATCAACCTAAGAAGAAGCAGATAGTGAACTTAAGACGAAGTGACTCTTAAGACAAAGCAGAGTCAACTTAGGACGAAGCAAAGTCAACTTAAGATAAAGTGACTCTTAAGATGAAGCAGATTCAACTTAAGATGAAGCAAAGTCAACTTAAGACGAAGTAACTCTTAAGATGAAGCAGAGTCAACTTAAGATGAAACAAAGTCAACTTAAGACGAAGTGACTATTAAGACGAAGCAGAGTCAACTTAAGACAAATAAAAGCAACTTAAGATGAAGCAGAGTCAACTTAAGATGAAGCAAAGTCAACTTAAGATGAAGTGATTCTTAAGACGAAATAGAGTCAACTTAAGACAAAGCACAGTCAACTTAAGACGAAGTGATTCTTAAGACGAAGCAGAGTCAACTTAAGATGAAGCAAAGTCAACTTAAGATGAAGTGATTCTTAAGACGAAGCAGAGTCAACTTAAGACGAAGCAAAGTCAATTTAAGATGAAGCAGGTTACTCTCCTGAGCATCTCCACTCATAAAGACCATAACTTTCGACTCCGATGTCCAAAAGTTTCATATTATATACCGTTGGAAAGCTAGAAAGATAAGCTACAACTTTCCAAAAGACAAATTTATCTAATTTAGCCTAGATTAATTCATAATTTACCCTGAAATTAAAACACAAAATTTACCCCCTAAGGAAGACTTGAAAATTTTACACTGTGCAAATTTGGAAAATCCAGAGTTTAACCATTCAGCAACCAATTTGACTTCATTCAACCTCAAACCTCAACTCAATAGGGTTTTCAAATAGCAAAATTCCACACTTAAAACCATGTATTTCAGAACTTCATGGTTTAAAATTCTTCCAAAAATTCTAAAAGGTTCAAAATCTTACCTTGATTCTTCACCAAATGAAGAGCTCTTTGGCTCAATTTGAAGCCCTTCTCTCCCTGTTCCTTTTTCTCTTCTTGACCCACTTCAAAATCTCTCTCAAGACTAAGAAGTGCTAAAACCCTAGCTCAACTCTTTTCTTTTCTCTCAACCACCGAAACTCTCTTCTTTTTCTTTCTTAACTTCTCTTTGTCTCTCTCAATTCATGTTTCCCCCTCTTAAAAAGCAAGACTACATTTCTTTCTTCCATTTCGACCCTTAATGAGCCCAAAAGCCACTCAACTAAGTGACACTTGTCACTTTCCTAATACCTAAACTCTAACTTAGTTTCTTTCGAAACTAACTACCTTTAGCTCTCATCTTTACAATCCAACTATCTCCAAATCTTCTTTTGTTTTTTTTTCCTATTTTCTATAATTTTTTGAAATTTATTCCTAAATTCACAAAAATATACAAATATCACAATTCTACTAACTAGTAATATTTTCAACATAAATAAATTCAAAATTCACTAAATTTCCAAAAATCACAACTCAATCCAATTATACCCATAATTATTCATGAATGCATGCACAATTATTTTCAAGTGCCAAACTTTCACTATTCACGTGTATTTGTATGCCATATTATGCATGAGCATGAAAACAAATGCATTTCTAAGCTCTCATTAATCACTCATATTTACTATTCTAGCCTCCCACAGGTGATGAGATGTTACATTGAGTGTGGAAGGTTGGAGAATCTTGAAAAATATGTACTCATGAGCTTAAAGAGGCTCGTCAAACTATTACTTGATTTTTATAGTGAAACACTCAAGTTTGATACTTGGGGACTGGGTGGAGGCTTGGATTGTAAGCCAAACTATTATAAATCGAATACGTCATTCTCTCTCTTCTCTTAACTGTTAAATTTTTGCATTATATTGTGTATGTGTTCTTTTTAGCAAGAGGCTCCTTCACTTTTATAAGAGGCTTTGTCTGTTTTCAACTTGCAAGAGTTTCCTTTCAATTTTAACTTGTGCCTTCTATTTTAAATTGTTTTAACAGTGGTTATCATTTAGTAGGCTCCTTTCGTTTAAATAGGGTCCTATTGTACAAAAGGCTCCTATCGCTTAAATAGCTTTATTATCTAACAGGATCCTACTATTTTTATTCGTCAATTAGAATCTGTTTATTATATGAATTGAATTAATTTGTGAAAAAAAATTTACACACAATTTACCCCCTTCTTGTTTAATGCTTTATCAATCACCACTACTGATACAACTTCCATCAAATTGTCAAAACAACCATAGTTTTTGGTTGGTGTAACTAGAGGAAGAACTATTGTTTCATACCTCATAACAATTAGAAAACTAACTTCTAAATTAACTTACATTATTGCACTGCTGGGACAAATTATCATAATCTATATACGAAAATGTAACCCCAAAATCCTATTCGATATATGAAGATGTGTCAATATTGAAGCTATGTACATCAAATGCCCAAGATATATAATCATATTAATCCTACGATAAAGATAAAGATATAAATATTAAACTCATATCGAATTTTCAAAACTAAAATATATATATATATATACATATAAACACACTTACCTTTTACAAGAATCAATAAATCTTCTAAACATGACTCTTACCCTAATGCACGAAGATGTCCGCATAATATTTTACAATAATAAATCTTTAACTCTTTTACCAATACTAAATACCTATAAGACACATATAATTTGAATGTTCATTAAAAGTTTGTATAATATTGGCATCGTTAAAACTAAGATTGAAACAACGATTTGGTACTTATGCATTGATAAAATATTAAGCATAACATTTGATATTTGTAACTTTATCTTGTCATTACAACTGAGGCAATTAATATAGGAATTTGAAATATACATATAAATCATGATATAAATTAAAATGAATTACAATCAATATACCATATATAATAATAAATATTAATATAGTTTAACCATTAAACATGTTGATTTCTCTTGATAAAATGAGAAAATATCCTTTTAAATTTTGCTAAATCTTTAAAAATTAATAAACAATATTTTGAATTAATTAATAACACCTTTACACTCTTCTTATGTCTAGTATATACCAAGAGCATAAGTACCAAAAGCTACATATATTTTATTTACATCCATATTTTTTAAAACCTATTACAATATTATCATAGGAATATATTAATATAAGATAGCATGTACTAATAAACAAAAGATATCAAGTACTTGAAAGTTTAAGGAAATTTATAGACTAATCAAACTTCCTCCTAAAATTTGAAATGCTTTATAAAGTATATTCGCTAGCAAAACCAATATTCTATAATTCCCTTATTGAATTAGAATATATTGAAACATATAACATGATTAATTTAAATTACCTTTACTCTCCATATTAGTTTAACATCTATATGGTTCCTCACCTTGTACACATTTATTTCAGTAAAGATGTAACTATATCTTTACCTTGTTTTGCATTTCACCCCATAATCATACATTATGGTTTTATATGTTTTCTACA
Organism: Erythroxylum novogranatense; assembly: GCA_029891385.1. Classification (NCBI taxonomy): domain Eukaryota; kingdom Viridiplantae; phylum Streptophyta; class Magnoliopsida; order Malpighiales; family Erythroxylaceae; genus Erythroxylum; species Erythroxylum novogranatense. The sequence continues at coordinate 95,854,157 of CM057227.1, read as the reverse complement.
TGTTTTTCTAATTGAATTTCTTTAGTTTCTTCTTACTGGATAGGACTAATGTTGACAAAGGCCTATATTACCAATTGTAAGTAATTTTATTTTGTTGGACCATGGGTGGTTGACAAGTTAAATCCTACTTATGTTTTGATAATAATAAAACAGAATTGGTTAAGAAATTTATTTCAGGTGTTTTGGATTGAAAGAAATCTTGAAGACATTATAAATCATTGAGGAATCAAGAAGGAAACAATCTTCAACATGATTTAGACATTAAAAATGAAGATTATGGGAAGATTTGATTAAATGTATCCGTTGGAATCAGCAACAAGTCAACTAAGTATATCATAAGTCGACTAAGAATTAAGGATCATCAGATGGGGGTTAAAACAAGTCGACTGATATGTTGCAAGTTGACTACAAATCAACTGAATAGGAACACTAGTCAACTATCATGTCACTAGTCGACGTATCGAGGAGCAAAGCTAAAGCCTGCAGTGAAATATGTTAACACTAGTCGACTATAACAGCTCGACTAGTTGACTAATAGGTAGAGATGGACAAGATTTATCCGAATCATTCACAAATGGAAAGGAGAAAATTAAGCAATGTTCATAAGAATTCATGCAACGACTAGAAAGGATTTACAACATCTATATTCCTCTCAAAAGCTTCAGATAAATAGTGGTGCATCAAGGGATCAACATACTGAAGTCAAACAAGCCAAAGAATTCCACTATTGTTCCAAATTTTGCTCCATATTGCTCTTAGTTGTTTCAAATTTGTATTGAGCATTGTTCTTTCATCTTTATCTCTTTATTCTTGTGATTTGAGTGATTAGTGAAAAGTCACTTGTAAGGTAGGATTTGTTCCGGAAAACAAATCGATTATAAAGGTAGCTTGAGCCGAAAATCAAGTGGTGTTGTAAGAGTTCACACTAAACTAAAAAGTGTGTAATAAAGTGGTTTGCCAAATCCTAAGTGGGAGCTTAGGTAGAGGACGTAGTTCTTAGCACCGAACCTCTATGAAAACAGTGTTTGCTTTTCTTCCCTACTCTTTACATTTAAATTTGTTTTAAATTGTTTTTGTGTGAATTAACTTCTGATTTTATTGTAGAAAAATACAAAAAGCTTTAAAGATCTATTCAACCCCCTTTCTAGATCTTTTACAATTGGTATCAGAGCAGAAGTATCCAGGGATGGCACACAACAATCTAGCGGAAGAAGGTAACACTAATAATCGCCCTCCTTTGTTTAATGGTTCTAACTACTCTTCTTGGAAAAATCCTATGAAGTATCATATTATAAGTGAGGGAGTAGAATATTGGAAGATCATCATTTTCGATTCACAAGCACCTTTAAAAGAAAATGGTGAGTTAAAACAGAGCTGGAGTACGACGACAATGATTGGAAGCAAGCTTACATCAACGCGAAAGCAATGAAATTGATATATTGTGCTCTCACAGTTGATGAAAGAAATCGAGTAAATTCCTGTACTAGTGCTAAAGAAATGTGGGAAAGACTTCGCATCACTCATGAAGGAACCAATCAAGTCCGAGAGACAAAGATCAACATGCTTCTCCATGACTATGAAATGGTTGTCATGAAGGAAGGTGAGTCTATTTCCACTATGCTTTATCATTTTGCAGAAATCATAAATGAATTAGGCAACCTTGGAAAGCATATGATGGATAGCGAGAAGGTGAAAAAGATTCTTCGTTCACTGCCGAAAGAATGGGATTCACAAGTCACCGCTATTATGGAATCTAAGGATCTCAATCATCTGGAATTCAACGCCTTAGTGGGATCTCTCATAAATTATGAGATCATTCTCAAATCAAGAGGAGGAAGAGGTAAGTTACAAAAGTCAATTGCTTTAAAAGCTAATACTTCTTCTCTTAATGAAAGTGATGAAGAAATAGATGAAGAAGATGAAGACGAAGAAATAGCAATGTATGCCAGAAATTTGAGAAAGTTCAAAGGACTACTCAAAAATAGGAGGAAAGAATTAAGTGGTGGAAGAAATAGAGAAAGAAAGAAGTACACAATGGAAAGAAGATCTAAGGGCTATGAAGAAAAGAAGAGCAATGAAGAATTTTGGAAATGTGGAAAAAGGGGACATCATGCTAGAGAATGCAAAAGCTCATCTTCCACTTCAAATTTCCAAAAAAATGACAAATATGACAAAAGGAAAAAGAAAGCTAGTCTAGTAGCCACTTGGAGTGATGATGAAGAAGCATACCAAAGCAATGATGAAAACAACTTAGCTCTTATGGCAAATAGCTCCTTAACAAGTGATGATGAAAATGAGGTAACTTTCATTGACCAATATCTTAGAGATTCTTTTAATGCTTTACAAATCGATTTTGAAGAAGCTATTGAGATTAACAAGAAATTGAGAAAGAAAATAAGGGAATTAGTTGCTGAAAATAGTGCTTTACATGAGACTATTGATGATTTAGATTGTCCTAAGGAAGATCATTCTGCATGCCTTGCTGAAAAGGAAAATCTTATTGGTGAGCTTGATAGACTTAGAAAAAATTCCTATATGGTTGGAAAATTTGCTAATGGAAATGAAAAGTTTGAAAAGAGGTTATCTTTACAAAGATATTCAATTTCTAAACATGGATTAGGATATGATCCCTTTCATAGAGATTGTTCCTTAATTTCTAAATTCACTAAGGATGGAAAAGTTGCTCAATGTGCTAGATGCTTGAAAAATGGTCATATAGAAATTGCATGCAAAAGTATTAGGAGATGTGTTAAGGTTAAGAAAATCTGGGTGTTAAAAGGCACAACACCTCCTAATGTGGTTTATATGGCTAACCAAAATGGACCCAAAATAGCTTGGGTACCTATAAGAAGAAAGAACGTTTCTATTGTAGGCACAAACAAGGGATGAAAAACCACCAAGCACATGGTACATTGATAGTGAATGTTCAAGGCACATGAGTGGAGACAAAAATCTTTTTGTATAAATTAAACCAAAGAATCAAGGATATGTCACATTTGGAGATAAAAACAAAGGTAAAGTCATTGGTATTGGTAAAGTGCGTAAGGAACCTTTACCTACCATTGACAATGTTTTGCTTGTTGATGGTTTGAAACATAATTTGCTAAGTGTTTCTCAATTATGTGATATGAATTTTAATGTGTCATTTGAATCATCTCATTGCATGGTTAAGAAGGATGATCATGTTGCTTTCATTGGTTTGAGGCATGGAAATACATATATTGTTGATTTACATAATGATAGCTCTTTAATGAAAAGTGTTTGGTGACATTAGAAGAAAATGCATTTTTGTGGCATAGAAAACTAGGACATGCACCTTTGCCTTTAATTTCTAAGCTTTCTAAAAATGACATTGTGAGAGGTTTGCCTAAAATAAAATTTGTTAAAGATCATTTGTGTGAATCTTGCTTGAAAGGCAAACATGTTAGGGAATCATTCAAACCAAAGAAAGAAATTTGCACATCTCGTATTCTTGAACTTGTTCATATGGATTTGATTGGACCATCTAAGCATTCTAGTATAAGTGGAAAATTACATGTTCTTGTTATTGTGTATGATTTTTCAAGATTTACTTGGGTGAGATTTCTTGCAAATAAAAGTGATGCTTTTAACGAGTTTACTAAGTGGTGTAGGTTGGTTTAAAATGAAAAGGATTTGACAATTGTTGCTATTAGAACCGATCATGGAGGTGAATTTGAGTGTGAACCATTTGAAAGGCTCTGCGACAAATATGGAATGGAGCACAATTTCTCAACACCAAGAACACCACAGCAAAACGGTGTAGTAGAAAGGAAGAATCACTCACTTGAAGAAATGAGTCGAACAATGTTGAATGAGTACAATCTTCCAAAGTCTTTTTGGGCAGAAGCAATTAATACTGCTTGCTACGTCATCAATAGAGTGCATCTTAGATGAGACATAAACAAGACACCATATGAGCTATGGAAACGTAAGAAACCCAACATTTCGTATTTTCATCCTTTCGGTTGCAAAGTTTGTATTCATAATAATGGGCAGAACAATTTAGGAAATTTTGATTCAAAATCTGATATTGGTGTGTTTATTGGTTATTCTCTAACTAGTAAGGCATTTAGAGTCTATAATAATAGAACTAAGTGTGTTGAAGAAAGCATTCATGTTAAATTCGATGATATGATTTCACCCCCGAGAAAGGTTTGTTTTGATGATGATGCAGGGAATTTAGGAAATGGAGTTGAAGAAATAGAATCCAAGATTGAAGAAATGAAGTTAGATGATAAAGATCATGTTCCCAACATTAAAGCATGGGCGAAAGCAAAGAACCATCCTATGGAGTAAGTCATTGGTAGCTTGGATGATGGTTTGAGGACTAGGAGAAATGTCAATGAGCAAATGAGCAATTCAGCCTTTATCTCATTAGTGGAACCCAAAAACATAAAAGAGGCTCTTGAAGATGAAAATTGGCTATTAGCTATGCAAGAAGAGCTTAATCAATTCAAGCGGAATAATGTATGGGATTTGGTAGCTCCACCAAAAGATAAAACTATCATTGGAGTCAAGTGGGTAAATAGGATAAAGTATGATGAGAATGGTGAAGCAATCAAGCATAAATCAAGGTTAGTAGCTCAAGGATTTTATCAAGAAGAAGGCTTGATTATAATGAGACATATGCTCCTGTGGCTCGGTTGGAGGCAATTAGATTGTTATGTGCTTTTGCGTCACGTAAAAGGATCAAATTAAATCAAATGGACGTCAAGAGTGCGTTTCTCAATGGATATATTCAAGAGGAAGTTTATGTCAAACAACCATTGGGATTTGAAGATCATGAACATCCGGATTATGTCTATAAACTCAAGAAGGCACTCTATGGTATGGGTTAAAGCAAGCACCTAGAGCTTGGTATGAAAGGTTAAGTACTTTCCTAACTCAACATGGGTATGTTCGTGGTAAGATTGATAATACTTTGTTTATTAAACATGTTGATCAAGATATGCTAATTTGTCAAATATATGTTGATGATATTGTGTTTGGTGCTACTAATGAATTTTTGTGCAAAGAATTTAGTGATTTAATGCAAAGTGAATTTGAAATGAGCATGATGGGAGAACTCAAGTTCTTTCTTGGATTGCAAATCAAGCAACACAAAAATAGAATCTTCATTCACCAATCTAAGTATACCAAGGAGCTTCTAAAGAAGTTCAAAATGGAAGGATACAAAGTGGCAGCAACACCAATGGCAACTAATGTGGTCTTGGAGAAATATGAACATGAGGAAGATGTTGATCAAAAACTTTATAGAGGTATGATCGGATCTCTCTTATATTTGACTACTTTTAGACCTGATATTATGTTTGCTACGTGTCTTTGTGCTAGATTTCAATCTTGTCCTAAAATCTCTCATTTAAGTGCTTGCAAAAGAATTTTTAGATATTTGAGTAGAACTGTTAATCATGGTTTATGGTACCCCAGTTGTGAATCATTTGATTTATATGCTTATAGTGATCCTGATCATGGTGGCTGTAGGATAGATAGAAAAAACACTAGTGGTTTGAGTCATTTCTTAGGATCATCTTTGATCTCTTAGGCAAGTAAAAAGCAAGTTAGTGTAGCTATTTCCACTGCTGAATCTGAATATATAGCAGCTGGAAGTGCATGTGCTCAAGTTCTTTGGATTAAACATCAATTGCTTGATTATGGTATTGTGGATAAAAATATTCCTATTTATTGTGATAATACCAGTGCAATTTGTTTGAGTAAAAATCCAATTCTGCATAGTAGAACAAAGCATATAGAAATTAGACATCATTTTATAAGTGATCATTGCTTGAAAGGTGACATTTGTTTGAAGCATGTTTCTTCTAGTGACCAATTAGCTGATATATTTACTAAACCCCTTAAGGAAGATGTGTTTGTGAACATCAAATTGAAACTTGGTATGTGTGATTTAAATTCTCTTGGTTGATTTTTAATTTGCTGCATACATTATCGTTATAGTCGACTAACAGTATACGACTAGTCGACTAATTCACCTAGTTTTTCCAAACCAGTCGACTAACAACACTTGACCAGTCGACTAGTTTTCCCTCAGATAACCCCCACTTATCCTTTTAATTTTATTAGTCGACTACTCTCATATTAGTCGACTATAAGACTTCTGGAACCCTTTTTAAAAATCTCATTATCATAAATATCTGAAATAGCTTTTGTCTTCTCCTTCACAAATTATTCACCCTTAGTCAACTACTCTCCCCTGATTTTCTCAAATTCACCATGCCCACTATCAATTGATTCTCCCAAACACAAAACCCATTGATCACCTCTTCAAACCATCCTTCTTCTATCAAAATGTAGCACCCCCTTATCATAGGACATATATCAGGACGCCCGTAGATCATTCCGATACACACCCTACGATAAGGGTGCACTACGAACAATCACTAACACTTCACATGGCATCAAATCATAAAGCATTATTATTGCAAATCACTAATTTTTGAAACCCTAAACTTTCTCATTTCATAACATCAAAAGCAGTAATTTACATATCTATCAGTTTGCATTGTCTGTACAATACTCCAAAAGAAAATCAAATACAAAACCTAACTAGGTCATCCCTCAAAAAGTACCAGCTGACCGACCTGTGAGCCATGACTTCTCTTGCCAACTCGATCTACATGGCAGGAAAAGTCTCTCTCTGGAGCTACGAGTCTACTCTCTCGGTCCTAAAAAATAATTTGCAATTTTGGGTGAGTTTGCGAACTCAGTGAGGAACCATCATCGATGGTTCACCCAATTCATGCATACACAAACAGATCACATTTATACCATAATAATCCATTCAGAAGTGCCACATGATTATTCACATGGGCACAAAGCAATTTACTTTTCACCCAATCAAAACATTCAATTAAATGCATATGTAATGCGTATGTGACCCCTTTTTTTTAATTTATTACGTTGTTGTGACCGAGTGCCTAAACTGTCCCAATAAGGGCGCATTATTCGTTGAGCCTGAGGCTTCGAAGCACTGTGGACTCGAGGCCCAAATACGTTGAGTTTTAAGCTCTCGGTGGCTACTCCAGTCACAACTGCCAATTACTGATCATGCATTATGCATGGAATGCACATGGCAATATAAAGCAAATTCCACATCATATTCAGTCCCAATTTACCACATTCAAACAAGTAGTCACAATTAATCACATTCCAAATCACATATAACACTTCTATGTCATATTCTCCCAACACATCGGACACCTTCGGTCCGGAACCAGCATAGACAAACACAAAGCCCACCATTATTCTCCACAGTGTTATATATAAACAAGTAATAATCGAGAAATCATCTAGGTTACTCACCAAATAGTTTCCGAGCTAATACCGGGAAGTCTCGACAACGTCCGTGGGATGACGTTCCAACTGTGCCTCTATAATAATCAAAATATTCACATGTCACCAAATGCACAATTAGAAATATTAAATAATGTACATGTAGCAATTTAGATGTGTACAATGCATGTTCGTGACATTCCCGGAATTTCCCATAATTCACATCAAAAAAGATTCCCCTATGTCTTAGGAACCTATAGACACTAGAATTACTCAATTTGGACCTCTATAAGTCCGGATATTGCCAAACTTTACTCGATTCTCTCACTTGGATTCAATCCCTAAATCTCAATTAAATTCCACAAAGTCCACAATTCCACATAGAGAGGTAGATCATTGTCTTATGAATTCGACGCCTCGAGCGCCAGGTCAATTGAAGGTCGGATGACGAAGATATAAGCAAAAGAAGCTTTAGGATAAAACAAAAGATAAGAGGGTTTGCACTTATTTCCCTCTCTTCACCATCTGAATTTCTAACATGCATAACTTTTTACAAACTTATCCAAAATTAACAAACAAGGTCTCATTGGAAAGGTAATAAGAAACCCTACAAGTTCCATGAAGGGCTCACAAACCAATCTCACCTCCAAGGGTGCCAAAAACTACTTCAAAGATACTGCCCATAAATGACTATATGAACAGTAATTGTGTTCTTCCAATCCTCATAACTTTTTACTCATAACTCCAAATAAGGTACATTATACACCATTAGAAAGCTCTAAACATTTTATACAATCTTCAAGAAGACTCCCCAATCCAAATCAATCTATAAGAGGGCCAAAAATAAAAACAAAGGTTCTGCCCAATGAAACAGTAAAACTACCATATGAACAGTAACTGCACTCTACTACAAAAATCCTATCTTTCCATTCCTTATGCCAAAAATTCCAAAATTTATGTCAAAAGAAAGATCAAAATATTTTCTACAAGTTTTATGAATAACATGGAAGCAAAATCAACCTCTAAACAACTCAAATTCTCAAGTAAAGCTTCTGCCTATATAAGTCTCATTCTCACAGTAATAGAATCTTCCAACATTCATAACTTTCCAACCCATTGTCGAAAAATTACATAACATATAGAAATAAAAACCTCAGACAATATACTACAATTCTCAAGAAGGACTTCAAAGAAAATTCCCATTCAAACTAGGTCAAATCCCCTCACTAAGATGGCTGTCCTGTTAGGGTTTAAGAAATCAGCATTTAACCTAAACTATAACAAAACTTTACAAATTTATATCCAACAATACTTACATCCAAAACTCACAAAAAATACCTAATTAGAAAGCTAAAACAATCCTCTACAACTTTCCAGAAGGTCACTAAAGTCAATTTTACCACTAACAGTCCCAAATAAATACCAGAACATAAATAGCACAAAACTTGTTCACATAAAGTCACTTACACACAAAACACATTGTCAACTAAATGACCATCTAAACATTAACACACCATAACTTTCAACGTACAAATCAAAAAAATTCATACTTAGTGGCGTTAGAAAACTAACACAAAAATCTTCAACTTTCATGAAGACCAAATTAGCAAATTCAATCTAATTCAATCTAAAAAAATTCATCAAAGTTTCAGGTCACAAGGTTCGGATACTGTTCACACAGCACCTAACAACTCATTTTGCATGCCAAAATTAAAATCCTTAAATTCAGAATTGGATCAAACTTCCTTCATATGAAATCTAGCCATACTTCTTAAGTTTAATTTAAAACAAACCTCAGCTCAATTGGACAACCATATCAAAAGTTATGAGCCAAAATCTGAAACCTACACAAAGTCACATTTTCCAGATTTCCTCCCTACCTCAACTCATTTCATTTCATCACTTTACTTACATCAATATGCTTCCATTTGGACCTCTAATTCAGCCACAAATTCATCAAGACAATTACTTGAGTAATTAATCCCAATTTGGCAGCACATTACACACTAGGTTCTTCACTAAAATTCCATTCATCTAGCATCACACATACATCAAAACCAATCCAAAATTAATCCCCAACATATTTATCATTCAACCTCACACATAATTACACTTAAACCCATACAAACCTACCACTATCTTTATGAAATTAATACACAATTAATCCCCATGAATGCTTCTAACTACTAAATTAAAGAACACAATACACAATTCTTACCTTAAACAAGTTGCAAGCTTTAAATTCTTCAAATCCCTCCAACCAACACCAATTCCTTCACCTCACTTTACTTATACAAAAATCACCATTTTTAAGGGATGTAGGAGGCTTAAGCTTGAACACATGGAAAGGAAACACTTAAGGTAGAAGAGAAGAGAGCAAGTAGGCTAGAATAAGTGGAGAAAACCAAAGGAGAAGAGGAAGGGAGAAGAACCCACGGATGGAGGAGAAGAAATACTTAAATCACCTTTTTGTTTTACTCTTTCCCTTAAAGTGTCCTGGAAGCTTAAGTGTCTTAGGTTAATTAAAGAACCATTAAATCTAAGACTAAGTAGGCAAGTGACATGTGTCACTTGCCACTTGTCTTTTTCTAATTCCTCTTAAGGCTCTTTCCAATTTCAGTTAAATTTCTAGTCCAATTTGTCTCCAAATTCTAATGGCTCAAAGTTCATAATTCCTAAAATCATATGTCTAATAGTCCAGTGTCTACATGGCAGGAAAAGTCTCTCTCTGGAGCTACGAGTCTACTCTCTCGGTCCTGAAAAATAATTTTCAATTTTGGGTGAGTTTGCGAACTCAGTGAGGAACCATCATCGATGGTTCACCCAATTTATGCATACACAAACAGATCACGTTTATACCATAATAATCCATTCAGAAGTGCCACATGATTATTCACATGGGCACAAAGCAATTTACTTTTCACCCAATCAAAACATTCAATTAAATGCATATGTAATGCGTATGTGACCCTTTTTTTCAATTTATTACATTGTTGTGACCGAGCGCCTAAACTGTCCCAATAAGGGCGCATTATTCGTTGAGCCTGAGGCTTTGAAGCACTGTGGGCTCGAGGCCCAAATACGTTGAGCTTTAAGCTTTTGGTGGTACTCGGTCTGGCGCCAATTCTTGATCATGCATTATGCATGGAATGCACATGGCAATATAAAGCAAAGTCCACATCATATTCGGTCCCAATTTACCACATTCACACAAGTAGTCACAATTAATCACATTCCAAATCACATATAACACTTCTATGTCATATTCTCCCAACACATCGGACATCTTCGGTCCGGAACCAGCATAGACAAACACAAAGCCCACCATTATTCTCCACAGTGTTATATATGAACAAGTAATAATCGAGAAACCATCTAGGTTACTCACCAAATAGCTTCCGAGCTAATGCCGGGAAGTCTCGGCAACGTCCGTGGGATGACGTTCCAACTCTGCCTCTATAATAATCACAATATTCACATGTCACCTAATGCACAATTAGAAATATTGAATAATGCACATGTAGCAATTTAGATGTGTACAATGCATGTTCGTGACATTTTCGGCATTTCCCATAATTCACATCACAAAAGATTCCCCTATGTCTTAGGAACCTATAGACACTAGAATTACTCAATTTGGACCTCTATAGGTCTGGATATTGCCAAACTTTACTCGATTCTCTCACTTGGATTTAATCCATAAATCTCAATTAAATCCCACAAAGTCCACAATTCCACATAGAGAGGTAGATCATTATCTTATGAATTCGACGCCTCGAGAGCCAGGTCAATCGAAGGTCGGATGACGAAGATATAAGCAAAAGAAGCTTTAGGATAAAACAAAAGATAAGAGGGTTTGCACTTATTTCCCTCTCTACACCATCTGAATTTCTAACATTAATAACTTTTTACACACTTATCCAAAATTGACAAACATGGTCTCATTGGAAAGGTAATAAGAAACCCTACAAGTTCCATGAAGGGCTCACAAACCAATATCACCTCTAAGGGTGCCAAAAACTACTTCAAAGTTACTGCCCATAAATGACCATATGAACATTAATTGTGTTCTTCCAATCCTCATAACTTTTTACTCATAACTCCAAATAAGGTACATTATACATCATTAGAAAGCTCTAAACATTTTATACAATCTTCAAGAGACTCCCCAATCCAACTCAATCTATAAGAGGGCCAAAAATAAAAACAAAGGTTCTGCCCAATGAAACAGTAAAACTACCATATGAACAGTAACTGCACTCTACTACAAAAATCCTATCTTTCCATTCCTTATGCCAAAAATTCCAAAATTTATGTCAAAAGAAAGATCAAAATATGTTCTACAAGTTTTATGAATAACATGGAAGCAAAATCAACCTATAAACAACTCAAATTCTCAAGCAAAGCTTCTGCCTATATAAATCTCATTCTTAGAGTAACAGAATCTTCCAATATTCATAACTTTCCAACCCATTGTCGAAAAATTACATACCATATAGAAATAAAAAGCTAAGACAATATAATACAACTCTTAAGCAGGATTCAAAGCAAATTCCCATTCAAACTAGGTCAAATCCTCTCACTAAGGTGGCTGTCCTGTTAGGGTTTAAGAAATCAGCATTTAACCTAAACTATAACAAAACTTTAGAAATTTATATCCAACAATCCTTACATCCAAAATTCACACAAAATACCTAATTAGAAAGCTACAACAATCCTCTACAACTTTCCAGAAGGTCACTAAATCAAGTTTTACCAGTAACAGTCCCAAATAAATACCAGAACATAAATAGCACAAAACCTGTTCACATAAAGTCACTTACACACAAAACACATTGTCAACTGAATGACCATCTAAACATTAACACACCATAACTTTCAACGTACAAATCAAAAAAATTCATACTTAGTGGCGTTAGAAAGATAACACAAAAATATTCAACTTTCATGAAGACCAAATTAGCAAATTCAATCCAATTCAATCTAAAACAATTCATCAAAATTTCAGGACACAAGATTCGGGTACTGTTCACACAGCACCTAACAACTCACTTTGCATGCCAAAATTAAAATCCTTCACGTCAGAATTGGATCAAACTTCCTTCATATGAAATCTAGCCATACTTCTTAAGTTTAATTTGAAACAAACCTCAGCTCAATTGGACAACCATATCAAAAGTTATGAGCCAAAAGCTGAAACCTACACAAAGTCACATTTTCCAGATTTCCTCCCTACCTCAACTCATTTCATTTCATCACTTTACTTACATCAATATGCATCCATTTGGACCTCTAATTCAGCCACAAATTCATCAAGATAATTACTTGAGTAATTAATCCCAATTTGGCAGCACATTACACACTAGGTTCTTCACTAAAATTCCATTCATCTAGCATCACACATACATCAAAACCAATCCAAAACTAATCCCCAACATATTTATCATTCAACCTCACACATACTTACACTTAAACCCATACAAACCTACCATTATCTTTATGAAATTAATACACAATTAATCCCCATGAATGCTTCTAACTACTAAATTAAAGAACACAATACACAATTCTTACCTTAAACAAGTTGCAAGCTTTAAATTCTTCAAATCCCTCCAACCAACACCAATTCCTTCACCTCACTTTACTTATACAAAAATCACCATTTTTAAGGGATGTAGGAGGCTTAAGCTTGAACACATGGAAAGGAAACACTTAAGGTTGAAGAGAAGAGAGCAAGTAGGCTAGAATAAGTGGAGAAGACCAAAGGAGAAGAGGAAGGGAGAAGAACCCACGAATGGAGGAGAAGAAAGACTTAAATCACCTTTTTGTTTTACTCTTTCCCTTAAAGTGTCGTGGAAGCTTAAGTGTCTTAGGTTAATTAAAGAACCATTAAATCTAAGACTAAGTAGGCAAGTGACATGTGTCACTTGCCACTTGTCTTTTTCTAATTCCTCTTAAGGCTCTTTCCAATTTCAGTTAAATTTCTAGTCCAATTTGTCTCCAAATTCCTATGGATCAAAGTTCATAATTCATAAAATCATATGTCTAATAGTCCAGTGTCATTGGACCGTCATTTTTAGTACCGAAAATCTACCAGTCTGTCACTTGTCAATTTTTTCGGTCCGAAAATTTTCTCCGAAAAATTCTAGAAAAATTTCTAAAATTTCCTAAAAATGTAAAACACACATAACACACTCCAATTTAATTTTTCAAACACAACTATCACATCAATTACACAAAATTACATTTAGACCCATGTGCCGGGAAATGTCATGAATGCATTTACAATCATGTGCATGTGCAAAAATTACCATTCATATAATTATAGAGGCTATATGATGCATGTTCATGCCGAGATATATTTACACTCGCCTAACCCGTCCCAAATGACCAAATTACCCTTCCCATCGGTGATGGGATGTTACAAAAAATCCCATTTCATCTCTCCTAAACCCTAACATTTGAAATCTCCTCCATCTCTCTAAAATCCTTCTATCTCCACAAATGGCTCCACACAAGACTAATAGAAAAGGGAAGAAGACTGCCACTCCTCCACGAGGTCCAAGGGTCCGTGGGTCTTCTTCAAGAGGCGGTGGTGAAAGAGAAAATGAGGAAGTAGAAGCAAGGTTCATCTCCCGCGATGCTCAGACCCTATATCATACGGTGCTCAAACATGAGGTACTGATACCCTCTATGAGATTTGATTGGACTGAATTAGAGCATAGTGAATACAAAGATTTATTTTCTGAAATCATGAGTTATGGGTTGCATTATTTCTTGGGTTATGTCGATGACATCTGTGAGGATATGGTGAGGGAATTCTATGCTAATCTCGTGGTAATTAGAAGCAATGTAAATATGGGAATGCACTTGAAATCACATATTCAAGGCAGAGAAATGTTTATCTGTGAAGATTATTTGTCTAGAGGATTTCAATTGCCTAAAGGTGGAGTTAGGCCTAATGCCTCTTTGTTAGATTTGGATATCTTAAGGCATGAGGATGGTGAGACGGATGAGGAGGCTGAGGATAATTTCGGTTACACTGAAGCCAAGGGTGATGATTTGCTTGCAAGATTATGTTCAGATCATTCGCCACCTTTTGAGGCAATGGATTTGCCTTTGAACTATAGACTACTACATTATGCTATCAATCGTGTGGTGTATCCCAAGAAGGCAAGCAATAATCATATCACAAACTTGGATAAGGAGATACTTTGGCACTTGAAAGAAGGACAGAAAATAAAATTTCCAAGCTTGATCATACAAATGATGAGAAAGAAAGCCAATTTGTTAAGGGGTGAACTTAAGGGCAAAACTGTAAAGCATAAAGGCATGCCCTATAGAGCACTGATGACTCACATGGCCAAGCTCCAAAAATGCAATCTCAAGGCCTATGACCATTATCCCTATCCTCAGAGTTGGAGATTCACTCCTTATAATCTCCGCAGCATGAAACTGGTCAAAACAGTCGAGAAAGGATGGGTTTTTTCCTATCATGTGGCGAAGCTAGGTCTGACATTGGAGAGTGAGCAAGCGCCTAAGAGGCAGCATTCTAAGAGGGAAACTGATCGCCCTAGCAGTTCCAGACCCAGTAATATGCAAAGGAGTGAAGTTTCTTAACATGACCTTCAGGCGATTCGAGATCAGCTGGAAGAGATGAATGAACGCAATGATGATCAACTGGATATGCTCATGAGAATGGAGAAAAATATTGATGATCAACGCAGTATGCTTACCCGTTTGGAGAAGAATATCAAGAAGATCTTTGATAAGTTAGGTTGTAGGCATGATGATTCTTCATCATGATGTGTTTTGCATTTTACCTCGACCGACATTATTTTCTTGTGCTCTTTCTAGTATGTTTGTTTTTATTGTCCTATTTGTACTTGAGTGCTTCTTAGGACTTCTTATGTTTGCTAGCCTGGTTTGTTCCGTAGTGACTTTGAAATTACTCCTTCTCTACATATTTGTGTTTGTTATTACTGATTTTTTTGTGTGTTTCCTATATTTCTTCTTCAAATTGCTGTATTTTTCTTTTGATTATGAAAAAAAGGGGGAGTCATATTGAAAATTGAAATTGATACTCTTTAGTCACTTGATTAAGGGGGAGTTTGTTAAAATATCTGAGACTATCTTGATTTCCACTTCCTTTTATAAAATTGATTTTACAAGGTTATTACATTCAATGATTTATATGATTGAGGGGGAGCTTTCTAACCAAAATGACAAGGCATAAAACCTTGATCAATATTTTCTTATTTTTAATTCTTAAACAATTTCTAAGTATTTTGTCATTATCAAAAAGGGGGAGATTGTTGGACCATGGGTGGTTGACAAATTAAATCCTACTTATGTTTTGATAATAATAAAATAGAATTAGTTAAGAAATTTATTTCAGGTGTTTTGGATTGAAAGAAATCTAGAATACATTATAAATCATTGAGGAATCAAGAAAGAAACAATCTTCAACATGATTTAGACATTAAAAATGAAGATTATGGGAAGATTTGATTAAATGTATCCGTTGGAATCAGCAACAAGTCGACTAAGTATATCATAAGTCGACTAAGAATTAAGGATCATCAGATGGGGGTTAAAACAAGTCGATTGATATGTTGCAAGTCGACTACAAATCAACTAAATAGGAACTCTAGTTGACTATCATGTCACTAGTCGACTTATCGAGGAGCAAAGCTAAAGCCTGCAGTGAAATATGTTAACACTAGTCGACTATAAAAGCTCGACTAGTCGACTAATAGGTAGAGATGGATAAGATTTATCCGAATCATTCACAAATGGAAAGGAGAAAATTAAGCAACATTCATAAGAATTCATGCAACGGTTAGAAAGGATTTACAACATCTATTGACAAACTTATTTATTCACATATATTTTCATATCAATTGGATAAGTTTTTGTCACTACAATGAGTCTTTATAGCTTTATTTGATAAATGTTTGAATTATTGTGCCTTACATTTAATTTGTGTTTATATGGGCAAAAAAATTGTTGTATTTTGGTTTAATTGTGATAAATTAAATTTTGGGCAAATGATGCAACATTATTTGTAATTTTTGTTGTAGGGTATTTGAAGAAATTAAAATAAAAAAAAGCTTCAAAAGAGTTAGAGAAGAAACGACATAGCTGTAGTATGAGTGCATGGACCAAGGGAGGATTTAATTAGTCACATTAAAGAAGAAGGTGGGTGATTGTGAGATGCATAAAATGAAGGCAGTTAGCTGGCGTAGATCAAAAAGAATTAGTAGACAAGAGGAAAATAACATGAAGATGAGGAGTTGTTGTGTTTGTGTGTGGTCTTGGAGGAAAAAGCAGAAAATGAAGCAAGTGGAGGCATGGGCGTAGGCAGAAGGGTCACATGAATGAGTCAAAGGAGCTGGCATTGTGGAGTTAACGTGTTAGTGGCAGCTGGTGTGAGTGGCTTTGAAAAGAAAAGAATAAGAAGGAAACGTTGTTGGCTTGGCTTTGTCTAGTGTGTGTATTTGGTTAGGTGCGTGAGTGTTGGCTTATTGTGAGTTGTTGGAGAATAAAAAGAAGACATGTTGGGCAGCAGAGGCATGGAGGGAGACATGGTTGGTGTGTGTAACATGGGTTGGTTTTTAAAAGTAGACAAATTAAGAGGTGGTCGTAGTGGTGTAACAGGAGTGTGTGCTGTCTTAGGTCTGTGTGGTGTGTGATTTACGTGAGTGGGGGGCTGGAAAAATAAGAATAAAAGGAGAGTGGCGTGAACAGACCAAGGGTGCTGGTGGTGAGCTTAACAGAAAATAAAGGGGCAGAAACGTGAGGTTGTGCGTGTTGAAGGTGGTTTTGTGTGAGTGTGTGGAGTTGTGTTTAGAGTGTTAGTGTGTGAGCTGGAGAGTGATTGTGTGCTTGTGAGTAACTTAAAACATAAAAAGAAAAAAAAACGTGAAGTGCAGTGAGTGTGTTGTTAACTTAGTGTCCGTGTGTTGAGTGGAGTAGCTGCTGTTGTTGGTAAGCTGAAGTGTGAGAAGCAGTAAGTGTTGGAGAGGCTAGAAAATAACGTGCTTGTGCTGGGGGTTTTGAGCTGTTGCGTGATCTTTGAATGGTGGGAGAGTGGAGTAGCTTGGAGAAAAATTAGAAGAGTTGGTGCTGTGAGTAACTAGGAGTTGTGAGAGAGTGTGCTGGAAAAATAAAAAGGAGTGCGTGAGTGAGTTGTGAAGTTGTGTGTTTGTGCTGTGTAGTGTGGGAGCTGACAGAAAATAAAAACAAACAAGAACGTGAGCTGAGCAAGTGTGAAACGTGAGTGTAGGGGAGAAGAGTGTTGTGTGATTTTTGTATGGTGGGTGTATGTAGTAGTATTAGAGATAAATAAAATAACAAAAGTAATTTACGTGTGTGTTGTGGCTGAAGAACAAAATAAGAAGGGAGCATGAACTGAAGAAAGGAACGAAATTAATCAGCTGAAGACCAGGCGTTGGAGTTGGCTTGTGCTGCATGGTGGTGAGGTACGTGAATAGTAGAGTGGCCAACAAAATTAATTTGTCTACATCAGCTACAGTGGTGGAGAATTGGGTCTGCATATGTGTTCATTCTCAACCTCATGGCTGACCACCGAATCTCAACGTCGGCAGCAGCTTCAATGAATTTTCTTGGCTAATTCATCATAATCCTTCGGTTCAATGGCAAAGGCAAGAGCTTGGAGTTTCTATAGGGGAGTTTAACTGCAATTTTATTATGTCCATTTAATTAATTAGTAATTCATAGATTTTACTATTTAATTATTTGGAGTTGTGTTTTGTGACTGAATTATTGTTTGGCGATTGATATTGTGTTAATTTCGGATTTAATTTCATTACTTTGTTTTGGGTCAAAACTTTGTATTGAGATTTTAGCAAAATTGGTAATTATTCAAGGTGGCTTGAATTATTTGGAACATTTTATCTATTGCTAGCATTAATTCTGTTTCTTAAATATTGCGTACAAGTCGAGCATTGGTGTTAATATCCTTAGTTCTATTTTACTAGTCTGGTGGCAGGTAGTAAATTGGGATTATTGGAAAATATTTTTGTAATAATTCGAGGTGGCTCGGTTGTTAGATTAAAAGCTCGATTTTATATTCTTGGTTAAATTGTTTTAACTCCCATATCTGTTTGAGTGATGATTGCCTACGTTATTGAACTGGAGGATTGCGTTTATCATTGTTAATTACTTGTGTTTGTTTTCTTATTTAATTCACTCGTTGTCATTTCAAATTGCTCATTTAAATTTTAAAAATACCAAAAACAAGTCCTTAGTGTTATTTTAATTCGTTGCAAATTTTAGCGGTAATTTTTCAAATCAAACCCCATTTTATCGTTTAGGTTGCATTGTATTTAGTTACTTAGGAATTAATTTCATCTTTTGGTTCCTCAAAGTGAACGACCCGAGGTTGCGCCATATGCAATCCTTGGTTAAATTTTTGAAGTGACCCTAAGGCGACAATCGGACGAAAAAGGTTATTTCATCTATATTCCTCTCAAAAGCTTCAGATAAATAGTGGTGCATCAAGGGATCAACATACTGGAGTCAAACAAGCCAAAGAATTCCACTATTGTTCCAAATTTTGCTCCATATTGCTCTTAGCTGTTTCAAATTTGTATTGAGCAATGTTCTTTCATCTTTATCTCTTTATTCTTGTGATTTGAGTGATTAGTGAAAAGTCACTTGTAAGGTAGGATTTGTACCAGAAAACAAATAAATTATAAAGGTAGTTTGAGCCGGAAATCAAGTGGTGTTGTAAGAGTTCACACTAAACTAAAAAGTTTGTAATAAAGTGGTTTGCCAAATCCTAAGTGGGAGCTTAGGTAGAGGACGTAGGTCTTAACACCAAACCTTTACAAAAACAGTGTTTGCTCTTCTTCCCTACTCTTTACATTTAAATTTATTTAAATTGTTTTTGTGTGAATTAACTTCTGATTTTATTGTAGAAAAATACAAAAAGCTTTAAAGATCTATTCAACCCCCCTTCTAGATCTTTTACATATTTTAGTACCAAAATTGTTTTAGAAACTAAAACATATTCAAATTAGTGAAAGTAACCTTTATTGTGGTTTGAGAGATGTCAACTTTCATTCCTTAAACTTACTTTTTATTTTTTTCTCTAAATAAATTATTTTACAATAGGTGATTCAATAATTGAGAACAATCCCCTTAAATAATTGCAAAAGTATAAATGATAATTCATGATCATACCAATTGATAAAATTAGTTTAAAAAGGACTTTGGATTTAATACTTCACTTTACGTAATCACAAATTAAGATGTTGGGACCTGATTTCGGAACCGAACCCCAACCAGAAAAATGAAACGAAAAACGAAGGAAAGCGAAACCAAAGAATGGATCTGAAACGAAAGAACGGATTCAAAAATCAAGAGCGAAAGAATCCAAAGCGGAAACATATGGGGAAAGTCAAAGAAAGCAAATCAAATCAAAAGGCGTAAGAATCGAAAGCGAATTGAGTACGAATCGAATGACTCGGAATCGAAAGCAAACACATCGCTTAAGACCAAAATTTAACTCCGACATCCGAAAACAAATATTTAGAAAAACTTCACGTTGGAAACCATAAGACATTTAATCTAAGCCAATCCAATCCGGTATAAATTTTTCTTTCTTTCTTTTTCATTCTTTATTCAATCTCATACAAAGCAATCTAATTTCCCATTTGGAAATTTATCCTCAATCAAAAACTCAATTTACTTGATGCTTCATATTCAAATCATAACCATCCTTTTACCTAAAATCATATTATACCTTTTCTTTTGCCAATAAAAATCTCACACATGATTTATACACAATCAAGCCATACACAATTAGCACTTCAATATCTCAATTCCAGTAACACAATTCATCGGACCTCCTGTCCGGAATTCCAGCATAAACAAACACAACCAATCATCATCGTATACATAGCACTTCAAATAATTCTCAATCATCAGTATCATCGGACCTCCTGTCCGGAATCCAAACACAATCCAACACATTCATATTCACATTATATACAAATCCATAATTCAAACCCATATATAAATTCACATCACATCTCATCCATATACCATTTACATACCATTTCCACACAAATTATTTTCACAATTCCATACGCAAATCCATAATTCATTTATATTATGAAATAAATGCTTATAAAATATTAATGGCATTCCAAGCCATATACAATACCAATATCAAAATCCAAATTACACAAAAATACAATATAAGCAAAATCGGGTCGACTTTCTTTCATCCGATCTCCTGCTCGACACCTGGAGATGGGGATGAAAGGGGGGGTGAGCTAGACAGCTTGTGGATAACATGTTTATAAATAAAAAATAAGCAGAAATCATTTTTTAAATGATTGCCATTTATAAACATTTCACAGTAGAAAAAGTTATCAAAAGCTTATTTTCCACAATTCCTCAATTTCAAAGAATTTATGAATTTTTTTTAAAACATGAATGCAATCACACTTAGAAACAAAACAAAAGCACATAAAATATCAGAATGGTTTGGGTCGGTCCAAAACAGAACATACTACACATTCACGTATAGCGGTCCTGTGCAGCCGTAAACAAAACGTACTACACTTTCCCGCATCGCAGTCCAGTGTACCCGTGAACTTATGGGAGTCCGTAACAGAGCTCCAATGCCACTAGCGGGCAGGCGGACGAAGCCTATAAAAAAAAGACAAGTGCACTTGACTCAACTTATGGGACCTAACCAAACCCACATAACACATTTCACACTTGAAAAATCGGATTGCCCGGAGGCACATTTTGAAAACTAAATTTTCATATCATGTCATATCCTATTCAAACATAATGTCACAATATCATACAATTTCACACATCAAATTCTCAATCATTCAAGCCCCCAAGAATGCAACAATTTTTGCAATTTATCAAAATCATAAGTCAAACAAATTCCCATTCATTCAAAACAATGAAATCATCAATTATAGACATTTCTCAAATTATTCATATCATTAAAAAAATAATGAATTTAATAATTATTGCAATTTCTTAAGTCATTACAAATAATGAATGTACCATTATAACAATTTCTAAAATCATTCCAAAAGCAAGAAATTTAATCATTCGAAAGTAGAAATTTAAAAACTCTCTCACTTTCTTGATTTTTCAAGAACACATACATAGCTTATATTTCAAAATATAAACATGGTACCCACCTCAATTCCATGCTTAAAACTTGTCCAAAGCTTCAATTTCTCCAATGCCTCACTTAAATTTCCTAATCCAAGACAAAAATCCCTAACTAATAATCACCCAAATTCAACATCACATAAAGCATAATCACCAAAATTGAGCTTATAAAACACAAACTCATTCCAATCTTAAGCATATGAACCAAAACCTTTCAAAAATTAACAAATCAAAATCTCAATCTTGCCTTAATCTTCACCATTTTCGTAATTTGTTTGGCTCATCATGGAGCTCTCATCATCCTCCACCTTTTTTCTCTTGAATCAACGTGAAAATCCTTCTTGAAAGCCCATAAAAATCGAAACCCTAATTTCTTCTCTTCTTTCTCCTTTCACTCCACTGAAACTCTCCTTCCTCTTTCTTCTTTCTTCTTTCCTTTATTGTTTTCTTTCCCCTCAAAGTCGTGCATTCCTTCTTCTTAAACGGCAGCCCAACATGACATGTCATTAATGAATGTAAAATGACCCATATGCCCCTCCATGTAAGCCTTCTAACTTAAGACCTTATGTGTTCTTCTAAGTTTGCCCCTAAAATTCATTTTAATTCATGCTTACTTTAGGACATTTTTCTAACCATCAAATTGAAGGAATTTGCTAAAACTTCCTTCTAGAGAAATATTCCTCATTGTCTTAATTTCATAATGCCACCAAAATCATTTAATTTGGTGCACTACTCCAAAAGTTATACTCCAAACATTTCGGACTATCATTATGCTAAAACATTTTCTAGCACTTTACATCCATATGAAAATTAACATTCTTAAAGACTAAATTGAAACTCGAATCCTCATAACATTTGTAGCCCTATTTCTCTAGTTTAATCCAAATTAAGAATCGCCTCATTTGTACATCTAAAAAAAGAGTTATGCCCAAAATATTGAAGTATATTAGTGCTGGAAAACAGGATTTCGCAGCGGCGAAAATGTTGGAGCTCGCCGCGGCGAGGCAAAAGTTCGTCGCGGCAAACATGCCCAAAAACCTCCCGAAAACTTGTTTTTCGGCATTCTTCATTTATATACTTCCTATATTTCAAATATAACTCATCTTAACCCTAAATCATCATTCCTACTTCATTTCTAAACTTATTCCAACCCAAAATGATTCACTTCTAACCATCACTAAATAAGGTTCATTCATCAAATCAAAAGAGGTTAATGCTTATACTTACTTGATTTGGCTTCAAATTCTTCAAACTCTTCAAGATTTCCCAAAAACCCTATTCTTTCTCTTCTTCTCTTCTTCTTCCATGACTTCTTTTTTCATTTCCAAGCAAAACAATAACTTCTTCTTTTTATACCCTTTATTATTCTAAAAAGTCCATTTTGCCCTTCAATAAAAGCCTTATATCTTTAACCTTAAGTGAGTTGCCTATTTTGCCCTTGATACATTCTTACAACATTAACACTTAAATGCAATCAACCTATGACATAAAATCTTACCAATATTGACATAAATAATTAGTTCCCAAAAATTAATCCATCAAACCTCCTAATTCATTTAAATAATGCTTAATTCATCAAGAGAAATTTCGGGGGCCAACATAAGATATGAACATCAGTTGTTTCGTAGATTAATCACAAACAAACCTCAATATTAGAGGGCTTGATGTTATCAAAGAAGTGAAGAAGTGGAGAGTTTAACGGAAGACGTCATCGAAAAATAAAAAAGAGAGAATTAAAGGATGGAGGACGAGAGAAAGATGGGAAAAGGAACAAATTCGATGAAAAATCTAAGAATGACAAATCCAAGACTGGCAGGGAAAATGATATACTGGGGAGATGTTACTAAAGAAGAAGTTTTTAGGGACAAATCCAAGTTATTCGAACAAGTTGCTGAGATAGAAAGTGAGGGAGATCACCAAAGATACAAAAAAGAGAAAGAATGATGGAGAAATAAAGCGGGGACAATAAGTGTAAGAAAATGCAGGGCATGAGAAAGATAGGAAAAGGAAATAGATTAGGTTAGGTTTTGTTCTTTTTAATTTTCTTTTAACCTATTAATTTAAATATTTATTAAATTAATTTTTTTATGAAAAATCTATGCCACTTGTCATCCCAACAGAAATTATAATAGCTGACGTGAACGGCTTATTACATGAGCTCCATAAACAGAGAGTCTAACGATAGGCTATTTTTGTAAAAAAATTAAAAGTTAAAGCATTTTATTGTCACTTTTTATTACAAAATTCAATAAAGTTTAAGATTTTTTGGTAATTAACCCATAAATCAGTATGTAATTATAAGGTTGTTATATGATTGGGAGTTTAAACTAGAACCTGAGTTAAGTCATAAAGGAGGATCAATAAGTATTTTTGATAAGGTACATCTAAATGATTTATAGATAAATATGTGAGATAGGAATGAAACTAAAGTATAATTAAGTTATTATAGAGTCTTTGGATTCAATTTCAATGAATCATTAATACTTATTAATTCAAATAATAATTACATAAGGATAAATAATTTGATGAAGATCCACAAGATGGTGGATGTTATAACACACAAGTTAGGTAAACATATGGTAGCTTCTAAATACTACAAATAACTTACAAAAAAAATGTAATTGATGGGATGGATATTGACCAAAATGTTGGTGACTGACCAAAAGCTACAAATGGTGATGTTGGCCAAAAAATAATGATCATAAAGTATATAATGAAGGTTGTCATCATATTGTTGAGCGTATTTATGAGGATATATTTATTAATGATGTAGATAACGAAAATGAAGAAGAAACCACTAATATTAAGATGGTACCTAGTAGATCCAAAAAATTTATAAAAGGCCAAAAATGAACAAAAAAAGATGAAAAATTTTAGATAACTTTTCCTAAAAACGTCAAATATAAATGTTTATAAAATATGAGAACACTGATCATAACAACAAATGATGCAATAACACAACAACAATTATGGATGATTAATAACTAACCAATATGAGTTTCAATATTAAGCTAAACTAAACACAAGTATTTATAACATACTATGCATTACAACAATATGAATTCCTTATTGTTATAAGTCTAACACTTAGGTGATGAAGCAGCTTTAACGGTATAAAAGTATATATCCTCAACGATTCTTACATATACTAGTTACTCTATCTAATGGATACGCTTAAATTGACAATTCATTTTCATATGAACTAATTAATAACTGAAATGAACACCAAGGCTTTAAATATTATAGCAAATTAGCTTGGTAGCTCCACACATCAATAAAATAAAATATAGAGATGTTGATATAAGGACATGTAAGTTGTCAATTTGATTAGAAGATGTAAAGTTCAAAACAAACTCATATATAATATCTAGATAATTATAAGACCAAGTGAGCAAGAGAAAGGTAACTCATAGACAAGTTTTTTAATCATCACAAGAAAAAATTTCTTAATTGAGTGTACACTAACCATGCCATCCCTAACTAGTAGCAAATATCATAAATCCATATACTATGATAACTAAGTTCAACTATGTTTTGAGTTTTTATGTTGATAGTTAGTGTTGTAACAGAATGCATATACTATGATCTTTAAGTTCAAATATATTTTGAAATTTTAATGGAATATATCAATTTTATAAATGAATATATACAATATGACATTTATTTTCCAAATTAAATGACCGTATACAATGAGGTTATGGTCATATATTGATATTATGGAAATATTTTTCAAAATCATAGCTAAAAGTCATACTTAATGCTAATGCACAAATCTTTGTTGTAATAATGTCAAAAACATATTCTAAATTTTGAATGCAACTATAGATTATCTCAAATAAATAATACAATAATGAAAAGCATATTGTCTCACAAGGATTGTTTTATTAATTACAAAATAATCTAATTGAAAAGAAATTTGAATAATAGAAAGAAGTAATTGAATAAAAATATTTTAAAATAATTAAAAACAAAATTGTCACATTAAACCAATCTACAACTTCGATTTCACCAAATTAATCCTACTTGATTAATTTACTTTAATCAATCAATTAATACTCCCTATATTATCAGTGAATATCTTTAATGTGATTTGTAATGTTTCTTAAGCATTAATAACAAATTCTAACAAGAAAATTGATGACATCTCTGTGATAACTATGAATTTATTAAATTTATTTAGCTAAGAATTCATAGTAGTCCATATAATTTAATAAATATCTCTATCTTATGAAAATAATATGATATTTCAATTATTACTTTTAGTCTCAAGTTGAATCATAACTTATGCAATTCTTGATGAGGCAAGCACAAATATTAGTCATAAAATGAAATAGTAAAAATAGAATTGGAATAAAACATCAATTTAATTAAAATTAGGCAAGTTCAAGTATTCATAAATCTAACTACATTATAGCCCTAAGGTATAATAAAGTAACTATAGAGTTTCTAGTTTCAATTTCAATAAATCATTGGGACTTATTAATTCAAATGATAATTGCATAAGGATAATTAATTTGATAAAGATCCACGAGATGGTGGATGTTTATGTAATACACAAGTCAGATAAACCCATGGTAGCACATGAAATACTGCAAATAACTTATAGAAAAAATATAATTGATGAGTATTAACCAAAAAGATGGTGATGGACCAAAAGCGATGAATGGTGATGTTGGCCAAAAAAATAATGGTCATAGAGTAGATGTTGAAGATTGTTATCATAAAGCTAATTGCATTTATAAGAGAAGAATTGTGATGTTGGCCCAAAAAAATAATGGTCATAGAGTAGATAATGAAGGATGTCATCATAAAGCTGGGTGTGTATTTATGAGGATATATTTATTAATGATGGAGATAACCAAAATGAAGAAGAAACCATTGATGTTAAGATGGAACCTAGGAGATCTAAAATAAAAATTTTAAAAAGACAAGAATGAAACAAAAAAGATGAAACTTTTAGATAAATTGTCCTAAATAGGTCAAATATAAAAATGTGAGAACACTTGTCACAACAACAAATGATAAAATAACACAACAACAGTTTTGGATGATCAATAACTAACCAATGTGAGTTTTAATATTAAGTAGAACTTAGCAAATTTATTTATAACATACTATGCACTACAACATTATTAATTACTTATTGTTATAAGTCTAACATTTAGGAGATGCAGAAGCTTCAATGGTATAACATGGTATTTCCTCATTGGTTCTTACATAAACTATTTACTATCTTGTGAATACACTTAAATTGACAATTCATTTTCATATGAACTAACCAGGTAACTGAAATGAACCTTAAGGTTTTAAATATTATGGTAAGTCAACTTGATAGCTCCACACACCAATAAAGAAAATATAGAGATGTTGATCTAAGGACATTTAAGTTGTCAATATGACAAAAAGATGTAAAGTTCAAAGCGAACTCATATATAATATCTAGGCAATTTTAAGATCAAGTGAGCAAGAAAAAGGTAACTCATAGAAAAGTTCTTTAATAATCATAAGAAACAACTTCTTAGTTAAGTTTACTAAAACCAGGCAATCCATATCAAGCAACAAATACCATAAATCCATATTCTATGATAACTAAGTTCAACTATGTTTTGAGTTTTTATGGTTATATGTTAGTGTTGTAATTGAATCGTATACTATGATCTTTACATTGAAATATCTTTTGATCTTTGGCAAAATATATCAATTTTATAAATCAATATATACAATACGATATTTATTTTGCCAAATTAAATATGTATATAATGAGGTTATGGTCATATATTGATATTATGATAATATTTTCTTCATGTTATGGAGTTATTAGTTTGATATCTAAAATTGATTAGGGGATGATATTTTAGTTTCCATATTCAGTTTTATGATATTGATCATAATGTGAACTCCATCAAAATTGAAGAAATTATAGGAGGATACAACACCATCAAAACAAAATGATTAGAAATCAAATATGTTCATTAATTGTTCGTACAACACTACTAAAACACGATAATTGAAAGTCTATCCCCATTTTTCATACAATATAATTTACACATTCTCCCAATACAATGATGAGAACTCCTATAGTAAATATTTGGTGTCTAATGTTTAACTTTTTGTCTCTTTCAACAATAAAGCAAAGTCAATCTTCTTATTCTTAATTTTTTCAATTTCAGTATTTTTAAATGATGACTTCTAGATTGTATTATGCTTAAATTGATATTTCATTTATATTTGTTTCAACCTCCTTTTATTATAAAAACATATATTTCTTTTCTTAACTTATAAATTATGTTAATAGCCCTTTAAAGAAACTTCTCATCATACTACCTTAAGAAATTATATTTCTTAGCCTACAAGGAAATGAAATTATACCAATTATTGACATAAACATCTTCAATTCATATATAAAATTTCAATAAATAAATAATGGGTTAACTGGATAATTTGGGACAATCCAAAATCTCTTGCTTGTATTATGATCACTTTAAGAAATCATCATTTGAGGATTTAAGCCACTATCATAAATGACACTATATGCATTTTTAGTGGAAGCATTTCCGAATGAAGAGGCATAATCCATGTGTAAATTTTATCATCAGAACATAAGTATAATCATTATAAAATGTAAACATCGTTCAACTAACAATAGAAGGAATATTTCACTTAATTGAAGAAGTTAAATAATTTTATCAACATATCCTTAAAGATAAATTCATCCTTGAGAATGGACATTAAGCACCAAACAAATAACAAAATTAAAGTACCTTCAAGAAAACATAAACTAACTACAATAAATAAGAGGTTCTTTATGCCTAGTTTCTTAAGATGATATTAAAATATGAATATTGCTTAAAAAACAATATATAGTCTTTTACTCATTATAAAGTAACAGTGCTTCCACTTATGTATAGTATAGGAAACTTAGAATAATGTTCAACTATCTAAAGCTTAGTACAACCATTGTAGAGCATTAGGCGAGAATAACTAAGAAAAAATGAAAAGATTAAGTATATAAATAAAAGAAACAACACTTGCTCTTATATAAATTAAATAATAGAAACTTAAATATGCATGTTATTTGGTTTCGTACCAAATTAATGAAATATAAGGCTCCAAACAACGAATCCGTAGGAGACATCTTATAACAATTTAAACCTTTATATTTAAGCTAATTAGAAATGGATAGAAGATCAATAGCAAAATGAATCGAACTATAAACTACCTTACTAGAAATGGAGTTGAGGAAATAATGACCAACAAATAGAGAGAAGATCAGTATAATGATCGAGAATAGCCAAAACATAATTTAGAATTTCAAACAATTAGGCTATGTGTAGTTGGACGTAAGGTTTTAATAGAATATAATAGTTTATAAAGGAATGGAATATAAATAGATATAATATTTATAAAGGAACGGAATATAAATAGATATAATATTAGAAAATTATTGTTTGAGAGGAATGGAATGATTCATAATATAATATTATAAAACATTGTTTAAAAGAAAGATAGCATGGAATGTAATATATGTCTAATAATAATAAATGACTATTCTTCCTTAGTAGACAATAATAAATGTATAGCCTTGGTACTTGTTACTAGGCCTAAGGATATAATTGATATAATAAAAATTATTGAGGGTATATTAGATATTACATATTTATCATTTTATATTTCATCATGAACCTCCCAATAAAAATAACTCATTTTACTATTTATGATAAAATAAGATGTAATATAAAAGCCTATCTTTCTATCTTATTTTATTTCATTCTATTATAATTTTTTTCAAACGATGGAATAATATTACAGTCTATTCCATTCTAAAACTAATCGTCCTACCAATCATAGTCTTAGTCTCCATCTAAGCCATCTTGGTGGATAATATGGGACTCTAAGTTAAAAAAAATTGCCACCATAGAATGATTGACAGAACCCTAATAAAAATTTTGTGAGTTTGAACATTAAATTATATATTTTATAAACTGTAGGAATTTTTTAAGTGCAAACAAATTTGCCTATATCTTAGGGAGCTAGAGTGATTGCCTTCTCATTATTCAGTAATCATAATGATACATCAATGTAGGTTACCAACAATGAAATTTATATGTAAATCTTAATTGGTATAATTCTTCACAAATTTTTCCTTACCATATCAAATTTATCTTAAACATAATTCTAGTAAGATCTAGAACCCTTCATTAGTTTAAGTTTAACGTAAAATATTATTTCAAATAAGGCAATCAATTACGATTGTGTTCGAAATTGTGTTTTACAACGTTCTTTTTTATAACTGAATGTAGGCATAGATACACCCGTGTTCTGGACTGTATAATAATTACTAATACTTTGTAACTCTTTTTAGGGAGGAACAAGAGCATAGATACAACCGTGTTCTTCTTGAAAGCTCCTTTCCATTGAATATGCTCTTTGACCAGCCCATAATTTTGTTCTTATTTTTATCTCTTGATTTCAAAGAAGAACACGTTTACGACTGTGCTATGTCATGTTCAACCAATACGCTCCAAGAATGCTTGAACTCTTCTAAAAGTAGTTTAAGATTGTATACTCATGTATATAAAACATTCACAATTGACACTGATTAAAATTGTATACTCAATTAAGTTCGATATTGATAATGTCATGTTAGTGTTTTTTACTATCAGAATAGTTAACGTATAGTTAAATTGTAGTGTTTGAAATTTTCATTTATAAGTTCATATTAATTATTTAATTGCTACTTGAAAAAATTTTAGGGTCGAAAATCTGCAAAAATTAAAAAAAAAAGATTTCAAAGGCGAAGTGAATGTGCCCACGAGGCATTTAAATCCCTTGTACCCACCATCCATATATCGAGCATTTTACTCCCGAATACTTTTTTCTATAATAGCATGATTATATTGTGCACAACTATTAGTTTTTCCTTATGAGTAGACTCCAGTTCACCATAAAAGGGAACAAAAAGAACATGACATAATATTTCATGGTGCGGAGAAACAAGATCAGATAAGAACCAAGGGAACTTACAGTGATAATGAAACTTTATTTATCAGAACGGTATGAATGCAAACACATAGTGTACATCAATTTAACGACCAATAGTACAAGGTGAAGAAGAGAAGGGGAAAAAAAGAAAGACCTAATGAGGCTCAAAAGCATTATATATAATACACAGTAATAATATTTTCAGGGCACAGGCAACTTGGAGACCGCAAGATGCACATACTACTGACATGAAAGTCTGACATGTTCTAGTTTCCAGCCGGTGGTGGGGAGAGGAATGAGATGGAGGGAATAGTAGAAGGGATTTTGGGGAGTGAGGGGATGCTTGGAAATGGAGGCAAGGTGACCTGAGGTACAGTGGGAATAGTGGGTTGGTTAGGAAGTGATGGTTGAGTACTTGGCAAGGTTGGCAAAGTGGGTTGCGGCAACGTTGTGGAAGGCAACGGTGGTAAGGTTAGCTTAGGCATGGTTGTAGGCAAGCTAGGAAGTGGTGGCAGAGAAGTTGGCAGAGTAGGTTGCGGGAGATTTGGGATAGAAGGCATTGGTGGTAATGTCGGCTTTGGTAGATTTGGCACCGAAGGTATGTTCGTCGGAAGTTGCAAGAGATTACGAGCTGCGAAGCTAATGTCCAAACTCGAAAATGACAATGCTATAACAAAAGCTACGATGAAGCATTTGGGGGAGGCCATTGTTTATGGGTGTCAGTGGAGGCTTCTTCGAATTGGAGAGTTTGAAGTAAGAAGTTTGTTCCGTTTGGGATGAGTATAATAGCGTTTAATCGTGGGGGATTATATAGGGATTTGGTTCGAGGTCGGCATTGGACTTTGTTAGGTTTTAAGTAGTTCTAAGAAAAGCCTTGTATCTCTTTAGTTATGTGTTGTAGTTGGCTAACCCTGAGCTGCATACATTCTCCTCAAGCAATCGTCAAATTTTTATCTAGTTAGTTGGTCTGATACTGAAATCGGTGTAAGTAGATACGAGCAAGTCAAAACGATGACGTGTTTGTTAGTCAATATTAATTAGATCAAATATATTGAATACTCGAATCCATTAAATATAAGTTGATATGTTCAAAATTTTAGACATTCCAAAAACAGATAAACTTAGTAGAATGAAAATAACTTGCAATCTTGTTGGTTAATTATGTAAATATGTTCAAAAATAAAAATTGAATATATTAGTGATCATTGAAAGAGATAATAAAATATTTATATAGAATGATCGACATTCCTTATATAAATTTTTTAATATAACATATTATCTAAATATTTAATACTGAAATTGAGATTTAAAAGCATAATCTAGTTAGGTGCTTTAATAATACAAATATATTTCCAACTATAATGGTAAAGGGGAAATTTTTTAAAATACAATCAAACAATGTGAAAAGTTGTTAATTATAAAGTGAAAAATTTGTATAGATATGATGAAAAAATATAATTATTATATAACCAATATTTATTTATGAAAAAAACTGGCTTTCCATATTGAAAACCTTCTATCACTCAGCTTCAAGAACAATTCTCTTATTCTATTTTTTTTAAAATTGTAGATAAGAAAACTTTGAGTCCAAAAAAAAAAAGTTGGTAAGTAGAGATATTGAGTGTCGAATGACAGGAAAGGATTCGTAGTGCTGCATGATAATGTGTATCCAGAGGACAGGCCAAGAATTGACTCAAGGTATTTACTGCAAAAGAGATGTTTGGGCGTGTTGTGCAAAGATATAAAAGGTGGCCAATCAGTCTTCTATATTCTGAGACGTCTTCATATGGTTGTCCATCATAGTTGCTGAATTTTAGAGTGTTGTCGATCGGTGTTGAAACTGGTTTAGCAGCAAGTGTACCTGTATCAGAAAGTAATTCACGGGCATATTTTCTCTAGGAAATAGTAATCCCAAAGACTGATCGTGTAACCTCGAGGCCCAAGAAGTATTTCAAATCTCCTAAATCTTTAATTGTAAAAGCTTAATCAAGGTATAGTATTATGTTGGCAATTTCCTGTGCATAATTTCCTGCCAATATGATATCATCAACATATACTAAGATGGTTGTAAAAGAAAAGTCAGTGGCTTTAACAAACAAAGAGTAATCGGACATGGATTGCGCATAACCTTGAGATGCTAAAGAAGAAGATAATTTTGCAAACCATCGTCTACTTGCTTGTTTTAAACCATAAAGAGACTTATTTAACTTACAAACTTGATTGGGTTTTTCTGTAATAAATCCAGCAGGTAATGTCATGTAGACTTCTTCATCAAGTTCACCATGTAAAAAAGCATTATTGACATCTAATTGTTTTAAAAACCAATTATTCATAGAAGCTAAGGCAAGAAGAAGTCTAACAGTGGTCATCTTGGCAACTGGAATAAAAGTGTCAAAATAATCAAGACCCTCAGTTTTTGTATAACCTTTAGCAACTAAACGAGCCTTGTACCTTTCAATGCTACCATCGGCTTTATATTTTATTTTGTAAACCCATTTACAGCCTATGGATTGTTTGCCTTGTGGTAAGTCAACTAATTTCCAAGTGTTTGTTAATTCTAGTGCTTGTAATTCTTGCTGCATAGCATTTCTCCAACACTCCTTTTTCACAGCCTGAGAGTAGGTTTTAGGCTCTATTTCAATGGTGATAGACATGGCAAAGTGTTTGTAGTTTTCATAAAGGTTATCATATGTGATAACAGAGGAAAGAGGGTGAGGGATAGTATGTGGGCTGTTGGAATCTGAAGTGATCAAGTTGCAGTGATAATGTTGAAGATAACTAGGTGGCTTTGAAGATCTTGTAGATCTTCGTGAGGGAATAGGATGATTGATTTGTGGAGAAGAAGTGTTGGAAGAAACGGCCTGTGGTGGTAAGTGTGGAGATGGAGGGGAAGTAGGTGTAATGGAAAAGTCAGCAGACTGTGGAAGAGTGTGAGTTGGAACGGAATCAGTATTGAGAGGAGGTACTGAAAAAGACAAATTAGGGAGCACATCATCATTATATAAAGTAGTACTAGGTAATAAAAAAGAAGGGGAAGAAACAGAACCGGATTCACCAAAATTTTGTAAAGGAAAAATGTGTTCAAAAAATATAACATTTCTGGAGACAAAAACTTCAGAATTAGATAAGTCTTGAACAATATAACCCTTTGTACCTGTCTTATATCCAAAAAATATACATTTCCTAGATCTTGAATCAAACTTAGTTCTCTGTTGTTGCAAAGTGGAAGCATAACAAAGACATCCAAAGACTTTATATAAAGAATAGTCAACTTTTGAAGAATATAAAAGAGCATAAGGTGACTGATTATTAAGCAAAGGAGTAGGTAAACGATTAATTATGTAAACAACATGAAGAACAAAATAAGACCAAAGTGATTTTGGGAGATTGGCTTGAAAAAATAAAGCCCTTGCCACATTTAAAATGTGTTGATGTTTTCTCTCCATAACACCGTTTTGTTGTGGAGTTTCAACACAAGATGTTTGGTGCCTAATTCCCTTCATCTTATATAAATCATTCATGAGAAATTTAGGGCCATTATCAGATCTAATAATTTGAACTTGACAAGAAAATTGAGTTTCAATGAAAATGATAAAAGCTTGAATTTGTGGTCGTACTTCAGATTTATTCTTAAGCATAGTTATACATGTAAATCTAGAATAATCATCCACAATAGTTAAAAAAATGATGACCATGAATAGAATATGAAGAATAAGGTCCCCATATGTCCATATGTAATAAAGCAAAAGATTTAGAGGAAACAGATTTGCTAGATTGAAAGGGTAGCCTTTTCTGTTTAACAAACTGACATACATCACAAGGGTCATGCAAATTTATACATGAAATGTAAGGAAATTCTTGATGAAGTACATTCAATATAGAATTTGATAAATGGCCTAATCTGAAATGCCAAATGTTCTGTTTGATGTGTGAAGAAACAATATTAACAGAATGATTTAAAGAATCTTGAGAAGAAACTAAAGTAGGAGAGACTAAAACATATAGACCATCTCGTAATTCAGCTGAACCAATCATTCTCCAATGCTTCGTCTCCTGAATAACACAAATTTGATTATGAAACAAGAAACAACAATCTAAAGAATGGGTTAGTTTAGAGACAAAAATTAAATTGAAAGAGAACTGAGGTATATATAATACATCATTAAGATAAAATCCTTTGAAAACTGAATTGTACCAACTTGAGTAGTTGTCAAAAAAGAACCATTGGGTAACTTTACTGAAATGGGAGAGATATTATGCAAAGAAGTAAAGGATTTTGAGTGAAAACAAATGTGATCAGTTGCACCTGTATCAAGAATCCATGAATGAGTTGATGTTAAACATGCTATAAATGAAATGGTACTTGTAGAAAAAGTAGCAGACATGTGTGGAGTAGTGATCACTTGATTTGCTATATGTTGTTGATTTGGAGAATTTGACTGATCTTAAGAAGGATTAACAAGAGACAACAATCTATTGTATTCATCCGATGATAAAGTGACAGTAGGAGATGCTGAGGATTCTTGATGAGGATTATCTGAATTTGGATGTAACATTGCTGATGATTGATCATTTGTAGAGTATATGGCAGCAGTTATGGGATTTTTGAATTTAAAATTTGGTGGAAAGCCATGTTTGCGGAAGCAATTAGATTCAATGTGATTGGTTAATCCATAGTAGGTGCAAAATTTTCCAAAATGAGGAGGAAAATTCTTGGTGAAGGGTGGATTGGGGTTCTTTGTAGTTTTGAAACGTGATTGAGACTGAAAGGCAGGAGATGGATTTCTTGATCCAGAGGGTGGACCAGTGGGGTTTCTTGGATGAAAATTGGAGGAAGATGATACCAAGAAACTTGTATGATCAATAGGTGGAGTCATCTGCCTTTCTTGTTAAAGAACCATCGAAAAAACTTTATTTAATGGAGGAAGTGGATCAATTAACATAATCTGAGAACGTACCAAAGTGAACTTAGGATTCAAACCATTGAGAAAACGAATTACATAGTTGTTTTCTTGATAAGTCTTGAAGGTGGTGATAGTGCCACACACACATGGATTGGCGCAAGCACAGGAAGGCAGCAGGCGAAAGTTGGTATATTCATCCGAAAGAATCTTGAGACATGTGAAGTACTTCGAAACTGCCAAATCACCTTGATGAACAAGGAAAATTTCTTCCTGCAACTCAGCGATCCTAAAAATATTTCCTTGTGAAAAATGGTCACACAAATCATCACAGACATCCGAAGCTTTATCCATCCATAAGGCACTTTGGGCGATGGAGGGAGATAGACAGTGGGCAATCCAAGAAAGGACCATAGTGTTGCATCGAATCCATATCTGATGAAGGGGATCAGTGGGAGGTGGTGATGGAAGAGAACCTGAAACGAATTGGTACTTGTTCTTGGATAGGAGGGCCATCTTCATCGAGCGTGCCCATTGATGGTAATTTGAACTCGTGAGTGGTGGTGATACGAGAATTAGTGCTGCATTCTCATTGGCGTGTAGATAGTAAGGGCTGGCCGGAGTTAATTGTGCCTTAGCAGCAGCAACAGTGGTGGGAGGAACTGTGGTTCCATTGATTAGAGATGTAGAGTTTGCCATGGCGAGGAAAATAAATTGCAGAATCAAGGTTCTGGGTGAAGAAAGTTCAAGAACTTTGAAAAAAAATTGAATTGAAGAAGAAATCAAGAAAGTTTCTTTGATACCATGATAATATGTAGACGGTTGAAGATGAACAATAACGAGAGAGATGTAAACTATGTAAGAGTACTGGAAAAATTGAATTACCAAAGAAGAATATACAAAGGGTATAATAAACCCCAGAAGGCAGGCAAGCCTTACACGTGTATCTGACTAATGTGAAAAAATAAATAAATTAATGATTTATTTTATTCTGTAATAGTTATGTTGATGAAGAAAAATTAAAATAAAAACATTTTTCATAGCTTATAACTCTTATGTAAGGATATAGATACACGTGTAGTTTATAACTTACTTGTTAGGATATATTGTATATATCTTTTATTTAGTTTTAGCATTTTAAATTGGACATATAAGATATAACTTGTAGGAATTCTACACTACATTGGAGCCCATCATCATGGTGACATTAGAACTAATTTTATTGCTAGATTTTGTTTTTACTGCTAGATGTATTGGTAAATCGGAATCGTTACTGCCAGATTTTGTGGACTGTGTCGATTGAAGAAAAATCAAGGGATGAGGTTGCATGTTGGTTGCATGGTTGAATAGGGACTCTAATTATTTGTAGAATTATGCACATCTCCTAATTATCAAATAAAGGTATCAAATACGTGAGTGGTAGAAACTAAGTAGGAGTGTGTGTACGACAGCTAGATTCAGGTGCATGTGTGAGATAGAATTCAGGTGCGTGTGTGAGATAGACTTGATGGGAGTCAGTTGTTTAATGAAGCTGTGGTTGCTTAGTTGAATTAAAGTGGTGGTTAATTGGTTGAAGTTTGACTCTTGTTTTTGTGAGGGATTTGTATATATCAAAAATTTGCAGTAAACATCTATCTGGAATGGGAGTGTGCGGCAACTAGAGTTCACGTGCATGTATGGTATTAAGTCTATGTAGCGTGTATGGCATTAAGTCTATGTAAGTTTGCAACATTGAGCAATAGCTGAATAAAATCTTACAGTGGAGCGTACGCTGGTGTCAAGCTGTTCATGTAGCATTCACGTACATCAAGCGTTCACTGAAAGTGGCTTTGCATGGGGACCTGATCCTCTGTCCCCTCTACTTTGTCCCAACACTACTCTACTTCATCTCAGTCATACATTTATATGGGTCCTACATAAATATATGGCTGAGATGAAATAGAGCATGATTGAGACAGAGTCGAGGAGACAGAGGATCTGAGGGGCTTCGCATGGGAGTTAATTGTCAATAAAATAAAACATTGTCGTGGTGTGTATGTTAGGGGTTAGAGAATTGAACCAAGTGTGTGTGCGACTTTTGAGGAAAAGGTGTGTGTGCGGCTTTTGAGAAAAAGGTGAGTGTGTGTGCTAAATAATGAGTAAGTGTTGGTGCAGGACACGTTTCAAGGTAAGAAAGCTGAAGGGTTTTAGTTATTCAATTATACAGGGACTGCAATAGTAGGTATATCTTTGAAGACAACTTAATAACATTGGTTGTGAGTGAAGCCACGGTGAAGGTCACCACGGTGTAGTGCATTAGTAATAGCTACGGTGAAGTGGGTTAGCCGATTGTTTCATTTGAGAGGTCTTCATCTGGGTAGCATGATGTTTTCGCGAGAACAATACCGTGGACTTCATCAATTGTCTATACTTTCATATGGTCTAATTGAAGCTGTTAAATTTGGATAGATCATTTCAATTGAAGGATTATTTCAAGAAGCTGAACCATAGGGAAGTCTTTCTTTTATCTCAAAATTACTATTGTTTTGTTCTTAGTTGAATGATCACTTGAGTTATTTATTTCGAATCTTTATTATCAAATACTATTAAGAAAATCCTCTATCAAGGTTAACACGAGTCGATCGTGTTATTGAGTGTGAAATTCTTTCAGGAAGTGAGGTTGAGAGATAGTGTCAAAGGTTGAGTGGTGTGGATTTAATAAAGCCTTAGATAAATCTATTGTACTTTGATGAAAGTTATTAAGCTGGGTGAGGGCCCTGCAGACATAAGTAAGGTGTGTCGAACTACGTTACCAAATGTATGATGTTCTTATTATTTTGATTTTACTTGCTTTTATTTTTGTTTGTACTAAAGAAGTTTAAGAAAGTTTGCGAAACAATTAATACCATCGATTTTTCAATACTTAATTCACAATTTTATCACAATTTTATATTTTTCATCTATTATTTTTATTTATGATATAAAATCATGAAATGCTTATATGTGTCATATAAATTTCATTTTATAATAGAATTATATTTATTAAATATTTTTTGTTTATCATATATGAAATTAAATAACAATGATTATATTCAGTTTAATTATAAATGTTAACTCAAGGTATATTATTAATGATTTTGATGATAACTATAAAATATTTCAAAATTTAAATCGAGTTATTTCCTTTTATTAGTAATGGCATAATTCTTAAAAGGATATAAAATAATATAAAAATGTCTTCTTTCTTGTTGAATTTTTTAATGAACGTAACTTATTATAAATAATTTCACAATATCTGGAAGGATCTTACTAATTAGAACAATTAGATCCAGAATGGCAACAAGCGCTTTAGGCAACAGGTAAAGCATAGCTATAAATACAATTATCGTTGCATTTTTATTAGAACAACAAAATTCATATCATTACAAGAACTGGGATTGTAATAAGTATAAGGCAACATAATTTTTGAAATAGGCAATAAAATAAAAAATGTGTTAAATCAAAATGACTTTACTTAGATATAATTTTGATGTATAACAAAGAGCAAAATAAAAGAAAAACAAAAGCAAACGAAGCGACAAAGACGCAGAAGAATAGAAATAAGATGAAGATGCAGACACAGACACGAATTGAAAGAACAGACGCAAGCAATACAGAAGAAGCAAAGCAGACGAAGTAATACAGACGAAGAAACACAAATATAGACGCAGACGCACAATAAGACGTAGAAGAAGAACGCAGAAGAAATAAACAGACGCAGACACAAAATAAACACAGACGAAGCAACGCATATGCAAAAGAGAAATACAGACGCAGACGGAGACATAGTAGTAAAACAGATGAAGACGCGGATTAAGAAGCAGACGTAAGATTCAGTTCGGGTTAGTTACAGAACTCAACTAATTAACCGTTTCTGTTAAAGAAACAAGATTTAAGAAATAAGAATCAAGAAGCAGTTAGAGATGAAGGCTATAAATACAAGTCGAAGTCCAAGATTGCAAAGTTAGTTAAAAAGTTGATAAATTACAAATTAGCAGATTTACATCTACGTGATCGTAAAAAAGCATTCTGTGCAAAATAGTTGAGAGCTATTTTTACTGTAACAAGTGTTCAAACACTTATCTGTGAGAAAGTGGTACAGATAACCTGTAGAGGCTAAGTATGAAAGAATACTGATTGTAGAGACCTGAAGAGACTCGTAAAGAATACTTGTAAAAGTTGAAGAGATAGTGAAATCTCATAAAGAATTTCACACTTTTTGCTACTATTCATCCTCAAATTTTCAAAATTTCAATTCTAAAAAAATTTAACACTTTTACTATTCATTTCCTTCTTTTCAATTCCATTTAAAACAATTCATTCACTATCAATTCTATTTAAACTCAAAACACCATTTTAGGCCATAATTAATTATAAACATCAATAACAAAAGCATATTTCACCTATCTTAATCACATATAATAATTTACATTCTTGAATTTTCTTTTTCTTTGCATATGAATAAGTCACCACAAATTCCTCATTTAATGTCAATTTATAATTCAAAATTTCAAGAAAATTTCGGGGTCCAACATTTATCCTTCATCAAGGAGAATTCTGCTACCTTCCTCCCATCAGAGCTCATTTTTCCCATTGGAAACCATCTGCCATGTTGACAATATGTTATGAATTTATGTTAATAGTTTTATTTTGAAAAGTTAATAGAAATAAAAACAAGTCATAGATATAATCAATGTATAAGTAGAGTGTACAATTTAATAAGGAAAGGAAAATTTATATGCAATTAACAAAATATTCATAGGAGAATCAAAGATCATTGGAACTTAATTTTTTAACTAACTAAAATTCCCATGCACAAGCACAATTTATATTTGCCACTCAACGTTGAAGATACATAAAACTCAAAGCATATGCCACAAATTAATAAGTGATCTGATATTTTTAAGAATATAAGACTTCTTATTTAAATGTTCTTTTCACATCCGACACATTTCTAAAATTATTTTCTAACATTAATAAATCAATATAACTTATTAAAGTTGAGTTTATAACCTATTGACATAAGAAAAGAAAGTTTGTATTATACACAATATCGGTACTTTTATACATTGCCTACTCCAAACATAAGTCATAACCTACATAAATACACAACCAAATTATACAACATATACCATATAACTTTTAAATCTTCTATCATCAAATCTAATACAAAGATGCTTATCAATCAAGGCAGATTTCACTACTTATCTTTGTATCTGTGATCAATCCAAGTATTAATTTTGAACATGGATATAAATATAATGCATTATTTTTTACCAAAAGCATTAACAAAAGAGAGCATCTTAAACCTGAACTTATAACAAATAATAAAAACATTGTAAATAAGAAGAAATGTTGAGGAAATGACTTTAGTGATCTTAGATAATCATTCATGCACACAAATATCCCACTTCCTTGTAAATTGGTTCCAACGTTCAAGCAATGTTAACTTTTTGATCTATTAATTGAGACAATTTTAAATGATAAGGTTCCGAATATTAATTCTATATGTACTATGTTTAGGAGATGCAAAATTAAGTGTGCTTTCCTCTAAAACCATTATTTTGACAAAAAGAGGCCAACTACGTAGGAGTTGAATCCCCCAAGCCTTTCATCAAATATGGAGAGAGCCGTTGTCATGGAATTCAAAATGGAAGGAAATACAAAAATAGGAAGGGTAAATGTCAACAATTAATAAGATGCAAAAATCACCCAAAATACTCATGCAAGGAATCTAAGCAAATGATCAAACTTATATGAAGAGTGGAATGAAGACCGTGGATTAAAGCTATCTCTCCAAAACAAGACCCTATGATCTTTAAATGCTAGTTGGAAATCTAGATTAAGCAAGAAGACAATGAGTTAGAATCAAGTAATTTCATACCTCAAGGTTAGTTTTCACCTAGGATGGGAGTGATCTGTAACTCTTCCAAGAGAAAGTTAATGATTAGATAGCGGAGAAAAATGAACAAAGTTAAAAAGAAGAAGAAAAGGTGAGAAGCAAGATGAAGGAACCCATACCTACCAACTTGACTAGTTCATAGAAGATCACCTTTGATAGTTTAGATCTAATTAGGAAACATCTAGAGACTCTTTCAGCTAAATGCCATCGTAGATAGATTACCTTGTTTATTGATTGCAAGATTGTTGACATTTTTTTGCTTTGTTAATAGTTGTAGGTTACGTTGTCGCTTTAACCATACTTGTTGGAGGAGAGGTAGAAGTGGTTTTGTCTGACTGTGGTTATCTAGAGGTTATTCTATAAATGCATAAATCATTATGTTAATATAATTATTATCTATACTGTAGCAACCCACTTTCGCAAGACACATACCCGACATCCTCAGTAATGTCTGAAAACTTGCCCCGCGAGGGTGACATGCTAGTACAGTTAGTCAGTAAAATCTTATTACAAATTTTTTTCCAGACACACATATGTGGAAATCAACAATCAAATTAGACCCATTTTATTCATAAACATTTTCATCGACAAGTGTTACTACACTCATCATACAAGTCATCAAAATTTTACTAGTCACTTACTTCCACATCCTTAGCCGTTAAATGTTATCTCACGTATTCCTATTGTTGGACCCCGTCTCCGAGGCCCAACATTCGGGAACATAAAAGCATAGAAGACCCAAAACTGACAACAAACTGACCCCAATTTGGGTAACTCACAAAAGGAAAATTGGATCGACTTCCTAAGGACATTTGTTCCTCATATTCTAATGATTCTAACGCCACTGAAAACGCTCAATTCGGATTAGAAATGAAAAAGTTATGCTCAAAATACTATCTGAAAAAAACAATCAAAACCGACACTCTACCTACTTCATGTCAGAAATATAAAATCTTAGAGGCTAAATTATCAATCGGTTCCTTCATAAAACATGTAGATTTTCATCTCTAGTTTAATTTAAAACAAGAATCGCCTCAATCGGAGCTCTATAGCTCAAAATATTTCAAAATAAGTGAAGTATATTCAGACTTTATCTACCGACCATCACACTTTGTTTCAATCCACTTTTTATAAATTAAAAGAAATACTGACAAATCAGGTATAAAAAGATAGAAAATTTTCTTAGGATTCCAACGCTTCAAAAATCAGCTTAATCGGAGGTCAGACAAAAAAGTTATGGCCAAAAGAAAGAAGAGGGGTCGGTCGGCCAAAAACCAACCCCAACGCGCGAGCTCGCCCAAGAGCGAGCGCTGGGCGCTCGCTGGCCGAGCGACCTGCCCAGCGATCCGACCTATCAGACTTCAAACCTTCATAACTTTTGACTCCGAGCTCCAAATCAGACCCAGTTTATTTCGTTGGAAAGATAAAATACAACTCTACAATTTTCAAGAAGGACTCAAAGGCAAGCTCGGACACTAAAGGAATCAAACGTTTACTCCAAGACCGATCGACTAGCTCCTTCTAAACAGTACCGAAACTTGCAAACACCATAACTTTTGACCTAGGACTCCAAATTTAACAAACTTGGTGTCTATGGAAAGCTAAGAGAACTCCCTACAGCTTTCATGAAGACTACCAACCCAACTTCCAACTCTAAAAGAGTCAAAAATGGCCTCAAAGTCCTGTCTGACACCTGCCATATAAACAACACCCATACTTAATTCTAACAGCTCATATCTACCCATTTAACACACCCTAAAATAGCTCATAATACATCATGGACAAGCTCTACAGCTCGCCTACCACTCTCAATAAGACTAAATGATCCTATTCGATCTATGACAGACCAGGAATTGCAGTACTGCTCAATATACCCACATTTAACCACATGAACACATCAGCCCAGAAATTCAACAGCTCATAAACCCTTGCAAATTCCAGCAAGCTATCTCAATACAAAACCCAACAACAACTCATCAATTAAAGACTCATACACATTCCTTTTTCAGATCACACACAGATCGCAAATCAACACAAACACGTGAAGATGAGATTACTAGAGTTCTCATTCTCTTTTCCAATCATACAAGAGTTCAATCATAGCTTTAATTACATATCAGCATATTTATCATATCCATCTAGAATCAAGTACAAAATAAAAAATATGAGATGCTCAATGCTTAATATGCTTATAAAGCTATCCAAAAGCTAGTTACTAACTTAATACAAAAGTGTCTAATGATTCTTGGAGTTATGCTCGATGCCTTGCAAGGTTTCGCGATCAACTAGAATTTGCACCTGAGGAGGGAGAATGGGGTGAGCAAACACGGCTCAGTGGCTAACACCTCTATAGTCATTGAGTAATGAGCCATACAACACATAAAGAATCCGAAACATTTGCAATCTATCATATAAAGCACAATAACTCAACTTCATCACATAAATCATAAATTAGTCACAATCACCACATAAAGCATGGCATGGAATCATCTATCGTTGAAAACACATATTATGCATCATAAAAACCAAAATGATGAAATGCACACGTTTGGCTCGAGAGTTCCATAAACACGACGGAAAACAAAGTTTACCGTAAACATGACGAGTCCGATTTCTCAGGATATCGTGGCCTTAAGCGGGCAGCTGGGAGAAGGCTAAGGGGGGTCATCGTGCACGAGAATTAACGATACAGGTTCTCTCTCGCCCAAACACAACCAATTTATGCTCACATATTCAAACACAAGAATAGCATTTTATGCTTCTTCCATTCTATCGGATCATCGAAATTTCATACTTTTCTTTCAAATCGAAGGAAATACACTTTCAATATACACACAAATTAACAAAGATTTGCACACATAAGGCATTTTCCCATTACACAACAACTATAAAAATGTTACCCACCTAATGTCGGAATCCCGAATTCAAGATTTCCCTTCCTCCTTGTCTTGAGTGGGGTGTTCTTGATTTCCTTCAATTAAATCACACTCTATTCAATGAATATATTCTAAAAGAAAGGCATAGCATTCATAAAATCAAGGAAAGGTAAAATAAGCTTTAAACCTAACCTACCCA
The DNA here is from genome assembly GCA_029891385.1 of Erythroxylum novogranatense. Classification (NCBI taxonomy): domain Eukaryota; kingdom Viridiplantae; phylum Streptophyta; class Magnoliopsida; order Malpighiales; family Erythroxylaceae; genus Erythroxylum; species Erythroxylum novogranatense. The sequence goes on along the minus strand of CM057227.1, from coordinate 95,809,796 downwards.
TAAGCCATTTATGCCAGAAAAACCAAAACCCTAACTTAGAAATCCTAGATTCCCTTTGATTTCACCTTCTCTTCTTTCTTTCTTCAAACCCTACACAAACCCTAACTTCCATTTCATCCCATTTTCGAACCTATCATAAACAAAGATAGAACTTACCTCTCACAAGTAGTTTCTCTTCTTCCTTCCTCCCTTGAAGCTTCCTACGACTCTCCCTTTTCCTCTTGGCCGAATCCCCTTTCTCCTTGGTTCACGTTTTTGCTTCTCTTCCTTTTCTTTTCTCTACGACACTTGCTTCCTCTCCTCTTAATTCGTTTAACTCATTTATTTCTCAACTTAAGTCCTCCTCCAATACTAAGTAGTTTTAAGCTCTCCCTTTTCCTTTTACAATGCTTTTAGGCTCTCCTCCTTCTACTTATCCCATTAACCTCTAAAGCCCATTCTTTCTCACATGCCCTTAATTTTTTTGTCTTATGTGGCTCTACACATCCAAGCCTACTTCCCATAAATCCAATTAATTCTAACCCTTCACTTTAACTTCAAAATTTCCAATTCCCAATCATACAAACTAATTTCAAGACTCAACAAATACATATATATATATACACACATAATTAAAACAATTAAAGCAAAAATAAAGAATAAGTCAAGTAAATCAATAAATCAATAAATAAATAAAAATAAAAATAAAAATTTTCGGGGCCCAACAATTCTCCCCTCCTAAAAGAATTTCGTCCTCGAAATCCTTACCTGAGTCCATGAAGAGGTATGGATACTTCTCCTTCATGGCTTCTAAAGGCTCCCAAGTTGCCTCTTCGGTTGAATGGTTTCTCCACAAGACCTTAACCAGCTTTACAATCTTATTCCTTAACACCTTTTCTTTTGAATCCAAGATCTCCACTGGTTGCTCCTCATAATTCAAATCCTCTCTCAACTGAACCTCTGAAGGTTGAACTATATGTGAAGGATCCGATCTGTACTTCCTCAGCATCGATACATGAAACAGTATGAATCTTAGATAACTCCAATGGCAAATCTAACTTATAAGCCAAGGGCCCAATCCTCTCAATGATCTCATATGGGCCTATATACCTCGGGCTAAGTTTGCCCTTCTTGCCAAACCTCAAAACACCTTTCCATGGAGAAGCTCTAAGAAACACCTTTTCTCCCACTTCAAATTCCATCTCTTTCCTATGGGCATCCGTGTAGCTTTTCATCCTATCTTGAGCTGCTTTAAGCCTCTGCTTCACCAACTTAATTTTATCAACTGTAATATGTACCAACTCAGGTCCTACAAGCTTCCTTTCACCTTCCTCATCCCAACAAATAGGAGTTTTGCATCTCCTACCATACAAAGCCTCATATGGTGCCATCTGAATTCCCGAGTGATAGGAATTATTGTAAGCAAACTCAATCAAAGGTAGGTGATCATCGCACGAACCTTTGAAATCCAATGCACAAGCTCTCAACATTGCCTCCAAAGTCTGTATCGTCCTCTCCGATTGTCCATTAGTCTGCGGATGGAAAGTCGTACTAAAATGCAATATAGTCCCCAGAGCCTCCTACAAACTTTCCCAAAATCTGGAGGTGAACCTAGGATCCCTATCAGAAACTATCGAGCTTGGAATCCCATGGAGTCTGATTACCTCATCCACGTACTTCTTAGCCAAAACATTCAAGGAATTTGTCTGTCTAATTGGCAAGAAGTGTGCTAACTTGGTCAACCTATCAACAATCACCCATATAGCGTTATGCTTCTTGCTAGTTCTCGGTAATCCCATCAGAAAATCCATGGTTATCTTCTCCCATTTCCATTCCGGGATCGGCAATGGATTAAGCTTGCCTGAAGGTGCATGGTGTTCAGCTTTAACTTGCTGACACACTAAACATCTTTTAGCATACTCTGCCACATCTTTCCTCATTCTCTTCCACCAAAAATACTCTTTCAAATCCCGATACATCTTAAAACTCCCTGGGTGCATTGCATACGGAGCATTATGCACCTCATCAAGGATCTCACCCTTCAGCTCTAACCTATCTGGAACACACAATTTATTGCCTATAACCATCAATCCATCTTCCTTAACCTCTACTTCAGAAGGTTTACCATTATTTACCTCTTCTCTAAGCTTACTCAAGTACTCATCCTGTTTCTGCACTTCTTTAACCTTTTCCCTTAATACTGGTCTCACTCTAAAATTTGCCAAGATACAATCAGGTTCAACTTGTCTCATCGTCACACGAAGCCTGGCTAATTCCTTCAGCAAGGGAAGATACACCGTTTCCACATGTGCCATAGTGGAATTCCTACTCAAAGCATCTGCTACCACATTAGCTTTCCCCGGATGGTAGTCTATCATCAAGTCATAATCCTTTAACAATTCTAACCATCGCCTCTGTCTCAAATTCAGCTCTTTCTGGGTCAACAAGTACTTAAGACTCTTGTGGTCTGTAAACACCCTAGTGGTAACTCCATACAAGTAATGTCTCCAAATCTTCAATGCGAAAATTATAGCAGCCAATTCCAAATCGTGAATAGGATAGTTCATCTCATAAGGCTTTAATTGCCTAGAAACATAGGCAATCACTTTCCCTCCTTGCATCAATACACACCCTAAACCCTTCCTAGAAGCGTCACTGTATACAATGTATCCATCATCACCATAGGGTAACGTCAAAATTGGTGCAGTAGTAAGCCTATTCTTCAATTCCTCAAAACTGATCTGGCACTCCTCAGTCCACTCAAATTTCTGATTCTTCCTCGTCAATTTGTAAAGTGCAGCAGCTATCATAGAAAAGCCCTCCACAAACCTCCTGTAATATCCGGCTAATCCCAAGAAACTTCTCACTTCAGCTACATTCTTAGGTGCTTCCCATTTAACCACAGCTTCTATCTTTTGTGGATCCACATGCACTCCATGCTCTGAAATCACGTGCCCAAGAAATACTACTTCTCTTAACCAAAATTCGCACTTGTCGAATTTGACATACAATTTATTCTTTCTCAAGGTCTCCAAGGCAACCCTCAAATGATCCTCATGCTCCTCATCACTCTTAGAATAGATCAATATATCATCAATAAAGACAATGATAAATTGGTCCAGGAAAGACTTGAAGACTCTATTCATCAAATCCATAAAGACTGTAGGAGCATTCGTTAACCCGAAAGGCATAACCAAAAACTCAAAGTGGCCATACCGCGTCCTAAAAGCAGTCTTGGACACATCGGTCTCCTTAATCCTCAACTGATGGTAACCTGATCTCAAATCTATCTTGGAAAAGACTCTCACCCCTTGCAATTGATCAAATAAATCATCTATGTGGGGGAACAGATATCTGTTCTTAACGGTGGCATGATTCAACTTCCTGTAATCCACACACATCCGTAACGACCCATCTTTCTTCTTCACAAAGAGAACCGAAGCTCCCCAAGGCGAAGAGCTAGACCTAATGTAACCCTTCTCCAATAAATCCTTCAATTGTTCCTTAAGCTCCTTCAATTCTGCAGGATCCATTCGGTAAGGCGGAATTGAAATCGGCGTAGTACCTGAAAGAAGCTCAACGGGAAACTCAATTTTCCTAGGCGGAGGTAGTCCTGGCAATTCCTTGGGAAAGACATCCGGGAATTCCTTGACTATAGGAATGTCTTCCAACCTCCCTCTGTCTGCCTTCGTGTCTAACACATAGCCCAGATATGCTTCACACCCCTTACTCATCATTCTCTCTGCTGTCATAGTCGAAACAATCCGAGGTTGACTGACTTTTCTATCTCCCATGAATACCACTTTTCTGCCATCCTCTAGCTCGAATTCTACTGTCTTCTGCTTGCAGTCTAAATTGGCATGATACTTCTCTAATGTATCCATACCTAGGATCACATCCAATCCCCTCATCTTCAAGGGCATCAAGTCCACCACAAATTTTCCTCCACCAATCCCTGTCTCACACTCTCTATACACTTGACTGATAATAATATACTGGCCGATCGGAGTACTCACCATCAGCGGAGTATCCAATGGGCTCAAATTCCTCCTAGGCACAGTCCTACCCGACGACACAATAGAATGGGTAGAACCTGGATCAATTAAAGCAAGAACATCATCATCAAACAATTTTACCATACCCGTCACCACTTCGGGAACTGACTCTGCCTCCTCTCGAGGCATTGTGAAAACTCTAGCTGGTGCTTGCCCCCTGGATCTGTCTGGAAGATGAGCTCTCTTAGGTACTCCAGAGCTACCCACTTCAATCACGATTACATCCCACTGCCTCTGCTCTCCCAAAGCTTGCATCTGTGATCCTCTCTTCTATCCGGCTTAGGACACTTTGCTTGGCTATGTGTCCTCTCTGTCCACAATTGAAGCATGCTCCTATCAATCTGCGACATTCTCCCTTATGGAGATTCCCACAAGCTCACATTTGGGAAGAGGTGGCCTCTCCCCATCTCCTCTTCTACTGCCGCCCACCGTTGAGGCTTGGTGAGAAGCAAGAGAAGTCCTCATAGGCCTAGGCCGCTCGCATCACGCTTCTCTCCTCAGATCAAGACAGAAAGGTTCTGGCACTTCTCTCAGGAATAGAAGTACCACCTCCCCTCCTGAACTGCTCTCTTCCTTTTCTTTTCCGACTAACTGCATTCTTGATATTCTCGATGTTCTCAACTCTCAACGCTGCTTCAACCAGCTGTTGAAAGTCGCCAAAGTTCTGCACTACCACCTTCTCTCTGATAGCTAGGTGCAGGCCTGACTCAAACCGGTGACATTTAGCAGCTTCACTAAACATCATCTCAGAAGCATACCTCGATAACTGAGTAAACCGACGCTCACATTCAGCCACTGTCATCTCCCTCTGGGTGAGACTCAGAAACTCCCTCTGCTTCTGCTGAATGTACACCTCAGACAGATACTTCTTCCTATAAACAGCCAGGAAGTCTTCCCATGTCAACCCTATCAGCTTCAGCTGACTCCCCAATACACACTCCCACTAATGCAAGGCATCACCATGGAGTAAACTGGCAGCATAGACCACCCTCTCATCATCCTCGCACTCCATCTGATCCAAGACCCTCTCATTCTTCCTCAACCAGGTCTCGGCTTCCTCAGGATCCGTGGTCCCGTAGAAGTCCACTGCTCTATACTTACTCAACTTGTCAAACTGTCTCCCCTTCTTAACTGGGGCCGAACCAGAAGCCTGTGGCATTTGACCCATAGCCTGAACAAAGGCTTGGGTAAATGCCTGGAACAGTCTCGCATCCAGAGCAGGCACTTGCTCAAACTGACTAGGCGATTGCTATGTCTGAGATCGGAGGGGATCACTACTTTGCCCTCGAGAAGCCTCAGCCACTCCCGGGGCTACGGACTCATCCGTGCTCTCCTCCCTTGGTGGAGAGTCAGGTGCAATTGAACCTTGCAGAACTCCTCGTGTCCTTCTACGAGGTGGCATTTTACTCCTTCAATGAAAATATTTCTGATTAGCTACAATTCGTTTTAATTCTTAGATCCTATATGTATGCATGATGTGCATGTCATTTAATACAAACAATCAATTCATAATGCAAAAATTTAATCACATAGCAAAACAATTTCCCTACTATGCATCCTAAGCCTAGGAGTGAACCTAAGCTCTGATACCAAACAATGTTGGACCCCGTCTCCGAGGCCCAACCTTCGGGAACATAAAAGCATAGAAGACCCAAAACCGACAACAAACTGACCCCAATTTGGGTAACTCGCAAAAGGAAAATCAGATCGGCTTCCTAAGGACTTTTGTTTCTCATATTCTAACGATTCTAACACCACTGAAAATGCTCAATTCGGATTAGAAATGAAAAAGTTATGCTCAAAATACTATCTGAAGAAAACAATCAAAACGGACACTCTACCGACTTCAAGTCCGAAATATAAAATCTTAGAGGCTAAATTGTCGATCAGTTCCTTCATAAAACTTGTATATTTTCATCTCTAGTTTAATTTAAAACAAGAATCACCTCAATCGGAGCTCTATAGCTCAAAATATTTCAAAATAAGTGAAGTATATTCAGACTTTATCTACAGACCATCACACTTATTTTCAATCCACTTTTTATAAATTAAAAGTAATACTGACAAATCAGGTATAAAAAGATAAAAAAATTTCTTAGGAGTCCAACACTTCAAAAATCAGCTTAATCGGAGGTCGGACTAAAAAGTTATGGCCAAAAGAAGGAAGAGGGGTCGGTCGGCCAAAAATCTGAACTCAACAGCGAAGCTCGCTTAGAGAAGGCCAGGCGCTTCGGCGTGGCGAGCACTGCCACTCCGTGCCGAGCGCTGGCCGCTCACGGGCCGAGCGACCTACCCAACAATCCAACATATCAAACTTCGAACCCTCATAACTTTTGACTCCGAGCTCCAAATCAGACGCGGTTTGTTTTGTTGGAAAGCAAAAAGACAACTCTACAATTTTTAAGAAGGACTTAAAGGCAAGCTCGGACACTAAAGGAATCAAAAGTTTACTCAAAAACCGATCGACTAGCTCGTCCTAAACAGTACTGAAACTTGCAAACACCATAACTTTTGACCTAGGACTCCAAATTTAACAAACTTGGTGTCTATGGAAAGATAAGAGAACACCCTACAACTTTCATGAGACTACCGACCCAACTTCCAACTCTAAAAGAGTCAAAAATGACCTCAAATTCATGTCTGACATCTGCCATATAAACAACACCCGCACTTAATTCTAACAGCTCATATCTACCCATTTAACACACCCTAAAATAGCTCATAATACATCATGGACAAGCTCTACAGCTCGCCTACCACTCTCAATAAGACTAAATGATCCTATTCGATCTATGACAGACCAGGAATTGCAGCACTGCTCAATATACCCACATTTAACCACATGAACACATCAGCCCAAAAATTCAACAGCTCATAAACCCTTGCAAATTCCAGCAAGCTATCCCAATACAAAACCCAACAGCAACTCATCAATTAAAGACTCATACACATTCCTTTTTCAGATCACACACAGATCGCAAATCAACACAAACATATGAAGATGAGATTACTAGAGTTCTCATTCTCTTTTCCAATCATACAAGAGTTCAATCATAGCTTTAATTACATATTAGCATATTCATCATATCCATCCAGAATCAAGTATAAAATATAAAATATGAGATACTCAATGCTTAATATGCTTATAAAGCTATCCAAAAGCTAGTTACTAACTTAATACAAAAGTGTCTAATGATTCTTGGAGTTATGCCCGATGCCTTGCAAGGTTCCACGACCAACTAGAATTTGCACCTGAGGAGGGAGAATGGGGTGAGCAAACACGGCTCAGTGGCTAACACCTCTATAGCAATTGAGTAATGAGCCATACAATACATAAAGAATCTGAAACATTTGCAATCTATCATATAAAGCACAATAACTCAACTTCATCACATAAATCATAATTTATCCAAAATCACCACATAAAGCATGGCATGGAATCATCTATCGTTTAAAACACATATTATGCATCTTAAACACCAAAATGATGAAATGCACACATTTGGCTCGAGAGTTCTATAAACACGACAGAAACCTTAGTTTACCGTAAACACGACGAGTCCGATTTCTCAGGATCTCGTGTGGCCTCAAGCGGGTAGCCGGGAGAAGGCTAAGGGGGTCATCATGTACGAGACTTAACGAAACAAGTTCTCTCTCACCCAAACACAACCAGTTTATGCTCACATATTCAAACACAAGAATAGCATTTTATGCTTCTTCCATTCTATCGAATCATCGAAATTTCATACTTTTCCTTCAAATCGAAGGAAATACACTTTCAATATACACACAAATTAACAAATATTTGCACACATAAGGCATTTGCCCATTACACAACAACTATAAAAATGGTACCCACCTAATCCTCTTGGCCGAATCCCCTTTCTCCTTGGTTCACGTTTTTGCTTCTCTTCCTTTTCTTTTCTCTACGACACTTGCTTCCTCTCCTCTTAATTCATTTAACTCATTTATTTCTCAACTTAAGTCCTCCTCCAATACTACGTAGATTTAAGCTCTCCCTTTTCCTCTTACAATACTTTTGGGCTCTCCTCCTTCTACTTATCCCATTAACCTCTAAAGCCCATTCTTTCTCACATGCCCTTAATTTTTTTGTCTCATATGTGGCTCTACACATCCAAGCCTACTTCCCATAAATCCAATTAATTCTAACCCTTCACTTTAATTTCAAAATTTCCAATTCCCAATCATACAAACTAATTTCAAGACTCAACAAATACATATATATATATACACACATAATTAAAACAATTAAAGCAAAAATAAAGAATAAGTCAAGTAAATCAATAAATATAAAAAATAAAAAATAGAAATTTTCGGAGCCCAACACCTATCGGGATGTATAGCATAGGTGGTTATTTAGTTTTGTCTCTAATAATCTCTTTGCTCAATCATCTTTATCATGTACACATATTTCTTATTTCAATCACAAGGTATCATTTTCCAATTCAAACTCAAAATTTAGATTCGTTTTCAATTACTCAATAAGATTCACAATTTTGGATCCTCATTTCAGGCTTTGTTTATATGAAACTTGATACACTCATATTTTCATATATGTTTAGGACTTAATTCAGAGTCATTTACATTAATTTTATGTTCTTCTATGGCTGGTTTATCATGTTTTAGCATTATTCGAGGTTCATTAACATAAAATGCATAAATGAAACAAATAGACTCGAATTGCACTGTTTTTGGGTTTCTGGCAAACTTGACCTTTAGTCATTGTGGGATTTTTATCTCGAGATTGGTTTGACAATGTTTTGATCATACCTTTTGAATCAGATGGCGAAATCCTGTGATTCAAGTCTCATATTGAAGCTAACTCAAAGACAAATATATTGATAAAATTTCTGCTCCTAAATCATCACCGTTTAGTTTTTATGACTATCAAAATTGACCTTGAAAAATCCATTCCATAGCTAGCATCCAAGAAAAAAACAAAGGGTTGCCTCAATTTTATTCAAGACACGCAGCAACCTTTATTCACGCACAAGAGGCAACGCAACTCTTATTGACCAGTACACAACACATTTCACGCAAGCAACAGCCTCCATGCAATAGCCACAAGCTCCACTCTTCACTAAAAAACCAAGCAGCCTTTATTGACTAACAACTATTCTCCACTACACTCTCACTTTCCAGCAAAAATCATGCAAACAACGCACCTCTCACACAAGCTTTCCAAGAATCACGCCACACTGCCTTCAGCAGCTTGCTGTCACTCACCATTCACGCAAGCAATCTCCACCAAAAAAGCTCTCATTTCGACGCACAAGACAACAAGCTTCCATACACTTACAACAGTCGCAATCTCCATCACCAAGAAGCCTCCATTTTTTTTTATTTCATGCACATCATTTAATTTCTACAGGGGGTCTGAACGCAAGCCTCCAACTCATTCACGCTACACACATCTAAGCTTCCATTTTCCACTCACACAAGCTCCACACAAAAAAAAACAGCAGCACCCACTCACCTCTCAACCAACAACAAGCCTCCAAGCATCAATCGTGATTTCTATCCAACCTCCATACACACAAGCCTTGATTTGTTAGCTCCAATCCTCCATAATGCATAGCCCTTACTCACCATACACTCACCACCCACATACACTCTCTTCTCCACACACAACATTGTAGCATGGTGGACATTAAATGAAGCAGCTACGTTGAGGTGGAAGAAAAGAAACGTGAGCAGTTAGTGGAGGAGACACCTGGAGGAAATCTTTATGTTGAAGCAGCTAGGCTAGGAGAATAACGTTACACCACTCAAGAAGAGATCACATTATTCTGCTGCAATTTGGAGACGTGTTCTTAATTTTTATTTGATTCCGTCATGAGTTTATATAGCGTTTATATTTTTGAATTGCTCGGCATGATGATTTGTGGTTAGAACTCTTAATTTCTGTTAGGGATTTGATATTTTTGATGATGCTCTAATATTGAATTTTGCTGGAATCCATGACTGAAAATTCATGAACTTGTTGATTTTTCCTTAGGTTTATTTATTCTTCATTTGGATTATTGGAAATTGCCTTGGTATAAATTTGCCTATAGAAAAAGGGAGTTTTTTTTAGAAGATTGAAGATAATTTCGACTAGGATTTTCTTGTGAGTTGGGAGACTTAAGAAACTTAAGAGGTGAAATTGAAGGTTTGGAACTTAAGAAACTCTAGGAAGAACTTAAGTAAGGGATTACTAAGTGATGTCTAGAGTAGATAGATTAATTCATCTTTGGGAAAAGGGTATTAATTACTCTTAAAATTCACCTACAAGGTTAGGATAATTCATTTGTGGAGGATAGCTAATTCAATATTAAGGTTGACAAAAATATCATTCCCTAAGAGAAGATCATTCCCCATTGAAGTTAATACTTTTAATTAGTCAATTGTTACAATCTTTTAATAATTATTTACTGCACAAATTTGTCATATTCATAGTTATTTTGGATTCATTAAATTGTGTAATTGCTTAGAAATTTTCTTGAGTTTTTAATAATTGTTTACATTGCTTTTAATTTTCCAAAATTTCACTAAACCCGATTTTAAACACTGTCTGCTAGTATAGATTTGAACTTTCTCATAATCCCTGTGGACATGACTCGATTCTTACCGATTTATTACTCACTTCGACAACCGTGCACTTGCGGTACACAAACAAAACTGATCTTAAATTTTCAATATAGCTAATAATACTTCATTTTGCCCAAATTCAAGTCAACATTTTATGCTCTTTATTTCACTAGGTTTGGTAACCTTAATATCTAAATTGTGATACACTACTATTGAATTTTCTATTCATTGCATCATATTACAACACTAGCTTTACTAAGAGATACTTAATTGCACAATGATAATCTTTAAGTAACTCTATCCATTGTCTCAGTCTCGTATTCAATTCTTTTAAACTCAATAATTACCTCAAATTTAAATGATCTATATATTTATATATAGATCCGAAATGTTTCACTGTATATATAATGACTCCAAGCTCTCAAAACAATTAGTATTGCAGCAAGTTTCAAATCATGTATCAAATAATCAACTAATGAGAGTTTAATTGTATCAATGCATATAAAAATCACTTTATTATACTATAACAGATTGCATCTTATTCTCTAGTATAAAACATTAGTGTATACTACAAAATCTCTAAATTCAAACAATATAATTAACATTGGTGTTATAATTCCTAAAAAATCTCTTTTTACATTCATCAGTCTATACAATTTTCACGCTTTTTCTAAAACTTTTTTTCTGGTCAAAGGGCTAAGATCAATAAAAACCCCTTAACAACTTCTAGTAGTGTCCATTCTCTAGCTAATTCTAGAAAACCCCAGATCTCTTATAAATTCCTTGATGTTTCTCACTTCTTCATTACCTCTATTTTCTCTTTGGGTCTCTCAATATGTAATGTTCAGATACTAAATGACCCAACATATTATTTGGTCAACCTAAGATTCACTCTTATTGAACTTGGCATATAATTGTTTATACGTTCATGATATAGAAGAAGTACATCAAATATTGAAAACATTCTTCTCAACTTTTCGAATACATTCAATATATCATCTATGATCATAGTTACTAATTAATCCAATCAAAATTGGGACATTTCATTCTTTAATACCATGATATTGTCGAGGGAATTGTTAACTCGAACAAATATTGCCAAAACTCAATGTGCCCATGATTATTTCTCGTAATTCCTTAAGTAACTAATTCCTCAATTGAAGTGATGATCTCTTATGTTTTCTCAATTCCAAATGAACTTCCTTTCTCGAATGATTTTGTCCATTCGTTCCTTTTTCCTTTGATTTCACATTGACTTATTTTAATGTCTATTTGTTCATACTAATTTCTCCTTACATTAGCAATAATGTCACCTCAAATTTAAGAATCTGATCACGCAGTTGGATACTTTACATCAACAAAATACATACACTCTCAATAGCATATTCTACATCTTACTCCAATAGGAATAGGACTCTAATATTCATTAGATATTCATTTCTATTTTTTTTTCTTCATTGATCATTTTTAAAAATAAACCATCTAGTCTACTTAACCTACTTCGGTTAAATTCTTCTCCCAAGGAAGATTTCATGCTACTTTCATCTATAATGTTTATATAATCCTTATCAATCCACTGTTTTCATCATTGCTTATCAGACATTTTTAGTACCTCAAGAAGATCAATTTCAACTATTCATAATATCTCATTAATATTAATATATGTCATAACTTATATGATCAGAATATCCTTTATAATAAGGCTCAATGAAACATTAAGCATATTCATTTACTCATATACCTTGGTATATACCATCAAGATCATTACATCTTATCCATATATGAATTTATGACAATTCACCAATCAATAACTTATGCTAAAGCTACTTTAATCTCATTTAATTCTAGACAACACTTCTCCTTTTGCGCCTGTCCTCGATCATGGGGACTATGCCACTATCGTGGCCTTCTTTTTTTTCCTCAAATTCATCACCCATAGTAACATCATTAATAATCTCAATCTATCCCTAATTGATCACTATAAACACTTTTGTGTGTACTATAATTCATCTATAGTGAGTCTCATGTGCATTGCATTATAAGTTATATGTGTAATTTTAATGATTGAAATGATCGATTTGATTGCTCTGAATGTGATACTATATGTTAAATGAAGTGAATTAAATTATGTGAAAATATGATGTAATGTGTTATGTGATTGAGTAAGCCATCGAGGATGATCACTCACTGAGTTTGCAAAACTCACCCAAAATTTACAATATTTTTTAGGCTTAGAAGAGTTATCTTGTTGGGCAAATGAGAGTATAGCCACTACATTCAAGTAAGAGAGGTTAGGATCAGTTCACATTTGAATTTTTATTTCTTTATTTTTGTATCAAATTTAGTCATCCAAAATTATTATAACATATGTATTTGAATATTCTGCATTGTAATAACTTTCCAAATTGGAAATGTTTGTAAATGATTTTACAATGTAATGATATTATGATTTCAAGTGTTTTGTATATGAAATGTTATGTAAAATGGTTGTAAAGCTGTGATTGAAAATGTTTATGAATAAAAGTAGAACTTATTTATTTATTGATTAATAATAATTTTGATTTAGATGTTTATGAAAAAAAAGAATGGGCTGAATTTGATTGTTGATTTTCTACTTATGATTATGGTTTTTTTAAAAAATTTGACTGACTGACTGTTCTAGCTTGTCAACTTTGTAGGGTACGTACTCAGACATCGCTCAGGATGTCATGTAGGTGTCTTGCGAGAGTGGGGTGTTACATATACATTCATATATCATTATATTAATTATCATATATAATTACATTAATTACAATATAGTTAAAAAATAATTGCAATATAGTAAAAATGGAAATTAATAATAAAAATTACTATCGTATTCATAAAAATCAAATTAAATATTATTGAGAATGATTCTAAGTGTAAATATAAATTTAGCTAATAACAATATCATTTCAAAATTTATAAAACTTTAAACTCAAAATTAATTAATATTACTTATATTTATACTTTTTACTTTTCTCTTTTAAAATATATGATTTGATAATTTAATTTGGTGTCAAAAACTATATTTAATATATATAAATTCTATACTATTTTATTGAATTTCTTTATTACATAAATTTTTAAATATAAAATATATATATGAAAATATTTGGTGATGATTAACAAAAACCAAAGCCATAGTTTTAGTGACGATTGGCTAGCCGTTCGGTGATGGTTGTGAGAATTTGTTTCTAATAGTTAATCTTTTAATGATGGTTTTCAGAAATCGTCCCTAATGGTTAACTCTTTGGTGATGTTTCTCTGAATTTGTTGTCAACGGTCTAGATTTGGCAACATTGTTTTGAATTGTAGCTAAATGTTTTCCATATTTCTTCTAAGTTAATCAAAAATAAATATAATGAAAACAAAGCTCTTTTCCTCTTCGTTGTTTACCGTCATATTTCCTCAAGTTTTTTTGTTAAAGAAGGGTCGTCTATCATAGTCATCTCTAGTTTGTAGGGGTCCTCTTCGATTTTCCATGCGTCCAAGTAAGTCATCCACTAGGTACTATTTTTTCTATTATGTTTTCAAGAAGCTTCCTTTTTGTGTTTTGGTTTTTTGCTACATTATCATTCCCTAGGTTTTATGTTTTGCTTTTAGTGTACATGTTTTCATTTGTGTTTGGAAGATGGTGAATTGAGTTTTTTTTTCTGTTTGTGTATAAGCTAACCTTTTTTTTACCACCTTGCATGCTTGTTTAAGAAACGCCTACCAACTATTGGATGAAAGTTCTGTTAAAGATGTTTTGCTTAAATTGTTTGTGACAAATTTATGGAGTTCTTGATGAGATTAATATGTTACTCATTTGCTGACTTGATATAATATTTAATGCTCTACTATATATATATATCAAGAATGTAGATTTGATAAATCGTTAATTTTAAGTAAATTCATAACCTTGTATAAATAGATATGTTTATGCCTATGAAGATTTCTCATATTATGGTTTTATACCTTTAGCATCCACAAGTTTGGAACTTACAACAATAAGCATTTTATATTATTATGCATAAAATAAGTCAAATAAATGTGATGAATTTTGTAAAATTTTAAATTCACATAGATTGGGTGTTAACTATATATTAAGGGGATTTCTTTGTTGCATCCTCTACTATAGTGAATAAAGTCCTCATTTTTTTAATTGGCAAAGAAATGAAAAAATAGAGTTATTATCCACCTTTAATCGATTCAAGAACAAAAGAAAGTATTATCCCAATCACATGATATAACATTTGCTTATAAATAGTATACATTCCATCTTTATTGTAGCAATTGTCAATAAATGCTTTAACCTTTTACTTGGAATGATCGATAACAATGATGACATATTTATATGGGTAGCCATAAAGTTTTGATCTCTACAACTATAAGTTGGGTCCTAAATGCATCTATCCTCTTTCCATAACTTCAAAATAAATGTGTATTATTTTGAATTGCAAAATTGAAGACTCTTGGTTCATTGATAATTAAAGCTCCACAATTGATCTAAGAATGCTAACTTTCAACATATGTACATATCCTTATAGCTTTAAATATTCAATAGCATATCTTTTTTGTAGCGCCCCCTTACTGTAGGGTACGCACCGGGACACCCGTGGGTCATCCCGAGGCATATCTTACAATAAGGGAGGCTACGAGCAGTCAGTCACTACAGTACTCTCATGGCATCAGTAATAAAAGCCGCAATATAGAAATCATTATATTTAAAAAAAACCACGATGCTTTCTCATTCATATCTTCAAACAAAATAATATACAAGTCCATCAGATTTCCACTGTCTAAATACATTACTCCAAAAAGGAAATTGATACAAAAATCTAACTAGGTCATTCCCAAAACAATCCCAGCTGACCTACCTGTGTGCCATAACTTCTCTTGCCAACTAGATCCACACGGCATGAAAAGTCCATCTCTGGAGCTAGGAGTCTATTCTATCGATCCTGAAAAATATAATGCAATTTTGGGTGAGTTTGCGAACTCAATGAGAAACCATCATCGATGGTTCACTCAATTCATGCATCATGCAAATAGCATACAACATATCACAATAACGCATTCAGAATACCATATAGCAGTTTACAATTTCTCATACAATCACAGAACTCAGAAATTTCACAAATCAGTTATCACAATTATAGCATACACTCTTGCCTATTTTCATTCACTGAATTCAATCCATCATAATGTGTATGCAATGCATATGTGACTCTTTCCCATTTTATTACAGTGTTGTGACCGAGCGCTTAAACAGTGGTCAGTATTCAGTAGACGTGTCTAGGGAGTAGGAGAGCCCTCTGGGTATGCACTAACTCCCTTCGAGCTCGAGGCTCGTTTCAGTATCAGTGGCGACTCAGGTCACAACTATCATTATCTGTTCATGCATTTGTGTATGAAATGTAAAATGCCCAATAATTCACAGCCACATTGCCGTTAAAACCTATTTATCACTATTCTTCATAATCACGTAGCAGTCAAATCCGATTTATCAAGAATAAACGTAACGATCCTAATCATTCACATGATCATACAATTCACATTCGCAGACAGTTTACAGAGCATTTAACAATTAAAAAATTGAGGAACCAACTAGGTTACTCACCTATAACTTCCGAGCTACTGCCTGGAAGTCCCAGCAATATCCGTGGAATGACGATCCAACGGTGCCTTTATACTAGTCAAATAATTTTCCATTACTAGATGCAAAAAAATCAGAACAATTCAATGATGCACATGTCTTTATTAAAAGATGTACGATGCATGCTCATGACTTTCCGGCGCTATATCCCAATTTTACCATCTTTCTTATGTCAAAATCTAACCTTTCACTCAATTGATCAATAATGACTCATTTCAAGAAAACCTCAAAAAATCAATTTCATTTTGAACTAGATCAAATTCACCTATTGAATACTCTAATAGCATTGAATTTACATTCGGAAATCTCACAATTATAGCCCAATTCAAGAAACTATCCTTAGGCTGAAGTAGGAAACCTCACTCAACTGTCTTTCCATAATTGAGATCTCACTCATTTGATTTCAAATTTTCTTTCTTTACCTCAATTGTAGACCTCTTTCTCTAGTTCATAACGAATTAAGAATCACCTCAATTGGAGGTCTACACCATTAGTTATGCCCAAAAAACTAAAATACCTCACTTTCAGAAAAATGGAGCTCGCCGCAGCGAAAGGGCTCTCGCCGCGGTGTCAAGGGGGTCGCTCGCCGCGACGTCCAAAATGCTCATCGTGGCGAGGATCGATGGGCTCGCCGCAACGTCTCACCATGCTCGTCGCGACGAGGACTTAACCGCTCGTCACGACAAGTACCTATTTACTCTTCGCGACGAGGCCCCTCTCAGACGTCGCGACGTGCGGGGCTCCTCTGTCTTCTCCGACTAGCTTTTTCGCCATTTCTCTCTCTAAAACCAGTAATAACTCACTCTCAACTACCCAAACTTTCATAATAACCATAATAAATGCATTTCAACAACAATAAAATAACATTAAAGCCAATTTACTTACCAATCAAGCCCTAAATCTTCAAATCTCCGAAAATCTCCTCCAAGCCCTAACACCCACAGTTATCTCCCATATCCACACAAAACATCACCATCTCTAAGGTTTAAGCTTGGTCTTCAATCACAATGAAGGAGAAAACAAGAATCTCAAAGGTGGGGAATCGAAAATCGCCAACGGTAGAAGAGAAGAAAAATCCCTATGTTAGAGGAAGTAAGCTTTTCTACCAATTTCAAAACCTAAAGCTTTTAAAGGGGTTTCTCTCTTTCCTCAAACACTCACCAAGTTCGTCTTTCTTTTCATAATCATTTCCGGTCTGGACTTTTTTCTCCTAAATTTCCAGAAAAATTTCCTAAGATTCACTATCAACTGGCAAATCACTCTAAAGCAATTCCTAATCAACTATTCAAACTCAATTTTCTCAGATTTCGTAAAACGCGTCATATTCACAGTAAAATGTCATAAATGTCAGAAATGCATGTACATATATGTGCATGTGCAGAATGACTTATTCCTCTAAAATTAGAAGCCAAATGAATGCTCAATCAATAATATGCAATAAAAATCCTAACCTAACCCAATGTACCAAAATAACCCTCCCATCGGTGATGGGATGTTACATTTTTGCCTCTCCTTTCTTAATTTCCTCTTTTTTAGCTCTACACATACTCTAATTGAAAAATAAATATATGGAAAGTTTAGCATCATTTTTCAATAATATGATCTGAAAATTTGCTTAAGCAGTGTAACAATCATAAAGGGTTATTTATTTGCTTTAATAATCTATCATTTTCCTTTTATACTTTTAAAAACAAAGAATTAGTAATTGGATTTAGAAATGTATTTGTTGATTTATTTATAATTCAATTCAATTTTATTAATGTTGATTAATTTCATTATTTTTCAATGATCTATGTATGTTTCCTTACCATACAAAGGAGATTTGTCATAGATGTTAATGTTTATATGGTCAAGTTTGTTGATTAATGCTTAATCATATTTAAATGTATATGTTTTTAGAATTTTAAATTAATTAATGCCTCTAAGGTTAAACTTGCTAACTTCAATGTTGAGTTTTCGAATTAATTAATGCTTCTTTGTTTATCATAGGGAATATAATGATAACGAGTTTATTTTATATAATGTTTTATGATAAAGAGGACTATATGAAGGATAAGATATTCAATGTTTACCGATTATCGCCCAATTGTTGCAAGAGATTAATCATACTTATATTTGTCTTATTCCCAAAAAGAAGAGGCTGGAGAGAGTTACCGATTATCGCCCAATATCATGTTGTAATAAGGTGTATAAGGTGATTGCTTCTTTATTGGCGGAGCGCTTGAAAGGAGTGGTGACTGAAGTGGTTAGTTATGTTCAAGGGGCTTTTCTTCCTTTGCGGAACATTGGGGATAATATTTTACTTCTGCAAGAATTGCTGGGTTAGTATAATTCTGGGAAGAAGATCAACAGTTGTGCTATAAAGATCGATCTTTATAAGGCATATGATACGATTGGTTGGAGCTACCTGAAAGATTGCCTAACCGGGATTGGTTTACCTCCACATTTTTGCCAGTGGATATATCAGTGTATACAAACTCCATCACTGAGTGTATTGATTAATGGAATTCCGACGAAACCTGTCAACATTTGCAAAGGGATCCGACAAGGCGATCCTCTCTCCCCGTATTTGTTCACTTTGGCTATGGATTACTACACAAGATGGTCCAATGTAACGGGTTATTTCAATACCATTATAATTGTAGGGATCTGTGTTTATCTCATCTCTTATATGTTGATGATGTGATTTTGTTGTGTCAGGCTGATCCCCAGGTGATTACTAGGATGTTAAACTTGATGGAGCTATTTTCTCGGTGGTCGGGCATGGTAATTAATGTACAAAAGAGTAGTATATTTATCTCCTCCGATGTTGGAAACAGGGGGCAATTGAACAAGTTAGCAGGGCTGTCCCTTCAAACCCCTCCGTTTAGATACTTGGGAGTCCCGATTACACTGGTAAGCCTAAGTATTCTGATTTCCTTCCATTGCTGGAAACTCTGAAAAATCGAATTAATGCCTAGTAGAACCGGTTTCTTTCTTTTGCTGCGAGAACTATCTTGATAGTGTCAGTTCTGAACAGTATGCATGTTCACTGGACTGCGCATATAGTTATTCCGAAGAGGGTTATCAAAGCAATGGAAAAGATATTGAAAGCCTTTTTATGGACAGGCAAACATGGTAGCAGTAAAGGAGCTAAAGTTAAATGGAGTGAGATTGTGGTGCCTAAGAAACTAGGGGGATTGGGTATCATTTCAATCACTCAGATGCAAAGAGTATTGTTGATGAAGCGTATTTGGCGGCTATTTGTGGATAAAGAAGCCTTGTGGGTCAAATGGGAGCAAATTTATCGACTCAACGGGCAAAATTTTTGACAAATTCAGGTGCGGTCTGATCAGTCTTGGATTTTCAAAAACTTGTTGCAAATAAGAGAGTTGATCTTTCCTTTTATAAAATGGCAAATTGGGAGTGGGGAGGCAGTACATTTTTGGTTTGATAATTGGACTCGATTCAGCCCTCTATGGCTGCGAAACGATCTGTCTGTGTTCAGAAACTGCCTTCCTAAGGAGGCAACTGTGGCTTGGGTTGTTCGGTGGAGGGCTTTCTCACCATACTGTAGGTATGGTCATACTCTTGATAGTTACCTTAACCATGTGGTACTTGGTTCTACGCAGGATCAGCTGATGTGGACTGTCAATCATAATGGGGTCTTCACGACTCAATCTGCTCATGGGCTTAGCCGAGTGCTGCAGGAGGAGGTCCATTGGGCAGATCTGGTGTGAAGGAAAGTTGTCAGTCCTAGAGCAGCCTTTCTATTGTGGTTGGTTATTAAAAATAGATTGAGAACGAAAGATCGTTGGTTTGGTGGTTTCGACCCCATTTGTGTGTTGTGTAACATAGCTAAGGAGAGTCGAGATCACCTGTTTTTTGAATGTGAGCATTCTAAAGTGGTTTGGAGTCGTATTTTGCATTTGCTTGGTCGAACTCAGTCCTCCTATGTATGGACGGAGGTGTTGGCTGATCTTTTACGGGGAACATGTGCCGGGAGGTCAGATAGTGTCATACTTCGGATAACTTTTCAGTTGATGATTTATCACTTGTAGAGGGAGAGAAACCGCAGGCTGTATAAACACCAAGAGCGGCATAAGTATGAATTAGCTGATAGTATTGTTAATATGATCCGTGAGGCTCTCATTGTTACTGGAAAATTTGAGGATACTAGTATGGAAATGAGACGGCGATGGCATATCTAGAGTATAATTGTTAATTTTGGGTGGGTAATTGCAGAGGATTTGGTGTTTGCACTGGTCCTATTCTGTTTCCTTTAGAAAGGTTTGTACAGTGTAGATTTATTGTTCAAGCAATATAATTTTCTTAAAATTTCAAAAAAAAAAGATATTCAATGCTCTTTTAGTTTGATCTTCCACCAAAGTTGTGCCAATTTTTGTTTTGTGAATGATATTTTATAGGTTAAGAATGTGAAATATATATAAAAGTATTGAAATTCTTTTTACTTATAAACCTAGAAGATGATGTATGAGTACTGAAGTTTTCATGTCTAAAATTTAACGTGAGCATATATTGGTACTATGTTTGTTATTATTGGATTTAGTGTGTCATTAGAGTTGACAATTCATTTTGTAGCTTGTTAAGAATGATGATATTAATACTTTATTTATAAATTCTTTCTAATAGGAGGTGATGAAGCTCATAACAGAGAAAGCCAAAATTCTATACTCAAATCTTACAGTTATTGCTTGAGAATTAAGAGGTATGTTTAAAACTCACTTCTTGTACATAATGCAATTTATTTTAGGTTCATGTTTCTTATCCTTAGCATTCTCAATTTCATTGTTTTTTTGAATTATGATTAAGAATGTGAACTTGTATTGATTTATCATTATGTTAGTTAGAACTTAAATTGCATTTAGTAATTTAGTAATTGACTTTTAATTATATAACTACATGGATAAAAGTTGGATGTCTCATCGAAAATTATCGACTAAATATTTAGAAATAGTTAAGAGTTTTATGTAATTTGTAAAAGATCAAATGGGTGTAAAATGTTGTATTTGTTGTCCATGCATAGATTGCTTTAATGTGAACATTCAAAGTCAAGATGTGATATATAATGACTCACTAATCCAAGGCATATACAAAATGTATACTCTATAGATTTATCATGGTGAGCGTTCTGAAGCAACTAGTAATAGAAGTGTTGATATAGGTGTTGATTGTAGTGACAATTATGATGTAGAGGGTTGTGATATTAATGATGATGGCGATGATGGAATTGAAGAGATGTTGGAGGATTTGGAGAATTATATGGAGATTATGAATGATACTGATTTTCCTAACAAAATAGGTAGTATTATAGAAGATAATTTTAGGAAGTTATTAAAAGTTGCTCAAGAAGAATTTTATGCAAGGTTCTTGAAATTCTCACAACTATCTTTTGTTGTCAAGTTGTTGCATTTAAAAGTTTATAATAAATGGAGCAACAAATATTTTGACATGTTAATTGGCTTGCTCAATGATGTATTACTTATTGAACACAAATTGCCCAAATCTGACTATAAAGTAGTGGAATTGTTAAGGGACCTTAGATTAGGATAAAATCAATACATACTTGGAAGTATGAATGTGCTATATTTTGGAAGGACAGTAAAGATCCTAAAGAATGTCCCATTTGTGGTACATTAAGGAGGCAAGTGGATGATGGAAAAGGGAAAAAGATACCTCATAAGATATTGAGATACTCCCTATTAAACCACGACTACAAAGGCTTTTTATATCAACAAAAACAACCATAGATATGAGGTATCATAAAGAGAAAAACATTGATGATAACTTTATCTATCATCCAACCAACTCAAAGGCATAGAAAGACTTTTATAGAAAGTTTCAATGGTTTGTAGAGGATTGTCGTAATGTTTGACTTAGTTTAGCCTCTAATGGACTTAATCCATTTAGTAATATGAGTAATTCTTACAGCATGTGGTCGGTAATTCTTGTGTCTTACAATTTACCTATATAGAAGTGTATGAAGGAGTCGCTTTTTTATTATCTTTGCTTATTCTAGGACCTACTACTCCTATTAAGGATATTGATATATGCATGCAACCACTAATTGATGACTTAAACCATGTCTAGGAGGTTGGATTAGAAAATTATGATGTTGTTTAAGGTAAAGGCTAGTTTGTTGGTGATACGTAGCTCCCTATAGCTCTTTTGGACTAAAAAAGCTTTACGACTATATGAGTATAATTATATGGCTAGCTTGTTGGTGATGCTTAGCTACCTACAATCATTCAAGGCATAGTATTGTGAGGAATTACAGTTGGAGGCTTGGATCCTACAGATATTTCTTTTCTACGATGTATTGTACATTGCATGTAATTTGTCATGCATCATATATGTGTGTTTCATGCTAGTACAAATTGTACATTATTGAGCACGTCATTGGGTATCGCAGAGTGATGAACTTACTCAATGAAATTTGACTCCCCTCAACTTAATTTCTCAGTTCATCTGTCACCAATTTTGCAATAGTGACTCTGAGTAGTAGCAGACGTAGCATATCTAGCTCCACATATGCTTTTCATTTGTTTTCACCTGTAGTATGGAATCTAGAGCGATATGGTTTATTAAGTTAACAAATTTCTTCTAATGTAAGCTAACATTATTGTATTTTACTATACTTGTACTTACGTGTGCTCGTGTTATTTTTTATTTTTCTGATATTTGGTATTTATTTCTATCAATTAGATTTCAAAAGACGAAGTGAATGTGCCAAATGAGGCATATAAATTCCTTTTAGCCACCATACATGTATAAAACATTTTACTCCTGGATACTTTCTTCTATAATAGCACAATTAAAATTGTGCACTACTTTTAGTTTTTCCATATGAGTAGACTCCAGTTCACCAGAAAAGGGAACAGAAAGAACATAACATAATATTTCATGGCGCAGAGAAACAAGATCAGTTAAGAACCAAGGGAACCTACAGTGATAATGAAACTTTATTTATCAGAACGATACGAATGCAAACACATAGTGTACATCAATTTAACAACCAATAGTACAAGGTGAAGAAGAGAAGGGGAAAAAAAATGAAAGACCTAATGACTCTCAAAAGCATTATATATATGACACAGTAAGAATTTCAGGGCACAGGCAAACTTGGAGACCGCAAGAAGCACATACTACTGGCATATTCTAGTTTCCAGCCGGTGGTGGGGAGAGTAATGGGATGGAGGGAATAGTAGAAGGGATTGTGGGGAGTGAGGGGATGCTTGGCAATGGAGGCATGGTGACCTGAGGTACAGTGGGAATAGTGGGTTGGTTAGGAAGTGATGGTTGAGAACCTGGCAAGGTTGGCAAAGTGGGTTGCGGCAACATTGTGGAAGGCAACGGTGGTAAGGTTAGCTTAGGCATGGTTGTAGGCAAGCTAGGAAGTGGTGGCAGAGAAGTTGGCAGAGTAGGTTGCGGGAGATTTGGGATAGAAGGCATTGGTGGTAATGTTGGCTTTGGTAGATTTGGCACCGAAGGTATGTTCGTCGGAAGTTGCAAGAGATTGCGAGCTGCGAAGCTAATGCCGAAGCTCGAAAATGACAATGCTATAACAAAAGCTAAGATGAAGCATTTGGGGGAGGCCATTGTTTATGGGCGTCAGTGGAGGTTTCTTCGAATTGGAGAGTTTGAACTAAGAAGTTTGTTCTGTTTGGGATGAGAATAATTGCGTTTAATCGTGGGGGCTTATATAGGGATCGATTCGATTTAAGGGAGGCATTGGACTTCGGTAGGTTTTAAGTAGTTCTGATAAAAGCCTTGTATCTCTATATTTATGTTTTGTTGTTGGCTAACCTTGAGCTGCATACATTCTCCACAGGGAGCTGTCAAATGGTTTATCCAGTTAGTTGGTCAGATACTGAAATTGGTGTAAGTAGATACAAGCAAGTCAAAACGATGACGTATTTCTCTCTTGGTGGTTGGTCAATATTAATTACATCAAATATATTGAATGCTCAAGTTCATTAAATATAAAATGATATGTTTGTGTTTTACTTCAAAATCCTAGACATTCCAAAAACAGATAGGTTTAGTAGAATGAAAATAATTTGCATATACAATGATCTTTAAGTTCAACTAAGTTCAGCTATGTCTGTAAGTTCAATTTTAAATCAATATATATACCATGATATTTACGTTGCCAAATCATTGTATGTATACAATGATGCTATCATCATATATTGACATTATGATAATGTATTTTGTGATGTTATCTCTTGCTTGGGTTATGATCACTCAATGGAATCCTCATTTAAGTATTTAACCCACAATAATAAATGACATTTTATGCATTTTTAGACGTCGTTCTGTTTCCAAATGAAGAGGTATGTAGAATCCATATATAAATTTTTTCAACTCATAACATAAATATTATAGAATGTTGATGTTATAAGGGCATATTTCACTTATAATTGAAGCAATTGATAATTTTGCTAACATATCATTAAAGGTAAATCCAGCCTTGAGAATGGATGTTAAGCACTAAGTAAATGACAAAATTAAAGCAGCTTTAAGAAAACATAAATCAACTACAACAAATAAGAGGTTCTCTAAGCCTAGCTTATTAAGACACAATTAAAATGTCAATACTGCTTAACAAAATAATATACATTCTCTTTACCCATTTTAAAGTAACAGTTCTTCCACCTAAGCGTAATGCGGGAAACCCTATAATAATTTGACTATCGAATGCTTGGTACAACCATTATGGAGTAGTAGGCGAGAATGTTATTTTGTAATATACCAACTCAATGAAAGGTAAGACCCCAAACAACGAATCTATAGACATACTATAACAGTTAAAACCCTTATGTTTAAGCTCCAAAAAAAGAGAGAAGATCCCTAGTAAAATGAATAACTACTTTATTAAAAATAGAGTTGAGGACTAGTGACTCACAAATGGAGAGAAGATCACTACTGAATGAAAATAGAGATGGAGAGAGTAGAGATATAAAGCAGCCATGTTTAAAACTCCAAATTATGCTTTCAGGAGTATATGGTTTCAAATATAATTGAGAATTTCAAACAATAAATTAGGATCCATATAAGCCACATAGATGGATAATGTGGACATCTAACTTAAAACAAAATGTAATTTCAACATGATTAACGGAATCCAAATAAAAATTTGTTGTTTTATCATTTTGAAGATTAAATTACATGTTTTATAAAACATCAGGATCCTTTTTGATGAATATAAAAAAACTTGCTTACTTCCTAGGGAGCTAGGGGGGACTACTTTCTCACTATTCAGTAATTATAATGATACAACAAAGTGGGATTACTAACTACTAAATTTATATGTAAATCTTAATTGGTATAGTTCTGCACAAATTTTTTTCCTTACCATATCCAGCTTATTTTAAACATAACTTTAATAAGATCTAGATCCTTCAGTAGTTTAAATTTAACCTAAAAATATGTTTTCAAATAGGGCAGTCTGTCACGGTCATGTTTCAAGTTGTGTTTTAAACTGTCCCTTTTATAATTGAATACAAGTACGCACACACTCATGTTCCAGGTTGTATAGTTCATTAACTGCTACAAAAGAAATAAAAGTATAGATACTGGATACAGTCATGTTCTTAACCATGTTATTCTCGAGAACTCCTTTCCATTCAACATGCTCTCCAACTAGTCTGTATTTTCCTGTATATTTATCTCAACATTTAAGAGGAGAACGTCGTCGGTGAACGATCGTGTGCCAGGTCGTATTCAGCTATAGGCTTCAAGAAATGCTCTTATTCTTCCAAAAATATTTCAAGATTGCACACTTTGTGTATACTTGATGGAAAGTATGTACTGTTTAAATTAATTTTTACACTAATAATATCAAATTAGTGTTTATCAATATCAGAATTGTCATTGTTTAATTAAATTGTGTTGTTTGAATTTTTTATTTATAATGTCATATTAATAAATTTTCACTTCAGAAAAGGTCGAAAATATGAAAAGCAAGAAAGCAATTAGATTCAGAACATGAAGTTGAATGCGCCCGATGAGGCATTTAAATTCCGTTTGGCCGTAGTTCGTGTATTAAGCATTTTACTCCTGGATACGTTCTTGTATAATAGCACGTTTAAAGCTGTGCATTACTTCTAGTTTTCCAGTTCACTAGAAAAGGGAACACAAAGAACATGACATAATGTTACATTGCGCGGAGAAACATGATCAGTTAAGAACCAAGGGAACTTGTAGTGGTAATGGAACTTTATTTATAAAAATGGTACGAATGGAAACTGTAGGTGATATTGTTATCCATTAGTTTTCTTTCTATGGGTCGTGTCTGTTTCTTTGAAGAGTCATGCCCTTTCACTTGAATTACAATACCCTTTCGGTTGTTTTGATGGAAGACAATAAGGCATATATAAGGATTGGGTCCCTAGGTTTAACAAATAATTTCTGCATACACCATCATCTGCATTTGTTAAAAGCTTAGAAGAACCTTCTCACATTTCTTCAAGATCTCTCAACATTAATGGCAGGAGGTACGTGATAATATTCCGCATTTTATTTTTGTAATAGACATGTATATAGATTATCATCATGTCTAACAGTTGGTATCAGAGCCAAATTTTTCTCTGCCTTGATGTAATTAATTTTCTATAATGATATGGATGATTGGGTATTTTTCCGATTGCATATATTGATGTGAGAGGAGTCACCGTTCTATGCAAAATGTGATTCTGCTTGAAATGTCTTTTGAATCATTAGAAATAGAGTTTGAGAAGCTAAGATATGGTTAGTTTTGGTTATATGGGTTGGATGTGGGTCAAGTCGACCCTTCAAGAGGTTGAAGATGAAGCGTTCCGTGTTTTTCACTCTTTGTTGAATTGCTAATTAATAACGTGTCCCATCGTGTCTGCTTTAATTGGAGTCTGCCCGCCTTTTGAATAAAGGTTGCGTGGGCTCTATACACTTTTAGAATAGGAGGATGCTTCACGAACCCATGGTTATAACGTCGGACCCATGGTTATCAGCATAAACCCATGGTTATAACGTGTTTCATGCTTTCCTCTGACATTTTCAAAACTTTTCAACGTGGGCCACTATTTGCAAAGTTTGAATAAAGATGCAGAACACTTGCTTATTGCATCTCTTGGTTATCAAGCATTATTATATTTTTGTAAGTCAAAAAGCTTTTCATGGACCCACCATTTGCTTTTGTTGTCATGAATGCCGCAGAAGCTTATACTTTGCTTTTGTTGTTGCATGAATGCCGCACATGGTTGAAGCTTATACTTTGTAGGTTCATTAAAAATTTTGATCAGCCATAAATGTACTGTGTAATGGCAGTGTAAAATATCTGATCTTTCTTTGGTCCATATTTATTTTGGATTTATATATAGAATCTATATGTTAGCCTAATTTCATTAAATTGTATGATTTAAATTATTGTATGATTTTAAATTCATGTATATATATTTATATTTATGCAAATATATGATATTGATTTATGATTAATCAATTGTAAAGGATTATGTAAAACCTTTATTATTCATAGTTTTGCATAGAATGAGGTGTCATGTGATTAATATAATTTTAATTAGTTGAAGATTAGCCACACATATTTGATTAATTAAAAATATATATTATGTGTTATAGATCACATCTAGTAAAATGACACCAATTGTAATTAATCATATTTAAATATAATAAATTTTATCCCACGGAAGATTTATTATATTTGCATGATTAATTAGGATGGAATAACAAAATTGTCTTTTCTTAATTTACCCACGGTATTAAGAAAAAGAATATAATTTGATAGTTTCATCATAAATAGTAAATATGAATCTTTTAATTGAAGCTTAGCCCACAGGTAGTTTTAATTGTTATATGATTCATAAATGAAATATGATTCATAAATGTATCATGAAATATAATTGCATGATACATGTTTCTTTGCTTCAACAAATTTAGTAACAAGCATGTTTATATTTTGAATTTTGTGCAGATATTCAACCTGTGAATTTTTCTGATATTCAATGTGATATTCCCGATTTAAATGGTGATAACTATAAAATATGGAAAGAGAGAATTCTCCTCCAATTAGGGTGTATGGACATTGATTATGCTATCCAAAAAGATGAACCACATGTACCTAACGAAACAAGCACTCAGGCTGAAATTGCTCTTTATGAGCGTTGGGAGCGATCTAATCGCCTCAGCATGATGTACATAAAGACCAAAATTTACCCTAGTATTCGTGGTTCTATTGGAGAGTGTGATCATGTTAGGGACCTATTGAAGGCTATTGATGAACAATTTGAGTCTTTAGATAAGGCCCTAGCTAGCGCCTTAATGACTAAGTTATCATCAATGAAGCTCACAAGTGTTAGAGGTGTGAGTGAGCACATCATGCGAATGAGGGACATTGCGGCTCAACTGAGGTCTCTTGAGGTTTGAAATGTCCGAGTCTTTTCTTGTGCATTACATACTTAATTCTCTTCCACCACAATATGGACCCTTTAAAATCTCTTACAACACACATAAGGATAAATGGTCTATCAATGAACTTCTGACCATGTGTGTTCAAGAGGAAGGGAGGTTAGGAATGGAATTGAGTGAAAGTGCACATATAGCAACAGAAGGAAGGAATAGAGGGCAAGCCAAACAAAAAGGAAAGGGTAAAATACCAGTCCGAGCTGAGATCAAAAAGGATTTCAATCCCAAGTGTCACTTATGCAAAAAGAAAGGGCACATAAAGAAGGATTGTGCCAAATTTAAGGCTTGGCTTATAAAGAAAGGTATTTCAATCTCACTTGTTTGTTATGAATCTAATATGGTTGATGTTTGTCATAATACTTGGTGCATTGATTCTGGTTCTACAATCCATATTTCCAATACCTTGCAGGGTTTTCTAAACCACAGGAAGTCAGTGGACAGTGAACAATGCATCTATTCAGGCAACAAGATGCGTTCACATGTGGAAGCTGTTGGGACATGCAAATTAGTTTTAAATTATGAATTTGTTTTGAATTTGGAAAGAACATTTTATATTCCAAGTTTCTCAAGAAATTTGATTTCAGTTTCAAGACTTGTACCTATGGGATATTCTTTTAACTTTTCAAATACATCATTTAGTTTATATCATGAATCTAATCTTGTTGGGAATGGTACAATGATTGATGGTCTTTTTCGAATTAATTTGCAAGAAAATATTTTTCATAATACAATGCATGTCCATAGTAATGCTGGTATTAAAAGATGTGTTATGAATGAACAATCCTCAATGTTATGGCACCGAAGATTGGGACATATTTCCCTTGAAAGAATAAAAAAGCTAGTGAATGAAGGAGTACTTAATACTCTAGATTTTACTGATTTTGATGTTTGTGTGGACTGCATAAAGGGAAAGCAGACCAACATGAAAAAGAAAGGTGCTAAGAGGAGTTCAGACATATTAGAGATCATACATACAGACATTTGTTGTCCAGAAATGGACTTGTATGGTCAGAAATACTTCATCTCATTTATAGATGATTACTCGCGATATATGTATCTCTATTTGCTTCATAACAAGAACGAAGCATTAGATGCCTTTAAGGTATTTAAAACAAAAGTAGAGAAACAATGTGGTAAGCAAATAAAGATCGTGAGATCAGATCGAGGTGGAGAATTTTATGGTAGATACGCTGAGGATGGACAAGCACCTGGTCCATTTGCGAAGTTTCTTCAAGAGCATGGAATAATAGCTCAATACACCATGCCTGGGTCTCCGGACCAAAATGGTGTAGCAGAAAGAAGAAACCGAACATTATTAGACTTGGTGCGGAGTATGCTTAGCAGCTCTAAACTTCCTAAATCCTTGTGGACTGAAGCTCTTAAAACGACAGTGTATATATTAAATCGAGTTCCAACCAAAGCTGTTTCTAAAACACCATTTGAGTTATGGAAAGGTTGGAAACTGAGTTTGCGACATATACGCATTTGGGGATGCCCTTCTGAAGTAAGAGTTTATAATCCACAAGAAAAGAAACTGGATCCAAGGACTATAAGTGGGTATTTCATTGGATATGCTGAAAGGTCCAAAGGATACAGATTTTATTGTCCATCTCATAGTACTAGGTTTGTGGAATCAAAAAATGCAAAGTTTCTTGAAAATGACTTGATCAGTGGGAGAGATCAATCTTGGGACTTAGTTCTTGAGAAGGATAATTGTGAAATACAAACTCCTATTTCAAGTAAATTGATTGTCATTCATAGCATCCCTCAAAGTCAAACGGGAGATGAACAACCAATTATTGAAGTTCCACAAGCTGCCGATGACAATCTAGTAGATCTGATTGTTCAGCAATCACCACAGGTTGTTGAACAACAAGTTGTACAAGCTCCTCCTCAGGAGGGTGCTAATACAATATTAAGAAGATCAACTAGAGATAGGAAATCAGCAATACCTAGTGATTACATTGTGTATTTACAAGAAGTTAACTATAACATTGGAGCCAAAAATGACCCTGAAACGTTTTCACAAGCTATGAGTTGCAATGAATCTCAATTGTGGTACAATGCTATGGTAGATGAGATGAATTCTATGGAATCTAACAACGTCTGGGATCTTGTCAATTTGCCTAATGGTGCAAAGGTCATTGGATGTAAATGGGTCTTTAAAACAAAAAAGGACTCATTAGGCAACATTGAAAGAGATAAAGCTAGACTTGTTGCCAAAGGATTTACTCAACAAGAAGGAATCGATTATACAGAGACCATTTCTCCTATATCTAAAAAGGATTCATTACGAGTGATTATGGCATTGGTTGCCCATTTTGATATGGAACTACATCAAATGGATGTGAAAACAGCGTTCCTAAATGGAGACCTAGAGGAAGAAGTTTATATGAAACAACCAGAAGGATTCTCCTCTAGTGATGGTGAGCATTTGGTGTGTAAGCTTAAGAAATCCATATATGGATTAAAACAAGCCTCCCGTCAATGGTATTTGAAATTCCATGATATTATCTCTTCATATGGTTTTGAAGAAAATATCATGGATCAATGCATATATCTGAAAGTCAGTGGGAGTAAAATTTGTTTCCTTGTTCTATATGTGGATGATATTTTACTCGCCACAAATGACAAAGGTTTCCTATATGAGGTGAAACATTTCCTTTCTAAGAATTTTGATATGAAAGATATAGGTGAGGCATCTTATGTCATTGGCATTAAGATCCATAGGGACAGATCTCAATACATTTTAGGTCTATCCCAAGAAACCTATATCAATAAGGTCTTAGAAAGATTTCGGATGAAAGATTGTTCACCAAGTGTAGCACCTATTGTGAAGGGTGATAGGTTCCATTTGAACCAGTGCCCGAAAAATGAATTTGAAAGGGAACAAATGAAAAATATTCCATATGCTTCTGCAGTAGGGAGCCTAATGTATGCTCAGGTTTGTACGAGACCTGACATTGTATTTGTTGTTGGAATGTTGGGAAGATATCAAAGTAACCCAGGTATAGATCACTGGAGAGCTGCCAAAAAGGTGATGAGATACCTTCAAGGAACAAAAGATTACATGCTTATGTATAGACGAATAGAAAATCTCGAAGTAGTTGGCTATTCAGATTCCGACTTTGTTGGTTGTGTTGATTCACGAAAATCAACATCTGGATATGTATTTATGTTTGCCAATGGAGCCATATCTTGGAGGAGTTCAAAGCAGACTTTGACTGCTACTTCTACCATGGAGGCTGAGTTCGTTTCTTGTTTTGAGGCTACATCACATGGTGTATGGTTGAAGAGTTTTATATCTGGACTTAGAATTATGGATTCGATTTCTAAGCCATTAAGAATGTACTGTGACAATTCAGCTGTAGTTTTCTTGACCAAAACAACAAGAGTGGTAGTCGAAGTAAACACATCGACATTAAGTATTTGTCCATTAGGGAACGTGTCAACGAGAATAAAGTGATCATTCAACACATTCGCACTGAATTAATGATTGTCGATCCTTTAACAAAAGGCATGCCACCAAAGAGCTTTAAGGATCATGTTGCTAGAATGGGACTTGGTTCCATTATGTGATTTATGTATGTACTGTTACGAAACTATTATTAATTAGTTGTTTATTCTCATTCTAGTGTACACATTTTATTTTTGAGAATTACAACTATTATGGATCCAGAATAAACATAAAGGTTTGTTCATTTAGTTACATTGTTATAAGAAATAATTATGCATCGTGATACATGGAAGATAATACTCACATTTAGAGGACTTATCGCCATGATTCGTGCATTTAGTTTCTTTAATTAAGTGGAGGTTTTATGACTTTTATATTACATTTCCGACCCAAGTGGGAGACTGTTATCCGTTAGTTTTCTTTCTATGGGTCGTGTCTGTTTCTTTGAAGAGTCATGCCCTTTCACTTGAATTACAATGCTCTTTCGGTTGTTTTGATGGAAGACAACAAGGCATATATAAGGATTGGGTCCCTAGGCTTAACAGATAATTTCTGCATACACCATCATCTGCATTTGTTAAAAGCTTAGAAGAACCCTCTCACATTTCTTCAATATCTCTCAACATCAATGGCAGGAGGTACGTGATAATATTCCGCATTTTATTTTTGTAATAGACATGTATATAGATTATCATCATGTCTAACAGATATGTCTCAGGAATTTCTCGAAAAGTATGAAGACGTCGAACCATGCAACTACGTAAAAAATCCAAGATACAAGAATTCAAGACAATCAAGATTAGTTGAAAAAAATCAGTTAGATTACAATTACCAATTTACTATAAATATAGAGTTGATTACAGAAATTGTAATAGAAGAATTATCGAGTAAAATCTTAGTTTTCACTGAGTTCTTTAGATGCTTTGTTTGCCCCTATTTCGGAAACTTTCTCACACTAGTTTTCTCTCTCTACGTTTTCTGTTTACTAGTTAATTGTCAGTGCATGGTTGATTGATAAACTACAAAGTGGTATCAGAGTGGATTTCTTAGGGGACCTGTAAGGGTGTAAGCAAGAGGTTCCCGTCTTGAGCAATAAAAACTTCTTTCCGATTACGCAAAGGCAGTGTAGTGTGCATACTCTGAGATGGCTGAGCTATCCGCTCCAAGCATGCACGGCGGTCTTGATGGTGAAGGTTACGGATCTGGGCAATAAAAATGGAGGCATACCTGCAAGGACAGGATCTGTGGGAACCGATTGATGAGGACTACGAAGTAGAGGTTCCCGCTGATGATGCTCCAATTGCTCAGTTGCGTTGGATGAGGGAAAAAATTGCCAAGAAAGCAAGGGCGAAATCTTGCTTATATCTGTTAAGTCAAAATGACTTCACTTAGATATAATTTTGATGTATAACAAAGAGAAAATAAAAGAGAAGCAAAGCAGACAAAGAGCAAAGTAGACGAAGCAAAACAGACGAAGTAATACAGACGAAGCAACACAGACGCAGACGCACAATAAGATGTAGACGAAGAACACAGAAGAAATAAAGAGACGCAGACACAAAATAAACACAGACGAAGCAACGTAGACGCAAAAGAGGAAAATACAAACGCAGACGGAGACACAGTATAAAACAGATGAAGACGCAATAGTAAAACAGACGAAGACGCGAATGGAAAAGACAGACGCAGAAGAGGAATTACGAAGCAGACGCAAGAGTCAGTTTGCGTTAGTTATAGAACTCAACTGATTAACCATTTCTATTAAAGAGTCAAGAAGCAAGATTCAAGAAACAAGATTCAAGAAATAAGAATCAAGAAGCAGTTGGAGACGAAGGCTATAAATACAAGTTGAAGTTGAAGATTGCAAAGTTAGTTAAAAAAAACGTAAGCTGAAGAATTGAAAAATTAGCTGAAATTACATCTACGTGATCGTAAAATCATTCTATGCAAATTAGCCGAGAGTTATTCTTACTGTAACAAGTGTTCAAACACTTATCTGTGAGAAAGTAGTACAGATAGCCTGCAAAGGCTAAGTATGAAAGAATACTGGCTATAGAGACCTGAAGAGGTTCGCAAAGAATATTTGTAAAGTTGAAGAGATAGTGAAAATCTCAGAAAGAACTCTGAGGACTGGACGTAACCCATAATTTGGGGTGAACCAGGATAAATGGCTGTGTCAACTACTCTTACTCTATCTCTCTTTTAGTTTCAAGTTTTATCATTACTTATTTTGAAACAAAGTTTTCAAAGTTTTAGATTAATTAGAATCTATTGAAAATTCTGTAAAAGAATTTTATTTCTAACAAACAGTTTTTGAAAGATTTTTTAAAAAGGAGAATACACAACAATTCAACCCCCCCTTCTCGTGCATTCTTATATCGTTTTCTCAGCATTGTATTAACGTGTGATTCACTTCAATTGGTATCAGAGCCTGGTATCCAAGGATCACTATAGCAAAGTGTGGATTAAAGATAATGGCGGAATCACATGTATACATCGCAGAAGGAGCCTCAATCACTAGACCTCCAGCATTCAACGGAGAAGATTATCATTACTGGAAAGATAGGATGCGGCTATTCATAGAATCTACTCATGTCGACCTTTGGGACGTGATAGAGAACGGACCTTATACACCAGTAGATGAAGATGGCAATTCTATTCCACGAATCAGATGGACGGCTGATCAAAAGGCGAGAATACAGCTGAAATCAAAAGCGAAGTTCTTCTTGACCTGTGCCCTAAGCAGGAGCGAGTATGACAAATTCCACGAATGAGACACCGCAAAGGAGATGTGGGACACATTGTCCATTGCTCATGAAGGCACAAGCCAAGTTAAAGAATCCAAGATAAGTATTCTTGTGCACCAGTACGAACTTTTCAGGATGAAAGATGAAGAATCTATTGATCAAATGTTTGGAAGATTTCAAACAATTGTCAATGGATTGAAAGCTCTTGAAAGAACGTACAACAATCAAGATCATGTTCGAAAGATCTTAAGAAGTCTTCCGAAGAGGTGGAGACCTAAAGTTACTGCAGTGCAAGAAGCCAAAGATTTGAGCGTGTAAAGCTTAATGAGTTGCTTGGATCCTTGAAGATTCATGAAGTAGAACTCGATGCTGAAGACAAGCCCAAACGGGACAAGACAATAGCGCTGAAGGCCGGACAAAAGAATCACAAGACTCAAAGAAGGAGGAAGTCATCAAAAACATTAAAGATTGAAGAATCAAAGAATGACGAATCCAGCCAATCAGAACAAGAGTCAAGTGATGAAGATGATGAATTATCTTTCATCTCCAGGAAGATAAGACGCATGTGGAAGAAGAAGTCCAAAGGAAATCAAACTTTCAAGAAGAATGGCAAAGATGAAGCTAAATCAGAGAAGTCATATGTCATTTGCTACGAGTGCAATCAACCTGGACACTACAAGTCCGAATGTCCTACCCTAAAGAAGAAACCAAAGAAGAGTAGAGAAGGCAAGAAAAGCATGATGGCAACGTGGGAGGACCTAGATTCATCAAAATCAGATACAGGTTCCGAGTCGTCTGAGCATGCAAACATCTGCCTGGTAGCTGAGGAAGATAGTGATGAGGAGGTAAAATTTGATTACGATAACTTGCATAATGCCTACTCAGAATTGTTAGAAGATTCTCATGCTATTCTGAAACAGTACAAACTGTTAAAGAAAAAGTATGCAGAAAATATTAGACATACGGAAGTAATAGAGAGAGAAAATATCTTTCTGAAGAAACAATTAGAGGAGAAAAAGAAAGTCGTACACAGATCAGAAGAGATCAATCAGCTGAAACTAAGAATTAAGAATTTGTCAGCTGATTTAGCTACTTTCACCGAGAGCACAAAGAAAATGAATGAGATGCTTGGAAAATGTAGACATCCGGGTGATAAAAATAGATTAGGGTTTACAGGTAATAAGTCTCATCCCCATAAGTATTCTTTCACTCAGAAGAGAAACTATAATAAATCTCGTATCAATCAACGATCTAGTAATATGCATCAAAAAGCTCATTATGTGCATGCTAATAACCATAAAGAACCCAGGAAAATATGGGTACCAAAATATAAAATAGCTTCTCCTGCATATTTCCTTCCTTGGAAGATGCGGCAAACACCATTGGTATTTAGACAGTGGATGCTTGCGACATATGACGGGAAGAAGGTCTATGTTCCTAGATCTTCAGTATAAGAAGGAGGATCGAGAACTTTCGAGACAACCAATGAGGCAAGATTATTGGAATCGATAAAATAGGTAAAGATTCCTTTGCATGCATAAATAATGTCTTGCTTGTTGATGGTGCGAAACATAATTTGATCGATGTCGATCAATTGTGTGATTACGGTTTCACAACATATTCAATCAAAATCTTTGTGAAGTCGAAACAAAGATGGATCTATACTTTTTCGGCAAGAGAAGAAATAATCTTTACAAAATTGATTTAGAAGATTTTCAAAGTCAAAATGTTTCATGTTTTCTATCTTTCAAGAAGAAAGACTAGTCGGCATAGAAAGCTAGGTCATGTCTCTTTTAACACATTTCAAAGTTGGCAAAACATGATTTGGTAAGAGGATTACCAAAAATAAGTTTTGACAAAGAATTTTCTGTGAAAATTGTTTGAAAGGAAAATGATTAAAACTTCTTTTCTTCTAAAATTTTGTAACATCATCTAGACCTTTAAATTGTTACATATGGATTTATTTGGTCCAACAAGGACAATAAGTCTTGGCGGAAAGAAATATGGACTCGTTATTGTTGATGACTTTACTCGATTTTCTTGGATATTGTTTTTATCACACAAAGATGAATTTTTTAAGTGTTTTAGAACCTTATCCAAAAAGTTACAGAATGAAAAAAGAATGTCTATAGCTAGTATCATGAGTGACCAGAATTTGAGAATGAGAAGTTTAGGTTATTCTGTGAGGAGAATAGAATTTTCCACAATTTCTCTGCTCCCAGGACTCCACAACAGAATGGAGTTGTTGAAAGGAAGAACAGACGATTCAAGAGATGGCAAAGACTATCTTTGTGTGAAAAGAATCTTCCTAAGTACTTCAAGGTAGGAAGGCTGTGAATCTGAAGATGCTATATTCAGAATAGAATTCTGTTGCGACCCATATTGAAGAAGACTCCTTATGAGTTATGGAATGGAAGAAGACCAAATATATCTTACTTTCATCCATTTGGGTGCAAATTCTCTATTCTGAATACAAAGGAGCTGTTGGATAAATTCGATTCAAAGACCTGTCCAGGAATCTTTCTAGGCTACTCATTGTCGTCTAAGGCATTTCGGGTGTACAATCTTATTTCAAAAATAGTTGAGGAGACCATCCATGTCAAGTTCGATGATAGTTCCCAACCCCATAAGGAAGATGACATGGAGAGTGAAGATCCTTCAAAGAACTTAGATGACAGAAACTCCAACACAAGGTACTCATGAAGACAAAGTTGAAGATATCCCAGAAACTATTGGACTGAAAAGAGACTGGAAATATAAAAGTTCTCATCCAGAAGAGTTGATTATCTGAGAGACCTCAGAAGGAGTTAAGACAAGGTCCAGATTCATAAGAGGAGCTAATGTGGCTTTTATTTCTGAAATAGAGCCTAACAAGGTTGAGGAAGCTCTTCGAGAAGAAGCTTGGGTGTTAGCCATGCAAGAGGAGCTGAACCAATTTTCTAGGAATAATGTTTGGTCCTTAGTTCCGAAACCCCCTAAGAAATCCATCATAGGAACCAGATGGGTCTTTAAGAACAATTTAGATGAATCAGGAAGAGTGAGCTGAAATAAGGCTAGATTGGTAGCACATGTGAAAAGTGCATTTCTGAATGGTCTTATAGACGAAGAGGTGTATGTTAAGCAACCACCTGGTTTCAAGGATGTTAAGAATACAGACCATGTCTATAGACTTCATAAAGCCTTATACGGCCTGAAGCAAGCTCCTAGAGCTTGGTATGATCGTCTGAGTACTTTTCTCTTAGACAATGGTTTTAGTAGAGGTCAAGTTGATAAGACTCCCTTTAGGAAGAATTATGAGAATGAATTTATAATATTTCAGATCTATGTTGATGATATTACTTTTGGTGCTACTTCAAAGAAGTTGTGCATGAAGTTTGAGAGCCTAATGAAAAATGAATTTGAAATGAGCATAATAGGTGAGTTAAAATTCTTTCTTGGGTTGCAAGTTAAGCAAACCGAAGAGAAAATCTTTATCCATCAACAAAAATATGTGAAAGAATTGTTAAACAAGTTTGATATGCAAAGTGTGAAGCCAATGACTACTCTGATGCATCCTTCAAACCTTTTGTCGAAAGATGAACTTAGTAAGAAGGTGGATCAAACCACAGATAGAGGATGATCGGTTCTTTCTTGTATCTTCTGACAAGTAGACCTGATATTTTATTCAGTGTATGCTTGTGTGCAAAGTTTCAGGCCGATCCTAGAGAGTCTCATTATATTGCTGTTAAAAGAATTATGAGATATCTCGCAGGTACTACTAATCTTTGCTTAATGTTTGAGAAAGGTAAAGATTTCAGGATAATTGGATATTGCGACTCGGACTATGCCGGAGATAGAATCGAAAGGAAGAGCACAAGTGGAGGATGTCACCTTCTTGGCGCAATCCTGGTTTCCTGGTCAAGCAAGAGACAAAGTTCGATAGCTCTATCAACTGCCGAAGCAGAGTATATGTCTGCTGCAAGTTGTTGTTCACAAACGTTGTGGATCAAATATCAACTTGAAGACTATTCAATTCAAGAAGAGGAGATTCTAATTTATTGCGACAACACCAGTGCAATTAACCTGTCAAAGAATCCGATTCAGCATTCGAGGGTGAAACACATCGAAGTCAGACATCACTTCTCAAGAGACTATGTTCAGAGGAAGATAGTTAAACTTCAGTTCGTCGAAACAGAGTATCAGTGGGCAGACATCTTCACCAAACCACTGACTGAAGAACGGTTTCAGAAGATTAGACGCAACCTTAACATGGTTATGTTAAGCAAACAGTCAGACTAAAGGGACGTCAAAAATAACGGCGTCAGATACAGTAAGTTACAGCTGGTAACTTCTCTGACAAGAAAGTTTTGGAGGGAAACGCTCCACGACCTATAGAATCCCAACAATACTAGGGCACGTGTGATAAGACCCTTCAAATAGCCTGAAATTGAAATCATTGCGTTACTCTCATCTCTAGACGGCTCATCTTGATTTCCAAATTCTCTCAATCATCCTACCCTAGAAGAAAAGCTTACCAGAGACAGTTTTCGTTCTGAAACTGTTACCCCCAGAATTTTTTTTTTATGATAAATCAAGCATGGTTAGATTAATGGGGTAAATTAATATAGTATTTAATAAAGTTAGCATGAATTAGCATATGACATTAAATGAGTTAGGTGTTAAGAATTAATGTTAGTAAATGTATTAGTTGACTTAAATGAGTTAGATGTAGTTTAATGTGCTAGTTGGGCCTTGGGCCCAAATGAAA
Organism: Erythroxylum novogranatense; assembly: GCA_029891385.1. Taxonomy (NCBI): domain Eukaryota; kingdom Viridiplantae; phylum Streptophyta; class Magnoliopsida; order Malpighiales; family Erythroxylaceae; genus Erythroxylum; species Erythroxylum novogranatense. The sequence goes on along the minus strand of CM057227.1, from coordinate 95,770,102 downwards.
TAAGAAAGAAGAGAGGATATATATGAAATGGGCTTAAATGAAGAAGTGGGCTTGAGTAGTGTGAGTTGTGTTAGTGGGAGAATAAGAAGAAGAAGAGAAGAGTAGATGGGCTTAAAGGCAAATGGGCTTAAGTTAAATGAAAAGGGAGTATAAAAGAAAGGAAAATTAAGTGAGTTAGTAGGAAAAAGAAGGAGAGTTACGAAAATTTAAAGGGAGAAGAGGGAGAGTGTCGTGAATGGGAAGAAGAAGAGAGAAAGAAGAAGCTTGTTAGGGTGGTGATTTCCAAGAGATCAAGAGGGAGTTGGAAGAAAGTCCAAGAGTTAAAAGTGAAGAGGAAGGCTAGAGCTTCATCTTGAACCAAGAAACTCTTGGTGTTGTTGAAGATTTAAGGTAAGACTTTTGTTTAAGTGTGAGATTTTAGTTGGGTTTTGGTTAGAAAGACTAAAATGGAATGGGTATAGTGATTTCAAGTTGATTTCATGAAAGGTGTAACATGGTTTCTCAATTGAAGTGAGATTTACATGGGTTTTTGGTTTTTAATGAAGAGAGAGAAGGAAGAGAAGAGGAACAAGAGTTGTAGCAAGGAAACCAAGGATTTAGCAAGTCTTAAAGGTGGGTTCCATATTTATCTTTATATTTATGAGCAATTAATGCAAGTTGATAAATGACACTAATGAATGTTTGTTACTTGTAAGTGAGTATAAATGATTGCTATAAATGCTTGTGTTAGTTGTGGGTAGATGACATTAATCATGAGTTATGTGTAAATGAAAATAATACATGTTGATGATTTGATGATGGTTGAGTTAGTATTGAATGAAGTAGCTTAAATGAGTATGAATGTACAATATGAAATATGCATGAAAGATAAGATTTTCAAGAAAACAGTGAATTGGACAAGAACAGTCCAATTTTATTGTTAAGCATGATTGTTATGTTATGTGGGTAAGGTATAGTCCCAAGAACCGTCACGTGCACGTCGACCATGAAAAGGCTTCGCCCGCCTGCCCGATTGTGGCATAGGATGATCCCTTATTTGGACTCCTCAAGATTTTCCCATATAAGCTCATAAAATGAGACTATATGGTTGCCATGAATATGGACTTACCGAGCCATTTGATGTGTTTCATATGTGATTACATGAAATTGCAAGAATTATGAATGTTCGAATTGTGAGAAATTATGTTTATGTATTGATGAAAATTGCATGATGCATGTATTATGATTTCATTGAAAGATTGCTTAATGTGTGAATAACTAAATAGACATGCTTGTTATATAAATATAAATGTGTTACCATGAATAAAGCTCACCCCCTCAATTCTCCGTGAAATGGCGGGATCCCGAGGAGCAAGCTTAAAGGCATTTACTCCAAGAGTTTTCTTTTGGTTTTGTGATTGACAATGATTTTTGTAAAACAATGCTTCAGTTGCATTTTGAGAATGATATTGTACTTTGAAGTTTCATGTAATTGGACTTAAAATGCCCACTAAAGCATTGTGTGAAATATGACATGATTTGATGGAGATAGAATGAATGAGTTATGATTCAAAAGTGAATTTTAAACCCTAATGTATAATGCTTGATTATGTGACCTTTGATCTTTTGAGATGATGCATGAGATGGCATGAATATCATATAGGTAGGTAAATGTTATGAGGTTGGGATGGATGTTCATGCATGTGTAATGAAGGTGAGAATGAGGCTTGTGTGAGGTTGATTGTGCAAAGTCTTGTAGATGTGTTAAATTAGTTAGACAATAGAAGTTAGAAGTTGAGAGTTATGATGGTTGAAAGTTAGCAGGATGCATAAGTCTTGTTTATGAGGATAGCTTTGATGGTTGCATAGGAATCTAGGGTTTGATGGACAAATCAATCAAAAAATTTGATAGAATGATAAAATAAGTTGGATGTTTGGAGTTGTTATGAAGTATTTTGTAGTAGAGTAAGTGAATCTTGCAAGATTACAAGTGTATTTGGTGTTAGGAATAAGTTAGAAAGCATGGGTGAGGGTTTAAGAGGCTTTAGAGAAAAATCTCATCATTCTGGTAATTTCTTCCTCATGGTATGAGCTCCATACCTCATGGTATGCGACCATAGAAAATCGAGGAGCCTCAACTTCTGTTAAGTCTCTTCCTCATGATGAAGAAGTAAATCATGGCGAGACCCAGTTAGAGTGCGAATTTCATTTTTAGGCCTCTAATATGAGTTGTAGATCAGGATGTGTACATATTGATTGGTATAAAGATGACATCAATCCGACATCTGTAGCAATAGTTATGGCGTTTTTACCAAAGTATATCAAATATACATCGGGATATGAATATGAAGGATTGTTTTGATCAGAACTTCCTCATCAGACCTCCAAATGAAGTGATTTTTGGGCCATGGATTCATGAGACATGTAGGTACCTACCCATAAGAATTTGTGTCATTTGGAGTTAAATTGAAAGAGTTAGCATGAAATCAAGAAAAGGGTCAGTCGAGAGAGAGTGATCGAGATATGATCACATGTTGGTATTTTGTCGATATCTTGAGTTGTAGAACTCCGATTGAAGCGATCCTTGTCTTAAATTAAACAAGAGTCATAAGGCTATGATTTACAAGAGAAATCAATTTGAAATTTGGGTTAAATGAAATAGACCCTACAAGGCAAGATGATCAAGTTTCATATTTTACGGTTCAAGAGTTGGACTCCGGTAACGGGATCCAACAGAAACAATGGAGGCAGCTATGATTTTCGGAAGGCATGTGGATTTCGAGTCACTAAGAAAGGATGGCATGGATGTAGAACCTGAGATTAAAAGAGCTGGTTGGAGGAATTTCTTCCAGATACGAGAACCAGTGTACACCAATGAGATATTTGATTTTTGGAAGAACGCTCAACTTGTAGACAACACTATTGTATCCTCAGTAGACGGTATATCTGTTGTCGTGACTAAGGAGCTAATAAGGAAGGTGACCGATTGTCCATCGATTGGTGAGACTCTGTCAACCAAGGCGAAGTGGATGACAATGGTCAATATGAAGGAGGAAGATGTTAGCAAACAGCTGTAAGGAGTGAACGACCCTTCAGAGAGGAAGACTTCGAGTCTGATTCCAAAAGCTAGGGTTCTTCATGCGATTTTGTTTAATTGCATCTTACCCAGAGCAGGTTCAAGACATTTGGTGACCACTCTGGATGAACAGTGTCTGCTTTATCTGTTGAATCGCAACCCTATTGATTTACCCTTTTTAATCTTTCATTATATGATTAAGGGGATGAAGGATACAAATAGCTATCCTTATGGCATGCTTCTTTCAAGGATTTTTAAGGAACCCAGAGTCCTTCTACATAGAGGAAATAAAAGGATTGTACCTGTGAAGAGTACTATTGACTCAATCACTATACGGCGAATGGGTCTGAGGACAGTGATTCAGGAAGATGCAGACTCTTCAAGGAGAACTAGAACTGAGGGGGAGCGGTTATTAAAGAATTCTCCAGCAACAAGTTCTAGATCTCATGGAAGTGTGAGTATGCCAATAGAAGAAAGAAGAATGTAACATCCCGTCACCGATGGAAAGGTTATATTGGTAAATTGAGACGGGTTAGGACTGCACCGCACATTCTTGACTGAGCATTTATTTGGCCTCTAATTTTAGAGGTCAAGAGTCAATTGGTACATGCACATATAGGTACATACATTCATGACATTTTCCCAGCACTTGATTGTGATACTGATGGGAATTGTGAAATGGAGAGATAATTAGATTTGGTCATGATTTAATGAGAATTGTGGAACGATTGGGTTTAAAATTTTGAAAAGGAATGGTATAGAGTAATTGCCTAGTGATATTGACTTTTCGGAAATTTTCTGAAAAATTCGGGAGAAAAAGTCTGGACCGAAAATTCTCCGAGTAACGGACTGATTAATTGTTTAAACACTGGAATAATTGTCCAATCGCTATGGAAATTTAGAAAATATGATTTTAGGAGTTTAATGTGTCCAGTCGTTGAAATTTGGAAACGAATTGGACTAGAAATAAATTGAAAAGAAAATGAGATCTAAATGTTTGGTGAGGAAAAAGATGAGAAGTTTAAGTGATTAACCTTTAAAATGCTTAAGGTTATAAGAGGAGAAAAAAAAGCCTCTCTTCGTAGGGCACGATCGTTCCTCCTTCTCCTTGGATGATTTCCGATTCTCCTTCTAAATCCATGCTCGTTCCTTCTTTGTGGGTGAAAATTTATTTGAAACCCCAAGGAAGATGAAGTTTTGGGTGCATGTGGGAGGTTCACCGAACCGTGGGTGTAGAGAAAGGGAAAAGAGTTGGAGAAATTTTGAGGATTTGACGATTTAAGCGTGATTGGTAAGTTTCATGGCTTTAATACTGTTATTTAGTGAGTTTAATGCATTTATTGTGGTTAAATGTGAAAGATTGGGGTAGTTGGTTGAATTATTACTGAGTTTTGAGAGAGAAAAGAGGGAGAAACTCGCCGGAGAAGACGAATGGAAGGCCGCACGTCGCGGCGTGCCTGCGACGCTACGCGACGAGAAAATTGTGTTCTCGCCACGGCGCGCGCGAAGGCCTCGCCGCGGCGAGCCTTCATTTACTTGCCGCGGCGAGCTTACTAAAGCACGTCGCGGCGAGCCTCCCAACCTTCCACGCTGCGGCGAGCTATCTATGTCGCCGCGGCGAGCGCCCCTTGTCGCCGCGACGAACGTCCTCATATCGCGGCGAGGCTGTTTTTCCTGAATGAATATAGTTTGGTTTTAGGGGCATAACTTTTGGTGTAGACCTCCAATTTGGATGATTTTTGATTCGTTATGATTTAGAGAAAGAGATCTATAATTGAGAATGTTAAGAACTGAGCATAAAGGATGAATTCGATCTAGAGAATAGTGATATTGATTTTTGAGGTAATACCCTAGCGAGTATGATTAGATAAATTGACTGAATATTAGAAATGAAATTGATGGAGTTCCATAAGATGTTATTGATTTGGAAGTGAGTTATTATGGAGCAATTAAGTGGAAAGTTTGAATTTGACAAAAGAAAGTAGAAAATGGAAAATAGTACCGGGAAAGTCATGAATAGGCATAGTGCATCTTTTGTTCAAGGCATGTGCCTCATCGAATTATTTTGATTGTGCATTTAATGATGAAAATTATTTGATTGTTATTGAGGCTCCGATGGATCGATATTCCACGGGAATTGCTGAGATTTCTAGGCAGGTAGCTCGGAAGTTCAGGTGAGTAACCTAGTTGGTTTCTCAACCTATATGTGCTACATTTTATGCAATTATGCCATGTGGAGTTAAGGGTGGATTATATGTGTTTGTTTTGATTGATTTCGGACCACAGGTGTTCGAAATATTTGGACTGTGCCATAGAAGTATAAATTGTGTATGAATTGTTCATAATTGGTTTCAAATGCAAAATTTGGATAGTGATATTAGATTGTGACATGGCTAGTGAAAATTTGGAACATGTGCATTCATGCCATTATGCATGATCAGATAATTGACAGTTGTGACCGGTGCAGCCACCGTATTTAGAGCTTTAAGCTCAACGCACAGGGCCTCGTGCCCAATGATTTTCAGAGCTTTATGCTCAACGTATCAGGGCTTCAAGCCTAATATTTTCAGAGCCAATGGCACAACGGAAATGAGCTCAGGCGCACGGTCACAACAACGAAATAAAATGAAAGAGTCACATGTACATTGCATATATGAATGTTCAAATGTGAATTGTATGAAAGGCGTACCGCTTGATAAATGTGAAATTTGAATGCATGTGATTATTGGTTGTGTTAATATATGTGATAAAGTGCGAACTGTTTGCGTATGCATGAATTGAGTGAACCATCGATGATGGTTTCTCATTAAGTTCGCAAACTCACCCAACATTGCAATTATTTTTCAGGAAATTGACGAGTACCCCATTAGACAAACGGGAGTATGATTACTGCAAAAAAAGTCAGAGTATGAAGTTGGGATCAGTCTCACGTCTGCATTTGAGTCATTCTGATTTATATGTGTAAATTTGTATTTCCGCAAAATTGTTCTGATATTGTATTGGGCCCAATTTGGATATGATTATATGTATATGAACTGATTTGAGTACTGAAATAGTATTTGAATTGTTTTGACTGCTCTAGCATACCACCCTCACGGGTCACGGGCTCGGATATTACCGTCGATGTCGGGTTCGGGTCTCACGGGAGTGGGGTGCTACATTTGTGGTATCAAAGCCCAGAAGTACAATCTTACATGGGCATTCTGAAAAATGTGTCAAGTTACATGCATCTAAGTCATGTCACAGCAGACAGTGACAACTGATCCCCACTCTGGTATATGAGTCACATGTATGAGCATGTATCAGTCGTTTAAGCGGTTAGAAATAGTGAGGAAGAGTGTGATAAAAGGAAGTTGTAGATATTGAGAAATCGGAAAAAGGTGTATGGTTTGATTTGACAAATGAGCATTTAGTGTATCGATATTGGTGAATATATTATGAAAGACAACATTAGAGTTATACTGGGTATATCCTTAAATGTGGGATAGAAATGAAGTTATAATTGTGGATTGATAGAGGAAAATAGAGATATGATAGAAATGGTAAGATTGCAAGTGTATAAAGTGGATGAAAATAAAATGTTCTAGGATATAGAGAAGTTGCAATTGGGATTGATTATCGTGATGAGAGTTATGAAAAATGATTTATGACTGTGAATTAAGTATGTTAGTGAGAAATCAAGAGTGATTGTGTATCTATGATATTGATTTGAATGTGAAAATACATGGGTATGATGTAAGAATGAAAAGATTGAAAGGTAAGACAATGATACTGATAAATGAAACAGTTGTTCAGGTTTAGTTGATTTGTCTAAGTAAATGTACACCTAATTGTGGGAGCCCCATGGCAAGTGAAAATATTAAGCTTAATTGTCTCATAATTGTGGAGATGGCATGGGAAGCAATTAGTGAATTAAGGGATGATCGTATCGTTGAAAGTTTAATATGATTTAGAATAAGAAGTGAAAGTGAAAGTGCTTATGATGACCATTGGGAAGGAAGTGAAATTGTTAATGATGTTAGCATGGGTAATGAGCTTGAGGAAATAAAAGAGGGACATAAGTATAGCAAAATCTCCATGATCGAGAACTGGTACCAAAAAGAGAAAGGTTATCCATAATTAAATAGGATTAAAGTGTTCTTAGTAGTATAAGCTACTAATGGGTAAATTGATGTAAATGCATTTTCAGATAAGATGTGAGGATTTTAGCGATGTATGCCAAGATATTAGAGTAAATGAAATTGTTTAAGTGCCCTACAGAGCCTCGTTACAAGGGATGTTCTGATCTTGTAAGTCCTGGCATGAACTGCTCTTATTGGGATATTATAAGCAATTGAAATTGACCTTCTCGAGGTAATAAGAATGACTAATATTTGGTGCTAAAAAATAGACAGTATTAATGATTGATAAGGTTTAGTTGATTTGACGAATTGATTTGAGAGAAATCATTGAAGAGAAAATCTGAAATGAAATAAAAGTGAATTCTAGAGTCCTAATCCTAGCGGAGACTCAAGTGTAAGAGATAAAGTATGCTACTGAAAAAGTGTACATTATGATGATGAGATGAATCCGATGATGTAAAAGACTTACTGAACATTAAAGAAAATATTAATTACGAATATGAGGAGAAAATAGGTTCGTGTATAGTTTGTGTAATTGTGTTCTAAAATCACGAAATTGATATGATGAATGTGTCATCAACCCAAGTTTGTAAAACGGAAAATAAATTGGGTTATGTGGAGAAATTAGGGTAAAGGAACATGCGTCAGAATATGTTGTGATGAAATTGAGAAAGTTATGAGAAAACTGTTCCTCATTGGAGGCATTTGATATTTGGAGAATTATACAAATTGATCATGGGTATAAGGAGTTTATTATGTTATTGAAGAGTAAAGTGTTTCAATTGTGTTTAGATTGGATGGTGACTTCGATGATCGATGATCAATTAAATGCATTTAAAAAGTGAAGATGATAAATTGGCACAGTTGAGGAAATTTATATTATGTAAGTTTCATAAGAGTGAATCTTAGCTTGATCGAATAAATTGGTGGATGAAATAGTATTCGGACATGGTACTTTGGAAAACTTAATGACGATAGGGATGTTAATAAAATGTGAAATTTGTAAGGAACATATATATGGGATTTGGAGTTATTTAGAACTGTTATATATTGTATGTATCAAGAAATTGTTAAAGGTTTGAGGAAAAACGTATGAGTCACATGATTGATGAGTGTAAAAAGGAAACATTTGGAGGAAATTTCAAATTAAGTATTGATAGTATCGCTTTAAATTGAAGAATTTGCAATATATACGGAAGTGTCCCAGTAAAGGTTATGATGCAATCTGTTGATATAGTGTAAAATGATTTTATGTACCTAAGGACAAATATAGTTTCATGGGTTGTATTATGATTGATGAGGTGAAATTTATTGTACTGAGTATTGCTTTTAAAGGTTTGGAGACAATAACTGTACAGAAACATTTATGGATATACAAATCGATAATAATTGAGATACTTCGGGGATTTGAAAGATTTGAAAAGGATTAAGCGATTGAGTATTTCAAGATTTAAGCTAGTGATGCAATTAAATGGATTGAACAGAAAATTCAATGGCAGAATATCACAATTTGGGCGATAAGGTTATTGAATCTAGTGAATTTCTGAGAGCAAACAGCCGAGCTAGCAAAAAAAGGGCAAAAAGAAAGTATTATTCGCTATTAAAATTCCAAAACTGGTGGGTATAAAAAGGATTGGCAACACCCGAATTGAGGACTTAGAGATTGTGAACCTTATCGAGGAATTGAAAATGACTCCAATTGTTGAGGAAAGTAATATGTATAGTTCGATTAAGAAGTATCGGTTTTACCTACTAAAGAAATTGTTAGAGAAATTGCGAGAAAACGATCCGAGCCTGATGTTTTAGTAAGAATATAACGAAAGAGGAATAGATGGTTTAGAATGAAAAGTCAAATGATTATATGTGTGAATAACCAACAGCCTTGACTATTGGAGACAAATGTAAAACTGATATGTTTGGAGTTCATAGGGACATGAAATTGATGTATAGTCTAGATTGACTTTAGCTATATCAATTGTTATATTGGTAGCACCATTTTAATAATGTATAAGGTTGACAAGTGAAATGAATCTGTAATGGGGATTAAGCAATCCAAGATAATGACAATGAGACGAGTTGATTATTATTGAGGTTATGGAATCTTATGAGATTAGTGTTTTAACATTAAGGAGATGTAATTGAATAAGCGATGAATGAAATGCTTTAAAGTGTGTCGCCTCGGTCAAGATACACTTCGATAGAGATAAATGGTTATATAGAGGTCTTCATGTGACTGTGGTGTAATTAGAACTATGGATTGGAAATTCAGTGAAAGATGATTCGGATTTAAAGAGTTACTTGGACAGGATGAGGAAATATGGTTATAATTCGATATATGTGATATCGATATTGAAAGTGACTATTTGCGGGTAATCTTGAGGAAACAGTAAGGCAGGGTAGAGTGTGAGAAAGGTGAATGGTTAATTGATTGTATTGATTCCGGTCAATTGGCAGAAATTATTCTTATAGTGAAATAAGTGAAAAATAGAATTGAACAAAACAATCTTTCCCCTGCCTTCCTGATCGATCGAATATGTTGGGACCCGATCCGGGAACCGGATCCCAACCGGAAAACGGAAAACGAAATGCGGAAGACATAATGCAAAGCGAAGCGGAAACAAAGCAATAGCTGAAGCGAAACGAAAAATGAAAGTACCGAAGCAAAACGAAGCGAAGCGGAATTGATATTTAACAAACGGAGCCGACATCCGAGAACAATCAAAAACACATAAACACATTCGCGTTGGAAACCTAGACTATCCAAAACCAGTATTATTTTTTTTTGTTTTTCCCATATTTCATTTCTTTTCTCTTTACTCAATCACATTCAAATCATAATCAATCCATACAATTTCCTTTTTGGAAATTTATCCTCATATAACACTCAATTCATATAATTTGTCTTAATCACGCAAATCTCATCTTTACCAAACTAACTTCTTAATTCTTATTCTTATCTTAACCCAATTTTTACCGAAAATCGGGCGATAACGATAACGATTTTTTGACAGCCCAAAAATTTCTGCAAAGGCAAAAATACACTTCTAATATCTCAACCAAACAATACAAATCAACATCAGACCTCCCGTCCAGAATCCGAAACACCAGCAGAAACGCACATCTAAACCTAACACTTCAAAAATCCTCAATCGATCATATAAAATCTCAATCAATCCCAACTACATTCAATATCTCAAATCCATATGCAAAATCCACATTCAATATCCAATTACATACATAAAGCATAATCATACTCAGTTATGATCATAAAATCAATATCTAAGTCTCGAATTCATATACATCCCGTAATAACTGCTTTATATACACAAAAGGCAATTCAAGCCAAAAACAATATCAATTCTCAATTTATACAAAAATACAAATGCGGCAAAATCGAACTTGACGCTCTTTCATCCGATCTCCGCCGAAAACACGGAGACTGGATGAAAGGGGTGAGCTTGGAAGCTCGTGGTAACATATTTATAAAATGAATAATAAGCGAAATCATTTTTCATAACTTTTAGCCAAAGGGCTTATCTTTTTCAAACTTTTCAACTTTTCAAGCGTTTTCTTCAAACCTTTCAATTTTCCAAACTTTTCATATCAAATTTCTATAATTTCATGGTTGAAAACCCTTTTCTCATTTCTCAAAATTTCTCATAAACATGAATGCAATCACATCGATCACAAAACACATAAACTCTTAACTCAATACATAAAACACATCAAATGGTTTGGGTTGGTCCTATCGAGCGTCTTCGCACATTCCGCAGAAATGATTCGTATGGCCGTGAGCGGAGGAGTCCAAATCGAACTCCTAAGCCACTTATGGGCAAATTGGGAGAAGGCTATAAACAAGTAGAGACAAAGATTAATCGACTCACAAAAGGACTGACCAAACCCACATAAAACATAAGCGGAAGAGAATTCAAATTGCCGAAGGCTCTTTTCAAAAATCTTGATTTTCTAAATCTTCATATCATCATATCAAATCTTGTCAAAATGCTTGACACATGCACGCATATTCACATCAATTTATGCAACAATCATATTAAATTAATCAATTACACTCATATCAATCAAATGCATAAAAATGAATGTAAGTATTTTTTTAAATCTAAATCAACATATATAAATGCATAAAGCAAGATTATTCACATTCTTCAAAATGCGAAAACACAATTTTCATAAATCTCAGATTCTCAATTTTTCTACAATTTCTCGAATCATTTTCAAACATTTTAACGTAAACCTTTGAATAATTATTTTCAAATCCTTTGAAAACATAATTTGAAATCTTATTCTTTTCTTGATTTTTCAAAATCACATAATTTACTCATAATTCAAAATATAAATACATCACCCACCTCGAATTGACGCTAATACTTTGTCCAAAGCATCGAATCTCCAAATTCCTTCTTCTTTCCTCAACCTTAAAATTCCTAAGCCATAATTATCCAAAATAAATATCATAATTCACTTAATTCTTCAAATTAGACTTAGAAAACACCAATTCCATATAAAATCAATCTATCTAAATCATAAATTTCAAAAATCCCCAAATCTTAAAATTGGCCTAAACCAATTTATACAAATTCAATATCATAAATAGCATAATCCTTAAAATTGATGTCATAATTCATCAATTCATACTAATTCCAAGATATCTAAATCATCAATTCCAAAAATTCCAAAATCTCCACTTTTACCTAAACCCCCAATTTACAATTTTTGGCCTAACCCCTAAATCACAATTTTCCCAAAATTGAATCGATTTCAACATGAAATCTTCAAAATTGATCATGAAATTAACAAATCCATATCATTTCTAAGGTTTCTAAAGCATCTATTCCTAAAAAACCCAAACTCAAAACTTAGGCATAATCCCTAACTTACATTAATCCAAACTTAATCATCATTTTAACATAAACACTTCAATTAATCATAGGAAAACTCAATTCATATCCCTTCCAAGCCAAATCAACCAACAAACTCATCAAAAATTCAAAATCACAAAAACCTCTCTCTTACCTCCTCCTCTCTTCATTTTCGTATTTCTTCTTACCCAAGATGAAACTTTCATCATCTTCCTCATGTTTCCCTCTTGATAGCATCAAAAATCTCTTGAAAAGCCATGGAAAAAACCAAACTTTGCTTACCTTTCTTCTCCTTCCTTCCATAGCCGATTCTTCATTCTCTTCTTCTTCATTTCTTCTTCTCCCTTCTTCTTGTTATTTTCGTGTCTTTCTGCTGGTTTGGTGTAGTAAAAACGACAGCTCTTATGTGTGTTTCTGCCATGTCATTAAAAATGGAGGGTAAATGACTATTTTCCCCTCACTTATTGGCCTATTTCCAAGTTTGCCCCTGCACAGGATTTTCAAAATCTGATAGATTGCGTCCTGTTTTCAAGCATCTAAACGAAATAATTTGGACATACTTTCTTCTTGAAAAATGTTCCCTTAGATCATACGAATCCAACGCCACCAACCACGCTCAATTCCGATCAGAAACGAAGAAGTTATAGCCAAAATACTATCGGACCTTCACAAAATCCGAGACTGAACATTAACATAACTTCAGTCCAGAAATTAACAATCTTAGGGATGAAATTAAATTTTGATCCCTTCACATGATTTGTAGCCCCATATCTTAATTTTATTTTCCCTCAAGAATCAACTCAATCGGAGTTATACAGCTCCCGAAAATCACAAAATACTGGACTATGTTCAGAAAATTATCCAACTTATAACCTATAACCAAATCTCCTACTTTGGTTCAATCAATCTCTTTCCATTTAATCTCCTAAAAATCATAATTCTTCAAGAAAATCAAAATAAATTTTCTTAGGAATCCAACGGTTCGAGAATCAAATCAATTGCATGTCGGACGACGGAATTATAAGCAAAAGATTACAAAATAGATCGGATTAAAAACAAAGTATCGGAACTTCAAAACCGAACTTTTCAAAAATCATATCTCTCGTTCCCGAATTCGGAATTTGACAACTTTTGTGTCAATAGAAAGATCAAAGCAAGCTCTACAACTTCCCTGAAGACCTCAAAATCAAATTAGGTCTCGAAAGGGGTCAAAATCTCAATCAAAGATTCCATCCAAAACAACTTTTCCTAAACGACTTCCAATTTTTTAATCGCTCATAACTCCTAGCCCCGATATCGAAAAATTGCAAACTTTATATCAATGGAAAGATAAAAACATCATCTAAAACTTTTATGAAGACTACTTACTCCAATTCAGACTAAATCCATACGACGAGTGGCCTCGAAGCATAGAACACACAAATCTATACTTAATAGCATTTTCAAAACAAAGCATATCTGCAGAAAATCATATCTCTCAATCCTGACATCGAAAAATAGTAAACTTTATGTCCACAAAAATCTCTCGACAGAGGCTACAATTTTCATGTTGATCATTTTCTCGAATTTCGCCTAAATCAAAAAGTCAACTTTTTCTTCAACAAGTCAAACTCCAAGCGAACTTTGACTGATCATAACTCTCACTTCCGATATCGAAAAATATCAAACTTTATGGCTACAGAAAGCTCTTGACATAAACTACAAGTTTCCAGAAGACAATTTTCTCAAATTTTGCCTCAAACAAAAAGTCAACTCTCAAGTCAAACTTTCTATCTCTAAAAGTCAACTTTCTTAATTTTTCAAATTCTCACTTTCTCTTTATTTCTTGATTTTCTACTAACTTTTCAATCAATTCATTTGCTTAAACTTTCATAACCCATACAAATCTCCACAATTATCAAATACATTGAAAACTCATAATTCTTTTCTCAAAATTTCCTTAAAGCATAATTTCATCTATAACATAATGCTTAAACAAAACGGATCCCAACCTGAAAACGGAAAACGAAATGCGGAAGACATAATGCAAAGCGAAGCGGAAACAAAGCAATAGCTGAAGCGAAACGAAAAATGAAAGTACCGAAGCAAAACGAAGCGAAGCGGAATTGATACTTAACAAACGGAGCCGACATCCGAGAACAATCAGAAACACATTCGCGTTGGAAACCTAGACTATCCAAAACCAGTATAATTTTTTTTTGTTTTTCCCATATTTCATTTCTTTTCTCTTTACTCAATCACATTCAAATCATAATCAATCCATAGAATTTCCTTTTTAGAAATTTATCATCGTATAATACTCAATTCATATAATTTGTCTTAATCACGCAAATCTCATCTTTACCAAACTAACTTCTTAATTCTTATTCTTATCTTAACCCGATTTTTACCGAAAATCGGGCAGCATAACGACTGTATTTTGACAGCCCAAAAATTCCTGCAAAGGCAAAAATACACTTCTAATATCTCAACCAAACAACACAAATCAACATCGGACCTCCCGTCCGGAATCCGAAACACCAGCAGAAACGCACATCTAAACCTAACACTTCAAAAATCCTCAATCGATCATATAAAATCTCAATCAATCCCAACTACATTCAATATCTCAAATCCATATGCAAAATCCACATTCAATATCCAATTACATACATAAAGCATAATCATACTCAGTTATGATCATAAAATCAATATCCAAGTCTCGAATTCATATACATCCCGTAATAACTGCTTTATATACACAAAAGGCAATTCAAGCCAAAAACAATATCAATTCTCAATTTATACAAAAATACAAATGCGGCAAAATCGAACTTGACGCTCTTTCATCCGATCTCCCTTCCGTAAACACGGAGACGGGATGAAAGGGGTGAGCTTGAAGCTCGTGGTAACATATTTATAAAATGAATAATAAGCAGAAATCATTTTTCATAACTTTTAGCCAAAGGGCTTATCTTTTTCAAACTTTTCAACTTTTCAAGCGTTTTCTTCAAACCTTTCAAATTTTCAAACTTTTCATATCAAATTTCTATAATTTCATGGTTTAAAACCCTTTTTCTCATTTCTCAAAATTTTTCATAAACATGAATGCAATCACATCAGATCACAAAACACATAAACTCTTAACTCAATACATAAAACACATCAAACGGTTTGGGTTGGTCCTATCAGAACGTACTGCACATTCCTGCATAGCGGTTCTGTGTAGCCGTGAACGGAGGGGAGTCCGAAATCGGAACTCCTAAGCCACTTGCGGGCAACCGGTAGAAGGTTATAAACAAGTAGAGACAAAGGTCAGTAATGACTCACAAAAGGACCTGACCAAACCCACATAAAACATAAGCGGAAAGAGAATTCAAATTGCCCGAAGGCTCTTTTCAAAAATCTTGATTTTCTAAATCTTCATATCATCATATCAAATCGTGTCAAAATGCTTGACACATGCACGCATATATTCACATCAATTTATGCAACAATCATATTAAATTAATCAATTGCACTCATATCAATCAAATGCATAAAAATGAATGTAAGTATTTTTTTTAAAATCTAAATCAACATATATAAATGCATAAAGCAGCATTATTCACATTCTTCAAAAATGCGAAAACACAATTTTCATAAATCTCGTATTCTCAATTTTTCTACAATTTCTCCGAATCATTTTCAAACATTTTAACGTAAACCTTTGAATAATTATTTTCAAATCCTTTGAAAACATAATTTCAGAAATCTTATTCTTTTCTTGATTTTTCAAAATCACATAATTTACTCATAATTCAAAATATAAATACATCACCCACCTCGAATTGACGCTAATACTTTGTCCAAAGCATCGAATCTCCAAATTCCTTCTTCTTTCCTCAACCTTAAAATTCTCTAAGCCATAATTATCCAAAATAAATATCATAATTCACTTAATTCTTCAAATTAGACTTAGAAAACACCAATTCCATATAAAATCAATCAATCTAAATCATAAATTCCAAAAATCCCCAAATCTTAAAATTGGCTTAAACCAATTTACACAAATTCAATATCATAAATAGCATAATCCTTAAAATTGATGTCATAATTCATCAATTCATACTAATTCCAAGATATCTAAATCATCAATTTCAAAAATTCCCAATTCTCAACTTTTACCTAAACCCCCAATTTACAATTTTTGGCCTAACCCCTAAATCACAATTTTCCCAAAATTGAATCAATTTCAACATGAAATCTTCAAAATTGATGATGAAATTAACAAATCCATATCATTTCTAAGGTTTCTAAAGCATCTATTCCTAAAAACCCCAAACTCAAAACTTAGGCATAATCCCTAACTTACATTAATCCAAACTTAATCATCATTTTAACATAAACACTTCAATTAATCATAGGAAAACTCAATTCATGTCCCTTCCAAGCCAAATCAACCAACAAACTAATCAAAAATTCAAAATCACAAAAACCTCTCTCTTACCTCCTCCTCTCTTCATTTTCGTATTTCTTCTTGCCCAAGATGAAACTTTCATCATCTTCCTCATGTTTCCCTCTTGATAGCATCGAAAATCTCTTGAAAAGCCATGGAAAAAACCAAACTTTGCTTACCTTTCTTCTCCTTCCTTCCATAGCCGATTCTTCATTCTCTTCTTCTTCATTTCTTCTTCTCCCTTCTTCTTGTTATTTTCGTGTCTTTCTGCTGGTTTGGTGTAGTAAAAACGACAGCTCTTATGTGTGTTTCTGCCATGTCATTAAAAATGGAGGGTAAATGACCATTTTGCCCTCATTTATTGGCCTATTTCCAAGTTTGCCCCTGCACAGGATTTTCAAAATCTGATAGATTGCGTCCTGTTTTCAAGCATCTAAACGAAATAATTTGGACAAACTTTCTTCTTGAAAATTTTTCCTTTAGATCATACGAATCCAACGCCACCAACCGCGCTCAATTCGGATCAGAAACGAAGAAGTTATAGCTAAAATACTATCGGACCTTTACAAAATCCGAGACTGAACATTAACATAACTTCAGTCCAGAAATTAACAATCTTAGGGATGAAATTAAATTTTGATCCCTTCACATGATTTGTAACCCCATATCTTAATTTTATTTTCCCTCAAGAATCAACTCAATCGGAGTTATACAACTCCCGAAAATCGCAAAATACTGGACTATGTTCAGAAAATTATCTAACTTATAACCTATAACCAAATCTCCTACTTTGGTTCAATCAATTTCTTTTCATTTAATCTCCTAAAAATCATAATTCTTCAAGAAAATGAAATTAATTTTCTTAAGAATCCAACGCTTCGAGAATCAAATCAATCGGATGTCGGACGAAGGAATTATAAGCAAAATATTACAAAAGGGATCGGATTAAAAACAAAGTATCGAAACTTCAAAACTGAACTTTTCAAAAATCATATCTCTCGTTCCCGAATTCAGAATTTGACAAATTTGGTGTCAATAGAAAGATCAAAGGAAGCTATACAACTTCCCTGAAGACTTCAAAATCAAATTAGGTCTCAAAAGAGGTCAAAATCTCAATCAAATATTCTGTCCAAAACAACTTTTCCTAAACGACTTCCAATGTTTTAATCGCTCATAACTCCTAGCCCCGATATCGAAAAATTGCAAACTTTATATCAATGGAAAGATAAAAACATCATCTAAAACTTTTATGAAGAATACTTACTCCAATTCAGACTAAATCCATACAACGAGTGGCCTCGAAGCATAGAACACACAAATCTATACTTAATAGCATTTTCAAAACAAAGCATATCTGCGGAAAATCATATCTCTCAATCCCGACATCGAAAAATAGCAAACTTTATGTCCACAAAAAGCTCTCGACAGAGGCTACAATTTTCATGTTGATCATTTTCTCGAATTTTGCCTAAATCAAAAAATCAACTTTTTCTTCAACAAGTCAAACTCCAAGCGAACTTTGACTGATCATAACTCTCACTTCCGATATCGAAAAATATCAAACTTTATGGCTACAGAAAGCTCTTGACATAAACTACAAGTTTCCAGAAGACAATTTTCTCAAATTTTGCCTCAAACAAAAAGTCAACTCTCAAGTCAAACTTTCTATCTCCAAAAGTCAACTTTCTTAATTTTTCAAATTCTCTCACTTTCTCTTTATTTCTTGATTTTCTACTAACTTTTCAATCAATTCATTTGCTTAAACTTTCATAACCCATACAAATCTCCACAATTATCAAATACATTGAAAACTCATAATTCTTTTATCAAAATTTCCTTAAAACATAATTTCATCTATAACATAATACTTAAACAAAACACTCATTTAATTTCATTTACTATTTCTAAATTCCAATTAAAGATAGGGGTCCAACATTTCTCCTCCTCTTAAAAGAATTTCGTCCTCGAAATTCATACATAGTCATCAAGTAACATATCCTCCTAATAATAGTCACATTACTTTCTTATCAATTTCTTATCACACATATTCTTAAATTAATCACTATTTTTCACTTCTCATTTATATCAAAACACTATTTCCTCAAATAAAATATTTCTTAACACATTTTCACAAGTCAATGGTCTCATTTCTTAAGGAACCCAATATGGGCCAATAATCATCCAAAATCAACCTATTGATCTTTCACAAATATATTTTTATCCTTTATCTCATCTCTCAATCATTCCTCATTTCATCTCACACACATAAATATCCAAAAGCAAGTCATCAAGATTCATCATGAAATTTTAATCACGATTTCATAATCACAAATCTAAAATTCATCAAAGTTCTTAACCCTCATCAATCACTTAATGAGGTCTTCACATACTTCATAAAAATCCATCTCCATGCTCATCCTTCACTCACAAATGAATATACGAAATCAAATCATCCTAATTCCTCATAAACTTCAAATCTCAATTTCATGCGCAAATTCCTAAAATCACTTAACATTCTTATCATCTTCATCTATCAATCACTTTGGTATACACTTTATCTTTATCACAATCTCCCAAATTCAATCTTATGCTTGAACATTCTTCTTATACACATCAGCTAGACACAAACGCCCAAGTACGATCATAATACTGGGCTCTGATACCATCTATGTTGGGACCCGATCTGTGAACCGAATCCCAACCGAAAAACGGAAAACGAAATGCGGAAGACATAATGCAAAGCGAAGCGGAAACAAAGCAATAGCTGAAGCGAAACAAAAAATGAAAGTACTGAAGCAAAACGAAGCGAAGCGGAATCGATACTTAATAAACGGAGCTGACATCCGAGAACAATCAAAAACACAGAAACACATTCGCGTTGGAAACCTAGAATATCCAAACCCAGTATAATTTTTTTTGTTTTTCCCATATTTCATTTCTTTTCTCTTTACTCAATCACATTCAAATCATAATCAATCCATACAATTTCCTTTTTGGAAATTTATCCTCATATAACACTCAATTCATATAATTTGTCTTAATCACGTAAATCTCATCTTTACCAAACTAACTTCTTAATTCTTATTCTTATCTTAACCCGATTTTTACCGAAAATCGGCAGATAACTACCGTATTTTGACATTTCCAAAAATTTCTGCAAAGGCAAAATACACTTCTAATATCTCAACTCAACAACACAAATCAACATCGGACCTCCCGTCCTAATCCAAACACCAATGAAACGCACATCTAAACCTAACACTTCAAAATCCTCAATCGATCATATAAAATCTCAATCAATCCCAACTACATTCAATATCTCAAATCCATATGCAAAATCCACATTCAATATCCAATTACATACATAAAGCATAATCATACTCGATTATGATCATAAAATCAATATCCAAGTCTCAATTCATATACATCCCGTAATAATCGCTTTATATACACAAAAGGCAATTCAAGCCAAAACAATATCAATTCTCAATTTATACAAAATACAAATGCGGCAAAATCGAACTTGATGCTCTTTCATCCGATCTCACCTTTCGAAACCCTGAGACGGGGATGAAAGGGGTGAGCTTAAGCTCGTAGGTAACATATTTATAAAATGAATAATAAGCGAAATCATTTTCATAACTTTTAGCCAAAGGGCTTATCTTTTTCAAACTTTTCAACTTTTCAAGCATTTTCTTCAAACCTTTCAATTTTCCAAACTTTTCATATCAAATTTCTATAATTTCATGGTTGAAAACCCTTTTTCTCATTTCTCAAAATTTCTCATAAACATGAATGCAATCACATCAGATCACAAAACACATAAACTCTTAACTCAATACATAAAACACATCAAACGGTTTGGGTTGGTCCTATCAGAACGTACTGCACATTCCCGCATAGCGGTTCTGTGCAGCCGTGAACGGAGGGGAGTCCGAAATCGGAACTCCTAAGCCACTTGCGGGCAGCCGGGAGAAGGCTATAAACAAGTAGAGACAGTGCACTGACTCACAAAAGGACCTGACCAAACCCACATAACACATAAGCGGAAAGAGAATTCAAATTGCCCGAAGGCTCTTTTCAAAAATCTTGATTTTCTAAATCTTCATATCATCATATCAAATCGTGTCAAAATGCTTGACACATGCACGCATATATTCACATCAATTTATGCAACAATCATATTAAATTAATCCTTTACTCTCATATCAATCAAATGCATAAAAATGAATGTAAGTATTTTTTTTTAAATCTAAATCAACATATATAAATGCATAAAGCAGCATTATTCACATTCTTCAAAAATGCGAAAACACAATTTTCATAAATCTCGTATTCTCAATTTTTCTACAATTTCTCCGAATCATTTTCAAACATTTTAACGTAAACCTTTGAATAATTATTTTCAAATCCTTTGAAAACATAATTTCAGAAATCTTATTCTTTTCTTGATTTTTCAAAATCACATAATTTACTCATAATTCAAAATATAAATACATCACCCACCTCGAATTGACGCTAATACTTTGTCCAAAGCATCGAATCTCCAAATTCCTTCTTCTTTCCTCAACCTTAAAATTCCCTAAGCCATAATTATCCAAAATAAATATCATAATTCACTTAATTCTTCAAATTAGACTTAGAAAACACCAATTCCATATAAAATCAATCTATCTAAATCATAAATTCCAAAAATCCCCAAATCTTAAAATTGGCCTAAACTAATTTATACAAATTCAATATCATAAATAGCATAATCCTTAAAATTGATGTCATAATTCATCAATTCATACTAATTCCAAGATATCTAAATCATCAATTTCAAAAATTCCCAACTCTCAACTTTTACCTAAACCCCCAATTTACAATTTTTGGCCTAACCCCTAAATCACAATTTTCCCAAAATTGAATCAATTTCAACATGAAATCTTCAAAATTGATGATGAAATTAACAAATCCATATCATTTCTAAGGTTTCTAAAGCATCTATTCCTAAAAACCCCAAACTCAAAACTTAGGCATAATCCCTAACTTACATTAATCCAAACTTAATCATCATTTTAACATAAACACTTCAATTAATCATAGGAAAACTCAATTCATATCCCTTCCAAGCCAAATCAACCAACAAACTCATCAAAAATTCAAAATCACAAAAACCTCTCTCTTACCTTCTCTCTCTTCATTTTCGTATTTCTTCTTGCCCAAGATGAAACTTTCATCATCTTCCTCATGTTTCCCTCTTGATAGCATCAAAAATCTCTTGAAAAGCCATGGAAAAAACCAAACTTTGCTTACCTTTCTTCTCCTTCCTTCCATAGCCGATTCTTCATTCTCTTCTTCTTCATTTCTTCTTCTCCCTTCTTCTTGTTATTTTCGTGTCTTTTTGCTGGTTTGGTGTAGTAAAAACGACAGCTCTTATGTGTGTTTCTGCCATGTCATTAAAAATGGAAGGTAAATGACCATTTTGCCCTCACTTATTGGCCTATTTCCATGTTTGCCCCTGCAGAGGATTTTCAAAATCTGATAGCTTGCATCCTGTTTTCAAGCATCTAAACGAAATAATTTGGACAAACTTTCTTCTTGAAAATTGTTCCTTTAGATCATACGAATCCAACTCCACCAACCGAGCTTAATTCGGATCAGAAACGAAGAAGTTATAGCTAAAATACTATCAGATCTTCACAAAATCTGAGACTGAACATTAACATAACTTCAGTCCAGAAATTAACAATCTTAGGGATGAAATTAAATTTTGATCCCTTCACATGATTTGTAGCCCCATATCTTAATTTTATTTTCCCTCAAGAATCAACTCAATCGGAGTTATACAGCTCCCGAAAATCGCAAAATACTGGACTATGTTCAGAAAATTATCCAACTTATAACCTATAACCAAATCTCCTACTTTGGTTAAATCAATCTCTTTCCATTTAATCTCTTAAAAATCATAATTCTTCAAGAAAATGAAATTAATTGTCTTAGAAATCCAACGCTTCGAGAATCAAATCAATCGGATGTCGGACGAAGGAATTATAAGCAAAGATTACAAAAGCGATCGGATTAAAAACAAAGTATCGAAACTTCAAAACCGAACTTTTCAAAAATCATATCTCTCGATCCCGAACTCAGAATTTGACAAATTTGGTGTCAATAGAAAGATAAAAGGAAGCTCTACAACTTCCTTGAAGACCACAAAACCAAAGTAGGCCTCGAAAGAGGTTAAAATCTCAATCAAAGATTCTGTCTAAAACAACTTTTCCTAAACGACTTCCAATTTTTTAATCGCTCATAACTCCTAACCCCGATATCAAAAAATTGCAAACTTTATATCAATGGAAAGATAAAAACATCATCTAAAACTTTTATGAAGACTACTTACTCCAATTCAGACTAAATCCATACGACGAGTGGCCTCGAAGCATAGAACACACAAATCTATACTTAATAGCATTTTCAAAACAAAGCATATCTGCAGAAAATCATATCTCTCAATCCCGACATCGAAAAATAGCAAACTTTATGTCCGAAAAAAGCTCTCGACAGCGGCTACAATTTTCATGTTGATCATTTTCTCGAATTTTGCCTAAATCAAAAAGTCAACTTTTTCTTCAACAATTCAAACTCCAAGCGAACTTTGACTGATCATAAATCTCACTTCCGATATCGAAAAATATAAAACTTTATGGCTACAGAAAGCTCTTGACATAAAATACAAGTTTCCAGAAGACAATTTTCTCAAATTTTGCCTCAAACAAAAAGTCAACTCTCAAGTCAAACTTTCTATCTCCAAAAGTCAACTTTCTTAATTTTTCAAATTCTCTCACTTTCTCTTTATTTCTTGATTTTCTACTAACTTTTCAATCAATTCATTTGCTTAAACTTTCATAACCCATACAAATCTCCACAATTATCAAATACATTGAAAACTCATAATTCTTTTCTCAAAATTTTCTTAAAGCATAATTTCATCTATAACATAATGCTTAAACAAAACACTCATTCAATTTCATTTTTCTATTTCTAAATTCCAATTAAAGATCGGGGTCCAACAGTATATGAAATTTTGAGGACGAAATTTTTGTTAGGAGGGGAGAATTGTAACATCGCGTCACCGATGGAAAGGTTATATTGGTAAATTGAGACGCGTTAGGACTGCACCACACATTCTCGACTGAGCATTTATTTGGCCTCTAATTTTAGAGGTCAAGAGTCAATTGGTACATGCACATATAGGTACATACATTCATGACATTTTCCCGGCACTTGATTGTGATACTGATGGGAATTGTGAAATGGAGAGATAATTAGATTTGTTCATGATTTAATGAGAATTGTGGAATGATTGGGTTTAAAAATTTGAAAAGGAATGGTATAGAGTAATTGCCTAGTGATATTGACTTTTCGGAAATTTTCTGAAAAATTCGGGAGAAAAGTCCGACCGAAATTCTCAAAGTAACTGGATTGATTAATTGTTTAAACACTGGAATAATTGTAAAATGGCTGTGGAAATTTAGTAAATATGATTTTAGGAGTTTAATGTGTCCAGCCGTTGAAATTTGGAAACGAATTGGACTGGAAATAAATTGAAAAGAAAATGAGATCTAAATGTTTGGTGAGGAAAAAGATGAGAAGTTTAAGTGATTAACCTTTAAAATGCTTAAGGTTATAAGAGGAGAAAAAAAAAAGCCTCTCTTCGTCGGGCACAATCGTTCCTCCTTCTCCTTGGATGATTTCCGATTCTCCTTCTAAATCCATGCTCGTTCCTTCTTTGTGAGTGAAAATTTATTTGAAACCCCAAGGAAGATGAAGTTTTGGGTGCATGTGGGAGGTTCACCGAACCGTGGGTGTAGAGAAAGGGAAAAGAGTTGGAGAAATTTTGAGGATTTGACGATTTAAGCGTGATTGGTAAGTTTCATGGCTTTAATACTGTTATTTAGTGAGTTTAATGCATTTATTGTGGTTAAATGTGAAAGATTGAGGTAGTTGGCAGAATTATTACTGAGTTTTGAGAGAGAAAAGAGGGAGAAACTCGCTGGAGAAGACGACTAGAAGGCCGCAGGTCACGGCGTACCTGCGCGCGACGCGACGAAAAAGTTGTGTTCTCGCCGCGGCGCGCGCGAAGGCCTCGCCGCTGCGAGCCTTCATTTACTTGCCGCGGCGAGCTTACTGAAGCATATCGCGGCGAGCCTCCCAACCTTCCACGCCGCGGCGAGCTATCCTTGTCGCCGCGACGAACGTCCTCATGTCGCGGCGAGGCTGTTTTTCCTGAATGAATATAGTTTGGTTTTAGGGGCATAACTTTTGGTGTAGACCTCCAATTAAGTGGAGCAATTAAGTGGAAAGTTTGAATTTGACAAAAGAAAGTGGAAAATGGAAAATAGTATCGGGAAAGTCATAAATACGCATAGTGCATCTTTTGTTCAAGGCATGTGCCTCATCGAATTATTTTGATTGTGCATTTAATGATGAAAATTATTTGATTGTTATAGAGGCTCCGATGGATCGATATTCCACGGGCATTGCTGAGACTTCTAGGCAGGTAGCTCAGAAGTTCAGGTGAGTAACCTAGTTGGTTTCTCAACCTATATGTGCTACATTTTATGCAATTATGCCATGTGGAGTTAAGGATGTATTATATGTGTTTGTTTTGATTGATTTCGGACCACAGGTGTTCGAAATATTTGGACTGTGCCATAGAAGTATAAATTGTGTATAAATTGTTCATAATTGGTTTCAAATGCAAAATTTGGATAGTGATATTAGATTGTGACATGGCTAGTGAAAATTTGGAACATGTGCATTCATGCCATTATGCATGATCAGATAATTGACAGTTGTGACCGGTGCAGCCACTGTATTCAGAGCTTTAAGCTCAACGCACAAGGCCTCGTGCCCAACGATTTTCAGAGCTTTATACTCAACGTATCAGGCTTCAAGCCCAATGTTTTCAGAGCCAATGGCTCAACGCAAAAGAGCTCAGGCGCACGGTCACAACAACGAAATAAAATGAAAGAGTCACATGTACATTGCATATATGAATGTTAAAATGTGAATTGTATGAAAGGCGTACCGCCTGATAAATGTGAAATTTGAATGCATGTGATTCTTGGTTGTGTTAATATATGTGATAAAGTGCGAACTGTTTGCGTATGCATGAATTGAGTGAACCATCGATGATAGTTTCTCATTGAGTTCGCAAACTCACCCAACATAGCAATTATTTTTCAGGAAATTGACGAGTACCCCATTAGACAAACGGGAGTATGATTACTGCAAAAAAGTCAGAGTATGAAGTTGGGATCAGTCTCACGTCTGCATTTGATTCATTCTGATTTATATGTGTAAATTTGTATTTTCGTAAAATTGTACTGATATTGTATTGGGCCCAATTTGGCTATAATTATATGTATATGAACTGATTTGAGTACTGCAATAGTATTTGAATTGTTTTGACCGCTCTAGCATACCACCCTCACGGGTCACGGGCTCGGATATCACCGTCAATGTCAGGTTCGGGTCTCACGGGAGTGGGGTGCTACATTTATGGTATCAGAGCCCAGAAGTACAATCTTACATGGGCATTATGAAAAATGTGTCAAGTTACATGCATCTAAGTCATGTCACAGCAGACAGTGACAACTGATTCCCACTCTGGTATATGAGTCACATGCATGAGCATGTATCAGTCGTTTAAGCGGTTAGAAATAGTGAGGAAGAGTGTGATAAAAGGAAGTTGTAGATATTGAGAAATCGGAAAAAGGTGTATGGTTTGATTTGACAAATGACCATTTAGTGTATCGATATTGGTGAATATATTATGAAAGACAACATTAGAGTTATACTGGGTATATCCTTAAATGTGGGATAGAAATGAAGTTATAATTGTGGATTGATCGAGGAAAATAGAGATATGATAGAAATGGTAAGATTGCAAGTGTAAAAAGTGGATGAAAATAAAATGTTCTAGGATATAGAGAAGTTGCAATTGGGATTGATTATCGTGATGAGAGTTATGAAAAATGATTTATGACTGTGAATTAAGTATGTTAGTGAGAAATCAAGAGTGATTGTGTATCTATGATATTGATTTGAATGTGAAAATACATGGGTATGATGTAAGAATGAAAAGATTGAAAGGTAAGACAATGATACTGATAAATGAAACAGTTGTTCAGGTTTAGTTGATTTGTCTAAGTAAATGTACACCTAATTGTGGGAGCCCCATGGCAAGTGAAAATATTAAGCTTAATTGTCTCATAATTGTGGAGATGGCATGGGAAGCAATTAGTGAATTAAGGGATGATCGTATCGTTGAAAGTTTAATATGATTTAGAATAAGAAGTGAAAGTGAAAGTGCTTATGATGACCATTGGGAAGGAAGTGAAATTGTTAATGATGTTAGCATGGGTAATGAGCTTGAGGGAATAAAAGAGGGACATAAGTATAACAAAATCTCCATGATCGAGAACTGGTACCAAAAAGAGAAAGGTTATCCATAATTAAATAGGATTAAAGTGTTCTTAGTAGTATAAGCTACTAATGGGTAAATTGATGTAAATGCATTTTCAGATAAGATGTGAGGATTTTAGCGATGTATGCCAAGATATTAGAGTAAATGAAATTGTTTAAGTGCCCTACAGAGCCTCGTTACAAGGGATGTTCTGATCTTGTAAGTCCTGGCATGAACTGCTCTTATTGGGATATTATAAGCAATTGAAATTGACCTTCTTGAGGTAATAAGAATGACTAATATTTGGTGCTGAAAAATAGACAGTATTAATAATTGATAAGGTTTCGTTGATTTGACGAATTGATTTGAGAGAAATCATTGAAGAGAAAATCTGAAATGAAATAAAAGTGAATTCTAGAGTCCTAATCCTAGCGGAGACTCAAGTGTAAGAGATAAAGTATGCTACTGAAAAAGTGTACATTATGATGATGAGATGAATCCGATGATGTAAAAGACTTACTGAACATTAAAGAAAATATTAATTGCGAATATGAGGAGAAAATAGGTTCGTGTATGGTTTGTGTAATTGTGTTCTAAAATCACGAAATTGATATGATGAATGTGTTATCAACCCAAGTTTGTAAAACGACAAATAAATTGGGTTATGTGGAGAAATTAGGGTAAAGGAACATGCGTCAGAATATGTTGTGATGAAATTGAGAAAGTTATGAGAAAACTGTTCCTCATTGGAGGCATTCGATATTTGGAGAATTATACAAATTGATCATGGGTATAAGGAGTTTATTATGTTATTGAAGAGTAAAGTGTTTCAATTGTGTTTAGATTGGATGGTGACTTCGATGATCGATGATCAATTAAATGCATTTAAAAAGTGAAGATGATAAATTGGCACAGTTGAGGAAATTTATATTATGTAAGTTTCATAAGAGTGAATCTTAGCTTGATCGAATAAATTGGTGGATGAAATAGTATTCGGACATGGTACTTTGGAAAACTTAATGACGATAGGGATGTTAATAAAATGTGAAATTTGTAAGGAACATATATATGGGATTTGGAGTTATTTAGAACTGTTATATATTGTATGTATCCATAAATTGTTAAAGGTTTGAGGAAAAACGTATGAGTCACATGATTGATGAGTGTAAAAAGGAGACATTTGTAGGAAATTTCAAATTAAGTATTGATAGTATCGCTTTAAATTGAAGATTTTGCAATATATGCGGAAGTGTCCTAGTAAAGGTTATGATGCAATATGTTGATATAGTGTAAAATGATTTTATGTACCTAAGGACAAATATAGTTTTGGACCACAGGTGTTCGAAATATTTGGACTGTGCTATAGAAGTGTTAATTGTGTATGAATTGTTCATAATTGGTTTCAAATGCAAAATTTGGATAGTGATATTAGATTGTGACATGGCTAGTGAAAATTTGGAACATGTGCATTCATGCCATTATGCATGATCAGATAATTGACAGTTGTGACCGGTGAAGCCACCGTATTCAGAGCTTTAAGCTCAACGCACAGGGTCTCGTGCCCAACGATTTTCAGAGCTTTATGCTCAACGTATCAGGGCTCAGTCGCACGGTCACAACAACGAAATAAAATGAAAGAGTCACATGTACATTGCATATATGAATGTTCAAATGTGAATTGTATGAAAGGCGTACCACCTGATAAATGTGAAATTTGAATGCATGTGATTCTTGGTTGTGTTAATATATGTGATAAAGTGCGAACTGTTTGCGTATGCATGAATTGAGTGAACCATCGATGATGGTTTCTCATTGAGTCCGCAAACTCACCCAACATTGCAATTATTTTTCAGGAAATTGACGAGTACCCCGTTAGACAAACGGGAGTATGATTACTGCAAGAAAGTCAGAGTATGAAGTTGGGATCAGTCTCACGTCTGCATTTGAGTCATTCTGATTTATATGTGTAAATTTGTATTTTTGCAAAATTGTACTGATATTGTATTGGGCCCAATTTGGCTATGATTATATGTATATGAACTGATTTGAGTACTAAAATAGTATTTGAATTGTTTTGACTGCTCTAGCATACCACCATCGCGGGTCACAGGCTCGGATATCACCGTCGATGTCGGGTTCGGGTCTCACGGGAGTGGGGTGCTACAGAGAAGATTAAGTAAAAAGCCTTTGATAAAACTAGCATGTCCTAGAGAAGTGTATGATATTGTTCGAAGGACAGACGATGGTGCGACAAAAAGTAAAGGAGAGAATCTTTTGGGTGAAATCACTAAGAAAGCAAGGAGATCCCCTAGGATTCGAACCTTAAGGCAACAAGAAGAGAGAAGAACCAGAGAGCAGGAATAAGAAGAAGCCTCTGGATCCAGCGCACTAAGGGCAAAGGTGACAAGATCTCTCGTCTCAATTTTGGAGGAAGAATTAGTCAAACAGAGCAAGGAGACTGAGAAGAAGAGAAAATTGGAGTCTGAGACACAGAAGTCTCAAGTGAAGAAAACTCCAAGAATAAAAACTAAAGTGGTTAGTCGAAGGAGGAGTTTGTCTACTCCCGAAGAAGCTAATCAAGATAGGAATACTTCCATTGTTGAGAAACCAGAGGAACCAGTGGAGCCTAACCTGGTTCAGCCTACTCCTGTCGATAATCAACAAGATGTCATAGCAGATTTAAGCTCAGTACAGGTAGCATTGAAGAAATCTGATGAACCTAGTCTAGTCGTTCATAACTATTCCAAATTTTTAAGAAAGGATAAGTTTGAAGTCAGACTTGTTGAAGTTGTGACAAGGAGGAGTACTGCAATTGCTATCTGCAGTCAACCTAGAAGGCAAATAAAGGTTGTCTTACAACCTATTTTGATAAATAGTGAGACATGGCACATATTGAATGAAGACGAAAGGAACTTCTATGATACGTTAAGGTATGCTGCTATAAAGCCATACCCTACAAAAATGTCTTCTCGTCCGTGCACTATTTATCCAGTCACGGAACAGTCAATAATAAAGGTTGTACCAGACATTCAGCCAAGATATCCCTTGGATTTGAATAAGGGGAAATCGACACTTTTTCCTGAAGGAGTTAGTGATGATCTGTCCGCATATCAAATTGAAAAAGAAGTACGGAAAATTAATGAGGCATGCGCTTCTAAAGAGAATAATGGTGGAGCTAGTTGTAGCTATACTGATAAGAAAGAAGACTGTCCAGTAAGGGGAAGATTGACAACAGGGACATTCATTGAATTCCTTGTCCAGACAGTTTTGCGTATTAGACCCTTATCTAATACACTGTCTATTGAAGCTGAAGGCATACCCTTGCAAGGAAGACAGTTGCTGATGCTACCTGCTCCCTATGACTTGGATATTCCAGAGTCAAGTGTATTCATTCATCCACCCACATTTGCGATTAATGAAGACTATGTTCCATCCTCGGATGCATATGCTACAACAATTGCGTTGATAGCACCCTCCGAAGATAATGATCAATCCTCCTCAACGTTTGCCTCCCAAGCAAAAATCAGTCAATTACGTGGAGAAGTAAACGAGATAAAGGAGACGATGAATGATCTGAAGAAAATGATGGCAGAACTATAGAAGAGTTGTCGTCATTAATCATTTTTTATTATAACAAATAGAGGGAGAAGAGAATGAGCAGAAGAGGAATGGAAATTTTCAAATCTTAAGGGTGTGATTGAAGGAGCTGAAGAAGAAGGCAGAAGAAGAAGATTTTTTAAAAGATAAGTTTTTTTTCCTTCTACATTGTATTTTGTTTTTTTTGATTGTATATAATTTGTTATCATCAAAAAGGGGGAGATTGTTAAGTCAAAATGACTTCACTTAGATATAATTTTGATGTATAACAAAGAGCAAATAAAAGAGAATCAAAGCAGACAAAGAGCAAAGCAGACGAAGCAAAACAGACGAAGTAATACAGACGAAGCAACACAGACGCAGATGCACAATAAGACGTAGACGAAGAACACAGAAGAAATAAAGAGACACAGACACAAAATAAACACAGACGAAGCAACGTTGACGCAAAAGAGGAAAATACAGGTGCAGACAGAAACACAGTATAAAACAGACGAAGACGCAATAGTAAAACAGACGAAGACGCGAATAGAAAAGACAGACGCAGAAGAGGAATTACGAAGCAGACGCAAGAGTCATTTCGGGTTAGTTACAGAACTCAATTGATTAACCGTTTCTGTTAAAGAGTCAAGAAGCAAGATTCAAGAAACAAGATTCAAGAAACAAGAATCAAGAAACAAGAATCAAGAAGCAGTTGGAGACGAAGGCTATAAATACAAGTCGAAGTCGAAGATTGCAAAGTTAGTTAAAAAAACGTGAGCTGAACAATTGAAAAATTAGCTCAAATTACATCTACGTGATCTTAAAATCATTCTGTGCAAATTAGCCGAGAGCTATTCTTACTATAACAAGTGTTCAAACACTTATCTATAAGAAAGTAGTACAGATAGCCTACAGAGGCTAAGTGTGAAAGAATACTGGCTGTAGAGACCTGAAGAGGCGCGCAAAGAATACTTATAAAGTTGAAGAGATAGTGAAAATCTCATAAAGAACTCTGAGGACTGGACGTAACCCACAGTTTGGGGTGAACCAGGATAAATCACTGTGTCAACTACTCTTACTCTATCTCTCTTTTAGTTTCAAGTTTTATCATTACTTATTTTGAAACAAAGTTTTCAAAGTTTTATATTAATTAGAATCTATTGAAAATTCCGTAAAAGAATTTTATTTCTAACAAACAGTTTTTGAAAGATTTTTAAAAAAGGAGAATACACAATTCAAGCCCCCATTCTCGTGCATTCTTATATCGTTTTCTCAGCATTGTATTAACGTGTGATTCACTTCAATATCAAGCAATCGCGCCTTCCATATTCACTCGGATAATGTCTCTGGGATCAGCAAAGGACATTTGGGAATTTCTGAAGAGTGAATATGCGGGTGACGAAAAAGTGAAGAATATGAAAATATTGAATTTGTTGCAGAAATTCGAAAGAATTCAAATGAAGGATGACGAATCTATCAAGAATTATACCGAAAGATTGAGAAAACTTGCAGATCAAATTAGGATCTTGGGAGCAGATTTTAAAGATCAAAGGCTTGTACAAAAGCTTCTAGTTTCGGTACCCGAAAAATTTGAAGCAACCATCGTCTCTTTGGAAAATTCCAAAGATATTGGACAAATTAAACTTGCTGAAGTGGTAAGTGCGCTCCAGGCTCAAGAACAGAGACACTTGATGAGAAGGCCCGAAGTAGCTGAAGGAGCTTATAAGGTCGCAGTCAAGAACGTGGGTCAGGAGAGATTCAAGAAGAAGAAGAAGAAGAATAAAGGAGGACCAAGCTCGTACAACGCTCATCAGAAACAATCAAGCAAGAATACTACAGGAGATAAATCGAATAAATACAATCCATGTCCTCACTGTGGTAAGTCTAACCATCTTGCGTTTAGGTGTTGGAAGAGGCCGGATGTGGAATGCCAAAGATGCCATCAGAAGGGACATATGGAAGCTATTTGCAACAAGCAAGGTGAACAGCCAGAAGCAAATGCACAAGTTGCCGAAGAGGAAGAACAACTCTTTATGGTTATCTGTGATCAGGCTGAAGCACATCCGTCCGAATGGCTGATTGACAGCGGATGTACGAGTCACATGACACCCGATGCATCTTTATTCAAAATCCTGAATCATAATGTAAAGGCCAACGTGAGGGTAGGAAATGGTGTATGCATACGAGCAGAAGGTAGAGGGGTAGTTGAGATTTCGACCAAGTTTGGCGTCAAAACCATCTCCGATGTATTGCTCGTACCCAAAATACAACACAATCTACTAAGCGTGGCCCAACTGATCGAGGAAGGTATGTCCGTGTATTTCGAAACTGATAAGTGCAGGGTCCTGGACAAACTCGGGAGAGAATTGTTTACTACAGAAATGAAGAACAAAAGCTTTGTGGTAAGACTAGAGGAGGTTCAGCCAGAAGCATTGGTGAGTAGTGCATAAGATTTTAATCTATGGCATAGAAGGCTCGGGAATTATCACATGAAGGGCTTGGAAGCAATGCACAAGAAACAAATGATTGAAGGTTTACCAAAAGGACCACATGATTGTGTTGCATGCAAAATCTACATGAAAGGCAAGCAATCACGTATGCCTTTCTTGAAATCAAAATGGAGAGCCGAGGAGAATCTTCAGCTACTACACATGGACGTATGCGGACCGATGCCAATACCCTCTGTGAATGTTTGTCGTTATTTCCTGTTAATCATAGATGATTACACGAGATATTCTTGGATTTATTGTTTAAAATCCAAAGGAGAGGTGGCTAAGACATTTCGGGAGTTCAAGATCTTCATCGAGAATCAATCCGGAGCAAGCATTAAATCTGTAAGAACAGACAATGGGTCGGAATTTACTTCATATGAATTTGATCAAATCTGTAAGCTTGCAGGCATCAAACACCAACTCACTACCCCGTATACTCCACAGTAAAACGGAGTGGTGGAGAGAAGAAACCGGACAGTAGTAGAGATGGCAAGATGTATGATGGAAGAAAAGCAACTTCCAAAAGACTTCTGGGCTGAGGCGGTGATCACTGCATGTTTTCTATTAAATCGGCTGCATACTCATGTTCTTGACAACAAAACACCGTACGAAATGTGGCATGGTGGGAAGCCAAGGTTGAAGAATCTGAAAGTTTTCGGGTCTCTTTGCAGCGTTCTCGTGCCTCAAGTCAAAAGGAGTAAATTGGATAGCAAAACGGAGATGGCAATTTTTGTGGGATATTCGGAGGTAAGCAAAGGTTACATACTATACTTTCCGGAGGTGAAGAAAGTAAAGGTGAGTAGAGACGTAATCTTTTTTTAGGATGAGCGCTGGGTCTTCGAAGAGAAGAAGAAGACGGGGGTAGCAAGGAGGGGAGATGCTCAGCCCTCGGATGTCCAGCAATTAATTGGTGATTTAGGAATTAGTAATGATCCGGTCCAAATACAAGTTACGGATGAAGAAGTGGATCTAGAGGCCCAATATGAGCCATATAGTGGGAACTCAGATGAAGACGTTCTAGAAGCCTCCGATGAGGATTTCGATCACATTCCGGTGAGAGGGACGAGAAGTCTGACTGAAATTTACGAACGGAGTAACGAAGCATTCTTGGAGCCTACAAAAGTTCAGGAGGCTCGGAAAAATCCCAAATGGCTCGAAGCCATGAAAGAAGAAATAACCATGATCAACAAAAATCAGACATGGACGTTGACAGATAAACCTCCGGACAAGAGAGCAATCAGATTGAAGTGGGTTTTTAAGACGAAGTTGAATCCAGATGGATCGGTTAACAAGTTGAAGGCGAGACTGGTTGTAAGAGGTTACGCGCAAGTAGAAGGTGTAGACTTCTGAGAAACATTCGCGCCAGTAGATAGAATAGAAACAATCCGATTATTGTTAGCGCTCGCAGCAGAGAAGGGGTGGAAAGTACACCAAATGGACGTTAAGTCCGCTTTTCTCAATGGTATTTTACAGGAGGAAATTTACGTCCAACAACCGGAGGATTCGTTGTCAAGGAAAGGAGGAGGCGTATATAAGTTAAACAAGGCGCTATACGGCTTAAACAGGCTCCTCAATCTTTGATACGCAAGGATTGATGCGTTCTGTTGGAGATAGAATTCGGGAGGAGCGAGAGTGAACCAACCACAGTATGCGAATACAAGAAGGTGATGAAGTGGTGATTTCAATTTATGTAGATGATCCGTTGATCACCGAAGTTCGAGAAGCGGATGGGCAATCTGAAGCGACAATTTAGTAAAGCCTTGAGATGACAGATCTAGGGTTGATGAAGTATTTTCGGGGATGGAGATTGAGCAAAGTGAAGGAAGAATCAAAGTAAATCGGAAGAAATATGTGGGTGATGTGTTGAAGAAATTCAAACCGAGAAGTGTAAGCTGTGTCAACTCCAAGATGCCCAAAGGAAAATTCATGAAGAAGGAAGAAGGAGATGAAGTTGATGTAGGAACTATAGGAGCATGGTCGGTCATGATGTACATAATGACCACAAGACACGATATATTGTGTTTGGTAAGTTTGTTGTCCGGATATTTGAGCAATCTGGAAGACAACATATTCTTGCTATAAAAAGGGTATTGAGGTATCCGAGAGGACGATTGAATTTGGTCTATTATATGAAAGAACCGGTGATTGTAAGCTCGGTTGTTATGCGGATAGTGATTGGGGAGGAGCAATTGAAGACATGAAGAGTACATCTGGATATTGCCTAACGCTTCGGTTTAGCTTTGTTTTCCCGGAGTTCAAGAAGCGGAGATGGTAGCCCTCTTCTGATGAAGCGAATCGGTGGCGCTGACCGCAGCAATGCAAGCGGTAGTCCAGGTGAGAAAATTGCTTGGAGATTTGCAGATCCATCTAACTTCACCACCGTAGTATATGTAGATAATCAAGCAGCAATTTCCATTTCATTGAATTCAGTATTTCATGGTAAAACAAAACACTTCAAGCTTAGATATTATTATCTAAGGGACGTACAACAAGAGCGTGAGCTAAAATTGGAGTATATCTCCACGGAGAATCAGAAGGCTGATCTTTTCACCAAAGGTTTCCATGAGTCGCGATTTCATCAATTAAGAACAATGGTGGGAGTTCAGAAGTTAAATTCCTAATCCAAGGAGGAGATTGTAGGTGATATGTCTCAGGAATTTCTCGGACAGTATGAAGATGTCGAACCATGCAACTACGTAAAGAATCCAAGATACAAGAATTCAAGACAATCAAGATTAGTTGAATAAAATCAGTTAGATTACAGTTACCAATTTACTATAAATATAGAGTTGATTACAGAAATTGTAATAGACGAATTATCGAGTAAAATCTCAGTTTTTACTGAGTTCTTTAGATGCTATGTTTGCCCCTGTTTCGGAAACTTTCTCACACTAGTTTTCTCTCTCTACGTTTTCTGTTTACTAGTTAATTGTCAGTGCATGGTTGATTGATAAACTACAGAAACACTTACATCAGTTTAATGAACAATATTGCAAGGTAAAGAAGAGAAGGAAGGAAAAAAAAAAAAAAGCTATAAAAGCATTATAATAATACACAGTAAGAATATTTTCAGGGCACAGGCAACTTGGAGACCGCAAGATGTACACGCAACTGGCATGAGAGTCTGACATATTCTAGTTTCCAGCCGGTGGTGGGGAGACAAATGGAATGGAGGGAATAGTAGAAGGGATTGTGGGGAGTGAGGGAATGCTTGGCAATGGGGGCAAGGTGACCTGAGGTACAGTGGGAATAGTGGGTTGGTTAGGAAGTGATGGTTGAGTACCTGGCAAGGTTGGCAAAGTGGTTTGCGGCAACGTTGTGGCAGGAAACGGTGGTAAGGTTAGCTTTGGCATGGTTGTGGGCAAGCTAGGAAGTGGTGGCAGAGAAGTTGGCAGAGTAGGTTGCGGGAGATTTGGGATAGAAAGCATTGGTGGTAATGTCGGCTTTGGTAGACTTGGCACCGAAGGTATGTTCGTCGGAAGTTGCAAGAGATTGCGAGCTGCGAAGCTAATGTCCAAGCTGGGAAATGACAATGCTATAACAAAAGGTAAGATGAAGCATTTGGGGGAGGCCATTGTTTATGGGTGTCAGTGGAGGCTTCTTCGAATTGGAGATTTTGAACTAAGAAGTTTGTTATGTTTGGGATGAGTATAATTGCGTTTAATTGCGGGGGCTTATATAGGGATTTGGGTTTAGGGCGGCATTGGACTTTGGTAGGTTTTAAGTAGTTCTGAGAAAAGCCTTGTATCACTGTAGTTTTGTAGTTGGCTAACCTTGAGCTGCATACATTCTCCACAAGCAATTGCCAAATGTTTATCTAGTTAGTTGGTCAGATACTGAAATGGGTGTAAGTAGAAACAAACAAGTCAAAAGGATGACGTATTTGTCTAATGGTGGTTAGTCAATATTAATTAGAACAAATATATTGAATACTCAAATCCATTAAATATAAGTTGATGTGTTTAAAATTCTAGACGTTCTAAACACAGATGTATTCGATTCCGTTAAATATCAACTCCCTGCATCTCATTCCACTCTCCACCACCAGGAGATGTAATCTGTCAATGTTTATGTGTAGCAGATGGCCTGGTCAGCCCTTAGTGGCATCGTTGTTGTCTGGAGTCGAAAATATGGTTAGATTACGTTTTTGAGTTTCATTGCCTCATCCTTTCGCTACTTGTGCGTAAAATGTATATGCTTTTTCATTTTCATTCTTTTAATTGTATATGGCTACTGGATTAATAATTTATGGGCTTCCATAGTTTTTACGTTCTTTTTTACCTTACTCTTTCTTTTCTATGTTTTAATACTTAAACAATTCGTAGATCCTACTAATTGATAGTTGTGATCTCAACACATATGTAAGATGTAGCCCAATGTAGAACTTCTTTTGTGACGATCTAGCCGGTGTTGCGAAACATAGATTTGATTCTCAAATCCTTTCTCGGGGCATTAGCGCATGGCTTCTCTTTGGACCAACAAAGTAAAAAATAAATTGAAGACCTTCAGATGCTTCTTTTTTTTTTTTTGATTTTAATACCATCTGGCCAGATTTTATTGAAAAAATATTAATGGACATTTTTGTATTAATTTTTTATGCATAATTTGCTAAACTATTTTCTATTTAATATCTAATTGCATTAATTAAAAGTTATTTGTTTTAATTTTAGGCACATTATGAAAGTTGAAATGTTCAAAAGCATCAAGCAAGAAAACCTATAGAAAATGTTAACTTGTGCAGCCAGGACAAGACGACAATGAAAAGAATGAAAGTTTTATTTGTCACATCAACAGGGAGAGCAAAAAGAAGGTAGCTGGCGGTGGAGATTGGAGAAGCATGAGCTCATACGTGAGAGAAGAAAATATGGCGTGAATATAACAGCAGATGGTGGAGCCACCAATCAACATTCAACAGCAAAAAAAGAGAAAACACTAGGAAGAAGACAACTAAAACAGTAAACAAAGATAGCTGCGTGAAGAAGCTGGTGGCATGAGCACGTTGAGGGAGACAAGGAAGCAGCTGCGTGGAGTTAAATGAGCTGGGGAGTGACAACTTTAGTGGTTGCTAGAGGAGAAAAAAAAAGAAGGGGGCCACCACACATGAAGAAAAGCATTAGGAGAGCTCAAGGCAATTCACTAAAAGGAAGGAGACCCATGCTTGCACCATCACCAAGGAGAGGCTCTCCATTCTTGAAGGATTGATCCACTTCCACTAAATCAGCCTCCATACTTCACTTAAAAAGAAAAAAAAAACTCTCTCAAACGCTACCTCCATACAAAGACGCACACAACCAGCCAAAGACTTCCTTGTTAGAGACCAAACGTTACATGCTGTTGGGAAAAAAATCGCAAGCTGCTGGTGAGAACGTTGTGGCTTGGTGAAGACAAAAAACAGCCGGAGAGAGAGGAGTATACGTGAGCTGGTGGCTAGAAGGGAGAGACATTGAAGACAGCCCTTCCACTACTCACGGTAGTCTAAACTTACACGTTAGCTGATTAGAGATAAAATAACGTAGCTGTTGTGAAGAAGGAGGGTGTGTGCGCTGGTGAGTATAAAAGGAAAAGAGAGGAATATGTGTTGAGAGGAGAGAAAAAAACGTTAGATGGTTGGGCAAGGTGAACAACATTGCTGCTGGTGCTTACGTTGGTGAAGGCATCCACATTAAAAGCATCTACGAGAGAGCATGTTGTTGAGGTGGAAATAGGAGACGCTAGCAGTGGGTGAAGCAAAAATCGTTGAGCTGTGTGAAGAAATCATGGGCTGCTTGTGAAGAATACGTGGTTGCAGCAGCTGTTGGAGACCAAGGGAGACGCTAGCTGCAGGAGAAGAACAGCAACGTGAAGCAGCTGGAGAGGAGTAGCTTCGTTGATCTGCTGTTGGAGTTTAAAAATCGTGAAAAGAAGGAGCAACAGTGGAGGAGGATGTGCATGAATAAGTTGGTTCAAAACTTATTTGTCACAATGAACATTGACCAAAGATGTATAGTGCGTAGAAGGAAGGCTTGAGGCAATAGCTGGCGGGGAAGGATTATGTGTGGAGCAACTGAAATATCAACGTGGAGGCTGGAAAATTCACCCAAAGGCAGCTGTCACGCAACTTGAGCATCAGCTAAAAAACTTTTTAAATCCTAGCAACCACAATTATCTTTGAGATTTACTTTATTTTTATTCCGTATTTATTTTAATTGTGTGGATTTAATTGATGAAAACATATATAATGACCATGATTTATGTTTCATTGATAAATATGTGTGAGTAAATTTTCTATTCGGTTAAGATTAAGATTGATATTGGATTAGGATAATTTTTGTGGTATTGATTTTTGCTTGATTAAAAACATATTTAGCCTTAATTTAGCTTGATCACCTAGATTAAGATCTTAGATAATTAAATGCCACAACCAATGGAATTTAATTTGTCGAAAAATTAATCAAGCGACATACTTGAGACTAAGTGTAGACCAACCTTAGGATCTTGTGTGAAGATACCTAAAATTAACGAACTTAATTTTAGGCTTCTTGTAGTTAACGCCTTTTATTCCGAATTATCTATGGACCAAGTAGTGACTCGGATTTAAAAGAGAAGGGAACACCATGAACATTGGGTTTGACTTGCTTAAGTGAAGTATTTCCTAAATCAATCCACCGTTATAATTTTATGTTAAACGTGTAATCCAATTGAAATCTGATATCTTAATCGAACTTTTGTCATTTGATTAAATCTAGTCGTTTTAAATTCATACCTTGCATTTTTCATATTTTCTTAATTTGCTTACTTTATTTTATTTATTCAGTCAATTTTAGATCATCTGAGTAATTTTTTATCGTTTAATTTAATTGTCTTACGTGTTGAAATTTTTTTCCTTGGGTACGATATCCGGTTCTTACCGATTTATATTACTTGTCGACGGGGTGCACTTGCCTCTAATTGGTTTAGATAAAATTTAATTGTTTTGTTTAGACCGCAACAAGTTTTTGGCACCGTTGTCGGGGAGAAAATTTCTTATTGTGAGTCATTAAATTAGACGGTGTTAATTGTCTCAGATTTAATTTTTGCTTTGTTGTTTATTTGCATATTTTATTTGTTTGTTTGATTGCTTTATTTCGGATGTTTTATTTTTCATCCTTAGGTTTGTTATTATTTTTTATTTGTTTTATTTTGTTTATGCTCACTCATGGTCAAAAGCCCGAGAAATTGCTATTAGACACTGAAATTGAAAAACTGCTCGCAGGTTACGTAAGGAAACCAGATTGGCTCGGAGTAGTACTTCAGCAGAAAGGACTAGAGAAGAGCAATATTCAGATATGGAACAACACGAGGAGAGGTTGATGCCACATATTGAAGAGAGAAGGGAGTTGACTATGATGGATCTGACAATGGGGCATAACAATAGACCGATGCTTCCAATTATAAGGCCGACTATTACAGCTGCGAGTTTTGAGATTCCTCACAGCATTACATCCATGGTGAGGGCATCTCAATTTGGAGGATTGCCTTTGGAGGATCCGAACACCCATTTGGAGACATTTTTGGATATTTGTGATTTATTCAAGCAAAATGGAGTATCGGAAGACGCAGTGAGATTAACGTTATTCCTATTTTCTCTAAGGGATAAGGTCAGAGCATGGTTGGTTAGTTTGCAGTCGGGATCGATTACTACATGGGATGAGATGATGAGGTTATTTTTGGCCAAATTTTTCCCTCCTGCCAAGGTTGCAAAGATGAAGAATGAGATCACTTCCTTCACTCAGTATGAAAATGAAAGTTTATATGAAGCGTGGGAGCGATTTCGGGATATGTTGACGCAGTGTCCTAGTCATGGGTTCTCTACATGGCAAGCAGTCAATACTTTTTATACAGGAATGAACCCATCGACCAGGAGTACCATAGACGCTGCAACAGGAGGTAGTTTAATGAGGAAAACGCCAGATCAAGCCTACAGGTTGATTGATAAGATGGCCACTAGCAGTTTTCAATATCATACAGAAAGGCATCCCAGACGACCTACAAGAGCTCGTGTAGTAGACAATACAATGGCTTTATCTGCTCAAATGGATGTTCTGACGAAGAAGTTGGATAATCTGATGCACAGCGTGAGAGGAGGAGCTAGTTCTTCATTAAGGAGTTATGCTATTTGCGAGCATTATGGAGGAGATTCCCATGCATCTTCTGAGTGTCAAGTCGGGAATCCTTTTGCTCAAGAGACTGAAGAGGCTCATTATATGGGCAATTATAACAGACAGCGAGATGACCCATATTCTAATACTTACAACCCAGGGTGGAGGAATCATCCAAATTTCTCTTGGCGGAACGATCAGGTAGCACAACCACAGTCATCCAATATTCAGAAACAACCACCTCCACCCCCAGGTTTCAAGGCTCCTAATTCTGCACCACCAGAGAAATCTAATCTTGAAGACCTACTGTTGAAGTACATTTCCACTACCAAGGTCA
The DNA here is from genome assembly GCA_029891385.1 of Erythroxylum novogranatense. NCBI lineage: Eukaryota > Viridiplantae > Streptophyta > Magnoliopsida > Malpighiales > Erythroxylaceae > Erythroxylum > Erythroxylum novogranatense. Next base: position 95,728,654 of record CM057227.1, on the reverse strand, counting down.
GGATGCAGAACCAAGAATCTTCTATCAGACATTTGGTGAATCAGATGAGCCAGATTGCAAGTTTGTTGAAGGAAAGACCTTCGAGTTCATTGCCTAGCACTACTGAGGCCAACCCGAGAGAACATGCAAAGGCAATTTTATTGAGAAGTGGCAGAGAACTTGAAGAAGTTAAGGAGAAACAGAAGGATAAAAAAATGGAAAAGAGTGAAAAAGATGAGAGTCGGGAAAGTGGCAAGGAGACCACAGACGCACCAGCTGAAAAGGAGGACCATCCAAGGTTATTTGCTGATCCCATTACACATCCGGTAAGACCTCGGATTCCTTATCCTCAAAGATTGAAAGGTACGCAATTAGATAAGCAATTTGGTCGTTTTCTTGTGATATTTAAAAAGTTGCATATAAACATTCCTTTTGTTGAGGCCATAGCGCAGATGCCTTCTTATGCTAAGTTTTTGAAAGAAATTTTGTCTAACAAGAGGAGGCTTGAGGAGTATGCCACGGTGAAGCTAAATGAGGAGTGTTCGGCCATATTGTCAAGAAAGTTACCACCGAAGCTTAAGGATCCAGGGAATTTTACTATTCTTTGTGTTATTGGTGATTTACATATAGATAAGGCTTTAATGAATTTGGGTGCAAGCATTAATTTAATGCCTCTTTCTGTTTTCAGGAAATTAGGATTAGCAGAGCCCAAACCCACAACTATTTCACTTCAGCTGGCAGATAGGTCAATCACCTATCCGAGGGGAATCATTGAGGATGTTTTGGTCAAGGTCGAGAAGTTCATCTTCCCGGTGGATTTTTTAGTCCTTGATATGGAGGAAGATATAGACATCCCCATCATTCTTGGGAGACCTTTCATGGCCACTGCACGGACCATCATCGATGTACAACGTGGAAAGCTCATCTTGAGACTTCAAGATGAAGAACTAGTGTTCGATGTGTTCAATGATATGAAGCATCCTTCTACTCTTGACTCTTGCCATTTTATTGATATTTATTCTTCTGATGCTAAAGATTCTTCTACTATTTGTGCAGATTTGTTGGAAGGGGAAGCACAAGGAATGATCGAAGAGTTAGGGAAAAAATTGCAAGAAAAGTTGGAGGATATTGCAGTTGCATTGGAGCAGGCATATTGGATACATTATAGAGCATACGAGTTTCTCCAACGTCCGGCCAAGCTAGTTCCGAAGCCTTCAATTGAAGATCCCCCTTATAAGGAGCGATTGTCTCTTCATGACACTTTGCCTCCTTGATCGCAGTGCATGTCTTTCAGTAGGACTGTAATTTTCTTTCTTTTATTTTCTCGTTGTTTCCTTTGCGTTTCTTTTTAGTTTAATGCATTTCTTCGAGTTGTTTTGAGTTTTCTTCAGGTTTGCGTGGTTGGTGACAAAAAAAATTTCTTGGCCGCTCCTTTTTCAGGGAAGTTTCTTCTTTCTTTTTCCTCTCTCTGTGTTTGCTTGTTGACTACATGAAAATTAGGGACCATGTTCATTTTAAGTGTGGGGGTGTGGTTGAGATTTTATGCATGCTGATGATACTGATGTTGATGTTGAGACATACACACTTGAATGGTTGCGACTCTTCTGGTAACTATCTTGGGTCCTATTTGTGTTGAATTTGATCATATGATTCTGTCAAAATAGTTGGATAGAAAATTGAGTTGTATGCATGAACTTGGAATAGGCAACTTGAGAGGATAGTGAAACATGTGGATTAATTAAAGTAGTCAATTGCATAAACTTAGTCAACAACTGATACTGAGTGATGAGGCAATGTATGAAATTTTGATGGATTTTTATTTAAACATTTGTGAGATATTGAGTCATATGAATGCATCTCATAGTCATTTATTTTCTTTGTCATGTGTGATGTTTTCCTATGTGAATTACCTTCAGAACTTGCTCTGAATCTGTTTGATACTGCTAGTTACATGCTTTATGAACATGATAAAGGCCCTCTTTATTTTTACCCTTTAACTTAAATAACCCACCAAGTTATTTTTCCCTTATTACCCTCTTTGAACCTTTAACCTTGTTGTTTTCTTATTAATCCTATTACATTAAAACTTGAAAACTTTTAGCCTTATCCTTTCACGAGTTAAATGAAGTACTAAGCATTTGATTCCTTGATTTGGGGACTTTTGTTTTACATATTATTTTGAGACGTTTTAGAGGCACATCTACTAAATTGTTGTTGATTTTTGTTATGCTATTTTCTTTTATATTTATTGTTACAAAAAAAATCAAAAAATCATAACCGTAGCGTTTGATAGTGATGAGTAGTTGTAGTCCGGTATTTCTGTATGTAAATTTCAAAAGTTTTTTTTAATTGTCCCACGTCACTTAGTACTTTGTGAATGCTTGTGAGCAGCTTTTGTTCTTTTTACCTCACCTGAACCTAAACCCCATTACAACCCTTAATAAAAGCCCTTTTGATCCATGAAGGCATGTCGCCTATGTAGTGAAAAATAGGTGAATTTGCAAGCCTATGGTAGTGTAACCCTTAGAGGAAGTTTTGAGCGAAACACAACCCTTATACACTTGAGCGACATGATTGAATATCGTGAGGAAAATTCATTTTAATTTTGTGCCTGCTTTTGATCAAAGATATCTACCTTTGATTTTGTTTATGTGCATTGTTGAAAATATTATGATACATGAAGTAACTTGATACTTGAGTTCACCGAATTTTAAGGGATTGCAAATACTTGATTTTCGTTGAAAATAAAATGACAGAATATGTTGATTCTTGAGGACAAGCAACAATTCAAGTGTGGGGATGTTATTAATGGACATTTTTGTATTAATTTTTGATGCATAATTCGCTAAACTATTATCCATTTAATATCTAATTGCACTAATTAAAAATTATTTGTTTTAATTTTAGGCACATTATGGAAGTTGGAATGTTCAAAAGCATCAAGCAAGAAAACCTATAAAAAATGTTAACTTGTGCAGCCAGGACAAAACGACAATGAAGAGAATGAAAGTTTTATTTGTCACATCAACAGGGAGAGCAAAAAGAAGGTAGCTGGAGGTGGAGATTGGAGAAGCATGAGCTCATACGTGAGAGAAGAAAATATGGCGTGAATATAATAGCAGATGGTGGAGCCACCAATCAACATTCAACAGCAAAAAAAAGAGAAAACACTAGGAAGAAGACAACTAAAACTGTAAACAAAGATAGCTGCGTGAAGAAGCTGGTGGCATGAGCGCGTTGAGGGAGACAAGGAAGCAGCTGCGTGGAGTTAAATGAGCTAGAGAGTGACAACTTTAGTGGTTGCTGGAGGAGAAAAAAAAAGAAGGGGGGCACCACACATGAAGAAAAGCATTAGGAGAGCTCAACGTAATTCACTAAAAGGAAGGAGACCCATGCTTGCACCATCACCAAGGAGAGGATCTCCATTCTTGAAGGATTGATCCACTTCCACTAAATCAGCCTCCATACTTCACTTAAAAAGAAAAAAAAATCTCTCAAACGCTACCTCCATACAAAGACGCACACAACCAGCCAAAGACTTCTTTGTTAGAGACCAAACTTTACATGTTGTTGGAAAAAAAATCGCAAGCTGCTGGTGAGAACGTTGTGGCTTGGTGAAGACAAAAAACAGCTGGAGAGAGAGGAGTATACGTGAGCTGGTGGCTAGAAGGGAGAGACGTTGAAGACAGCCCTTCCACTACTCACGGTAGGCTACACTTACACGTTAGCTGATTAGAGATAAAATAACGTAGCTGTTGTGAAGAAGGAGGGTGTGTGTGCTGGTGAGTATAAAAGGAAAAGAGAGGAATATGTGTTGAGAGGAGAGAAAAAAACGTTAGATGGTTGGGCAAGGTGAACAACATTGCTGCTGGTGCTTACATTGGTGAAGGCATCCACATTAAAAGCATCTACGAGAGAGCATGCTGTTGAGGTGGAAATAGGAGACGCTAGCAGTGGGTGAAGCAAAAATCGTTGAGTTGTGTTAAGAAATCATGGGCTGCTTGTGAAGAATACGTGGTTGCAGCAGCTGTTGGAGACCAAAGGAGACGCTAGCTGCAGGAGAAGAACAGCAACGTGAAGCAGCTGGAGAGGAGGAGCTTCGTTGGTCTGCTGTTGGAGTTTAAAAATCGTGAAAAGAAGGAGCAACAGTGGAGGAGGATGTGCATGAATAAGTTGGTTCAAAACTTATTTTTCATATCAATGAACAGTGACCAAAGATGTATAGTGCGTGGAAGGAAGGCTTGAGGCAATAGCTGGTGGAGAAGGATTATGTGTGGAGCAGCTGAAATATCAACGTGGAGGCTGGAAAATTCACCCAAAGGCAGCTGTCACGCAACTTGAGCATCAGCTAAAGCACTTTTTAAATCCTAGCAACCACAATTATCTTTAAGAATTACTTTATTTTTATTCCGTATTTATTTTAATTGTGTAGATTTAATTGATGAAAACATATATAATGACTATGATTTATGTTTCATATATAAATATGTGTGAGTAAATTTTCTATTCGGTTAAGATTAAGATTGATATTGGATTAGGATAATTTTTGTGGTATTGATTTTTGCTTGATTAAAAACATATTTAGCCTTAATTTAGCTTGATCACCTAGATTAAGATCTTAGATAATTAAATGTCACAACCAATGGAATTTAATTTGTCGAAAAATTAATCAAGCGACATACTTGAGACTAAGTGTAGATCAACCTTAGGATCTTGTGTGAGGATACCTAAAATTAACGAACTTAATTTTAGGCTTCTTGTAGTTAACGCCTTTTATTCCAAATTATCTATGGACCAAGTAGTGACTCGGATTTAAAAGAGAAGGGAACACCATGAACATTGGGTTTGACTTGCTTAAGTGAAGTATTTCCTAAATCAATCCACCGTTATAATTTTATGTTAAACATCTAATCCAATTGAAATCTGATATCTTAACCGAACTTTTGTCATTTGATTAAATCTAGTCATTTTAAATTCATACCTTGCATTTTTCATATTTTCTTAATTTGCTTACTTTATTTTATTTATTCAGTCAATTTTAGATCGTTTGAGTAATTTTCATCGTTTAATTTAATTGTCTTACGTGTTGAAATTTTTTCCCTTGGGTACGATATCCGGTTCTTACCGATTTATATTACTTGTCGACGGGGTGCACTTGCCTCTAATTGGTTTAGATAAAATTTAATTATTTTGTTTAGACCGCAACAAAAAATAAGAAACAAACAAAACTAAAAGTGTTCAAAGCCACGCAACAAACAAAATAGGAAATAGAGGTTCCAAAAAAACAAAATGAAAAAGAACATAGGCCCGAAAGCTAGTCCATGAATCGAGCTTGAAGACCGGAAAATGACAACGGTAACGGTGAGATCTTCAGCGGCTGATCATGTTTCAATGGTCCCAATAAATCTCAGAATCTGGGTATCTTCAAAAAGAGAGAGAATTCTTCACAGTGATTTGCGGAGGCCCTTCTCTTCATCAATCACCGCTCAGCTTCCACTAGGGCTTCCTCCATTAGAAACATATCTTCATTCAAATTAATTCCAGCCCGAGCTATGAGATGTGCTGCTCGATTTCCGTCCCTTCGTACATGTAAGAATTCGCAAGATAAGTAATTTTTTGCCACCTTCAAACCATCAATAATAATTGGGCTAATTTTGGATTTATCAATTTGTCCCAACTTTAATTTTTTGATGATTGTCAAGTTCTCCCCCTCCAGTTCGTTGTTTCTGAACAAGGATTCATATCCGAATTTGAGTGCAGCTATCGCTGCCAGTGCTTCACCAGCGAACAAATCTTGGACATAAGAATACTTGGTAATTCCACTTCCTAGTACCTTGCCTTCTGAACCTCGAATCAAAAAATCCGAAGTAACAGTTTTATTGTTCGGATCATATGCAGAATCGAAGTTAATCTTAACCTTATCATCAGCAGGTGGCTTCCAATTCCCTTGTTGGGGTTGAGCAGCTTCAAATGCTTAATATTTTTTTAAAAAACTTTACATTCTATTTGTTAAACAAAGCGCGACTTCTAAATACACTTAACATACAAGTTCAAACTTTTACAATTGAACTCAAATCTTTATGTTCACACTTCTATCGTCAGATGTTTTAATTGATAAGTCATGCAATGTTAAATCAAAATTTATATATTTGTTATACGAAATTGTTCAGAAAATGTACAATGAGAATAATAGTATGAAAAAAATAAAAAATAAAAATAAAAAGTTTTTTTTTAGATTATGACAAATAAAAACACAAGATGATATTGTTGACATTATGTAAATTTTAATGTGCCTACGTCATGAATGACAAAAGTGTTTATTTTCTCGTCATTCAATAACGATGATAACCCATCAAATTAGAGTTACCTGTAAGGATATTTATAGATACACATTAACTGGTAAAATTACAAATTTGCCTCTTATCATACCTCTAATTTAAACTTACCTCCAAAAGGACCTGTAATCTTGTGTACATCCTGTGGAGCTAGAGCGACTATTTTCTCACCATAGAACAATGATAATGATACATCAAACTAGGACTATTAAGAATTATCTTAATTGGTATAACTTTACACATTTTTTCCATACATTATTCAATATATTTTAAACATTACTCTAATAAGACCTAGAGTCCTTTCAGAATTTAAATTTAACCTAAAATTATATTTTTATATAAGACAGTCTATTACGGTCGTACTCTGACTTGTATTTTACACTATTTCTATTTATAATTGAATGCAAGCAAACACATACCTATATTCGAGGCATGTAGTTTACTAATTCTCCATATCTCTTTTTAAGAAAGAATAAGGGAATAGATTCTTAATCGCCTTGTTCTCGAGAACTACTTTCCATTCAACACACCCTCTGACCCTCCCCTATTTTTACCCATATATTTATCTCTACATTTAAGAGAAGAACATGCTTGGCCAAAGATTCTCTGTCAGGTCGTGTTCAGCTAATAGGCTTCAAGAAATGCTCTTATTCTTTCGAAAAAATTTTAAGAATGCCTACTCGTGTATATAAGTGAAAGGATAGATGAAGAAGAATTGTATTGTTTTTGTACATTTTCTATAGGCGATTTCTACAACTATTTATACAAGAAATGAAGGTATAAACATGGAAATATAATTACAGTAGAAGATTCTAAGGCTAAAATTATGTTGCTGAAATCATGGAGTTGACTGTTAGGACTGAATCAAAGGCATGCGTTATCATCCCCCCTCAAGCTCAAGGTTGACGCAACAGTGAGCTTGTCTCGTAGTTGGCAAAAAGCTGTTGTAAATAAGGGTTTGGTCATAACATCTACAATTTGGTCCTTGGCAGAAATGTGTCGGACGAGGAGAGATTTTTTGGCAACCAAATCACGAACAAAATGAATATCTATTTCAATGTGTTTGGTGCGAGCATAAGCAACAGGATCAACAGTGAGAAAAGTAGCACCAAGATTGTCACACCAAAGTGTTGGTGGTGGGATGGAAAGACCAATTTCATAGAGAAGTGATGTAATCCAACATACTTCTGCTGAAGTAAGGGCAATACTCCGATATTCAGCTTCAGTGCTGGAGCGAGTAATTGTAGGTTGTTTCTTGGCACCCCAAGAAATAAGATTAGGGCCCAGGTAAACACAATAACCAGAACTGGAGCGACGATCATCAGGACATCCGGCCTAGTCAGCATCAGAGTAGGCCGTGAGGGTAAGTGTTGGTGATTTGATAAAGTGTAAACCGTGAGAGATAGTGGAACGTAGATAGCGGAGGATTCACTTAACAGCTGTCCAGTGAGCATCAGTAGGATAATGCAGGAATTGGGAGACCTTGTTGATAATGCATGTGAGGAGATTGATGCGTAAGGTAGCTGTGTTGAATAGTCTGTATATGCTGTGGAGTGATAGATGTCAAAAAAAATGGTGGTTTGAAAACTGGGAAGATATGAGCTATGTAATTGTCAGAAGTGTTTGAGAAGAGAACTGGATTGTGGGCTCTGATACCATGAAATGATAGATGAAGAAGAATTGTATTTTTTTTGTATATTTTCTATAGGCGATTTGTACAACTATTTATACAAGAAATGAAGGTATAAACATGGAAATATAATTACAGTAGAAGATTCTAAGGCTAAAATTATGTTGCTGAAATCATGGAGTTGACTGTTAGGACTGAATCAAAGGCATGCGTTATCAATAAGTCATTAACAACAAAAATTAATTGAAAGTATGTGCTCATTAAATTTGTATATTAATAATATCAAATTAGTGTTTATTAATGTTGTTAAATTGTATTGTTTGAAATTTTCATTTATAGGTTCATATTAATAATTTGTTACTTCAGAATTCTTGCCATGCCTACTCTTGGAGGTGCAGAGTAGTTCATTCTTGGTGGCAGTATTCATCTTGGCCAGTCTGGGTCATGGCTACGCAGTTCTTTCATCTCAGTTTATCTATGCTTGCTAACTTATGGTTGGAGTGTCTCCGTTAGGCTTTCTATTTGACTTTGTCTGCTTGAGCTTCTGCTTTGTTTGTTGGTAATATTGAAGTAACTATTGAGTGGGTTTCGGGTTGCATCTTCCCCAATTGCTATGTTTCCTAGTTTATTATTGGTTGTCTTGAGGCTTGACTGGCGAAGTATTTAGCAGCCGTGTCTGTGGACTTTTCTATATATATTTTGTTCATTTATTTAATTTTCTCTGATTTACCAAAAAAAAATCTGAAAAAGAAAAAAGAAAGCAATTAGTTTTCAAGACATTGAATGTGCCCGATAAGGCATTTAAATTTCTTTTGGCCACCATCCATCTATCAAGCATTTCACTCCTGGATACTTTTTGTATAATAGAACTATTAAAGTTGTGCATTACTCCTAGTTTTTCCTCGTGAGTAGACTCCAGCGCACCAGAAAAGGGATATCTTAAAAAGAACATGACAAAATATTTGAAGCCGCAGAGAAACAAGATAAGTTAAGACCCAAGGGAACTTATAGTGATAATGAAACTTTATTGATCAGAACGGTATGAATGCAAACACATAGTGTACCTCAATTTAACAAAAAATAGTACAAGGTGAAGAAAAGAAGGGAAAAAAAAAAGGAGCTAATGACGCTCAAAAGCATTATATATAATACACGGTAAGAATTTCAGGGCACAGGCAGCTTGGAAACCGCAAGATGCACATGCTACTGGCATGAAAGTCTGACATATTCTAGTTTCCAACAGGTGGTGGGGAGAGGAATGGGATGGAGGGAATAGTAGAGGGGATGCTTGGCAATGGAGGCAAGCTAAGCTTAGGTACAGTGGGACTAGTGGGTTGGTTAGGAAGTGAAGGAAGGTTGGGGAGTGATGGTTGAGTACTTGGCAAGGTTGGCAAAGTGGGTTGCGGCAACGTGGTGGAAGGCAACGGTGGTAAGGTTAGCTTAGGCATGGTTGTAGGCAAGCTAGGAAGTGGTGGCAGAGAAGTTGGCAGAGTAGGTTGCGGGAGATTTGGGATAGAAGGCATTGGTGGTAATGTCGGCTTTGGTAGATTTGGCACCGAAGGTATGTTCGTCGGAAGTTGCAAGAGATTGCGAGCTGCGAAGCTAATGTCCAAGCTCGGAAATGACAATGCTATAACAAAAGCTAAGATGAAGCCTTTGGGGAAGGCCATTGTTTATGGGTGTCAGTGGAGGTTTCTTAGAATTGGCGGGTTTGAACTAAGAAGTTTGTTATGTTTGGGATGAGCATAATTGCGTTTAATCGTGGAGGCTTATATAGGGATTTGGGTTGAGGGCGGCATTGGACTTTGGTATATCTATAGTTATGTTTTGTTGTTGGCAAACCTTGAGCTGCATCCATTCTCCATTTATCTAGTTAGTTGGTCTAGATACTGAAATTGGTTTAACTAGATACAAGTCAGTGAAAAATGTGACGTATTAAGCGGACAGGAAACTTTTACTCGGTTTTTAATTTTTTCCCAACCACACAGCTGGAGTTTTATCACCAACTTATAGCGTGTCAACCCACTTCTTAGCTATAAAAACACAGCATCCTTAGCTTTGTTTCACCATTGCATATATCCAAACACGTCTTAGAATCCGCTGTGAGCTTCGACATTGAAGACCACTGGCACTGGCCCATTTGTAGTCATGGCCACTCGCAATGCTTCATCTTAGCTTTGCTCATAGCTCTTTCAATTTCAAGATTTGCTGTTAGCTTAGCGGCTTGCATTCTTTTGTAATTGCCTCCTATACCAATTCTTCTTCAGCCAACACTTCCAAACTTGGTAACAACTCAACCATCTCTGCCACCTCTTCCTGGCTTTCCCACAACCATGCCTAAACCGAGATTACCACCATTGCCTTCCATAACATTGCCACAACACACTATGGCAACATTGCCAGTTACTCAACCATTACTGCCCAGCCAGCTTTCACTTCTCACTTTATCTGGTGGAAATTTATAAGTAGGATAGTCTCATATGGAAAATACACCAAAGATGAAGTAACTTATATACAGACGTAAGAATCATAACCCATTGCCTATAAGCACGCATAATAAGTTCTTAACATAAAACATTATAATTGTAATCATCTAAAAAAATCATATATAAGATATGATTTATTATAAAGATAATAAAAAGCTCACAACTCATTACCTTAAAAGTTTTGAGTTGAGATATAACGTCCTATTATAATTGGGCTCATATGGACTTGGTCTAATTTTTCCCGAAGGCCCATCAAAATTTTATCACTGGCATCAGAATCAGGTTGGCAAAGCCTAATGAATAAAGATTCATGGATTTGTGTAAGATGAATAGTGATTCATGGATTGACTCAAATGGCTTTGCATTAATATGGGTCGAAGGGTGGATAGATTAACTTATACAAGTAGGATAGTCCCACATTAGAAAGACACATAAAGATGAAGTACCTTGTATACTAACATATGACTCATAACCTATTGTCTTCGTATTTTAGGTTGAAATATAATGTCCTAATTATATGTGGGCCCAGTTAAATTTAGTCCAAAATTTCTCCAAAGCCCCCCAAACAATCAATTCGTCTGCTCTCAATTCTCTTGAATTGAATTTACTTTGTTTTTTTAGAATTATCTCATAAGATCATATCAAACATAATATTTTGGTAACATTCTAAAGTAGCAAACTTTAAATTTAATTAATATGAATTAGACGAGAGTCCTAAGAGTATATTAAGAGATTCACTTAACCTCTAAAATCTTATATTAATCCATTTTAGTGTCATTTCTATACACATTATAAGAGTCATATGCTACGGTATCATCTCCTATTAATTAGGAGCATATGTCTTTAATAAATGCAATACTATACAAATGTTAGTTCATATATGCTTAACTTTTAACTTGAGTTCACTTATCTATTCTTAACTTTATCTTTCCAAACTCTCATATGCAACTCTAGATAGATATGGTGACCATATGATCACTCCACACTAATTTCCTTTGAACTTATCATCTAAGTTGGCATTCAAGATTTAGGTTTCCTACTTGAGCTTTCTATTATTATCTCGATAATAAACTTAAACCTTTCTCAACTCTAGTCATCACAAATGCTAGAGTCGATTGAATATATGATAAGGTTAATCTTTTATCTGTCTGACATACTCTTTAATTTATACAAAAAGTCATTTTAAGCATACATATTTTAAAATCAAGTATTAGATAATGTTTATTACTTAATAAACAATGTCAACTCATATTTGCATTAAAACATGGAATACATTAAATGAACATATATGGAGAAATGTTAGTCAATTACATTTTAATATCTAAATAACCTAGTGAATTCACATGCCTAATGTACATATTTTCAAAATTTGGTTTTATCATTAGGTCTATCACCATATCTTGTTTAGATATACACTTCATATTTACTTCTCCTTATGCAACTATATCTTTCACATAATTTTATTTGATATCTACATGCTTGATTTTACAATAAATTTAGGATATTTTGTATAAACATAATTGTCAGACATTACTCTGAAAATGCTATAACTTCAGCTTCTATTGTAAATAAAGCAACACACAATTGTTTCTTACTTTTCCATAATATAACACCATTGTTAAGTAAGAAAACAAAATCAAAGGTAGATTTTCTCTTATCTACATCCCCTCCCCAATCTGTATTTGTATACCTTTATATACATAGGTCTTTGCCTTGATAACATACTGCATAATTAATTGCACCCTTTAGATACCTCAATTATTAGTTTTATTGCTTTTCAATGTCTTTATACTGGATTTGATTGATATCTGCTCACCATCCTAACAATGTAACAAATATCTAGCCTTGAACACATCATGTCATATATGAGATTTTTAATTGCATTGAAATAAGATAAATGAGCAAAACGTCTTATTGAGAACTTTGCCTTTAGCAATAAGATTATCTATTAGTTTACAATCTTACGTATGGAATCATTCTAAAATCTTTTAAATATATGTTGCTTGATAAAGCAAAAAAATCTCTTTAAACAGTCTCTGCAACTATTAACTCTAATAAAGTATATAGCTTCACTATGTCTTTCATCTTAAATTCAAATGATAACCAATATTTGATTTGTTTAACAAATTTACTGTCATTACAAGCAATCAAAATGTCATCTACATATAAAGATAAAATTTCAATTTTATCTTTGAATCTCTAAATATATGCATAGTGATCTTCATCAAGTATGTGAAAATCATATGAAATGATTATGTTATGAAAACATATATACCACTATCTTGAAGAATGCTTCAAATAATAAATTGATTTAAATAACTAGCATACTTTATGTTCTTCAACTGTTTCTATTGATCTTTTGAATTTATTTCTAGTTTTGAATTTATAGATTGAATCACGTGTATGTAATTACAACATCATGTTTAAGGAATCATTTTCATATCTTTGTACACATATGCATGAAATAAAATCACTACTCACTTTCATTAATTTAATTCATAATGTCATACAAATTCAACACATATTGTCATATTGTAGCATAAACGTCGTAATTTTAAAAAGGGTTAAATATATTGAATATCATTCATATTGCTTGCATATGAAACATCAATTATTGTGCTAGATATAATCCAAAACAGTAGCATCAAGCCCCTTATGCAACTAAGTTTACTATTGCTCCAAGTTATTTTACCATCTCCCTTTTATTCATTGCATTTCATGTTCTTCTCTCTCAAGACATTTATGACATCAATACTTCATTAAGTAAATTTCTGGTTAAACCACCCAAAGAAATTGCACATTCTTTTCTCTTGGATAAACAAGATAAATAGTCATATATTTGTTAGAATCCTTGTAACAAACAATATATTACCTCATATTTTGAAAATTTGTAAAATATCCTTCAGGAGTTATTTGTTGTCTAAGAAGTTCACAAATGAGCCTGCAGTCCGTAATTGCCATACATATGGACACATTGTTGTGCACTTACTGTCGTTGATGTTGATGATTCCATATATCAAGTATGGCACCAGTTCAAAGTTTTTTGAGCAACTTTGTACAATGTATATCCAATAACTTAGCATGAAGGTATATATATATATGTCATGGGACTAATTAGGAATAAAAATAAAGCAATACTTACATAATTATGGAGACAACGATGAGTATATTGCAATTCAAATCCCTTCTATTCGACAACTCAAGTCATATATATCATAATTATTTGATATCTTGGCATAATATAGTTAGACTTATTTTACTTATGAAAACGACAAATCATTACTTGTTTGAGAGACTTAAACAATTGCATTATTAAACCTAATTAATTTGCATCCAATATAGGCCTTATTACTACAACTCTTAAAGACTTCATACTGATAAAATATATTCTTACCCAAATTATCTCATTATCACTTGACTATACTTGTGTTTCAACTTAGTGAATTACTTCTTAACCTCCAATGCCCTCTAAAAAAGAAATTAAATTTTAGTTATAACAAGATGGTTCATTAATGGAGAGATAAATAGCATAGGAAAATAAATGGTTTACAGAATTATTTTGCAAACGAATTCAACTATAAAAACAGTATTATAATCTAGTTAAAATGAAATTTTGATCAATGCTCTATCAAACTCAGTAAATATGCATTGTTACACTTGTTTTACCTCTTTAAAGTCATTCATATCTTCTGTTTAATAGTTATTGGCATAACAACAGAACTAACAACTATATCACACAAGAAACACACATTAGCTTTACTGAAACAAAGACATGTATAATAATCTTACTTATGAATACATACAAAATTTAATAAAATAGCATATGAATTCACTAAAAGAAAACAACTGCTTCCTAAAGAATATATAAAATCGCTTCCCAAAATTAACACTCGATCGATTCCTGTTGTTTCATAAAAAGAGATTGATACAATCATATTTTATATGTTTTTAGAACCTTATATTTAGCATCTTGCATGTGTTTTATGGATATCTATGGCCTTTTTATTATGTTTTATAATTATTAGAGCTTTAGATACATAAAATACACAAAAGTCCTTAATAGGTTGAAATTTATAATGTTTTTCAGTTTTTTTTAAAAGAGCAAATTAAATGAGGAATTGACGCAGCAAATTAAAAAGTGAGACGCAACATGTACAGGGCAGCATTCAATTAGAAGAGCTGAAGGAATAAAATCATGCAAATAAATCAGCAAGAGGCGTGGCATCTTGAAGGCAGAAGCAAGTTGGAGAGCAGACAGCAAATTAAAAATCAAGGTGTTCCTCAAATTAATTTGAAGTCACGCATATACACAGTGGAGAGTCGGGCAAGCATAATGCAGGAGGAGGGATTTAAAGTTATTTATCATTTTGAAAGGAGCTGTCCAAAACGAGCATATGAGGAGAGTTAGGCTGAATTGGGTGAGGAGTTTAAATTGTCAAATCAGCTCCATGGGGCACTCACCAAGCACCCAACGCAAATCAGTTACAAGAGGGATTAAAGAAAAGAAGCAATAAAGTAGCTTTTGCATGAAAACGTGGGAGCTGTTCGTGAACAACATGGAGGGAAGCAACAACTAAGTGGAGGCACTAATTCCACGCAGAAGAGGAGCAAACTAAAGACCCCACCACGCACATCAGTTGAGGAGTTAAATAAAAGCCGGAGATGTGTACAGCTAGAGGAGAAACCCACCAACTTTGAAGAAGAAGAGGACAAGGAGAAGCTCTTGGTTTTTACACTGTCAGAAAACAAAAGCAAAGTATTAAGACATGTCCACGTGAGCAACAAGGAAAAAAGTCTGCAGTGTCATTTTTCTTGTGGGGAGGCAATCAAGACAGCTGATGAGTGATCGAGAAAACCCACAAAGTAAACCCACAAAGCAAGCCCATGCAGACTAGCTACTCACGCATTACATAGGAGAAAAATCCAAGGGAAAGCTGGGCATTAAAATGAAAGAAAAAAAAAACAAAGAAGTATGGGTGTGTGGGCTGATGATGTGAGTAACGTGAGCTGGCTTGGTGATTTTAGAGTAGGTGCGTGAAGAGAATTAAATAAGAGCAGCGTGAAGGTGTGAAGGGGGCGGCGTGAGTGGGTTGAAGAAAATAAAAAAAAGAAGCAAGAGAGGAAAGAAATGTGCGTGAATTGAAGAAAATAAAAGGAAGTGCGTTACATGGGGGTGAGCAGGAGGATATTAAAAGGGAAGCAGCTGCGCAGATTCGGGAGAAACAGAGAGGAGCAAGCAAGGTTTATTTTGATGGAGACCCATATTTGTCCCATCAAGCTACAGTAGACATAAAAAGCCACAAGAAAAACAAGCAAGCTGAGAGGGTCGCAGGTGTACGTGGAGGAGCTGTGTTTGGCGTGAACCACAGTAGGGGGGTGATGGCTTGAAGCTGGGCAGCGTGGTCTTCGGTGGAGACTTGGAGGGAGGTTAGCTGACACAGGCGTTTTCCAAACGCAGTGGAGAAGGCAGCGTCCAGTGAAAAGCGAGCAACAGGTTTTAAAGGGAGAGCTTCACGTGGAGGGCACGACGCAAGCAGCAGTGAGGAATAAGTGAGTTTGTCCAATCTGTAGAGGACAGAACACGCAGACCCAAGGAGGAGCTGAGGTTTTAAAGAGTGGTAATGCTTAATTATCTAATCCAAGCGACAGTAGACAAGCAGAGGAATAAAACAAGCAAGAGCTTCATGTGGAGGACAGCGCACGAGCAAGCAACAGAGAAGTAAGCAAGGTTATTATTGATTGAGACCCTTATTTGTCTTGTCAAGGAATAGTAGATACAAGCTCAAGCAATAAAACAGCAAGAGGAAAGCAGCGTCGTTTTTGAAGGAAGCAAGGAAAAAGTCTCATACACACACGGCAGTGGCCAGCAATCGGTGAACCTTTAATTTTAATTTGTTAATTTCAGTTTTATTAGTTAGAGACTAGTATTATGTGTGGCTAATTTTTAATTTAGACAAGGTATTTTATATTTGATGCATGTAGTTCATGAGACTCCTATGGTTTAATTGTTTCGTTTATTTCTTATGTTTATTTAATCTCTACGCTTGATCGATTTATTATTGTTGAGTTTGTTGATTAATGAGGCCTGTTAATTGATTGACTTGATAATAAATTGCCAAATAGATTAGTTAATCCGTTATTACTGTCTATCGAAGTGGCGAATTAATTTCAATTGAGAGATTAATTAGATTAAATAATTTAGTCTAAATAGATTGCGGCTTTTCCGATTCTGTTAGCTAAGACGAAGGTCCATTAGAGCCTACCGCTACCATAGATTATATTCTGCGAACTTTTACTTTAAATAGTCTAATTGGTTAGGGTAATAATCATGCGAACTTTACTTTGGGATTATCGAATAATTACGAATGGATTGGTAGATTTGTGTTGTTAATGGTTTCTTATAACTTTGTCATATGGAATGAGCAATTTTATATTTTGAGTCTACGATCAAATTACGATATCAAATGGAAATTCTATTAGACTTTTCTTTATATTGTTTTCAATCTTTATTTGTAATTTCCTTCGACGTGATTTCGTGTTTTAAAATTAATCATTCACAAATCAATTATTTTCATTATTTTTATTTTCATATGTCTATTTTTATTTTTGATTTCACATAAATAAACAATTACTATATTGGTCTCTGTGGTTCGATCCTATTCACCACTTTACTCGCTTAAGTGTTCTAGAGTAGGAATTTATTTTTGCTGGTTTGACACACCATCAGAGATTTGAAATCGCTTCCATATATATTAATAAGAAACAACCCTAATTTGAAGAATTTCCGATTCTATCTGGGAGATGATAGAACAAGACATCATTTAGGATTCATGCGACGTTGTGTGGATTGTGGAAAATGGCGTCTCTTGAAGCCAAGCATCACAACGTCATTTTCAATGGCGGGAATATGCTACAAAGAATCCCAAGAGTTGATACAACCTCATTTTCACGTAAAGAAATAGTGTTTTAACGACAAATAGATGGTGAAGGAATGGACGACATATATATTAACTAAAACACAAGGTGGTATTTGAAAGTTTTTAGAAATAGGGGACTAATGTGATAATTTTTCAAACCATAAGGGGTATTAAGAATTTAACTCAAAAGAAAATATTCAAAATTAGTAGAACTAGTAAATTAATAAATGATATATTTCCAATAACTCATACCTTTGAGCAATCCCCTCTTCCTTCGTTTTTTTCTTTCACATGCGAGAAAATCATGCCAATTGATTTTCAGTAATATTTTCTGGTTCTGCCTGATTCTGGTGAGGTAGGACGCTATTGTTTGGATCTATGGGGTTGATTGTTTTGAGCAAGAGATCACCTGCAAAACAACACAAGGCACGCCAGGGGTTGATAATCGGCAGGCCCCTCCGACGCTCAAGTTAGTCTTTTTGTGAGGGTTTTGGTTGCTGTGAAACAGAGAAAATCAGGGTTCTAATTCTCGTACCTGAATCATGGCAGAGTAGTACCTTATATATGAATAGATGCTAGGTTTAGGTCTTTACGTAGGTTTTTACGTATGCATGGGGGTTTCTGTTAATGGACAGTGGACGCGTGGACCTGGACTTTGGCCTAGCACGACCGACCCCACCATAAACCCCCTACTCCTCGAGTCTGACCAAGGAGAAGGGTCGAAGAAGTACATAAGGATCGTGCAGCTCGTCTGTGGGACAGCTGGTGGTAGGCCCGATCGGTCGGACATCAATGCATAGTGCATGACAGCTCATGCTAGGATCGGTCGGTTGAGTGTCCCGATCGGTTGGCACTGATGCTTATTGCACGATAGCTCGTGCCAAGATAGATCGGGTGAACATCGACGCTGAGCGCGTGAAGACACTCGATTTAATTATTATTGACGGCCTGTGTCCTCTAACAGATTTTCAGAATTTGAAACGAAACATCTTTGTAACCGTTGTGCAACTGTCACGTACGTCCTTTCAACTGTTGTGCCACTCCGGATTTCTAATAACCCTAATTCACCTCAGCTCAGATCCCGCCACGTGTCTGAGTTTGGCTCGGATTTTCTCCATGCGTCAAGCGTTGGTTGGAACGTCCATTCGATCGATCTTCTATAAATACTCAGAATCGACAGACTACAGATTTTCTTCACGCTTGTTTTGTTCTCCGGCTTTCATTCTGCTTTCATTTGCACCTTCTTGCCTACAGTCTCCAGAGTTTTCTTTCAACCGCCGTTCAAATTCCCAACCTCAATCACCAGCTAGGTACGTCCCTTTTCTTCACTTTTCCTAAAGTTTCCTCTTTGTAAACATGTCAACCAGTCCTAGAAGTGGGGCTAGCCCTAGGGATAAAACCGTCGAGAGGGCCTCCCAACTAACCGGGCTGCCTGAAGTAGTGGCGGAATTAGTGGCGGTGCCGGGGGTGAGAGGTATTGAAGAAGTCTCGGCGAGTGAACGGAAGGATGGGCTAGTCGTGGAGGAGCCACTGAAAGACGAATCAACAATGACCGTGGGGGAGTTGAATCGGTCAATTATTCGGAACAATATCCCTTTGTCCTGGGGACCTAGGCTGGCCTATGAGGGCGAACGGATCCACAGTAACTTGGGAGGGTATTTTGTTGTTTCTGACAGCTTCTTCTCGGTCGGCGGCATAAAGCTCCCGTATGCCCCGATCATTGACGAGGTGTGCGTCGCCTACCAACTGAGGCCGGGTCAAATTCCTCCGAATGGATGGAGATTCATTAACGGTTTGGCTTTGCTATGCCATCAGTTCGGCTATCCTCCTTCTGTTGGCATCCTACGCCATTTTTTTAGAATGAACTAGAGTTCGAGCTCTGGGGCTGGGATCCCTCATCTGCAGTATAGATGTAACATCCCGTCACCGATTGGAAGGTTATATTGGTAAATTGGGATGGGCTAGGATATTTACCGCATATTATTGACTGAGCATTCATTTGGCCCCTAATTTTAGAGGAATGAGTCAATTGGCACATGCATATATAGGTACATGCATTCCTGACTTTTCTCGGCTTTTAATTGTGATACTGATATGAATTGTGATTTGTGAGATAATTAGATTTGATTATGATTTATTAGGAATTTTGGAATAATTGAGTTTGAATATTGAGTTGGAACTGTATTTGAGTGATTGCCAATTGTTAGTGACTCTTTGGAATTTTTCTGGAAATTCGGGAGAAAATGTCCGGACCGAAAATTTTCCGAGTGGCGGACCGACTGAATGTATAATATCGAAATGATTGTCTAATGGCTATGCAAAAATTAGATTTGTGATTTTAGAAATTACTATGACGATTCATTAAAATTGGGAGATGAATTAGACTAGAAATGAAATTGAAAGGAGAAAGAGATTTAAACGTACTGTGAGGGAAAAGCCAAAAGGATTAATTGAGTTACCTTTAAATGCCTTAGGTTTTCAAAACTTGAGGAAAAGAAATCTTTTCACGATTGCTTCTTCTTCCTCTTGGTGATTCTCGATCCCCTCTCCACCCTTGCTTGATCTTTGGTTTGGTCTTAGCTTGCTCCTTCCTGGCTGTTAAGATCAACCCATATCTCTGAGAAGATAAAGATTTGTGAGATTTTGCGGGTGGCCGTGCGTGTTGGACAAAGGTTAAAGGAATTGGTGGATTTTACGGGAGTTGAGGATTTGTGGC
Source organism: Erythroxylum novogranatense (assembly GCA_029891385.1). Lineage (NCBI taxonomy): Eukaryota > Viridiplantae > Streptophyta > Magnoliopsida > Malpighiales > Erythroxylaceae > Erythroxylum > Erythroxylum novogranatense. Next base: position 95,708,591 of record CM057227.1, on the reverse strand, counting down.
TCGATTGGTAAGTATATGGTTTTAAATGTTGTTATCTAATATTGTTTGATGCATTTATGGCATTTATATGGTGATTGGGGTAGTTTAGAGTGAATTAATACTGGTTTTAGAGAGAGAATGGGAGAAAAATTGATCGGAGAAGACGAACCAGGGTCGCACGTCGCGACGAAGGAATTATTGGATGTTGCGACGAGCGTAGACGTCGCGACGAGCATACGCTACGACGAGCGGTTCGCCGCGACGAGCGGGACGTCGCGACGAGTGAATGATTGCACGTCGCGGCGAGCGCCTTCAAGACACCGCGACGAATGATTTGAGGTCGCAACGAGGGAGAATTTTCTGAACTGATTTAATTTGGTTTTTGAGGCATAGCTAATGGTGTAGACCTCCAATTGAGGTAATGTTTGATTTGTTATGGTCTAGAGAAAGAGGTCTACAATTGAGGAAAAGGATGAGAGTTTGAATTATGGTTTTAGAGATCTCAAGTATAGAAAGCAAGTTAAAAATGTGATTGTATTGCAACCTTAGGAATGTTCTTGATAACTGGAGCTTAATGTGAGACTTTGAAAATAAAATCAATGCTACTGGGAATTTTAGAAACTGAGTATAAAGGATGAATTCGATCTAGAGAATAGTGATATTGATTTTGAGGTAATACCCTAGCGAGTATGACTTGATAAATTGACTGAATATTAGAAATGGAATTGATGGAGTTCCATATCATATTATTGAATTGGAAGTGAGTGGTTATTGAGCAATTGAGTAAAAGGTTAGATGTGACAAAAGAAAGTGGAAAATGGGAAATAGCACCGGGAAAGTCGTGAATAGGCATAGTACATCCTTTATTCAAGGCATGTGCATCATCAAATTATTTTGACTGTGCATTTCGTAATGGAAATTATTTGATTGTTATAGAGGCTTCGATGGATCGATATTCCACGGACAGTGCTGGGACTTCCAAGCTGTAGCTCGGAAGTACAGGTGAGTAACCTAGTTAGTTCCTCAATCTTTGTGTGTTAAATGTTCTATGAATGTGTGAGTTGTTTGCCAATGTGAGTGCTTGTAACTGTGAAATAGATGTGCTGAAATTGTGAGTAAATGTTCTGAATGCGATAAATAGAATCGATTGATATATATATGTTATTGATTGTGCAAGTGTGACTGCATGCTAGACATGATTAAAATCGATAAATAAACAGTTGTGACTGGAGCTGCTACTGAGAGCTACAAGCTCTATCACTGAAAAAGAGCCTCGAGCTCAAAAGGGATTAGTGCATACCCAGAGGGCTCTCCTATCCTTACTGACGCGTGGAAAGTAGTGCATACCCAGAGGGCTCTCCTACTTCCTAAGACACGATTACTGTTTACTGATACTGAAAAGAGCCTAGAGCTCAAACACTGTTATTGAACCGAGCCTCGAGCTCGAGGGGAGTTAGTGCATACCCAGAGGGCTCTCCTACTCCCTAGACGCGTCTGATTACTGATCACTGTTAAGCGCTCGGTCACAACACTGTAATAAACTGGAAAAGAGTCACATGTGCATTGCATGTAAATGTGATAACTAATTTATGAAATCGCATGAGTTCTGTAAATTTTTATATGATAATACTGAATGTGTAATTGATTGAAATTGTGAATTGCTTGCGATATGCATGAGTTGAGTGAACCATCAATGATGGTTTCTCACTGAGTTCGCAAACTCACCCAACATTGCAATTATTTTTCAGGAATTGACGAGTACCCCGTTAGACAAACGGGAGTATGGTTACCACAAGAGAGTCAGAGTTTGAAGTCGGGATCAGTTTCACATCTGCATTAGAGTCATTCGGTATTATTGTAAAATTGTAACTCTGCAAATTCCGTAAATTAGTACTGATATTGTATTAGGCCCAATTTGGCTATGGATAATGTGTGTATGAATTGATTTATGGCTGGAATTGTTTTATAATCGAAAATGTTTTTTGTATTAAAACGGGCTCAAATTATTTACTGATATCTGCGCACTCGTTTGTTTGCAAAAAGAAAAAAATGGCTTTCTGTGTATTTGAATTGCATTGACTGCTCTAGCATACCACCCTCGTGAGGCACGGGCTCGGATATCACCATCGGTATCGGGTTCGGGTCTTGTGGGAGTGGGGTGCTACAATAGAGATGCCCGATGATGGCGTGTCAAACCAACAAAATTAAATTCCTACTCTAGAACACTTAAGAGAGTAAAGTGGTGAATATGGTCAAACCACAGAGACCAATGTAGTAATTGTTTATTTTGTGTGAAATCAAAAATAAAAATAAACAGATGAAAATAAAAATAATGAAAATAATTGATTTGGGGATGATTAATTTTAAAACACGAAATCACGCAGGAAGAAATTAAAAATAAGATTGAAAATAATATGAATAAAAGCCTAGCCAAGGTACTCTCCCGTTTGATACCGTAATTCGATCATAGACTAAAGAATATAAATTTCGTTCATTACTATGGACAAAGTTATAGCAGACCGTGAACAACACAAATCTACCAATCCATTCGTAATTATTCGATAACCTCGAGTAAAGCTCCGCAGATTATTACCCTAACCAATTAGACTATTCTCGAGTAAAGCTCCGCAGAATATAATCTATGGCAGCGGTAGGCTCTAATGGACCCTCGTCTTAGCCAACAAAATCGAAAAAGTCGCAATCTATTTAGACCAAATTATTTAATCTCATTAATTTCTTAATTAAAATTAATTCGCCACTCGATAGACAGTAATCACGGATTAACTAATCTATTCGGCAATTTATCATCAAGTTAATCAATTAACAGGCCTCATTAATCAACAAACTCAACAATAATAAATCGATCAAGCGCAGAGATTAAATAAACATAAGAAATAAACGAAAACAATTAAACCATAGGAGTCTCACGAACTATATGCATCAAATATAAAGTACCTTGTCTAGATTAAAAATTTAGCCACACATAATACAAATCTCTATCAACTAAAGCTGAAATTAACAAATTAAAATTAAAAATAAACCTTCTCTAAAATCGCTACCCTCTTTGCTTCCACGTAGCTTCCACCATTTTTCTATTTTTATCCAACACCTGAAATGTTAGTGGCAAGAGTTTGTGTAATAGAATATGAAAATAGCTTAAGTGGAGAGCTGGTGGGGTTTCCCTCTTGGCTTGCTGTTCACGCACTTCACTCCTTGGTGTATGCTTATTGTTGATTTAATTCCTCTCCTCCAGTCTTCACGTTCAGCCTCAATTTACCCCAGCATGTGTCTTTCTCCTGTTTTTTTCAGTTCTCTTCACTCCCTCTTCAGCTCATGTATTTTCCTCCAGACCACCCTTCATTCTTTTCTTTACAGCTCCTCCCTCTTGCTCACTCACCTTTTTTTTGTTTTACACCTGACGCTACTCCTTCAAGCTACTCACTCCCACTTGGCTCATATCCTCGTCAATTCACCAAACTCACCCCTATGTAACGCACACTCTCCTTCCTCTTCACGCTGATCCCTTGTATTTTATGTTCACTCATTTAACCTCTCCCCTTAGTTTTTTCCCAGCACCTAGCTCCTTCCCTATCCACGCAACCCCACCTGATGTTATCCTCTTTGATATCACCAACTCACGTTGCTTTTTACTTGCCCCCACCAGCTCCATTCTCCTTTTCATCTCATCCACGTCTCTCTTGCCTTTTCTTGGTGGCTGTCATTTTATTTAATTCCTCTCCTCATGTGCCCTCCAGCTGGTGTCTTTGGCATTTTATTTTATTCCTCTGCTGTTGTTTGGTGCTTCCTGGAGCTTGCGTTGGTGGTGGGTCTGTCTTCTAGCTGTTGTGTTTTGGATGTGCCATGTAAATGCTTCTGAACTGCTGCAGTGTTGTAACTCCTTTCATTGTGTGACACGGCAGTATAATGAAGTGAAGCATGGAAGTCACGTGTGTTTGTCTTTGTCTTAAAATATTTGTGTCTGAAAACTAAACCATCAAGAACGTTGCTTGTCTCCTTCTTTTCTGCTTCAGATACATTCATCTTCATTGTTTATTCTTCATATTTCTTCTGCTTTTGAGGAGAATAACGTGATTACTACAGCTGGTGTCTTTGGCATGGTGAGTGGGTCTCCTTCAAGTTGGTCCTCCTCTTGCTCACCTCCTTGGTGTATGCTGCCACATTCCTCTATTATATGCATTTGGTGTGTCCCTCTTAGAGCTTGGTGGTAACGTGATTCACCCCACAAACAACCAGCTGTCTTCGTCTCTCCTCTAGCTTTATGCATTGGATGTGACAATTAAAATGCAACTCCCACCTTAAACCTTATTCTCCACCTGCGTCCGTCTATCGCTAGCTTGTTGCATGATAATTCAATTTGCTCTCAACTGACAGCTCCAAAAATTCTAAAATTTGGTGGAAACATTCTTCAATGAGTCAAGATTATGCTTGCCAAATCTTAGAATTTTCTAATAAACTGATCTTGAGATAAAAATTTCCAAAGATCCAAAGGTCAAATCTGCCAAAAATTGAAAAACACTGTTAATTTCAACCTATTGAGGTCTTTTTGTATTTTATATGTCTAAAGCTATAATAATTATAAAACATGATGAAAAAGGCCATAGACATCCATATAACACATGCAAGATGCTAAATATAAGGTTCTAAAAACAGATAAAATATAATTGCATCAAAATCCCCCACACTTAACTCTTGCTCGTTTTCGAGGAAGGTTCAAAACATAAATTTTGAAAGCCAAGAAAACCGAAAATGCAGAAACTAAGTATGGATGCAAAAATAAAAAAGAAATGAATATGCAAATGCAAGGGACACTTTCTCAAGTGTCAAAGTTTTTCTCCCAACCTCCAACAACATCAAAGACATACAAGGATTATAAACAAGAAGGAACCCGCGATATTTAATCCATAAAAGTAATGAACTCACTTTAAATGTAAGAGCCAAGAAAGATAGCACAATAAACTTAAAGGAAATCTACACCATGTCACAATAATAGGTCCTCTCATTGTCATACACTCCAACACTCAAGTGTTTATGGCTCAAATGTGTTTTAACTCTCATAGATTCAAACAATGCAATGTTCTTCCATAGGCTTGCTCTTCAATCTTGAATACACTACTAAGTATTACATGCACAACATAAATCAACAGGTCTTCAATAAGGATGTAACTTGGTTGGGTTAGGGGTAAGGTAAAGGAAAGGTAAGAAAAGGCTAAATATCAGAGTGAGTAGAGCATAACAGGTAATCAATAACACATATGTGCGCATCCTGCATATTATCAAACAATTAAGCACATCTCTCTCTTTTTTTTTAACTTTCATTCCCCAAATATTTATCAATCAAGCACATGGGGAATCCTTTTCTTTCTTTTCTCTTCTTGGTCTCAAACTTTTTTCATTTTTTTTGTTTCTTTTTCTTTTTCTTTTTCTTTTTCTTTTCAATTCCTTCCCCATTGACAACAAGTACAATACAAGTCATATACCACTGACTCAACAAGTTTAACTCAACAAGCATGCTCTACTAACCATGATAAGGGTTAAAAAGATAAATCAATTAATAAAAGGTTAAGTTAAACATGGTAAAGCAAAGAACAGATAATAAGCTCAAATGGGCTCACTAGTGGATAACATGCTTTGGGTTGACTTTTTGGTCAAGTGGTTAAAATCCTAAGTGCCTTTATCATCTTTATGCATGCATGTAAAAGTGTAGTCTCAACAAGATATAAAGCAAGTTCTAGAGATACAAAGCATTGAATGAACACACTTCAAAGAATTGCGTTAAAGGTTCAAACGCTCACTTGGGACAATCATCTATTAAGTTAACACAATGTAGTTTCAAAATCAATCCAAAAGCTATCAAGCTTAAAACTCATTCATCAAGTTCATGATTCAAATATCACAGATTAACTCTCACCTATAATACTCATATTCTTATCAATCATTGGGAGATCAAAAGACAAAACTAAACACTTAAGGTGTAAAAGCATGCAAAAACGAAAAACTTTTTTTTTCAATTTTTATAAGTTTTTGAACTAAAACATGCAAGTACAGGTGAAAAATCTTCAAGTTCAAGCAAGAGCAAAGGTGTGACCCTTTGAATCACAAATACACTTTGAAGCACAAAAACCAAGAAAAATCTGAATCAAGCATCCACTAAAACCTGAAATTTTCATTCAAAATTTAACCTAAATCCTTCCCCCACACTTTAGACCAAACATTGTCCTCAATGTTAGCAAATGAAAGACAAGAGCAGTAAAGTAAAAGGAAAGAGTGAGAGGAAGCTTCTCTAAGGTGATGCGCCAAGGTAATGGTGGAGCTGTGAGGTGATGCGGCTATACTTTCCTGCAAAACAATAAAAACCTTGCGATCAATTGACATCCAACAACGACACAAAATATTGGAAGAAAATTCAAAAAGAAAATGTCAAAAAACAAGAACCTGACAGAATTATAAACAACTAAAAATTAAATTGCGAAGAACAGAATGAAAGTAAACCTTGGGTTGCCTCCCAAGAAGCGCGTTTGTTTAACGTCGTTAGCTTGACACGGACCCCATTCAGTTATAGGAAGGTTCATGCAAAGAATTAACTTCGACGGCTTGGGGCTAAAATCCTTCATAAAATGGCTTCAAACGATGGCCATTTACCTTGAAAATTTTTCCTGTTTTCATGCTTTGAATATCCACAGCACCGTACGGATAGATCTTTGTGACCACGAAAGGCCCAATCCACTTGGATTGCAATTTTCCTGCAAAAAGTTTCAAAGTCAAATTAACTAAAAGTACCTTTTGTCCAACTTTAAACTTCTTCTCAGCAAGCTGCTTGTCGTGAAAAGCTTTAGTTTTGGCCTTGTATGTAACTGCATTGTCGAAAGCATGGTTCCGTAATTCTTCCAATTCCTGAATCTGCAACTTCCTTTGTTGCCCCGCAGCATCAAAATTCATGTTGCACTACTTCACAGCCCAAAACGCTCGATGCTCAACTTCCACTGGTAGATGATAGGCCTTGCCATAAACAAGTCTATAAGGAGACATATTTAATGGCATTTTATAGGCAGTGCGGTAAGCCCAAAGAGCATCGTCCAAGCGCCAGCTCCAGTCTTTCCTGCTGAAGTTCACAGTCTTCTCCAAAATACTCTTTACTTCTTGATTGGACAATTCTACCAACCCATTGGTTTGAGGATGGTAGGTCGTGGAGGTCCTGTGCAGAACTCCATATTTCTTCAGCAATGCAGCAAACACTCTATTGCAGAAATGAGTTCCGCGATCACTAATGATTGCTTTTGGAGTGCCGAACCTGACAAAGATATTAGCCTTCACAAAATCGACAACAACCTTAGAATCATTAGTTCGAGTAGCTTTTGCTTCTACCCATTTCAAAACATAATCGACAGCTAACAAAATGTATTGGAAACCAAATGATGATGGAAAAGGGCCCATGAAATCAATACCCCACACATCAAATATTTCACAAACAATAACCAGGGTCTGAGGCATTTCATTTCTTCGGCCTATGTTGCCAGTCATTTGGCACCTGTCACATGCTTTACAAAATGCATAAGAATCTCGAAAAATGCCAAGCTAGTAAAAACCAGATTCAAGAACTTTCCTAGCTGTCCTATTGGGACCGAAATGGCCACCACAAGCAGATGCATGACAAAATTGCAATATGGAAGAAATTTTAGATTCAGGTACGCACCTTCGCACAATTTGATCAGAACACATTTTCCATAAATATGGATCATCCCAAATATAATACCTGGCATCATTCTTCAATTTATGGTGCTGGGCAGATGTGATACCAGCTGGATAGCCAATCTGGGTGATAAAATTGACCAGATCCACGTACCATGGGTTTCGACATGGCCATGTTGAAGTCACTATGAATAACTGTTCATCAGGAAACTCCTCAGTAACGACCAGATCATCTCCAGAAGTGTTTTACAGCCTACTCAGGTGATCTGCGACCAGGTTGTCTGCTCCTCTTTTATCTCGGACCTCAATGTCAAATTCTTGTAGCAAAAGAACCCATCGGATAAGTCTTGGCTTCGCATCCTTTTTGCTCATTAGGTACCGAAGAGCAGCATGGTCTGAATACACTATCACCTTCGTACCAAGCAAGTATGATCGGAATTTTTCTAATGCGAAGACCACAGCAAACATCTCCTTCTCCGTGGTTGAATATGTAGCGCCCCCTTACCGTAGAGTATACACCGGGACGCCCGTAGGTCATACCGATACATACCCTACGATGAGGGTGCACTACGATACGATCAATCTTATAACTCTCATGGCATCAATAAAATAAAGTGGTACAATCAGATTCACTAAATTTTAAAACCAAAAGGGTATCTTTCATTTCATTTCATAAAACCATAACTACACCATTCAGTCATATAAACAACGGTACAGATCCCAAAATAGACAGTAATAACTCCTTTCTAGGTCATCCCCAAAAATATCCCAAAAGATCCCCAGCTGACCGACCTGTGGGCCATGCTCCTCTCGCCGGTGCACATACAATGGGAACAGTCTCAAAAATCCGGAGCTAGGAGTCACACTACCGCTGTCCTGAAAAATAGTCACAATTTGGGTGAGTTTGCGAAACTCAATGAGTAACCATCATCGATGGTTCACTCAATTCATGCAATACGCAAAATTGCGTACAAAGCAACACATATCATATTTAAAATCACAATTCAGAAGTTCATAATACCATAATCACACATTTGCAATTAATCCCATATCAAATTCGCAGTACAATCACAAAACAATCACAGACTGAATGCACAATGATTTCCAGTTCATTTTAATGTTGTGACAGGGCGTCAGAATTATCCCATTATTGGGCACAATATACATTACACAGAAATCGCGTTTTCGGGGGTATGAGAGCCCTTCGGGTATGCACTACTGCCCACGCGCACTAGAGATAGGAGAGCCCTCTGGGTATGCACTAATCCCTTTTCACTATCACAAAGACGAGCTTATAGCTCCAATCAGATCAGAATGTGCTCCGGTCCAATCGCCGCCATCGATTTCTATTCATGCCTAGCATGCGTTCACACTTTACAAAGAGCATATCACATGCGAATCACTCAATCGTAATCATAGATAGTTCACACACAAAGCATATAGACATCGTAGATTGAGAAACCAACTAGGTTACTCACCTCTAAACTTCCGAGCTCTTCGCCGGAAGTCTCAACGTCGAGAGGATCGACGCTCCACTTGAGCCTCTATCAAAATCGAACATTCAAATATCACTAATTATTTAAATTCAATAGTCAATGATGCAAGTATATCGAATAATTTACGTCTTATGCATGTTATGACATCTCCACCACAATCCGAATTATCTCAATTTCGCTCTTTTACTTTAATTCATAGCAATTTCTCATACCATAGTTCAATTGGCTAAGTTCTATATCCTCCAAAGTCAAATTCTAATACACAGAATTATCGTTAAATCGAAATCAAATTCACTATTCAAATGCCATCCGATTTGAAAACCATCGAATAAATTTCCGAAACTCAAATCTCTCAAATTGAAATTGAACTCCCAAATTCATAATCTCTAATTTGAAATCAATCCATATTTAATTAAATTATCAAACCCTAAATCCCCAAATCTCAAAACCTCTCAATCACCATTTGGAAAAGTAGCATCCTCGCAGCGAAGCTCCTCTTCCTTACGCCATGCCATGCGAAGCATTCTTTCTTCGCCATGGACGTCTGCGTTCTTGCGTCGCGACGTGGGTCGATTTCTCGCCATGGTGCTCTCCTCACATTGTCAAGGCATGCCGCGCCTCCTCGCTGTCAAGGCGTGTTCTTCACTTAATTCCCTTCTAAACACTCTTAAACAACATTCTACACTTAACACAACTTATTCCTAAGCTTCAATCCATCAAATAATCATATTTAACAAATACCCAAATCAAAATCACATTTTTACCCTAAAACCTATATCATCCGAAACTTTCTAACTCTTAAACAATTAATCACTTAATTCCATACTTCAATCAAAATATTAAACACATAAATAAGTTGCAACTTACTTGATTAAGCTTTAAACTCTTCCAAATCACCAAGAAAATGCAAGTCTTAAGCTACAACGACACCCACGACAAATCCAAAGCCAAAACTCATCTTCATCTTCTTCAACATCACACTAAAGGAGATAATCAAAGATGAAAGAAGAAGCCACTCCAAGAGGAATCAAGAAGGAAACCACGATGGAAGAAGGAGAAAAATCAAGAGAAAACCCACGATTTCTTTCAAAGAGGGAGGAGCATCGTGGATCAAAAATTTCAAAGGCATAGGTTTAAATAATAAAGACCTTAAGGCTTGTTTGGCAACGTCATTTGCCACAAGTCCAATTCGGACAACCTCAATCCAATTTCTAATTCTAATTTCTCCCAAATTCCAATGGTTCATACCCTAATTCTTCAAATCATAATTTAAATTATCTCATATCAATTGTGAATCAAATTCGAAACCGGAATCACAATTAATCAGTCACTAAGCCATTTTTCCGGTCCGGACCTAATCTTTCGAAAATTCCAGAAAAATTCCTATAAATCCTCAAAATTAGAAAACATATAATCACATACTCAAATTTCAAATTCTCAATTCCTAAATTCAATTTGACTCTCAATTCATAAATCAAAGCTCTAAATATCAAATTCACTAATCAAAACACAATTTACCTTAAATCACAAATTTTCCAATTAATCACAATCAAGTCGGAAATCTGTCATACATGCATGTACATACGTATGCTTATGCAATGCTGAACATTTATCAATGATGTAGAGGCTACGAATGCAAAATGCGTATACAGAATACGTATAAGGTGAACTGTACCCATCCCATCGGTGACGGGATGTTACAGAATAGTTTTGTTGAGCACTATCCAACGTCTTTGATGCATAATAGATCACATGAGGGTCACGGCCTACCTACCTTGAAGCGCTCTACAGCGTAGTTACTGGCATCGCACATGAGCTCAAAAGGGAGGTTCCAATCTGGTGGTTTAATGATAGGTGCGGTAACCAGCTTTTCCTTCAAGATGTCAAACGCCTTTTTGCAGTCTTCATTGAATTCAAACGGTACATCTTTCTATAGAAGGTTGCTCATAGGATGAGCTATCTTCGAAAAATATTTGATGAACCGCCTGTAAAAACTTGCATGACCAAGAAAGGAGCGTACTTTTCGCACATTTGCGGGGTAAGGCAACGAGCTAATCACATCAATTTTTGACTTATCCACTTCAATGCCCCTAGCCGAAACTATATGTCCCAATATGATGCCTTGATTAACCATGAAATGACACTTTTCATAATTAAGCACAAGATTTTTTTCAATGCATCTTTTTAACACCTTCCTCAAATTTTCTAAACAAGATGTAAAGAAATCTCCGTACACAGTAAAATCATCCATGAAAACTTCAATAATTTCCTCTACATAGTCAGAAAAGATACTTACCATACATCTCTGAAATGTTGTCGGAGCGTTGCAAAGACCAAATGGCATGCGTTTGTAGGCGAAAGTGCCAAACCGACAAGTAAACGCCGTCTTTTCCTGATCTTCAGGTACTACATGAATCTGTGAAAGCTTTGAATAACCGCTCTAAACAAAGAATAATGAGAACTACCAAAGAAGTCTCTCAAGCATCGATCAATAAGCGGTAAGGAAAATGATCTTTCTGGTAGCGACATTTAACTTTCTAAAATCAATACACACACGCCACCCGTTTTGAACTCTAGTGGGTACTAATTCACCTTTTTCATTCTCAACAACAGTAATGCCAGTTTTTTTAGGAACTACCTGTGTTGGACTTACCCACTTGCTATTTGAAATAGCATAGATCACATCCGCAGCCAATAATTTCAGTATCTCTTTTTTTACAACTTCCATCATTGGTGGATTCAATCGACGCTGAGGTTGCCTGCTAGGTTTGCAATCATCCTCCAACAGGATTCGATGCATGCAAATGGTAAGGCTGATTCCCTTGATATTTGCAATCGACCATCCAATAGCTTCTTTATTCTCCCTGAGTACACGGATAAGCCTCTCCTCCTCCAGATCGCTCAACTGATTGGAAACAATCACAGGTAATGTTTCGGCCTCCCCCAAGAAGACATACTTGAGGTGCGAAGGTAATGCCTTAAGCTCCAATGTTGGCGGCTGAAGAATAGATGGGAGTAATTTATTGTTGTCAATCTTCAATGGTTGCTGTAACATGCCATATGCAACCTGTAATGCCTGCAGATTATGTACTACGTGGACCATACCTCGCGAAACTACCCATTCAGTCTCGATCTCTGATAGCTTCACAGGAGTAATGTTATCGGTTATCGCAGCCTCAAAAAATCATCAACACGTAACTCGAGAACTTTCTCGATCAAGGGATTAATACAATCAACAGCAAAAGTTGTATAATAATCAACAGGATGCTTAATGGTGTTATTAATATTGAATGTACCTTTGGCACCATCAAACTCCATAGTTAAATTCCCCCCGTGAACATCAATTTTTGTCCTAGAAGTGCTAAAAAATGGGCGTCCTAATAACATCATTCTAGACGCAGGTGACCCCTCATCCTCCATTCTCATCACATAAAAATCTGCAGGAAATACCAAATCATCCACCTGCACTAAAACATCCTCTAACAATCCTTCGGGGTACCTAGTGGTGCGATCAGCCAGTGTTAAAATCACACCATCTTGCTTCAATGGACCAGCATTCAATGTAGTATAAATGGACAATGGCATAAGATTTATAGAAGCCCCTAAATCTAGCATAGCCCGTTCTATACCAACATTGCCAATTTTACAAGGAATGGTAAACATACAGGGTCCTTCTCCTTTATCGGTAACTTGCCCCGCAACATCGCTGACGTCGTTCTCACTCATCACCACATCACCGATTGCCTCTCATCTTGGTCATGCTAGTAACCAAGTCCTTCAGAAATTTGCAGTACCTTAGCGTTTGTCTAAGCAATGTGAGAAGGGGGATATTGATCTCCACTTTCTCCAAAATCCTTAAGATCTCCTCTTCATTATGCAATTTCTTCTTCTTAGCCAACCTGTGTGGGAATGGTGGCCTTTCTGGATTAGCTGTCACGATTTCCTCGATTTCTGCTTCTTTTTCTGGCTCGACAGTTTCAACATGGCCATGTTGAAGTTTCTGCAATCCTCCAGCACTTTCAATTTCTTTTCCGCTAAGCAAGGAAATGGCACTGATATTCTGCCTCGGATTTACAGTAGGCTGAGAGGACAATTTCCCTTGATTCTATGCAGCGGCCAGTTGACTAATTTGCTCCCTCAACTCTTGAAGATTTTTACTAGTCTGAGCCTGGAATTGTGCTGAATCAGTCTGAAACTGAACCAAACTTTGTAATTGTGTATTGGTCGTCAATTGGGCCGTAGTCAACTGTGACATGAGATCCTCCAAGGTGGAAATTCGGTCGCCGTAATTAGGCCTCGGATATTGTTGCTATTGCTGCTGCTGCGGCTTGTTAGCGATCTAGAAGGGGGGCTGAATAGATCTTTAAGCTTTTTGCAATTTTCTACAATAAAATCAGAAGTTAATTCACCCAAAAACAATTTAAACAAATTTAAGTGACAAGAGTAGGGAAGAAGATCAAACACTGTTTTTATAAAGGTTCGGTGCTAAGACCTACGTCCTCTACCTAAGCTCCCACTTAGGATTTTGCAAACCACTTTATTACACACTTTGTAGTTCAGTGTGAACTCTTACAATATCGCTTGATTTCTGGCTCAAGCTACCTTTACACTTGATTTGTCTTCCGGCACAAATCCTACCAACACCACTTGATTTTCGGCTCAAGCTACCTTTACAAATAATTTGTCTCCCGGCACAAATCCTACCAATACCACTTGATTTTCGGCTCAAGCTACCTCACACGTGACCTTTCACTAATCAATCAAATTGTAAGAGAAATAAGATAAAGATGAAGAATAAATCTCAATACAATGGTGTGACAAGATAAGAGCAATAGTGAGCAAAATATGAAGCAATAGTGGAGTATTTTTCTTGTAGAACTTGCTTAGTGTCTCCCTTGATGATCCACTCTTATATATGAAGGAAAATAGCTGTTGGGAACCCATATAGCCATTGTCTAATTGTTATGACCGTTCATTAACATCCTCCTTTCCATTTGTGGCTAATTGAACCGTTGGAATTAATTTGTTGTACCCATAAGTCGACTTGTCGAGTATATAAGTCAACTTGTGACAACATTTTACGTAAAAATGCATCTCTGCTCTTCTATAAGTCGACTTGTACTATGTAAGTCGACTTGTGTTCCTCGATAAGTCGACTTATGTACAATTAGTCGACTTGTGTTGATATATCTTCATATGTTAGTCGACATATGCTGTTCAGATCTTGATGTATAAGTCGACTTGTGGTCCTCCAACGGTAACATCCACTCAAATCTTCTATAATCTTCATTATTAATGTCTCTAGCACTTATAAGGAAACTTTCATCTTGATTCTTCAATGATTAGTCACTTGCCCATCTTGATTTGCACAATTCTTTTATTGAATATCAATCCCAAAATACCTGAAACAATTTCTTAACCAATTCTATACATTTTATTATTATCAAAACATAAGTGGGATTTAATTTGTCAACCACCATTGATCCAACAATCTCCCCATTTTTGATAATGACAAAACACTTAGAAATTGTTTAAGAAATGAAAACAAAGAAACATTGATCAAGGTTTTTATACCTTGTCATTTTGGTTAAAAGTCTCCCCCTCAATCATATAAATCATTGAATTTAATAACCTTGTAAGATCATATTCAAAAAAGTAATTTGAAATCAAGATAGACTTAAATTAAAGACAATTATCACATACTCCCCCTTAATCAAGTAACTAAAGAATATCCAATTTCTCATTTTTCTCCCCCTTTTTGTCATAATCAAAACAACTAATACAAACCAACAATAGATGAAATATCGCAATCACATTAAATAGAGAAGCAAGTCATCCAACACAAATAGTCTCAAGTAGCAAGCAAATACAAATAATATGAAATGTTATCATGAATAAATCTCAAAAGTAGACGAGAATATGTTTTCGGAGATTTTGTGAAAAGGAGAATTTTTAAAGAAGACCCAGATAACTTATATTCGACTGGCAGTTCATAAGCAAACACAAAGAAAATGCCAAGTCATTACATAACATAACAATCCAACAATGTAAACGTGTAAACATAAGTCGACTTGTTTTACCTCCATAAGTTGACTTATCAACCCTCATAAGTCGACTTGTCGATTTTTATAAGTCGACTTATCTTGAAATTTCTTCATTTTCATAGTGTTGTGAATATCATAGGTCGACTTATTGACCCACACAAGTCGACTTGTTAGCAGACTTGTCACCAATTAGTCGACATCCACTATCAATGTACCATGTGCTTGGTGGATTTTCATTCTTTGCTTGTACCTACAACTGAAACATTCTTTCTACTCATTGGTACCCAGGCCATTTTGGGTCCATTTTGGTTAGTCATATAAACCACATTAGGAGGAGTTGTACCTTTTACTACCCAGATTTTCTTCACATTAATGCATCTTCTAATACTTTTGCATGCAATTTCTATATGACTATCTTTTAAGCATCTAGCACATTTAGCAACTTTGCCATCTTTAGTAAATTTAGAAATCAAAGAACAATCTCTATCAAATGGATCATATCCTAAACCATGTTTAGAAATTGAATATCTTTGTAAAGATAACATCTTTTCAAATTTTTCATTCCTACCAGCAAATTTTTCAACCACATAAGAAAATTCTTTTCTAAGTCTATCAAGCTCACAAGTAAGATTTTCTTTTTCAGCAAGGCATGTAGAGTGATCTTCCTTAGTGCAATCTAAATCATCAATAGTCTCATGCAAGACACTATTTTCAGCAACTAGCTTTCTTATTTTCTTTCTCAATTTCTTGTTGATTTCAATAGCATCTTCAAAATCGATTTGTAAAGCATTAAAAGAATCTATAAGATCTTTATTAATGAAAGTTACCTCATCTTCGTCATCACTTGTTGAGCTATTTGCCATAAGCGCTAAGTTGTTTTCATCATTGCTTTGGTATGCTTCCTCATCGTCAGTCCAAGTAGCTACTAGGCTGGTTTTCTTTTTCCCTTTGTCGTATTTGTCACTTTTCTTGAAATTTGAAGTGGAAGCTGAGCTTTCGCATTCTCTAGTATGATGTCCCCATTTTCCACATTTCCAACACTCTTCATTGCTCTTCTTTTCATCATACCCCTTTGATCTTCTTTCCATGGCAAACTTCTTTCTTTCTCCATTTCGACCACCATTTAATTCTTTCCTTCTATTTTTGAGTAGTCCTTTGAACTTTCTCAAATTTCTGGCATACATTGCTATTTCTTCGTCTTCCTCTTCTTCATCTATTTCTTCATCACTTTCATCAAGAGAAGAAGCATTAGCTTTTAAAGCAATTGACTTTTGTGACTTACCTCTACCTCCTCTTGATTTGAGAATGATCTCATAGTTGATGAGTGATCCCACCAAGGCGTTGAATTCCAGATGGTTGAGATCTTTAGACTCCATAATTGCGGTGACTTGTGAGTCCCATTCCTTCGGTAGTGAGCGAAGAATTTTCTTCACCTTCTCGCTATCCGTCATGTGCTTTTCAAGATTTCCTAATTCATTGATAATTTTTGCAAAACGATCAAGTATAGTGGAAATAGACTCACCTTCCTTCATGTCAAACATTTCATAGTCATAGAGAAGCATGTTAATCTTTATTTCCCGGACTTGGTTGGTTCCTTCATGGGTGATGCGAAGTCTTTCCCACATTTCTTTAGCGCTGGTACAAGAATTAACTTGGTTTCTTTCCTCGACCGTGAGAGCGCATTATATTAGTTCCATAGCCTTCGCATTGATGTAGGCTTGCCTCCAATCATTGTCGTCATATTCCATCTCTATTTTTAACTCACCGTTTTCTTTCAAAGGAGCTTGAGGACCAAAAATGATAATCTTCCAATATTCTACTCCTTTGCTTATAATATGATACTTCATAGGATTTTTCCAAGAAGAATAGTTAGTACCATTAAATAAAGGAGGGCGATAATTTGTATTACCTTCTTCAGCTAGTTTGTTGTGTGCCATCCTTGGATACTTCTGCTCTGATACCAATTGTTAGCGATCTAGAAGGGGGGGTTGAATAGATCTTTAAGCTTTTTGCAATTTTCTACAATAAAATCAGAAGTTAATTCACACAAAAATAATTTAAACAAATTTAAGTGAAAAGAGTAGGGAAGAAGATCAAACACTGTTTTTATAGAGGTTCGGTGCTAAGACCTACATCCTCTACCTAAGCTCCCACTTAGGATTTTGCAAACCACTTTATTACACACTTTGTACTTTGTAGTTCAGTGTGAACTCTTACAATATCGCTTGATTTCCGGCTCAAGCTACCTTTACACTTGATTTTTCTTTCGGCACAAATCCTACCAACACTATTTGATTTTCGGCTCAAGCTACCTTTACAAATAATTTGTCTCCCGGCACAAATCCTACCAATACCACTTGATTTTCGGCTCAAGCTACCTCACACGTGACCTTTCACTTGTCACTCAAATTGTAAGAGAAATAAGATAAAGATGAAGAACAAAGCTCAATACAATGGTGTGACAAGATAAGAGCAATAGTGAGCAAAATATGAAGCAATAGTGGAGTATTTTTCTTGTAGAACTTGCTTAGTGTCTTCCTTGATGGTCCACTCTTATATATGAAGGAAAATAGTTGTTGGGAACCCATATAGTCATTGTCTAATTGTTATGATCGTTCATTAACATCCTCCTTTCCATTTGTGGCTAATTGAACCGTTGGAATTAATTTACTGTACCCATAAGTCGACTTGTCGAGTGTATAAGTCGACTTGTGACAACATTTTATGTAAAAATGCATCTCCGCTCTTCTATAAGTCGACTTGTGCTATGTAAGTTGACTTGTGTTCCTCGATAAGTCGACTTATATATAATTAGTCGACTTGTGTTGATATATCTTCTTATGTTAGTCGACTTATGCTGTTCTAGTCGACTTATGATGTTCAGATCTTGATGTATAAGTCGACTTATGCTGTGCAAGTCGACTTGTGGTCCTCCAACGGTAACATCCACTCAAATCTTCTATAATCTTCATTATTAATGTCTCTATCACTTATAAGGAAACTTCCATCTTGATTATTCAATGATTAGTCACTTGCCCATCTTGATTTGCACAATTCTTTTATTGAATATCAATCCCAAAATACCTGAAATAATTTCTTAACCAATTCTATATATTTTATTCTTATCAAAACATAAGTGGGATTTAATTTGTCAACCACCATTGGTCCAACACGGCTGAGGTTGATGTTGCTGACTACTCTGACCTTGCTGCCCATTCCCATATCTCATATTGGGATGATCCCTCCATCCTGGGTTGTACGTATTTGAATAGGGATCATACTTCCTTTGAGGCTGATAATTATCATTGAGCGCCTTAACTTCAGCTTCCATAGTATCATCTTGTAGAGTCGGACAAGCATCAGTAAAATGACCCTGAAATCCACAAATGTGACAAATAGGGACTTGTGGTCCCTTGGTTACAGCATTTGCACTGACATTATTGGCATTGGAAGAATTAATAACTTGTCTTTCCAACAATTCAGCAATTTTGTCAAGTCTACTTTCAAGTTTAGAACTACTTACCTCATGGACACCTCGAGTGTGTGTGTCCGAACGATACCCAAACTGCTGAAGATTTGCAGCCATTGCTGCAATTAAGTTTCTGGCCTCCTGAGGTGTCTTGTTCACTATGGCTCCCCCACTAGCAGCATCAAGAATCTTCCTATCATTTAGTAACATCCCATCATAGAAGTACTGAATAAGGAGTTGCTCTGTAATTCCATGCTGAGGACAACTTGCGCAAAGCCTCTTGAATCTCTCATAATATTCATACATGTTTTCTGTATCTCTTTGTCTGATGCCACAAATCTCTCTACGTAAACTAACGGCTCTGGATGCTGGGAAGTATTTTTCTAAAAATAACCTCGCCATATCAGGCCATGTATCCACTATCCTAGGCAGGAGATAGTACAACCAGTCTCTAGCTGCGCCCTCTAAGGAAAAAGGGAAAGCACGCAACTTCAACTATTCCTCAGTTATGCCTCTCGGTTTAAATCCAGAACATACCACATGAAAGTCCTTGAGATGTCTGTTCGGGTCGTCAGAAGGTAACCTATGAAATTTCGACAATGCCTAAATCAACCCAGCCTTCAACTCGAACCCATCATCTGCAGCTTGGTACTGTATACATAGAGGTTGATCCTCTACTAGTGGTGCAAGCATATCCCTCAAAGTTGCAGGGGCTCGATTTCTGGCTAATTGTGCAGGTGGAATAGGTTGTTGATTTGCCATCACTGCTCCTTCAAAATCTTCCAATAACTCGGTCTCAAAGGTAGGCAAATTCTCGGTTTGGTTAGGCAAGACTTGCACAGATGTAGAAGCTTGTCTCTTACGCAATTTTGTGGCTTTCCTGAGTTGTTTTGCGCTTCTCTATCTCCGGATCGAACAATAAATCACCTGCAGAAACACAATGCCGCATGCAAACACTAAAAAGAAGAAAAGAAAAAAAATGATTAGCAACACAAATAAACAAAAAATTGAACACCGGTCCCCGGCAACGGCGCTAAAATTTGATGACTTGTCAAACCAACAAAAATAAATTCCTACTCTAGAACACTTAAGAGAGTAAAGTGGTGAATAGGGTCGAACCACAGAGACCAATGTAGTAATTGTTTATTTTGTGTGAAATCAAAAATAAAAATAAACATATGAAAATAAAAATAATGAAAATAATTGATTTGGGGATGATTAATTTTAAAACACGAAATCACGCAGGAAGAAATTAAAAATAAGATTGAAAATAATATGAATAAAAGTCTAGCCAAGGTACTCTCCCGTTTGATACCATAATTCGATCATAGACTAAAGAATATAAATTTCGTTCATTCCTATGGACAAAGTTATAGCAGACCGTGAACAACACAAATCTACCAATCCATTCATAATTATTCGATAACCCCGAGTAAAGCTCCGCAGATTATTACCCTAACCAATTAGACTATTCCCGAGTAAAGCTCTGCAGAATATAATCTATGGCAGCGGTAGGCTCTAATGGACCCTCGTCTTAGCCAACAAAATCGGAAAAGCCGCAATCTATTTAGACCAAATTATTTAATCTCATTAATTTCTTAATTAAAATTAATTCGCCACTCGATAGACAGTAATCACGGATTAACTAATCTATTCGGCAATTTATCATCAAGTCAATCAATTAACAGGCCTCATTAATCAACAAACTCAACAATAATAAATCGATCAAGCGCAGAGATTAAATAAACATAAGAAATAAACGAAAACAATTAAACCATAGGAGTCTCACGAACTACATGCATCAAATATAAAGTACCTTGTCTAAATTAAAAATTTAGCCACACATAATACAAATCTCTATCAACTAAAGCTGAAATTAACAAATTAAAATTAAAAATAAACCTTCTCTAAAATCGCCAAACTCACCCCTATGTAACGCACACTCTCCTTCCTCTTTACGCTGATCCCTTGTATTTTCTGTTCACTCATTTAACCTCTCCCCTTAGTTTTTGCCCAGTACCTAGCTCCTTCCCTATCCACGCAACCCCACCTGATGTTATCCTCTTTGATTTTTTCCCCCTCGCTAGTTCACGCACAGCCCCCTTCATATCACCAGCTCACGTTGCTTTTTACTTACCCCCACCAGCTCCATTCTCCTTTTCATCTCATCCATGTCTCTCTTGTCTTTTCTTGGTGGCTGTCATTTTATTTAATTCTTCTCCTCATGTGCCCTCCAGGATGGTGTCTTTGGCATTTTATTTTATTCCTCTCTTTGTTGTTTGGTGCTTCACGGAGCTTGCGTTGGTGGTGGGTCTGTCTTCTAGCTGTTGTGTTTTGGATGTCCCATGTAAATGCTTCTGAACTGCTGCAGTGTTGTAACTCCTTTCATTGTGTGACACGGCAGTGTAATGAAGTGAAGCATGGAAGTCACGTGTGTTTGTCTTTGTCTTAAAATATTTGTGTCTGAAAACTAAACCATCAAGAACGTTGCTTGTCTCCTTTTCTACTTCAGATACATTCATCTTCATTGTTTATTCTTCATATTTCTTCTACTTTTGAGGAGAATAATGTGATTTGTAACATCCCACCCCTGACAGGAAGGATAAAATAGTAAATTGTCATAGTATGAGATTGATAGGGCTTAATTAGTATTGTTCATGCATACTAGTATTAGTAAACAGTGAAATTGTGCACATGCAAATTTCGGCACATGCATACATGACATTTCCGGTAGATGTGCCTACTGCAATTTTATTGTGATTAACGTGGTTATTGGGTTTGAAAAATTGTTCTGACTGCTCCATTGAGTGTTTTATATTTTAAGGGATTTTTAGGAATTTTTCGGAGAAAAGTCCTGGACCGGAAAAAAATCGCCAAGTGGCGAACCGGTTGATTTTCTACTGTTATTTGGTACTAAACTATTAATTATTTTGGTGGGACCCAAAAGTGGACCCTTAAAATTTGTTGGAACCGAAATTGGCTTGAATTGCTTGGTAATTGTTGTATTTTTTTCAAAAATTGGAATGATGGTTTGACTTTTCCTCACTTCTCCTCCAATTGCCAAGTGTCCTAAAGAGTTTTAATGTTTTTGTCTTGTTCCTAGCCATGATTTCGGCAACTTCATTGATAAAAGGAATGAAAAAGATCAAATTCTAATTTATTTCTTCAATACATCCGAAACTCTCCCTTCATCTTTTTCATTAGGTTTTTCCTTTGGCTTTAGCTAAATCACCCTTCTCCTACCTTAGTGCTTCCCTTTCATGCTTGAAAGCTTAAGCCCTCTATCTTCTTTCCATAATCACCATGCATGAGGATTAAGTAGAGGAAGTAAAATAGTTGGAGAATTGAAGAGTTGGAAGCTTTGATTAGGTAAGTGTATGGTTTAAGCTTTACTTATGTATTTCATGAATGAATTAGTAGTTAGTTGCTTTGATTGGAAGTTATTGTTCATTATATATGATGTATGATGCATGAAGGTCATGAAACCTATGGGTTGAATTGTTGGGTATGTTTATGTAAGACATAAATAAGTTAAGATGATTAGTGTGTGAATTGTGGTTTTTGAAGTGATTTGAGTAAGGTTAGAAGATTAATATTTAAAAGAAAATGATTGAATATGATGCTGAAATTTTATAGGTTATGTTGAGGTGAAGTGTTTGATGAAATTTTGGTTGAATAGGAAGGTAAATTGAGTGCTAAGTGAAGTAGAATTGACATTGGAAAGAAAGGAATTGAATTGAGAATCAAAGCTAGAAATTGTCATTTGTACATGGTTTAGTGTTTTTGCTATAACGAATTGAGTGGTTGTGCAAATGAGGTGCGGTTTGTGCCAAATGAAACTTTGGTTTGTTGGCTACATTTTTGTGTGAAATAAGTATTGTCTAATTTTAGCCTTAAGGGGTTGAAATTTGGCTTGGAAAGTTACTGCTGGGACTTATGTGAACAGTGTCCGGATTGTTGACCTAGGAGTTTTGATTATTTTTTTAAATTAATTGAGAAGGAATTAGGGAAAATGGTCTAAATGAAAGTTGAAGCTTATCAAGTTATCTTTCCAATGCCACTGATTTTGCAATTTTTAGATATATATATTGGGAGATATGCATTGATGACTATTGGCTGGTTAAATGCATTTTAGTGAAACCTAGCTGAAATGTCAGTTTTGTGAGCATTCTGATTGGAAGCAATTTTAGCAATTTTTTTGAATTGAATTGGCTTGAGTGATCTTCTGAAGAGTTGTAGAGGAAACATTGATCTTGAAAATGGTATTTAGCATGCAATTTTTAGAGATCTGATTTGGGAGTAATGAATTTTCAAAATCTGTACTTGAATGAGGTTATTGACTGCTGCCCTGATCAGTAACTTGCATGAAATTTTTAAGCTTGTTAGAGATGGAATTGGTTTTGAAGCCCTTCATGAGAAGTGTATCATTGTGTTTGATCTTTCCATAGGTATAAAGTATGCATTTATTTGACATTTTTGCAAGGAGATATACTGTTTAGAACATTACTGTCCAGATTGAGTACTTGCAGGGGCAGCAGCATTCATTGAATTATTTGACCTAGTTAACAATTGAATTTGATTTTTGTTTGTTCATGAAAGTTGTAGAAAACATTGTGATCTTTCTGAGCATATTTATGGTGTAATGTTTGACTGAAGAGAATGGAAGTTACTAAATTTACCAAGTACTGTTCTGTTTTGATAGGTTTTGAATGGGCAGAAGTTTCAATTGAATTTTGACACCCTTAGGGGTAAATGTGACTGTTATGGTTTTCATGAAACTTGTAGAGGGTTTCATGATCTTTCCAAAGAGGTATGGTTTGTAATTTTCTGAATTGTGTGTAAAAAGATATGCTAGTTAGAATGTCAGACAGGAAAAAGGAAAAAAGAGAGGGAAATAAGGGCTTATATCTATATATATAGTAATTATTTATTTGATTTATTGGGGACCTGTAGAGGTCCAAATTGAGTACTGTCAGCACCATTAAATTAGACGGATTTTTTTGATGGAAAAAAATGAGATTAGGGCCGGGAATATCATGAACATGCATTTTACACCTACATGTGCATCATTACTAGTTCGGATTGAACAACTAGTGATCGTTTTATTCTCTAATTCTTATAGAGGCCCAACTGGAGCGTCGATCGACCGACGTAGCAGAGACTTCCCGGCATTAGCTCGGAAGTAATAGGTGAGTAACCTAGTTAGTTTCTCAACCTATATGTGTTTAATTTCATGTACGATTGCCATGTGGAGTTAAGGAAGGATTATGTGTGTTTGTTTTGATTGATTTCGAACCACATGTGTTCGAAATATTTGGAATGTGTTATAGAAGTGTTAAATGTGCATAATTGAAAGTGAATTGGTTAAATGCGAAATTGGACCTAGTGTATTAGGCTGTGACACAAATTATTGTAAAATGAGGCCTATGCATTCATGCATAATTGCATGATCGGATAATGATAGTTGTGACCGGTGGAACCAACGTAATTAGAGCTTCACCGATGATCGAGGCTATGCCTAACGATATGAGAGCTTTAAGCTCAGCGCACAGACCTCTGGTCCATGTTTACTGAGCCATCGGCTCGATGTATCGAGGCATATCACGCCTAACGAGTATCGAGCCTCGGGCTCAACGCAATATGCCCGCCATCGAGACAATTCAGTATACGGTTACAACAACGAAATGAAAATAGAAAAGTGTCACATGTGCATCATATATATGAATGATTAAATGTGATTTGTGTGAAAAGCGTCGCCTTATATGTGTAAAATTAGCAATGCATGGGATAATTTGGAATGTGTTAATATGTGCTATGATATGAATTGATTGTATATGCATGCGTTGGGTGGACCATCGATGATGGTTTCTCATTGAGTTCGCAAACTCACCCAACATTGCAATTATTTTTCAGGTATTGAAGAGTACCCGTTAGTGGAGCAGGGTATGATTACTACAAGAGAGTTGGTGTTTGAAGTCGGGATCGGTTCACGCATTTGTGTCATTTTGAATTATGTGTAAATTTATATTCATAAAATAGTCTTGAATTGTTTGAGGGCCCTAATTGATAAATATTGTTTTGAAATGTAATATTTGATAAAGCGTATGATTGAAAAGGGTTTTCGTATCACGGGCCCGAATCGTTTATTATTTCCACGCACTTGACTGTTTTCAAAAAGAAAAATATCATAATGAGTTTTTAAATTGCATTGACTACTCTAGCATACCACCCTCGCGGGTCGCGGGCTCAGATATCACCGTCGATGTCGGGTTCGGGTCTCGCGGGAGTGGGGTGCTACATGATTACTACAACTGGTGTCTTTGGCATGGTGAGTGGGTCTCCTTCAAGTTGGTCCTCCTCTTGCTCACCTCCTTGGTGTACGCTGCCACATTCCTCTATTATATGCGTTTGGTGTGTCCCTCTTGGGGCTTGGTGGTAACATGATTCACCCCACAAACAACTAGCCGTCTTCGTCTCTCCTCTAGCTTTATGCATTGGATGTGACAATTAAATGCAACTCCCACTTAAAACCTTATTCTCCACCTACGTCCGTCTATCGCTAGCTTGTTGCATGATAATTCAATTTGCTCTCAACTGACAGCTCCAAAAATTCTAAAATTTGGTGGAAACATTCTTCAATGAGTCAAGATTATGCTTGCCAAATCTTAGAATTTTCTAATAAACTTATCTTGAGATAAAAATTTCCAAAGATCCAAAGGTCAAATCTGCCAAAAATTGAAAAACACTGTTAATTTCAACCTATTGAGGTCTTTTTGTATTTTATATGTCTAAAGCTCTAATAATTATAAAACATGATGAAAAAGGCCATAGACATCCATAAAACACATGCAAGATGCTAAATATAAGGTTCTAAAAACAGATAAAATATAATTGCATCACCCGATATCGCCCGGCCGGAACGGCTTCAAAAATAACCGCTTGGTAGGACAAAGTACTTTTTTGTGAGGCCTCCGGGATCTTCCTTTGAGTCCCAACTGTAACATCCCACCCTCAATTGGAAGGGTAAAATAGTAAATTTGATATAGGATGGAATAGATTTGGAGTGCATAGGACTGTTCATGCATAATAGGATTGGTCCACAGTCACATTTGTGCACATGAAATTATTGTGCATGCATACATGATATTCCCGGTTTGCGTGCCTAAGACAATTTTATTAGGAGTAGCGTGATTTTTGGGTTTGGAAAATTATTCTGAGTGAGCCATAAATTGTTTTCTATTTTTAGGAAATTTCAGGAATTTTTTCTGGAATTTTTCGGGGTACTTGCCTGGACCAAAAAATTTCAAGCGATGACCGAGTGGGTTTCTGTCTGGAAATGACTGGCCAATGGCACTGAAAAATTAGAGATATGATGTTAGGATTTATTAATTTGAACCATTGGAATTTGGAATGAAAATTTCATTGTTTTGGAAACTGACCGGTAGAGTGTTTAAAAATCGGGACAAGTGGCAAGTGACACATGTCACTTGCCTAAGGGTGCATAGGATGATGGTTATCCTATTCAATTGATTTTGGGAGAGCTCCTATGATTCTTTCAAGGGAAAGTTAAAAAAAGGAGCTTATAAATGACAAGTCACCTTATTCATTAAATGTTTTTGTCCTATTCTATTTTTACATGCACAACACTCCTCTTTGCAAAGACTTAAAAAGGTTGGAAAGCATAAAGCTTCCTCTTACCCGTAGCTCTTTTTTTTTTATCCTTCAATGGGTGTTCTCTTCTCTTGCCCTTCGTTGGTTCTTCATCATCCAAACAAAGAGTTCTTTTTGTTTCCTTGCTTGTTCCTCTTTTATTTACTCACAAACTCAACCTTTAGCCTTGTTATGATGATGATTAGTGGGATGTTGAGTCATGGTCGTAGGTGGGGGGTGGATGAAGTAGAAATTTGATGCTTGTTTGAAGACTTGATTATGTGAAGAAGTTAAAGCTTGAAGTTTGTTGAGGTGAGTATTGATAAAGTAGTAGGAATAAATGGTTTTTGATTTGTGTTGGAATCTTAATGATTGATGGTAATTAGACATGAAGAATTGAGTGCTGCAAATTTTTAAGTATTAGATCTAGTACATGTATGAATGTGGTCAGACCTAATTTTGTGTTCATTTGGATGTTTAATGATGTGTTAAAGGCATTGGAAATGATAGAAACTAAGATTGGACCAAATCTGGAAATTTAGGGTTTTAATCGATTGTACTGTTTTGATCATAACTCATTGTATAGGAATGCAAATGAGGTGAATTTTGTGGCCACTTAAACTTTGGGATGTTAGCTACATTTTTGTGTGAAATAGGAACTATCCAATTTTAGCTTTAAGAGGGTGCAATTTGTCTTGGAAAGCTACTGCTATTGACTGGAATGAACAGTACCCGAAATCATACTCTATAGCTTTGCTAATTTTTATAAATTAATTGAGAAGGAATTAGGACAAATGGACTAAATGAAAGTTTAAGCCTATTAAGTTAGCTTTCCAATGCCACTGATTTTGAAATTTTTCGATATGTCTATTAGGATTTATGGACTGATGATTGCTGGCTGTTTTCATGCATTGAATGAAACCTAGCTGGAATGTCAAATTTGGTGTACATTCAGATTAGCAGGAATTTTAGTAATTTTTGTGCATTGAATTGGTGTTGGAAATCTACTGAAGAGTTTTAGATGACACATTCATCTTGAAAATGGTCTATGGCATATAATTTCTGGAAATCATATGTGGGAGTTATGGATTTTCACAATTTGAACCCACATTGTGATGTTAATTGCTGATTAGGTCAGAAACTTTCATAACAGATTTGACAAGGTTAGAGGCTGAATTGGAGTCTGGTTATTTCATGAAGAATTGAAGTTTGAGATTTTATCTTTTCAGGGATATAAAGTGGTGATTTGTTTGACTTGTATACAGGGAGATATGATTGATAGAAAGTTACTGCTCAAATTAAGTGATTTCAGGGACAGCAACCTTGAGTGAATTATTTGACCTAGTTAGCAAGTGAATATGATTTTGGGTTGTTCATGAAAGTTGTAGATAACATTGTGCTCTTGATGAGAATATTTATTGTATAATTTTTGACTGCATAGAATGAAAGATAGTGAATTTCCAATGACTGTTCTGTTTTAAGAAGTGAATGTGTGGGCAGTAGTTTCAATGGGACTTTTGACACCCTTAGGGGTGAACTTGATTTTTTTGGTCTTCATGAAACATGTAGAGGGTTTCATGATCTTTCTAACGAGATATGGTTTGTAATTTACTTAATTGTGTGCAAAGAGTTATGGGTGTTGGAAGTTTGGTTGGAAAACAGGAAAAAGAGAAGGAAATAAGGGCTATATATCTATATATTCATTGTTGCATTTTGGTTTCTTTCGTGAATAACTTTTCCGTCCGACGTCCGATTGACCTGATTTTTGAGGCATCGGATTCACTGAATATTTAATTTCATTTTCTGAGAGATTGGGGATTTTCGGACGAGAAATTGACATGGCCTCGGGTAGCGAGCCTTTAATCATTTGTTTTGTTTAATTGGGGACTATAGAGGTCCAGAATTACATGCCGTCGTCGCCATTAGGTTTCTAAATTTAGATGAAATTTTATTATGGGAAAATTTTGGATTAAGGCCGGAATATCATGAACATGCATTGTGCACCGCAAATTGCTTCATATGCATTATTAAATAGTTACGATTGAATGATGGTAATTGTTATATTTTCGATTATTATAGAGGCACATTTGGGCGTCGATCTACCGGCGTTCTTGAGACTTCAGATATTAGCTCGAAATACAGGTGAGTAACCTAGTTGGTTCCTCAATCTATATGTGATGAAGATTATGTGGTTATGCCATGTGGAGACAATGGAGGGATTATGTGTGTTTGCTTTGATTGATTTGGGACCATAGGTGTCCAAGTATTGGGAACTTGTTATCGAAGTGCTAATTGTGTGTAGCTCGTTTATGAATGATTACGTTTGAGATCTCGGACCAAAGGTCCGAGGAATGGGAAATTGATATTGAAGTGTTAATTGTTCGTTTCGATAAATTGGTTTTGACTTTCAATGTGATATGGTAGAATTGTAATAAATGAATTATGTACATGATTAATTGATAACAACATTGTATTTGAAGCTGCCACCGAGAGCTATATGCTCAATGCTTAATGAGCCCGAAAGGGACAGTTCTCGAGCTTTATGCTCGATGCTTAATGAGTCCGAAAGGACGATTCGAGCCATAGGCTCACCGATTAATCTTGGCGGATAGGGACGATCTGAGCGCCGATCCAACACATAATCTAAATGGGAAGAAATAGAAAAATGTTATATATGTATTTTATTGTATTGTGAATTGGGAAAAACACTGAATCACTGAAATAAAATGGAAAATGTCATGTATTTGAGTAAGTGTACATTCAATTGACTTTTGGATTGGGAAAGAGGCAATATGCCTTGCATTTTTGTTATACTGCTTTAGATTCTTTCTAATTATGCTGTTGTGAAAATCTGTAAATTGCCATATGATATTCTGAATGTGCAATTGTTATAATCCGTACGCTATTCGCGTAATGTATGAATTGGGTGAACCATCGATGATGGTTTCTCACCGAGTTCATAAAACTCACCCAAAATTTGGATCTATTTTTTCAGTCTGAAGAATACCCGGTTGACACGGAGTATGTCTCTTGTAGGCAAATAAAGGATAGAGGTCGGGATCGGTTTAAATGCGCATTAGTGTATTTCTATTCTCTGATTTTCTGTATTATTGCTTACGTCAGTTTGTAAAATCAACAGACTGGAGTTAATTGTATTTATGAAAAGGGCCCCGAGTCCATTGAATGGTGTATGTAAACTGTTTTCGTATATGCTATAATGTGTATGTGTGTGTGAAGGAAAGAAAAAAAGTTAATACTGAGTTTTGATGGACTGAGTGATGTAGCGCGCCACCCTCGTGGGACACGGACTCGGATATCATCATCAATGTCGGGTTCGGGTCATACGGGAGTGGGGTGTTACACCAACCGTGGAGATATCCTCTAGCCGAGCGATGGAACGACGCGTCGAGCTTGTCTCTTACTAGAGAGGAGTGGGAGGTAGTCGATCGCATTAAAAGGCTTGGTCGGTATGACTTCGGTCATCTCATTCTAGGATATCGTGGGGGGCCTCGGCCGATTCATTCCTAATCGACCCCCCGCCCCAAATTAGCGAGCTAGGAGAAGAAACTGCCCCCTCTGGTTGACTCCTCGTGGTTGAACTATTTACTATATTTGTAAGTATTGGTTTCGATTTCTAACCTGTTTTTATTTTTGTACAGCCATGGCCAGGCTCGACGATTTCGGTGGGTCCTCCCGTTTCCCTAAATCCAAAAGACAGGCCAAGGGGCCTAGAGCTTCTTCGAAGGTGAAGAAGCAGAGGAAGGAGGCAGAGGCCAGCGAAGGCGTCGCTCTGCCAATGGAGCTAGGCCGATCTACAGTGTTGTTGGCCCGTCCGCCCACTGAAGACCGTCCTAGAGTGTCAGCGTCATTGTCGGTCTCTCTGATGAGTGCGGACCGAGCAGGTTCGGAGGTGGAAGAGATGGAGCCTCCACTCAAAAGGAAGAGGACCACTCGGAGTGTCGGTCGGTCGCCCAGTCAGCAGGAGAGGGGAGTGGGGGAAAGCAAGCGCCCGGGTTGGATAAGGGAAAAGGGAAAGAGAGAGCCTCTAGTGGAAAACAGTGGGAGTTCGCGATATGGCGTACGCCTCTGAGATGTACCAACATCTTGATCAGCTCGATGGAGTGAGGCAAACAGTGGATCGGGAGGTTCATGACCTTCTAGAGCAAGTTAATACTCTAAGAGCTGAACTTGCAGAGGCGAAGGAGGGGCAGGACATCTTACGAGCTCACTCAACTCTCTTCAGTTGAGGCGATCAAGCGATGGAAAAGGCAGTTCCTACATGGGGAGTACTTAGAGTTCTCTTGCGACTTGACCCTTTCGGTCCTGAAGAATTGCCATGACGTCTGCATCCCTGACGGTTCGGTCGGTCCTCCATTCGAGGATTATGCCGAGCCGATGCTTCCTGCCGCTCTCGGCCTTTCTCTGGAGGAGGTGAGGGAGATAGCCGAGGGAGAACGCACGTCGGTTCCAGATGAGGAGCTGGACCTTAGCTCGGACGAGGAGTACGAGCGATCTCACGGGGGTGACTCTCCGGTTCTTCCTACAAACTTTGGTCCTGCCTCGGCTGCTTTACCAACCTCCCCTTCTGCCGATCCAGCTGCTGGCCCTTCCTCTCCCCCCGAAAGATCAAACTGAGTTTTTTTTAACTCATCTGGTCGGGCTTGTGACCAGAACATAAATTAAAGGAAATAGAATCATTTTGTTCCTCATCACTTTCATTTGTCGTGTTAAGATTGAGCAGTCTTTTCCAATAGCAGGTCGTGAACGAACGCTCACGATGTGCATCGATCGGTTGTAAGGGCTGAGAGAGTAATGGTGGACCGAGGCGATAGAGTTTTGACCAAACGATTGTGAGGCCGAGCGATCAAAGATTTTTTCTCTTGGAATCACCTGGTTCCAAGATCCTGTCTTGGCAACCTGGCCGAGCGATATTGAGGCCGAGCGGTGGTTCCAAGGATCTTGTCTTGGCAACCTGACCGACTGATGTCGAGGCCGAGCGATCCAAGATCTTGTCTTGACATAGCCTGGTTCCAAGGATCTCGTCTTTGCAACCTAGCTGAGCGATGTCGAGGTCGAGCGATCCAAGATCTTGTCTTGGCATCGCCTGGTTCCAAGGATCTCGTCTTGGTAACCTAGCCGAGCAATGTCGAGGCCGAGCGATGGTTTCAAGGATCTTGTCTTGGCAACCTGGCCGAGAGATGTCGTGCCCGAGCGATCCAAGATCTTGTCTTGGCATCGCCTGGTTCCAAGGATCTTATCTTGGCAACCTGGCCGAGCGATGTCGAGGCCGAGCAATCCAAGATCTTGTCTTGGCATCGCTTGGTTCCAAGGATCTTGTCTTGGCAACCTGGTCGAGCGATCATGAGGCCGAACGATAAGTTGGTAGAATTTTCTCCTCTTTGCCAAATTTAATGAGATTTTTTCTTGCCAAAAAATCTGAAAACCCCTTTATTGACGATGATAAGGGCATGGGCCGTTAAAAAACCTGACTGGCAGGGCTAGGAAAAAGGTACCCACAAGTTGTATACAATAAACAATAATAAACACATAAATGAGAACTAAAATAAAGCTTATCTACTGGTAGAACGCCTTCAGGTTTTGAGAGTTCCAGGGCCTCGGTAGAATCTTTCCGTTCGCATCACGCAGGTTGTAAGAGCCATGTCTGACTTGCTTGATCACTTGATAGGGTCCTTCCCACGTCTGTCCGAGTTTTCCAGAATGCTTTCCAGCTGCCTCGACCTTTCGCAGGATATATCCGCCAACCTTTATGTTGCTCGGCTTTACCCTTCTATTGTAGAACTTTGTTGCTTTTTGCCTGATGACTTCTGAACGAGCAGCTGCCCTATCTCTGTCTTCACTGAGGAGCACAAGTTCTGCTCGGTGGGCTTCATTATTCTGCTCTTCTTCATAACTCGACACTCTTTGGTTGTGCAACACCACTTCTACTGGAACTAGGGCTTCTGCCCCAAAGGTCATCCTGAACGGTGTTTCCCCTGTGGCTCCATTTGGGGTAGTTCTGTACACCCACAATACTTCATCTAGTTCATCTACCTAAGTCTTACGTCCATCTAAGCGCTTCTTGAGGGCACTCATTATCTTTCTATTAGTGTTCTCCGCAAGACCGTTGCTTTGAGGGTGAGCTACTGAAGTTAATTGGAGCCTTATTTTTAATTGCTCACAGAAATCTCTAAACTTGTCGTTGTCGAACTGTCGACCGTTGTCTGTAACCAATATTATAGGCATCCCAAAGCGGCTTAGTATGTTTCTTCTCACAAAATTTTCCATCTTCTGCTCAGTAATTGTAACGACCGCTTCCGCTTCTACCCATTTGGTGAAGTATTCCACTGCTACTATTAAAAACTTCTTCTATCCAGGGCCGAGGGGGAAAGGTCCGAGTATATCCATTCCCCATTGAGAAAAGGGGATAGGATGGCTCACGATTTTCATCCTCTCGGTCGGCTGGTGAGACAGGTTACTGTTTTTCTGGCAAGCCTCACACCGATTGACCTTCTCCTGGCAGTCTCTCTTCATTGTCGGCCAGTAATACCCCTGTCTAATCAATCTATGAGCCAACATTCTGCCTCCTACGTGATGTCCGCACATTCCTTCGTGGACTTCAGTCATTGCCTGCTCTGCCTCTTCTTCACTCAAGCATCGTAGTAGTGGTCAGTCATAAGATCGCTTGTACAAGGTGCCATTAACGACTGCATATTCGGCCACCTTTACTCTTAGTGTCTTGACCTCCAAGGTTTCTTCTGGCTGTGTTCCCTCGAGGAGGTACCGTCTGATCGGTTCTATCCAACTTGATTGCTCGGCATTTGCGTCATGGACTTCCTTGGCTTTCTGAATGCTAGGTCAGTCTAGCCGCTCGACCAAAATATTATTTTTCGCATCTCGATCGGAAGCCATTTTGGAAAGTGCATCTGCCTTAGCATTTTGAGCCCGTTCTATCCTGCTGACCGAGTATTGCTTGAAATTACTCAACTCCTACTTTACCAATTCCAGGTATTTGATCATGTTGCTTCCCTTAGCCTTATACTGCCCAGTGACTTAACCAACCACTATTTGGCTATCGTTGTACACCTTCAGACACTTTACCCCTATCTCCCTTGCCAATTGGAGGCCGGCTATCAGAGCCTCATATTCTGCTTCGTTATTGGAGGCTCGAAATTCTAAATGGAGGGCATATTCTACCTTTTCTTCCCGGTGCTGGCTGATCAATACCACTCTTGCTTCGCATCCCTCAGCGTTGGACGACCCATCAACAAATAGGCTCCAGGTAGGGCGTTGCTCACCCTGCGAGTCAGGTTGACTCATTTCTGCAATGAAGTCTGCCAACACTTGGGCCTTGATCGTCGTCTGAGGCTTATATTGTACATCGAACTCCCTCAGCTCTACTGTCCATTTTATTAATCGCCCCGATGTCTCGAGCTTTTGGAGGCACTGCCTGAGGGGTTGGTCGGTCCATACCTCGATGGTATGACTCTGGAAGTAGGGCCTTAGTTTCCACGTCGTAGTTATCAAGGAGAGAGCCAGCTTTTCTATGGGTGCATACCATATTTCTGGTCCGTTCAAAGACTTCTTCGGCGTAGTAGATCGGGGAATTGCTCATTTCCTCCGTCGAACAAGGATCGCGTTGATCGCCCCTCTGGATCGCCAAATACTGAATCGATTCTCCGCCTAACTGGCTCTGCAAGATGGGTGGACTAGTCAGATACTGCTTCAAGTGTTGAAATGCTCTTTCGCATTCATCCGGTCATTGGAACTGGGTCATATCCGCTTTCCTCAAAATTTTGAAAAATGGGAGGCACTTGTCCCCCATCCTGGAGATGAATCTGTACAAAGAAACTATCTACCCGGTCAATATCTGAACATCTTTCAAGCACCACGGCGAGGTCATTTGGACGATAGCTTCGATCTTTTCTAGATTAGCTTCGATCCCCCGCTGAGTAATCATAAACCCCAGGAATTTTCCAGATGCCACACCAAAGACGCATTTTTTCGGGTTCAGCTTCATCTGAAATTTGTTAAGTGTCTGGAAGACTTCTTTGAGATCTTCCACATACTCAGCGGCCGTCTTACTTTTGACCACCATATCATCCACATAGGCCTCAACTGATCGACCGATCTGTTTCTTAAAAAATTCCATGACGAGTCGTTGATAGGTGCCCCCTGCGTTCTTCAAGCTGAACGGCATTACTTGGTAGCAATACGTGCCCTGGTCAGTTATAAAAGTTGTCTTCTCTTCATCTTCGAGACTCATTTGAATCTGATGGTAGCTCGAGAAAGCATCCAAGAAGCTGAGAAGTTCATGCCCTGACGTGGAGTCTACTAGCTGATCGATTTTGGCCAAAGGGAAGCTGTCCTTTGGGCACGCTTTGTTTAAATCGTTGAATTCAATGCACATTCTCCACTTTCCGTTTTTCTTTTTCACAAGTACAACATTGGCCAACCATTCAGGGTATTTGACTTCCCGAATGAACCCAGCACTAAGCAGTTTTTCTATCTCCTTCTCAATCACCTCCTGCCTCTCTTTGCTTTGCCACCGCTTCTTCTTTCTAACTGGCTTGCAATCTTGTCGGATACCGAGAGAATGCGATGTGACCAATCGAGAAATTTCAGGCATATCGCTCGGTACCCAGGTGAAGACCGATCTGTTTTCTACCAAGCAATCCGTGATTTCTTTGACTAGGCCCTTCTAAAGCTCGGAACCTAGATTTGTGAACTTGGAACAGTCTGCTTCATCCAACATGACCCGCTGCGTTTCTTCAACGGGGTTCATTCTCTCCGTTTCTTCATCAGCTCTCATGTCAAGAGAGCTCGTCAAGACTACCGCCTCGTCTAGTGTCTTTGTTTCTGCTAAGTAGCATTCCCTAGCGATTCTCTACTGACTCTTGACAACGTCGATTCCATGGGGCGTTAGGAAATTCATTGCTTGGTAGTAGGTGGAGACAACAGCTCTAAGGGCGTTTTGAGTGGCTCGTCTGATTATCGTATTGTACGCCCCTGCAAACTTCACAACCAGGAACTCAACGTCCTTCTCTATCTGACACGGCTTTTGTCCAAATTTTACTTTCAAGAAGACTCGGGCAAATGGGTAGGCTAATGCTCCAGTTATCCCTTTGATAGGTCCTTCGATAGGCAGTAGTCGATCCTCTGGTATCTCCATCTATTTGAAGGCATCATAATACAATAGGTCGACCTAGCTGCCCGTATCGATCATTACCCATTTTACCTCGTTTCCGTCCATGTTTAGATTTACTACGAGCACGTCATCATGAGGACAACTAACACCATCTAGATCAGATTCGTCGAACGATATCATCCCATCGTTCTGCTTCTTTCTCTTGGCCGACAAGTCTTCACCGACCTGCCTGGCATACTCTTTCTTCCTTTAACGGTGGACCCCCTGCTGCACTACCACCAAAGATCATGTTAATGACCCTAACCAGTCGGTCATCTTGTTGTCCGGTGTTTCTGTCGCCTCTTGCCCTGGATTGTCCTCTCGCTTCGCGTCGATCGTCAGTATTTCCATTCTGCCTCCCTCCATTCCTATCGTTTCGCCTCCAAGGTTGTCGCCAGTTGTCGGACCGACCGATCTTATTCTTATTGTCTCGGTCGGCATTCTTTCCGAAATTCAAAAATAGACCCAGCCTTCCCCTTTGGATAAAGAGTTCGATTTCTTTTTTCAAGTTCCAGCAATCCTCAGTGTCATGACCGATGTCTCTATGAAAGCAGCAATATAAATCAAGGTCCCTCTTCTTGAGGAGAATCTTCAACCTATTGGGTTCTCGGAGGGGTTCCCCATCTGCTCTCATGGTCGCCAATACTTCCGCATATCACCTGTTGAGCAGGGTGAAGGACTCTCGTCGATGTCCCTGTCGATCGGTCGTCTTTCTCCAGCTCGACTGATCCTTCTGTCGCTTGTGGGAATCATCCGCTCTGCCACTCGGCCCGCGATCATCTACTCTACGTTTTGTGTTTTTCAACACTTCCTCGAGCTGAATATACTTGTCAGCCCGATTTCTTATCTCTTGAATAGACTTGGGCTGATCGAGGGCCAGTGACTTCTTAAACTCTTCATCCCTTGTGTTGCTCAACAGTGCGGCTAACATGGACGAGCAAGTGAGGTCAGGGACTTCGACAGCTTCATTATTAAGCCGAGTGATGAACTCCTGCAAGCTTTCGTTCCTTCCTTGGGTCAACTGCATCACTTCCAAGGCAGTCTTCTGCGATCGTTTACTTGTAGCAAACTGATTGAGGAAGAGCAGCTTAAAATCCTCGAAGTAAGTAATGCAACATGGGGGCAGACTATTGAACCATCGTCGTGCTCCTTCTTGAAAGGCGGTGCAAAATGCTTTACATTGAATGACGTCGGGGACGCAATGTAGGTTCATCATCGACTAGAAGTGCTGCAAGTAGTCCAGGG